>VDFB02256132.1:206227727-206330539 GCA_007258455.2 Sequoia sempervirens
TTCTTGATGATCTAGACAGTTGCAAGTTAGCCAAGGTGGTAGCTTTATCAACCCAATTCGAAGAGGCAGCTGCTCAGTGTATAGACTTTGGATATTAGCTCACAATAGGTGAAGTAATGCTCAAATGCCACGTCATCATTCTACAAAGCATTAACTCCCCAGCTGAAGAAGTCAATGAATGGATAGAAACACTATTGGTTATGGGTGAGTTGTAGAAGCACCGAGGAAGGACGTCCTACACCCTCCAAGTGGCATTTATGATACTTGAGTTTGACTTGATGCCCCTTTCCAAGTCAACTCAAGATGACATTAAATGTAATTAGAGTTAACTTGATGCCCCCTTTCCAAGTTAACTCCATATCCCATAAATCATGCATTGTCAGATCCCACTGATTAAGGATGTCTAATCGACTTCCATAATTTGTGGATCTCAGATCTCCATTAAATATGGATGTCTATTTTGGAGGGATAATTTGTATTAAAGTTTACCTTTAGTTTACTTTCAGTCAACTAAAGTAGTTTCCAGTTGACTCTTTGTTTACTTTCAGTCAACTGAAGTAGTTTCCAGTTGACTCTTTGTTTACTTTCAGTCAATTGAAGTAGTTTCTAGTTGACTCTTTGTTTAGTGTTAGTTAACTAAAGTAGTTTTCCAGTTAATTGTTTGTTCCCCCCTTTTTTATGAATAAATTTTGCTAATTGATTGGCAAGAACTCATTGTTAACTCAAGGAGATTTTGGGGTTGCCCACTCCTTTTGGTTCTATAAATAAGAGCCTTGGGTTCATTGTTTGTTTAACCTTTACTTGCTATGCAAAATTGCTGTGCCATTGTTGCCAATAGTTTTAAAGCGAATATTTGTTCACTCTTGGATGAGAGTTCGTTGGTTGATCGTGATTGTGCATGATTTCGTGCCTTTGCTGTCCCAACCTTTGTAATTCGTTGATAAAGCTTGAAGAAGAAAGTTAGAAGGTGCTTGCATTTTGATCTTCCTATTTGAGTTCTTTCTACGTCTTGTATCTAATAGCTTGTTGTTTCATTTCCCTCCTCGGATAGGGGTTCTTGCTCCTTGAATATTTGTTATTAACGGTTGTCATTTGTTGTTGTTTAATGGATTGTCCTTCAACCTATACTTTGGATAGGGGTTCCTCCTCCTTAGCAAGTTTGTCGGCCAAGACATTGTAAGTTTGTTGTTTCTTGTAAGTCGTTTCCTAGCCCATACCTCGGATAGGGGTTCCTCCTCCTTGGTAGGTCTCAAATCCAGCTTACTGTAAAGAGCGTTTGCTTGTATCTAACCTTATCCTGGCATATCTCTGAGAGTTTAGAGCCTCGGCCATATTCTAAGGAGACAGCGGATTCAAGTGATCCAACCAATCCATTCCTGTTCCTATACCCTCATGCTCTGTTTACTTTGAGGATATTTGATAGATTAAAAGCTAGAATAGTCGTAGTTAAGATTTGCAAAAAACCAGAGAAAAAGCTTAGATGTTGCGCATTGTGTTTGTGCACCCTTGTGTCCTACCGCTGAGTATAAAAAGATAGGAGCCCTAGTTTACCATTTCTTTCCTTACGCATTGCATTCAACAGAGAGGGACTTCTCTTTAAATAATGAAGAAGTGTTGCAAAACATTTGTAATAGCTGAACATTTACAATTAGCACTCCAGAGGTGCTAATTTAAACGCCAACAAAACAATACATGAAAGTGATGCTCTTGCATTATACTCCTGAGGAGGGAGAAATTTGAGTTCCATCACAAATGATGGTTTTTGGTTTCTTTCTCTTTTTCCAATTGTGTTGCATTTGTAGCTGTTTTTCGACCTACTTTTGATCCTTGCGATGCTTGGATTTATTGGCTCTATGTTTCTTGGTATTCACTCTTTTGGTTCACTCGTTCTTCTTGTATCTTCTCCTTCGTATCTTCTTCTTAGCTGCAAGGCTCCAAAATTCTATTTTTCTTTCATATGCCTCATTACCATTGTCCTTGTCTTCATCCTCTTCATTCTCTCCTTGGTCTGCACCTATACAAACATTATCATCAACATGCATTAGATATGAACCATGAGGCCAATGTACCTCTTCACTAGCTCTTGGTGCTTGCTTTCTTGTTTCTTCCGTTATCTCAGCCATACCTATCTTCTGATCAACTTTCTTATTATCACCAACTTGCTGATTCCTCGAATGTGTCTCTTGCCAATAGACTTTTGTATATGTGTGTGCTTGAGAATAATAATTCTCTCATTACTTGTACACTTGCTTGAAGACATTCTTGATCTTCTTTCATGCCGATGCCAATTAGTTTGTCTTCTTTATTTGCTTCATCTTCTCTTTTCAAGGCAACCATTCGTTGCCTTCTTCTTTTCTTGACAATCTTCTTTACGGGCCACTTCACCTTCTTGCGCATTGGCCAATACCAACCATTTTCTTGGTATCCTTCCTCAAGACACTGTTGTACTACAAGCTTAATATCTCTTTTCAACTCTGCCATTTTTCTATCAAACTCTGCATCTTGGCTTACCTTATTGTCTGTCATCTTGTCCTTATTTTTGAGGCCATCTTTCTTATCCTGCTGCTACATTTTCCTATCTTTCTTCTTGGCTTCTTCTTGATACCTCACCTAGGGCTTCTCTCCTTTTCCTCTGCCTAGCCTTTTGATACCTAGGTTCTTTTTAACTTGTCACAAATTCAACACACCTACAAAATCCCATGAGCACAGCCAACTTCCTCTTCCCAGACCTTTTAGGCTCTAATACCAAAAATGATGCAGAGTAATAGCAACTTCACACACAATGGACAATAAAGAACAGTGAAAATGTGGGTTTCACAACAATATGCACTTGATTCCCTGATCTTTCAATGGTGACAACAAATACTACCCTGTAAATTGTGCTATTTGCTTGTTTTCATAGGTTCAAGTCTCAAGAAACAATCAACACTCATTTGCTCTTCATTCTTAGGCTCCTAAATACTTTAACCAAACCCCACATACCTCATTCAAATCCTATGTAATAGTGATTAACTCAAAACAATGCATTTCCACAAAACCCTCAACAAATTAGGGTTTATGATAGTCTAGATGCTAATAAAAACACACTGTCCTCTATAGATCATTCAAATTAATGAATTATCACTTTCCCTTTGGTGGAAATGTGCACAAAGACCTGCAGAAATTATGTTCCAAATTTGATGATTTTTCACTGGTTAGAACTTGAGATATGAATTTTTCTTGCTCACTAAAAACCCTAGTTTCTGAACAGAGCAGCGAGCACTATTTTGATCACAACATGAGCAAAAATCAATGAAATCACCTCAAACAAATTGCATTTGAACTTTAAGACATGCCATTATCATCCCACACAAACATAGACCTGCAACTTGACCATACAAGTCAGTACCAAACTGTTCTTTGCTCTTTTTTTCCAGAAAATCTGTCATGAAATTGACAAAACAGGTTGTTCTTGTGAAATCTTTTCTCAACCAATTCTTGGAGTGTGTTTTTTCATTGATTCAGCATGGAGAAATTACAAAAACACAGTTACCATCGAGGATATGACTTTCTTCCCCAATAACCCTAATAGCTATGTCATTAAACTTGACGTTTATGCTATCTTTTTTACAACTTTTTAACCATGAACTAAGAAACAAAACAACAAAAAGACCTTACATGATTCCCATGGTCCGTTAAGACCTTATTAGACTTAGGAAAGCCAAAAACAAGAGTTGAGAACAATCCCCAACCTTGTAGCAAGCCAAAATCCTCCTAGAAATTCAAATTTACATTTTGGCGGGAAACTAAAAAATTTGAATTCTAGCCTATTCAACCTCTCGAAACCATTGTATTAGGATCCCAATGGACCTCCTAAGACCTTCACAAACTTAACAAAGACTCCTAACATCAAAATGAGGATAAAAGCAATACATGAAAGTGATGCTCCTGCATCATGTATTGAGTCTTCAAGTGTGGAGGATGTGTTAAAAGGGAGCTATGGTTTCTCTATATGTTTGTACAATGTTAGAAGATGGAGTAAATTCAGTTAAAGAGATAAAATCTTCGTAGTCCAATCATCGTTGGTGTGAGCAGGATGAAGTTGGTTGCTGACAGTAATATATTTATCTGATATCCTTTTAAAAGGCGTAGGCTATGCAATTTTTGGTGCGACTGTTCTAGATTTACTTATTTGAGTGCATCAAATTTGGGAGAACAGGGAGTATGAAAACCGGTGTTCTTTCAAATCTTTGATTTTGAGTATGAGCCTCATAGTTCATGTTAAGGCAGTGTTTGAATGCAATGTTACAGACTTGTGAGAAGTTGCTTTGTGAGTTGGTGCTCACGTTGAAGTTGGTGCTTCAGCCTCTCGAAGTTGGTGCTCACTTATGTAAACAGGGTTGGTGCCCTTTGAAGATAATAAAAGCAATATTTTGTTGTGATTTTTGACTTGAAAGAGTTGTTCATACTTGTTCATGGTGTTTATGTTGTTGTTAATGTTTTGTTTCTGATTTATATGGTTCATCTAGTTTAAAGTTTTAAAAGTTTTGAAATACTGATTCAACCCGCCCCTGACCCCCTGAATATTTGCTGTGTGCTCTTCATGAGATGAAGGTTTGATTGAATTATTGTTTATATGTCTCACTTAAGTTATTTTAATAAAGTTGCTTTAACTTTAGTGAAGGGGTCAAGGGGTCATGCAAAAGTACCTTGGAGCCTAATGTAATGACTTAACGTTGTTTTAAAAGGCAACGAAAACGAAATAGTTTCCTTATGAGCATGGACGCCCAAGGGAGGTATAAGGTGTTTTTTTTAAATAATTAAAAATAAAGTGCTCATGAAGGGGTTCGTTGGCTTTTGGAGGAAAAGAAGATTTGAAATTGTTTGCCCTATTTTCCTTTTGGCTCTTTAAGACCTCTTTTTGGGCCTCATTTGCACATGGCTGAGTTGACGACATAACAGGATGTTGTTGGATTATTTCCAGAATATTGCTGCTGCGTGTTGAGGATGAAAGCCCTCATCATTTGGAACTGGTTTTGGTGGTGAGAGATCCATCTTAGTTGGATTTGAAGTGGTTCTATCTTAGGAATCATCTAGGGCTTCACAGTTTAATGGTTTACAGTATTGTTGGAGTGAAAAGATGAAGATCTTTGAGTATTTTTGAAGTGGGTTTTTGGTATTTGGTGTGTTGGACTCATGGTTCAGATTTGGGTTTGATTTCGTGGTATTTTGGAGTTGTTACAGTGGTCTGAAAGCTTTCCTTTTGAAATCTGGAAACATTTCTTACTAGGATCTAATATTGGAAAACAATTCATAACTCCGTGCACATTCACGGTTTCATTCTGGGTATTTCTCCAATGGTTTTCCCACATCTTGGCGCCCCATGTCATGCATAAACTTGGATTTATCGAATTATTTCTGCTTTTTAAGGGCTGGTCGCCCTACCTAGGGAGGCGTGTGTTTTGGTAGACTTCTGGTTATGTTGGACCTGCTGTTGTATAGGTCATTTATGTGTTATTTGGATGTTTGGTGGAACTGATTATGGGCATTGAAATCCAAGGGGCTTGTTGGCCTTTCTTCTATATGCTGTATGATGCAAGTTTGAAGGTGTTTGTTGCTATTAAAAGCCATTACCAGGTTTGAAAGCTGTTGTTTATCAGGTCTGATACAAGTTGTAATAAGTCTGATTTGAGGAGTTATCAAATGTTCTGTTTATGAGATTGATTTTCTTTGAAAATAGCAAAGTTCATTTCCAGTTTCCCTTCTTTATTCTATATATGCTATGCATGCAATGAAATATATGAAAGACATTTGAAAGCAAACAAACCAAACCATCAGCAAAACATTTCGTAACAGCAAACAGTGAACTTAAAAAAAAAATCAGGGGTGACCATTACAAATCGTTTCTTTCTGTTTTTGTGGCTCTGGAAAAATCACATGAAAGGCCCATCCTGAGGTATTCCAATTGACGGGTTTATCTTGGCTACCATCCTTCCAACTTGTGCAAAAATGGAGTGCTTGGAAGAGGGTACGGAAATCCATCAAAGCATTATCAAAGGCGGATTTTTGGCGGATGTTGGGCACGATAGTAATGTTGGTTTAAATAAAGTCTTGTACCTAGTTAATTCATTACTAGGGGACTTAGTTACATGTTAAGTTTACTTAGGTCCTAGGAGGGAATCTTTCTAGAAGGTGTTAGTTGTCATTGGGTCTTATCTTATCTTTTGACTCTTAACACGTGTCCTAAGTAGTTGTGATAAGTTGTCACATGTCATAGGATTAAGACACTTGTTATAATCCTGTGTCCCACCTTGGCTATATAATTAGGTGGTCTCATATGTATATTGTCTGAACATTATTTTTGGATAATCAATTTCATTGCAATCTTGAGCATTGCATATTGATCGCTTTTGTGCTTTCATGAAGTGCCTAGATCTTTGGTGGATATAATCTTCAGCCAAATCTTGCATGGTGTAGAGTTATTCTATACCAACTCTTACAAGTAATGCAAACGTTGTATTATATAATAGGTGAAAGAATTATGATTATAAATTCCTCTTGCACTCTTCAACGAAACGACTCAACGAAACACTCTTTAAGTAAAGTTAAACAATTTTTTTAATATGTATTATATGTATTATATTAAAATTAAGTAAAAATCAGTTAAGTATCATATTTATTCAAATTAAGTATAGTAAAAATTATTTTATTAATATTAATTTTTTATCAATTAAAATTACAGACATAATCATATAAAAATATAGTTAAAGAATAGATATTTTAAATAAATTAAATAAATTATTAATATTAGTAATAATATTCTTAATGAAAAAAATTAATAATTATGTAAATTAATTTTTGAAATTAATAATATATATTATTAATCTTTTGTAATAATTTTATTATTATATATAAATTTTATTGATATTGTATAAGGCTTATAAATATTAATAATTATTATATTAAAATATGTGTATTTTTTTAAAATCAAGTGTGTATATTATAAATATATTTTTAATTTTTACATGTTCTTTTTACAAACAAACACAAAACGAACCCAAATCCCCCAAAAAAATTTAGCCGAACCCAAACCTGAACCAGTACTAGAACTGGCAACTTAGATTCAAAGCAATACTAATCTTGCAGAAAAAGGCAGTCAAACTATTCCCTCATTTGCGAAAAATTCTCCACTTGGTTACATTCTCTATAGCAATAAGTATACAATATTGCTTCAAAGTTCCCGCCAACAACAAGAATCTCTTCCAAGATACTGCAGAGCTTCCTGTCATTCAATGATTTATTAACTCACCCTTGGATAATCACCTGGGAATCCCCTCAACTTCTAGGAATTTGCATCCAATTGAGAACACCATTTTATTACCTTCAAGCAAAGCTAAATCCTCCACATAAGGAAGAATGAGCCTACTTTCAGATAAATACTTTGTGGGGAGCAAATCACATGTGTGCCAGCGGGGAGAGCACCTTTCAAAGCTCCATCAAAATTCAACTTGAAAAGACCAGCTTTCAGCAGTCTTCAAGTAACATTGCACTTATCCTTACTAACAGGGAGTATAAACCTGTTATTGTTACCATCAAGTTTCTTTCAGTAATTTTGTAGAAATGTAATGCCATTTATCCCGAACTTGTTTGAAAATTGTTGAGCCTGGTCCTTACTGAATGGGAACCCCATTTCACATCATACCTACCAAAGGTCCTTTCCAGCAATGATTCCTCACAGTAGCCTTGTAACCATAGTTATCAGGTTCAAAATATTAGATTCATCTGAGAGATCAAAAATTTAGAAACATGGAACTTGGAAAAAGAGTTGGCAAGATTTCTATAGGAATTGAAAAGTGCAACCAACTTGAACAAATCCAGCTGATCCGAAAAATCTGGGCCCTGTCAGATTTGAACCAAGTTACCAAATACATCTAGAGTTGGTAAGCATGCAATAACTCCACTTGTGACCAAGAATAACTCTATCAGCTGTAAAATGATTGTTTGAAAAAGTGCAAATATACCATGGAAATAAGGCCAGGCATGAGGGCTGTATTTGCAGGAAGGGCAAGTCACAATAATGTAGTACTGGCTTTTTTGGTTAGAAAATAGAACAAAGAGTTTTCAGGGCAAAGGTATAGTATTATGCTTATTTGCAATCATCAATTAGTAATCTATTTTAAAATTTAATCATGCATTCACATTTTATGTCTACTTTTGAAAATGCTGTTAATTTTGTTCTTTCGTATGTTAACATTCAATAGTGAAATACATGAATCTCATTTCTAGTAAAGTAGCTCACCTTTAATGTTTGTTTTGACCAGAAAAAGTACTTCACTTATTCGAAGCTCATATACATCTGATATTTGGTGTGTGCAGTGTGTAGGTGGAGAAGGCAGTTGAAGATATTACATAAGAGAATTGAAGAACTGGAAAGTTCTCTACAAACTGCCTCGCAAAATCGTTTCGCTGAACGAAAAGGTCGTATTCGAGCTCAGCAGGTATAATGTATTTCATGAATGGTGCATAGCTTAAGTTTTGAATCTATGAATTCATGAAGTTTTCATAAAGTGATAAATTTGTTTATGTTAGGATGTAACTGGATGTCCCTTAGCACATAGAACTATCATGCATGCCTTTATTCAAATATATGAATGAGGAATATGCTCAGTTGGTTTTTACTTTTCTGTTATGTTAATATTATGCTGAATAGAACCCTTAGACTTTTGTGATGGGACATAAACAAATTGTAAATGTGTGTCAATTTTCAAGTTAAATGGCAAGAGTTCTGAAAGAGAAAGAAGGTTCTGTATTTGCTTCATTGGAATAACCTAGTTGAATTACTTAGATATCAAGGGGATGGGTGATGATAAACTTGGCATCATACTATTCAAACTTAAAAAATTAACCTAATTGATGGCATACATTTATAGTAGAGTGATACTGTCAAGATTTTTATACAAGGTGGAGCATAATCATCTTATCTCCAAACCTTACACAGCATAGCCGCTTGCTGTATAAATCACTTTTATATTTGATTTTCCAGAATAACCTAGTTGAACTAGTTTGATATCAAGGAAATGGGTGATGATGAACTTGGTGTATTTAAATAAGCCACCTATTTGATGGTATACTTATGTATTAGAGCCCCATTATCTGCCTCTTATATGGTATACTTATATATTAGAGTGCCATTATCAGGTCTTTTATATAAGATAAAGCCTGATCAGCTTGTCGGCAAACCTTGTGCAGCGTAGGCATATGCATTATTTAGTTTGATAAGTTTGGCCAACAATCAAAGGCAAAGCATTTCCAAGATTTGCTTTGGCAGTCATACCATAAAAGCTTTTTACAAAACATCATGTAATGTTTGACATGATTATGACAGAAGCTATGCCACAAGGACATGATGACAACTGATATTGGTGTCTAATTGTGTGAATGACAAGCAATGATGTCACAGGAACTTCTAGTCCGGAGTATATGAAATTTTCATCCCAAAGCATTAAAAAGGTCCATTCTTGCTGGGTATTAGAAAATGACAAAAACAATATTTTCCAGATTATATGTTGGCTGTTTGTCAAATCAAGGTTAGTACTTCTTATTCATTTTTCCTCCATGTCGTTATATTGGTTTTCATTCTTGTACTTTTTTTTCTTTTATCAGGTGAATTTCTATTCGTCTTCTTAATTTTTTTTATCCAAGCAGATAAACCATTAAATGTAAGTTATTGATGTTTTTAAAAATGTTGCATCAGTCAGTGGAATTCAGGTCTTGAGGAGATCATTTCTCCTTACTGTATCTCTTTAGGAATGTGAACTTATATGGTTGGTGTTATAGTTTTACACGGTTTACTTTCATTTTAGGTTTCTGTATTTCTTGGTAACCTCTCTTTTGGAGTGTAGGAGATGCTTTAGGTACCCATGTTAGTGACATTATTGCTGGTTGAACTTTTTGAGTCCCATTGATTGATTTTGAACTTTTGTGGGTATTCATATTGCTATAATGTTTTTGTTTGTTTTTTCTCATTGTGCAAATGTTGACATCTTCTGTCTTTCTGCTATATGAAGTGGATTTATTTATCATTTTGACAAACCTTGCTTGCTGTGCATGGTCTAACTTGATGCATCTTCTACTGCTTTGATTGTGAAAGTTTATTTCTTGGGTAAAATATCATAGATGGCAGAATATTTCTTGTTTAAAGGTTTATTCTCAGGCCCGATGATGGTGCCTTTTCCCCAAGTTATTGCTAGCATGTTGCAGATATTCCATTCTCATCTCATGGTTTACACTTACAGTGTACACGTTATACATGTCTTCATTAGTAACGACATTTTTCTCTCTGTGTGACAACTAAAGGAAAACTTTCTTGAAGCTGCAAAATATGTTTAATAAGAGGCTTCAAGCCATTCATTCTAGTACAGAAGGTTATGAATGGTTTTCATCCACTGCATATCTTCCTTGTGTAATGGATCAGTCTGGTTTACACAAAAGAAATAGTAAATTCTTGTCGTAGACTGGCACTTCTTCTCATTAGATAAAAAAATAATTGTAAAATTTACATGGTTGGCTCACTGAAAATAATGTTCTACTCTTTCTTTGCAATTTACCTAACCATCATCCCCTTTATGGACAGTTTCTTCCTGCAATTCAGATGGCTTCTACCAGAGCCTCTTCATTTTCTTAGGTGATTTGCTCACATGTTTCTTGATCTCCATGAATGATTTCTTTCTAAGATGCTTTATCTCCTTTGATGATTTCCTTATAGATATTTTCACCCTGTCTAGATGACAGTGTTAGTTTTTATGATCAGATGTAAGGTACAGAAAATTAATTCAAAAATCAACACAATAACACAGCAGATACCCTGGAAAAACCCTCCATTTGAGGGAGAAAAACCCAGCAACAATATATCACTTATATATTAATCACAAAGAATTTCTCCTTTACAATAGAGGTCAATATTAAGGCCAAGAGTAAGCACCACAATCTGATGCAAGCACAGCAACACAGTGATGCAATTCGCTAATGATAAAACTCAGCCTTTTACAATATCAATCTGCACTTGATGATGAACTCGCACTTGTATATTCAAACTTGAGATGAACAAGATGAATGGATGATGAATGAGGTACAACCAATGAGTGTATATACAATATGAAGGGAGAGACGTGACTCTCCAAGAACAACATGTCGGCCTCTTTCCAAAAATCGTCTCTTACAACAAGAAGTCGGCTACATGAATTTGCATCCCTTCATAACAAATCGCGTCCACATTAAGCATGATGTCGGCCTCAACAAAGAAATCCTGTCTCTTCATTAAATCAAGCCTCCATTAATTAATTATCAAAGGATGTGCCTCTTCAAGATAAATTCTTATCTCTATAAATTAAATAGCCATCAACTATAATTTAATTTATCATCATGTAAAGGAGATCGGCTGGAAGGAGACACCCGATGCTGTATGATAGCATCAACACTCCCTCTCAGCTAGGGAGGATACTTCCAGCTGCATAAGACATATCACCTCATCGTGATGTCAACCACAATGGCTACTCCCATATGTGGAAAGGAAAGATATCACCTCATCGTGATATCAACCATCATGGCTACACCCATGTATGGTATGTACAAGTGCTCGTCATTCAACGTGATGTTGTCACCTCATCGTGATGTTCACCATGGCTCTCCCATAGGTTGAAAACACAAGTACAAGAAAATCATCACGTACTCTCTCACGTGATGTCATGGAGTCAACACACATGACATCCACCATGGCTCTCCAAGAGGGTGGATTCAATGGTTTTCACCTCAAATCTCAAAGAGAAATGCATTAACAAGGGTTTGCACCTCAAATCTCTCTCAAAGAGAAATGCATTAAAGAAGATCACTGATACTGAGACTCCTTAGCTAAGGCTTGATTCTCCACCATACCAAGCTTGTCTCGAAAGTACGCAAACTTTATCCGGGAGAGAGGCTTGGTGAGAATGTTTGTCGTCTGCTCATTAGTGCTGATATACTTCAATTGAATAGCTTTCCTCAATACCATAGCTCTGATATAGTGGTATTTGATCTCAACATGTTTGGTTCTGTCATGAAACACAGGGTTGACAGAAAGCTTCACACAGCTCCGGTTATCACAATGAATGACAATAGGCTCCATTGATTGTTCAAACAATCCTGCAAGGAGCTTCCGAAGCCACACTGCTTCTTGAGCTACCACACAAGCTGCAATGTACTCGGCCTCTGCGGTGCTCAATGCCATTGAAGACTGCTTCTTGCTACACTAGGAGATCATCGTAGACCCCAAACTGAAACAACATCTAGAGGTGCTTTTCCGATCAGCAACACACCTTGCCCAATCAGAATCAGTATAACCATGCAGCTTCAAGTCCACACCTGAAGAATATCTCAACCCATATCCAACTGTGCCACACAAGTATCTCAGGATATGTTTTGCTGCAACCAGATGTATTTGCCTTGGTTCACACATAAACTGACGAAGTGCACTCACTGCATAGCAAATATCTGGTCTAGTATTGACTAGATAAATCAACGATCCAATCAACTGCCTGTACATAGTAGGATCCACCAAATCTGAACTAGTTGCAACCTCTTTTAACTTTTGCAAGTTGGTCTCCATAGGTGTAGACATGGATATGCAATCCATCATACCTCCAATAAGAAATAAATCAACATAAAGAACCAAGATCAACTAGATTACCATCTTCTTTAAGTTTAGTAGGTTCCCTCTGAATCTTCAAGCACTTGCATCAACCTTCTGACCTCTTCGTCCAAGATTGCCTGCAACACTTGCTTTAGAGAATTGTTTTATAGCGCACACCTTGATATTGTAGAGAGTTCAGGATTGTCCTCTTCGACCTTATCCCAAATCACTCTATTCTGAATAGGTTTGCGGAGCTACCAATATCAAATCTAGATGATTGTCTTGTGCAATTATGATCGCAGCAGTTGAAGAGGACTTTCAAGAATTTATCACTTGGCCTTGCAACACTGCAATCTTCACTTCTTCTCAGTGAGTCATAAAGCTCCCTCTTGATCCCTGCTTTAGAGATTGCAAAGAAGTCTTCTGGAAGTAAACTCCCACTAGCTACCAACTCAATCCCATGGCTGCAAGTTGTGATTCCATACTTGATCATTTCTTTGGTCGGCATGACTTCCTCACAAGATGCCTGAAGCTCTTCCTCTTTGTGCAATCTCTCACTACCCTCTTGCTTCTCGATCCATCTTGGAAGCATTTTAGAGATAGATTACTAACAGTTTATAACTATCCAAAGAAATATCAAGGCTAGAATCATACAAGGTTTACTATCTCAAGTTATAGCATGAATACATAAGAATTTATGTACAATATTAAAAAAACATGAATAAAGAAATCAACCTATAAGTGAAATATCAAAAGATTAGAATAAAGGGATAAAGAAACTTATCTTTATTGAATTTTGATGTATCTCTTTCTTCCATCTTTTACTCCTCTCGAGAGTGCTAAACTCAGCACAACAAAAGACAATCTGCACAACTACAAATTTCTTGAATGCATTATGCAGTTAGCATGAAGAACCAACCCTCTCCAAGAGTTGAGGCTCTATCACAGTTCATGCATTAGAGAATCATATCGATGTGACCAACTATTCACCATCGAAATTACAGTTCTCTTTTATTTATTTATTTTAGAGTCACACTCAGAAATCTTCACAACTAGCATGAAAAATAACTTGCAATGAATAATTTGAATCTTCAAAAAAATCTTATGCTAGTGAATAAAATTCAAGAGCAACCACAATCTCTCTTTACTAATCACACATGATCCAAATAACCAATGCAAAACTGAATTTTTACCCTATATTTGAAAAGTATAAACAAAAGAATACTTATCTCGATGAAATCAGAATCTCCTTTTAAGTGCTACATTTAAACACTTTTCAGGTTTACACTTGGCTTTCTTGAGATCTTGCTCACTAGAAGTAATTGAAGGAGGCACAATATCTCTCCCACTGGTTTAGAAGGTACCACAAGGAAATACCAGTCGTAGCTGATAGAATTATTCCTCATAATAACCCATCCGAAGAAGATGAATCTTTTAATCAACTACAACTTCAATGTGAATGAGCTTCTTGAACTTCATACAGTGCCTTAAGACGGAAAGAGTGTTTGGTGCTAAGCTTCAAGTTTTGACCGAGCTTCAGCACATGCTCAATGAACATTATTCCTTACTCATCAAGGATCTGGGATTCACCGCATACAGGTGTGATGAAGACACGTCCAGGCTGTAGGAAATCATTCTCATCTAGATAAAATCACATCCTGTAGACACTCCTGTAAGTTGAACTGACTCATGAAATGACTAGCGACTATGAAGGTGCACTCCAGGCCCCCCTTTATGTGAAAGCTCTGAACGCAAAGAACACTCAATCCATCTATATACAACACATGTTAAAATATTGATAAGTTGTATAAATACTAGAATATACGTTGATACTCTGAGATCACGTGCTGCATTCAGGATGAGGTGTTCGCATTGGATATGGTGTCCGACCAAAAATGAGAAATTTGGATGTTTTGTAGGCCCCCCCGCATATACATTGTTCTTGTTTGCATCGCTCTTGCATACATTAGAAGACATCAGTAAAACAAATCAATATTTTAAACTATAAATAGTTTGACGACTCCAATGAACAACATGGATTGCTACATCTAACGCCCATTTGAGAGACTTGTAGATCGATATCTTTGAGTCTCAAAATAATCTCCTGACGTCAGTCAAGGGTTATGAACTGCTTAATACATCCATGATATGATTCCCGTGCATTAGCGGATTCTTCAAAGACTGTGCTTTCATACACAATCCACTCCATATGTTTGCGATGAAGAGTCACATGCTCGGTACTAGTAGTGGAGCAGATTTATCGATAGCCAATAATATTTAAGGATGATAGTTTTGATAGCAATCAAACTCCAAAATGCATAATCTACCATACGCAATGATATTGCAATTTGCGCAAGACACAAAGCTCGAAAGTTTTCACGGACTTAGAGGAGCCCGATCTGCGATATGTGAAAATGCTAAACTCGACTTCCTCCTGGACTTGGCTGTGCGCAATTTGACAAGAGACTTTGAACTCTAGATTGCAAGGATGCCAATGAATAACGCAAGAAATCAAAAAACACCAGCGGCGTATCCTCTAGAATTTTCTTGCACAAGTAGCAATAGTGTATAATATTCCCAACTATGTGCGGCAAATGTAATAGAAGACAATTGATCACACGATCCTCATGATCAGACTCGATATCGGGTTCTCCAAATACAGAGAAAATCTTTCTCCCAACATGACGCCTCAGCCCAATGTTCAGATCGAACAACACATTCAATGTTTAAACTTTAGATTGAATCTGGAGACATGGGGATCTTCCTACATCGAACAGGCCTTATCACAAACTTGAAGCTTGCCATTACATATGCATGGAGGAATTCACGGGCTTCAATTGATGTTACCCATTACCTGAAGCAAAATCTGATCGGATCTTTCTTATACCCACTCTGATATCATGTTAATTTTTATGAACAGATGTAAGGTATAGAAAATTAATTCAAAAATCAACACAATAACACAATAGATACCCTGGGAAAACCCTCCACTTGAGGGAGAAAAATCCAGCAACAATATATCACTTATATATTGAATCACAAAGAATGTCTCCTTTACAATAGAGGCCAATATTAAGGCCAAGAGTAAGCACCACAATTTGATGCAAGCACAACAACACAGTGATGCAATTCGCTAATGATAAAACTTAGCCTTCTACAACTTTGATCTACACTTGATGATGAACTCGCACTTGTATATTCGAACTTGAGATGAACAAGATGAATGGATGATGAATGAGGTACAACCAATGAGTATATATACAATATGAAGGGAGAGATGTGACTCTCCAAGAACAACATGTCGGTCTCTTTCCAAAAATTGTCTCTTACATACAAGAAGTCGGTTGCATGAATTCGCATCCCTTCATAACAAATCGCGTCCACATTAAGCATGATGTCGGCCTCAACAAAGAAATTGTGCCTCTTCATTAATTCGAGCCTCCATTAATTAATTATCAAAGGATGTGCCTCTTCAAGATAAACCGCTATCTCTATAAATTAAATAGCCATCGGCTATAATTTAATTTATCATCATGTAAAGGAGATCGGCTGGAAGGAGACACCCGATGCTGTATGATAGCATCAACAGACAGTTGTTCGCAAGCACCTTCATCTTCTTCAAAAGGGTTTTCCATATGAATGTTTTCTTATTGATGGCAATCATTTTGGCAGACTATCCTGAATCTTTTGTAATGCCTTTACTGAAGGATGTGCTAGTATCCTTCTTTACCTACCATGATTGAATACTGTCTTTTCTAGCTATAAAAGACAATGCAGATTAGATGTTGAAGTATAGGTAGGGTTTCTGCTTGAATTTTTACTTCCTGCAATGGCATTTTGAGACAGGTTAAAAAACAGACCGCACAGAACATGCAAAATCTTTGCATAGTATATGAAATAAGAGGATAATTATTTTTGTGAAATATCTCACTTAGTTTTTTCCCAAATTTTAGCACACAACACTTCACCCGTTAACGTTAGCCCAAGAAAGATAGCAAATTGAAATATCCCTGCAAAATTTTTGCATAGTATATGAAATAAGAGGATAATTATTTTTGTGAAATATCCCCCTTAGTTTTTTCCCAAATTTTAGCACACAACAATTCACCCGTTAACGTTAGCCCAAGAAAGATAGCAAATTGAAAGCAACCCTTCACGTTCTGATCACTCGGATCCCAGAGTGGGCAAGGTGAGAGCATACAGTGTAAGGGGATCTGTTAGCAATAAATTGAAATTTTGGAAGTACAAATGATATTGGTGGTAAGCTGGCCAATATAGAAAATGTAAATGCTTAGGTGGCAAGCCAGCCTCTTCCACTTTTCAGTGGGAATGAAAACACTAGTACATAAATGAAAGAGCTGATCAGTACTATTGAAAATAACGTTACAATATTGAGTCTTATACAATGTATCATGAAATAACTTAGCAATATGAAGGCCCAAGAGTTAGATAATCATCTCTATGACAACTCAAAGATAAGCATCAAGAAATAAAGACAAAATACTAAAAATACCAGGTTTGATATAAAATGGCAGCATTCTGATTTTATGATCACTGGGTTTTCAGAGAGCTTTAGAGGGGTGTGACATGCATTTTCATTAGAGGATATTTTTGGACTTACTATTTTTAGTAAGTTATGACGGCTTCCTGGTTTCTGCCTGCTTGCTTGCCTGCACAACAACACCAAAACTGCCTACCTCAAGTTGCCTAGGCTGATATGAAAATTTGAGCATGAAGATCTAACATAAAACTCCATTGAAGCGCAAGTGGACCTCCATCATAAAGTCCTCCATTGAAGGGCTACATTTTTGTCCAACTCCTCTATTATTCACAACTAATCACAAGGGTTTTCATCCTTGGACTAGATGCAATAGTTGCTGATCAAAAAAGCAGAATTACTCACCATGAAATCCCAACCTCCAAACGACCTTGTTTATATAGCAATTACTCCTTATTTCTCCAATTAGGTTGGTCCAATTTGGGTGCCGCCTTCACCTTTTTAAATTTGCTTTTAATTTATTTTTTATTTCCCTCAATTGGGCGCCAAATCCCAATTCAATTTTATTATTTTTAAATTATTATTTTCACCTTATAGCTCCCACCAATTTGGGCGCGCTTCTCCCACAATTCAAAAATATTATTTTTCGTTATTATTTTCCCTTATACCTTGCAAAAAGGGGCCACCCAAGCCCAAATAAAATATTAAAAAAATCTTGGGCGAAAAAAAATCAAAATTAAATATTATTTCATTCCTTCCCCTTGAGCACCAAAATACCAAATAATTAAAATATTATTATTTTTATTTATTCCTCCTTGCTCACCCAAAAGGGACATTACAATCCTCCCTTCCCAACATTGCTTGTCCTTAAGCAATGACAAGCATACCACCGCTTGGATCCCATATCATCATACCACCACATCTATCAAAATTGATTAGATAGATGTACCTCAAGGAACTATCAGCATCAAGCAACTCTCCAACTTCGAAGGATTTCCCATGAGTGTGCAAGATGCCCCTCATAGATGCATAGAAGAACATATCAGCCCCTCCTATGTTGCTGATATCGATCAGAACAACAACCTCCCTACTGAAAATCAAACCCAAGTGAGTGCAAATATCACCGCCAATGTCATATGATGATAGAGTATCATTCGTACGCCATTCCCCAATGATAAAGAGATGATCCAAACCTCTTAGAAACACCCAAACGACAGCTGTCCTCCAAGTGGCCTACAGGATTTCCATGTGCACTAAGGCAAAACAGTCTTCTCTTAGCCGAATGGGGTGGATCCTCATGAACTAGGGCAAGAAGGCCAAGATCTTCATGCTTTCTTCCAATCCCTATGACAGTCTAGTTGGAACACAAGTATTAATTACTCAAATCCAAACATTATAGCAAGACCTCCATACCTTGTGTCAAAGTGTAGCTTCACCTCCCAAGTATGCCCAATAAAGGCAAGTGTCTCCATGGCATGCATCTCAAATCCTTGAAATAGAGCAGCTACATACTCTACCAGAGAGTCATAAACATGATGAGACTCATCACAAGAAAACTCTTCAAGTGCTCCATGAATGGTCAAAGACCAAACCAAATCTGCATTATGTTGTACCCAAAACCAAAATTTTTGCTTCATCAAGGCATTTTGTTTTAAAGAGTCTAAATCTTGCTAAAATGATGTAAAATATAGTTTTTGGGCAATATCAAGCATGGAGTTTTGTCGATGGTTTGTTAGTCAAAGGCACCATCCATTGATCAGAACCTACATCGGAGGCTCAGAATGGAGCATTTCACGATGAGGAAGCATTTCACGACAACAACTATGCTTTCGCATGATCATTTCAGTGGTCAAGACGGAGTTTTTAGTGATTAAATTATGAAGATTTCTCAGAGAAAAGCAAGAAAGCGCACCTGTAGCCCAGGGGCGCCCTTCTTTTTGAAGGCCTAAATTCTGTGATAAGTGCTCATAACTACAGTCAATCTCTTCAGAATTGGTCTGCCTATCCGATGAGCTATCCTGCAAGGCTTTCCGAGACCCGTAACTCTGGCAATTGGCGACAGAAGTTGAAGATTCCAAAGTTCCAGATTGCAGAAGCTTGTCCTTTTCCAGCTTTTAGCACGCCTGTAGCTTGAGGGCGCCCTTCTTAAAGGGGTGTTGGATCTTGGTATTTCTGGTGGATGATGCAGTCAATCTCTTTGTGACTAGTCTGCTTATCCGACGAGCTATCAAACGCAGTCATCCGAGTCCCAGAGCTCTGGCAGTCGATGTCTGAAGATGAGCTTATAATAGAGTTTTCACATCCTTGAGCTTCTTCGTTGCGTTTCCAGTGCAACTGTAGCTCAGGGGCGCTTTTCAAAATGACCTTTGAGATGATCCAGTTTGCTGATGAGGTCTTCCTGACATTAGTACTACTCTAGTCCAGCTTCGTGTTGCACCAAGTTGCCTGTTTATCCGACATTCTGAAAGATCGTGGCAGAGATTCTACCAGGCACGTAAATAAATGGGCAGACTGGCATAAAATATTCATTGTATTTCTATAGGCCAGGGGCGCTTAGCCTTTAGGCCTGTCAAATGAAGTTGTTCGCGTTCGAAGTCTTCACGACACTTGAGCGTAATTACTCCAGCTATCCAACGAACCTACTCGTCAGCCTTTGGGATTTGGCAAACGCTCGTACGTGCGAGGTCTTTGTAAAATGCTGAAAAGTGAAGACATCCGGAAAATGGCCAAGTATGGAGCGTATATTTTAAATAAAAAACACACTTGTATTTTTGAGGTCTTAGAAGCAGTTTTCTCGCTTCGTCATCTCCAGAGATCTCTTCTCAATGCTCCTAGCTATGCAGAGAGACAGTCCGAGCACGAATCAGGGCATCCCAGCTCTCGGTATCAGAGGACAAAGTAGGGTACTTGGATGAAAGTTTAACTTTGGTCAAAATGGTGTCAGTGCAACTGTAGCTCAGGGGCACTTTTACTTTTCAGGCCCTTAATGCACTTTTCAGATGCTGTGCGTATATCCGTTGGATGCAGAATGCTTCTAGTCACGCAGTGAGCTCAGTTGCCTGTCAGCAGGGTTCACTGTTCGCCGTCAGCAGCTATTTGAAGTGTCAGACGGCAGTTTAGGAAAATGGTTTTTAAGTCCGCACCCGTGAAATGAATTCTAACCAAGGGCTTCAATTTTTGAGGTGTTAAATGATGGATTTTGCAGTGATGACTTCCAGCAGACATTTCCTCCTTGCTCTGCAGGCTTCGCGATGAATATCTTAGTTCAGTCTCAGCATCACCCGGTCACTCAGAAATCAGTGTTGAAGTTGGCCAGTTGTAACTTTGTAGTCAGCTACAAAATAGGAAGTTAATAAAAAGTGCAATATCTTGAGCAAATGGACGCCTATAAGGTCAAATGATGACTTTTTGGAATCAGTGAAGTTCGCCGGTGAATCTTAAAGCTTCATTTGGTTTGTCAACTGAAGTTTAATAATATTTAATATTTATTCTTGCATTTTTAGCATTAAATGGCGATTTTCTAAAGTTGGCGCCCTCTTTGTGCTAAGATTTCAAATTGCATGATAATTAATATTTTATTATTTATTTTCAAACTTCGAGTCAGTGGCAGTACAACTGAAAGGGGTCCAATCAGAGTCCTTCTATTTTGGTTTAGGTTTTAAATCTTGCAGTTCACAAGTTGGTGCGAATTTTTCTTATTTAAACATGGCGCCATCTTCATTCATCATTCACAAAGCTAAAGAGAAATTCGTAAATTCTTCAAGAGAAAGGCATTTCTTCAAGGCAAAGGCGTATTTTCAAGAGAAATTCGTATTTCTTCAAGGCAAAGGCTTATCTTCAAGGAAAATTCGTAATTTTCAAGCAAAGGCGAATTCTCAAGAGCAAAGACAAATTCATCATCAGTTTTCAGAGGCGATTTCATCAAACACATTATTGGTCGCATCATATCTGGGCAGGAGCATTATGACTGGGCATCCTTCATCAGCGATATTCTCCACAAGCAGATCACCAGTTTCTTAGTTGCTCATGAGTTTCACATGTGTTTATATCTCGTGTACTTGATCGCTTATCAGGGTCAGTTCTGAGGACTAAACACCGTGGGCATTCTCAGTGTTCAGAAAGTCTATCAGTATTATGATCAGCTTGAGTTCACTAAGGCTGAACGTCATTTCAAGCGTGTTCATGAGGCTTTCCTGACTTATACAGTGAGAAATTTAGACCGGGAGTTGCACGTTCGTATCTCGGCAGTTGCTAAAGCAACGATGGATGGTTGGGCAGATTGGTTTATTCAGTTCCCGACATACACCTACATCCGAGTATACGGATTTACAGGAAATCCAGCTATGCTTCCACGTTATCCTTCGGATAAGAGTCTTTATGGAGTTCCTGAGACAGATGCATGATGTTCATCGTCTTTTACGCCACAGGCACAGACCATCTCTCAATTTTCCTTTTCAATTTGGAATATATTGGTGCAAAGCGGCAATTGATGCCAAAGTTGCAGGGTAGGAACTCGAGAAATATCATCTCAAGTATCTTGTTGAGGCACGTGCTTATGATCTTTCAGGTCATTACATAACTCGCCTTGCTGGACGTATCATGAGCCTTCTATGGAGGATTACTGGGAAAATTGCGAAGATGACTTCGAGGTTCACAGACACAACTACAGCCGTTTCTCTCTCTCACAGATTTATGTTTTCTTATCAAAAGATGTGGGAGGTTTATCCGATGATGAGGGAGAGGTTCTTCCTCAGTTTTTCAGAGAGCAGGTTGACACACAGCCTTTGCCGGCAATTGATTGGTACGCCAAGGAGTACGCAACAGTGAAAGAGAGGTCAAGTAGAGTTGTTCAGAACAGTATACTTTACCTCGACAGCAAGAGGACCAGGAGGGTAAGTGTGCCTAGAGCAGAGCCGCCAATGGTGAATCCTTCACTACCTTCCTCGTCAAAACCTAAACAGAAGAAGAGGAGTAACCCTCCTAAGAAAGGTCAAGCGCCGAACAATTCAAAGGGTAAGGTGCTTGCTATTAATACACACACGGAGCCTGATAGACAGCTTATCATAGAGCCAGTTCAGAGGCTAGTACAGAGTCCACCAGTACCTGAGGTTCAGCCTCAAGTTCCTATGCCAGTTTCAGAGCAGTCACCAGCACCAATTCACATTGAATTGGATTTGGACTCTCCTTCTCACAGTAGTTTTTCTACACATTCACTTTTGTCGCAACCTCCTGTCGCTAGTACAGTCCCTTCTAGTAGCATTAGCCGAGACCAATCTTGGATCGAAGCTCAGCTGGGAAGGAAGAAGAGGCAGCCATCCTATGTTCTTAATCATTCCGATTTTGATGAGGTTTATCAGGATGTGCCAGACAAGAGGATCAAGAACATGGTCCATGTGGAGAGGAATACTGACATGGAGATTGTCGTTGAGACTGCTATACCTCCACATGGGAAGAGCTTGGGCGAGTTGGAATCTCAGGACTTTGAGGTTATCACAGTCAACCTTGGTCGTAGCACACGCCAGACTCAGGTTGATCTCCTACAAGTCGCTACAGACAGTGCCAGGGATAGAATGCTAAAGGACGAAGAAGATAAGGCAGCCCTCAAGGCTGAAATCAGACAGCTTCGTCAATACATTTCTAGCCTTGTACACAGGACAGAGGTCATCGCTACACTCCCACCGATGCTTGAGCCTCCAGCAGAACAAGGCCAACTTAATCATTTAGTTGCATACGGCAAGCGTTTGGATGAGTGGGAGGAGGAGTTCATTGCTAGAGGCCGTGCTATGCTCACAGAGTTATATCAGTTGCGGTACAATGCACGAGAGCTCCGTATTCGTCTCCAGGATGAGGAGCGAGATATGGCGATTAATAGACCTCGGGATGAGATTATGATTGCTCACCTGAGTGTGGCATATGAATCAGTCACAGATGCAGAGGATAGAGAAGCTATCTACTCTTGGAAAACACAATTGGTTTTCAAGGCAAAGATAGAGGAGACTATGGCGTCAGAGTTGGCTGAGAGTAGAGAGCACGTCACTAGTGTACTCCGGTTTGTGAGGACTTTAGTATCTCGCTTACCGTGTCGATATCAGATCGAGGGTGGTGCCTATGTTGAGCTTACTGATGTTCAGTTAGAACTCTAGGCACTCATTCATACCATTTTCAATGGGGAGACCGTTGGTTGTAAGATTTCTGAGCTTACAGTCATGTCAGCGTTGTTTGATGAAGCAACGAGGAGCAAAGGTGAACTTCAGTCCCAGATCACAGCTGGTGAAGACATGCTGCACCGGCATAGCATTCTTCGACAAAGTATCAAAGTTCCAGATAGTGATGCAATTAACAATCTTGTTGAGGGATTGGTTGCTCGAGATCACGTTGAGTAGACTTCAGTTTCTACCTCTCAGAATAGACATTTTACACAGGAGTTAAACTTGGCGTTACTTTCTCAAGTTGACTCGCTGTCTTGTCTCATGCATATCTATTTTGAGATTTGCTTTATTCACTTGGAGTTTTATTTAGGGTTTCCGTTAACTGATGGTAGTGTTCCAGTTAACATGCTTTCAATAAGGACGTGCATGCTTGCACAATTGTCCATTTTTAGATTAGATGTTTCAGTTAACTGATGGTAGTTTTCCAGTTAACTGTATAGTTTACTTTATTAGGGCTTAGCAATAAATCTTGCATGCATTGCAAGACTGTAGTTGACTCAAGGTGATTTTAGGGTTCCCTACACCTTTTGATGTCTATAAATAAGAGCTTTTGCTCATTTGTACATAACTTTTGCACGAGAGAGAAATATATGCTATGCCTACCTTGCCCTCAATATTGCTCGTTCTGTATCTGTTCATGTGTTTTTATTGTTATGATGAATTGTTATGCCACATAGGGTTTCATGCAATTATAATGGTGAATTCTTTCCTTAGTTAGATAAAATCTGTTTTGTGTTCAATAAACTTGTTCAGATTGAGATGATAGTTGTGCCACCTTGCCTTCAAGTAGAGAATATGTTCTTGGTTATCGTTTGATGTGTGTGAATAATAAACTTATTCAGATTGAGCTGATAGTTGTGCCACCTTGCCTTCAAGTTGAGAATCTGTATTGAGTTTATTGTATATTGTTGTTGCCAATAAACTTGTTTAGATTGAGCTGATAGATGTGCCACCTTGCCTTCAAGTTGAGAATCTATACTTGTTTATCGTCAAATAGTTATCCTTGCTCCATTTCCTCATGCTTTGTTTTCTTGAGGAAACTGGATAGATTTTAAATCATTAAGCCTAGTTGTAGTTAGTAATACTGCGAAACCAGAAAATACGTAGCTGCAACGTATAGAGTTTTCGTGAAAGCCTTGTACCTCTACAGCTGAGACAAAAAGACAGGAGATAGTTTAGATTACTTTCCCTTTCCAAAGCATTTTTGTTAAGCACAACGAGGGAGCTTCCCCTCCTAATTTGAAGAGCACTCATTGCGTAGTGTGCATAGCTATCTGTACCAACTTATACTCCAGAGGTGTTAGTTGTTACGCCAACACATTTCTTACAACCAGAGTGTGCGCAGTCAAACTTCATAGTTTCGTCATACAACACTCTTTCATTAAGGAAAAGTGTCAAAGACATCAAGCTGCAGAAGAAATAGTGGCCATCACTTCAGTTACGAAGCCGCCAAAGTTACCAATCAGTGAAGTCCTAATTTGAGTGTGCAAAGATTGCCAAGTGTGCTCAAGTTGCTGACAAGCAGTGAATTGTGACAACCATTAGATGGTGATGCAGTTAACAATCTCGTTGAGGGATTGGTTGCTCGAGATCACAATCAATAGACTTCAGTTCCCACCTCTCAGACTAGACATTACACACAGGAGTTAAACTTGGCGTTATTTTTCAAGTTAACTCGTTGTCTCATCTCATGCATATCTATTCTGAAATCAGCTTTATTTACTTGGAGTTTTATTTAGGGTTTAAGTTAACTGATGGTAGTGTTCCAGTTAACTTGCTTTCAATAAGGACGTGCATGCTTGCACAATTGTCCATTTTTAGATTAGATGTTTCGGTTAACTGATGGTAGTTTTCCAGTTAATTGTATAGTTTCTTTTATTAGGGTTTAGCAATAAATCTTGCATGCATTGCAAGACTATAGTTGACTCAAGGTGATTTTAGGGTTCCCTACACCCGATGTCTATAAATAAGAGCTTTTGCTCATTTGTACATAACTTTTGCACGAGAGAAATATATGTTGTGCCTACCTTGCCTTCAATATTGCTCGTTTATCTGTTCATGCGTTTTTGCTATTATGATGAATTGTTATGCCACATAGGGTTTCATGCAATTATGATGGTGAATTCTTGCTTTAGTTAGATATAGTGGCTAGTTGATCGTAGATTGTATGCGTGTCTGCCAATGCAATTTATTATCCTAGTTGGCTATCCTTCATGTTTTGTGTTCAATAAACTTCGTTCGATTGAGTGATAGATGTGCCACCTTGCCTTCAAGTTGAGAATCGTTCTTGGTTATCGTATGATGTGTGTGAATAATAAACTTATTCAGATTGAGCTGATAGTTGTGCCACCTTGCCTTCAAGTTGAGAATCTGTACTTAGTTTATCGTATATTGTTGTTTCCAATAAGCTTATTCAGACAAGCAGATAGTTGTGCCACCTTGCCTTTGTGAGTCTGTACCCGGCTTATCGTCAAATAATCATTCCTGCTCCATTTCCTCATGCTCTGTTTTCTTGAAGAAACTGGATAGATTTAAAGTAGTTAGTTTAGTTGTAGTTAATGATCTGCGAAACCAGAAAATCCTTAGCTACAACGTTCTTGGTTTTCTTAACCTTGTGCCTCTTCCAGCTGAGAATAAAAAGATAGGACTTAGATTACTTTCTTTTCCACGCATTCCAGCACTACGAGGGAGCTTCCCCTCCTAATTTGAAAAGCACTCATTACGCAGAGTGCATAGCTGTCCGTACAAACTTGCACTCCAGAGGTGTTAGTTTTTACGCCAACATTCTTATAATTTATAATTTTGAATATATATATATATATATATATTCTTGTACCCGTACCCAAGGGAAAAAAAATCCCGTACCACCGTAACCATATCTGAACCGATACCCGAACCAACAACTTAGGAATTTTCTTTAGAGATTCATTGGCCCACTCCACTCATTTGTGGACATTACTATGCCTTAGCATCTTATTTCAATTCAAATGTTAAGTGTACTAGTATTTTTCTATGTTGCTGAATCGACATATTTATCTATCAATTTTGGGTACGAAACATCCCAAAATCGGAATTGAGCTGGAAACCCCTGTCAATTCATCTAGGGTTCGATTTTTACATGCCAAAAAAATTCACCAAAATCTTTCCGTACCTGTGCGGTTCTGCCGATAATATGGCATTTCTAGACCGTTTCTAGGTGCAAGTCAATGTTTAAAAATGGAAAAACGATAAAACAACGCCTTTCACAAACCCATTTGAAAGTTTTCTCTCTATTTAATGTTGCAGCAGCTGGGAATAGGAAGAGTGTTTTAAGTTTTTCTGCAAAACAAAGTCGATATATTCACTATCTGTAGACTATCAAGACCTAATTTGCCTTTGTTGAGTGCAGCGAAGATAGTTGATGTTCCTTTTTCACCTGCCAACGTATATGTTTTGATTTTAATACATATAGGTTTTTTTAATGAAAGAGTTAACCATTTGATCTAGTCGAAACCAATCAGGTTAGGGCGCTGACAAACATTAACATCAGCTTTCCTTTGTATTATATAATTTAAATTTCTTAAAATGTATTTTAAATATTATTCTTTAATATTTTATATAATTGTGATATCGTATACTATAAGATTTATAATGGTTCGTTGTTTATTACTATACTCTTTAATAATGGTCCGTTGTTTGCAAACCTGTTCGCCTTGGTGGGTTAGGTATTAGGCAATGCATCAATATAAATTGAGCTTTAGGGGCTATACTCACTTGGCGCATTTATGAGGAAAGTAATCGTCTTTGGAGCAAAATTTTGCAAGCTAAGTATCTTGGCAATGATAGAGACAGGTTGTTTGATGATACAATTCTTATGGGCTCTAGTGTTTAAAATTTCATAAGATCATGTGTTGCCATGATTAAACCTAATGTCAAATGGAAGTTGGGGAATGGGTAGAAAATCAGATTTTGGCGAGATCTGCGGCTAGAAGACAGGGCTCTTAAAGATAAGATCGCCTTTAGGCCTTTGGTTAGCCACTTTGAAGATGTGGCGAGGGAGAAAGTCAATGATTACATAATCAATCACAATGGTTCTCTAAAGTGGAGGAACTCAAGCAATGAACTCAGGAATGCTTGCACTTCCATTCATCGTGGGCTGGAACGAAGGCCGATTCTTGTAGATAGAGAGGAGGACAGGCCTGTTTGGCAACTGATGCCAGTTCTGCCAAACTTATTTGGTATAAATATGGGCTACCTAAAGCAAATGCTTTCATGTGGATTGCTTGGAGACGCAAGGTTCTTACTTGGGATCGATTGAAATGGTTGGGCAAAGTTGGACCATCTAGATGCATCATGTGCAAGGTTGAGGAAGAAAATAATGATCACCTATTCTTACATTGCCAGTTTGTTGGTCAGTTATAGGCTTATTTTTTTCAACATTGGAACCTAGCTTGGGTTTCCTCTTATAATTTCCCCGCCTTCATTGATTGTTGGCATTTGAAAAATTAAGAGTTTGGGTGTGAAGTTTGTTTGGAGGGCTGCCCCTGCATTGATTCCTTGGAATATTTGGCTAGAACGTAATAGATGGGTGCTTAATGATCTAGAGCAGGTTGTGGAAAGGGTTTGGGATGGAATTGAAAGCTCCCTAGCTGAGTTGGGTGAGGTTTGGAGTAACAAAATTAGAGGAGTCGATCAAGATGAGATCCATTGGGTAGATGCTTGGCCTCGGTTTAGATGGTTGGGAAATGGTTGTCAGATTAGGAAGAAGATGAAGCCAAGGACGAGTTGGGTCTCGCCAGGTGTTGGGTGGATCAAATTAAATTTCAACGGGGCAGCCAAAGGGAAAACAAGAGTGGCTAGTAGTGGAGGGGTGTTCAGAAATGAGCAAGGTCAATCTGTGGATCTTTATGCTATGGATTTTGGAGTAGAAACAAACAATATGGCGGAGGCGGGGGCTTTGCTTAAAGGATTGGAGTCGGCAAAGAGTAAGGGTTGGAATAGATTATGGGTGGAGGGAGACTCAAAAGCGGTCACTGAAGCCATGAATGGCAAGAAAATAAAGAGTTGGCGGCTTGAAGCTGTTTTGGGGAAAGCTTGCTCATCATTGCATTCGTTCAATAGTTATAGATGCTCCCATATTTTGTGTACGGGTAATAGAGTTGCAGATTGGGCTGCCAATTTTGGTGTTGATATGTTTGTTCGAACAAGAGCAAGTGTTATAGTATGGTGATCTGATTTCCCATTTGCCATTTGTCAATTGGCGTTGGATGACATCATGGCACTTCCCTCGGACTGTTTGTGGTTTTATGTAGTTGATGTTCCTTGGTGTTTGGTGGTTTTGAGCCTTTGGTTCTTCGGCTTTGGTTGTCCCTTTCCTGGGATTTTTTGTATTTCCTTTGTACTATTGTAGCCTCTAGTTATGGTTTTATTGTTTTGGTTCTTGGAGCCTATAACCAAGTTTTTTATAGAACAAATATATATATAATTTTAAATTTATTTGTATGATTAAATTAAAATAGTAAAATACAAGTATAATACAATGTATTATATTATTAAATATAAATTATAATTATATATGTAATATGTATAGTATATATGGACGTACCCAAAACGTACCCAGCTCCCCCCAAAAAATGTTGTACTAGCGTATTGTACCCATACCCATACCTATACTCGATTTGGCAACTTAGGTATTTTGTGATAAACTAAAGCTGGTAGTAACAAACACCTAAAATGACTTCATTAGTTTGTTTAAAGCATCTGCAACAAGATCATTCTAGTCAATTTTTTATCCTAGCACATCAAACCTTACTCTACCATTTTTAAATTGTACATTTGATTGCTCAATAAAAACAGGTTTATTACATAAGGAGTCTAATGCAGATTTTTTATAACATTTTTTCCTTGCTTTAACAATTATACCATATTTCTTCTAGTTTCTGGTATAGAGGATGTGTTTCCAGTTCAGAAAATAATCTACTAGGTGTGAAAGATGGCAAGGAGACTGGACAGAGCACGGACATCTGTATATATTGAGTCAAGGGCTACTTACTATGTATATAATTAAACATCTGATTATTATATAATCAGGAAAAATATCTATGTAGGAAGAGTCCAAGTCTTAACAAGTTGATGGAAAAATGAAAATACATCAAATGAATATAAATTAATTCCTCTTGTATGGTTTAACATTGTAATCTAACTAATTGATAATACTCGTAATGACCGACCATGTTTTAAACTAGCATATAAAAGATTCATGAAAAGACTTGTCGAAATTTGTGTTGATTGCCAGGTTTCATGCAACACAATTATCTTCCCAGATGTTGCACCAGAAAACCATATAGGCATCTCACAGGGAATTTCAAAATGGACAACCAAAAATCTTGTGACTGCTTTTCAAGTTGCTAATTGTTGAAATACAGTATCATTCCTCAAGGCTGGTATATTATAATATCTTCAAGTTCTTGAAAATTAACTTTTCAGAAGTCCTCACTTAAATTAGAATATTATTAAGATGTAGATAAATCTTGATCAGACGTTCATAACTGAAACAAAAATTGCACACGTTATCGCCAAGGAGGCATGCCACATTAAAAATTACCTCAGCAAACACATGTAAAACTAAACCCCAAATACTCTGTCAAAACCTAAGAATTTGTAGCAAACTATCGCATGTCATGATAGACCTCTTGATAAAGCTCCTAACAACCGGGTCTTAGTCTCATTTGAATAAATACACACAAGGTCTAGGCATGATACAAGTTCTAAGATCAAAATTCAAGTAAATGAAAATGAAAATGAGCAATGTTCTATTCCACTGAATTATCTAGAAATGCCTATATGATAATAAAATAGGAATCAAACCATAGTTCTACAGAGTTTCCTAACAAGGGGAGGGGGTCGGGTTTCGAGGATGGAGGGACCAAGGGCCTAAGTTTGGTGACGGTATGGGGATGGTGGCGAGGCAGTGCAAATATGCATGTTGCACTTGAAAAATTAGTTATAAAAAGATGTTTAAGGAATAAGTATAAGAATTACAAATGAAACTTTGGCATACTATGTAAACTACTAAATACAAAATAGTAAAGTTATACACATCGCAGTGATTGCATTTAACATTTGAACTTCTGAAGTGAACATTAACAATGAAAATGTGAAATTCAGAATTTATATTATATTCAAAATTCCATATGATGAGTACAAATATAATTTTAAAAATGACAAAATGGCCTAAAGTGATGGCTCTAATCACCCCCAAACTCCTCATCACTAGAACTATTGAACTCCACATGCTCAAGCTCCAAACCAATACCAACCAACCCTGTTTGTGTAACATCAGCATCAACTTGTGTTGGCTCCTCTGACTTTACATCCCATCGAGACACTAGACTCTTTGTGTATGTAAGTGTGTTGTGGTCAATGAGACACATGGGACTATGTACAAGCACAAGATTCGCTACCCTCCTAGAGGCAAACATGTTCCTCTTAATGGACTAAAGCTATAAGTAGACTAGTTCCTCTCAGTAGCAAAACAACAAGAAACTTGGGATAGCAAATGAATGGCTAAAGAGGTAGTCAAAAAAGTAAGCCTATGCATAGTCCACCACAAAATTGGGTCCTCCTGTGACATAGTCTCCCTATCTATCTTGGCCTCTTCAAAATATCCCCTAAGAGTGGAAAATTTTGTCCATTTAGTTCAAATAAATAATGTTGGCCTCTGTAGAATCATACATCTTTTAAATGGCCTTCATGAACCCTACCTTGACCTCAACATCTTATATAGGTGTACTTCTACCAAGCCTTTGCATATACCACTTCGGGTTCAATGCATAGGCAACCATGTGCAAGGGAGTATTGAGCTTCTCCCATTTGTTATGAACAATTGGTTGGATATATTTGTTGTAGAATTTTAATGTGGCGTCCTTTTGCCACACAACAACCTTCAAGTAGTCAAGCATAGTATTAATGCACTCATACACCTCCAAGGCTAGCTGCATTGACATCCACATATGTAATCACTCAAAAGGCCAAAGTAATGATGGAGACAATAAATTTTGCATCACCCCCAAAAAAAACATCTCTTCACCACATCCTTCACCCTCTTCCCCTACTCTATCTTGGATTCGAGCCAAAAATTTCATTTTGATATCATAACCATTAGTTGCAATGTCTCTTGCAACTCAAGCATCCTCTCTAAGAGAATGAAATATGATACATAACTAGTCTCTATAGGTTTCAAGAATTTCTTCTTGGAGAAGGTGTTGAAAAGTGCATGTGCAATGTAGTGGTTGTAGATGAACATCTACACATCTCTAGCATCGCTAACAATTGTTTTAATTCAACTAATTTTTGCCATGTCCCTAAGTGCACTATTCAAGGCATGTACACAACAAGTCCACCAATTTTTTTGTAGGCTGACTCAATTAACTTACATAGCACACATGAGCTTATCTATCGCTACTTGCACCACATTTTGTGGCCCAACCTCCTCTACAACATCTTTAAGGATATGAAACTATAAATCAACATCCTTGCAATGCCCTAAAGAATCAACAGCCCTAAGGAAATAAGGGCCCTCTATACATGTAACCATGATATTGATCAGTGGATGATTCCTTATGTCTATCCACCCATCCATAACTATGTTGCATCCACATCTGACCCAAGATTCCTTCATTTTCTCCATTGAAATATTAATCTTGGAATATTTCTTATCCAAGATTGTTGTCCTCAATTCAATCTCCCCTAATAACACATATGATGGTCCCACCCTTATTATCTTTTCCACAACCTCATTATAATAAGGAGAGCCAACCACATGGAAAGGAATTCCATTGGCAAAGAAGAATTTGACAATGGCATCATTTGTTTCATTCTTCAATTGCACATTGAATAAATCTACTAGCGGGTTTGGAGAAGCACTAGTCAACCTACGTTTCCCCTTAGACTCTATTGTCCCTAAACTAAAAGAAATTTGAATATGTGCATGTGGCCTTTGCAAAGTAAGAGAACCAAAACTCTAATGACCCCTCCCCCTTATTGGAAAAGAAGCAGATGTAGGTGCATTTTCTTCACTACCAACCCACAATTTAGTTGTCTCAGCCCTATATTTGAGGTTTTGTGTCAACTTTTCACATACTTCTGCACCTTTTCCTTGGATATGAAGGAAGTGGGCATTAACTCTGCTAATGCTGCCCTAAAATTCAAGTTTACAAAAGTGGCACTTCCACAACCTAGTACCCCCAGGCCCCAGGCTTTGTTTGTAACTTAGTTAAAAATTGTTTTGAAGGGGACTTAGGATTGAAGGGACACCTAGCATATTATTTTAGCATTTTGGAAGGGCAACAACTAGCATTTGCAATCCCAATGGAACTAGTGACTTCACCCCTATCTATTTGTGTACTTTCATCAGGTGCATAATCAGATTTAATTTCAACTTCTTCAACCTCTTAAGGCTCAACCTCATCCTCACTCATGCTTTGAGAACTCATAGTGATACTACAATAAACGATCTAAAATTTATAAGTATAATTTAAAACTTAAAATTCAAATCATGCATACTGCAAGGGATTAAAACATTTTTTAAAAAAAGAAAAAGAAATCCTACTTCAAGTTGCATGAAGCTAAAAATCTTAGGATATAGCTATACAAATAGGAATCCATTTTTTTAACCTTTGTCAAACAAGGATTTCACTTATGTTCTTACTTCAGGTCGCACAAAGCGTAGAAGTAGAGGATACACAAAAACTAAAATCCTAATTTGACAAAAATTTGAAAATCTAACAAATAAAATATTGTTGTCATAAAATTAAAAAATTAAAAATTTGATCATTATTCATCTGAAAATCTAACAAATATATGTTATGCAGCTTCTCGCCTTGAGGGACGCCTAGGCATCTCTAGCACATTCAAGAGGCTCCAGAAAGTCCCCTAGATGTCTCAAAGATGTCCCGAAGTACCCCAAAAGTCTCCAAAAAAAGGGGACATCCTAGAAACATCCCTCTACAAGGAGACATCCTAGAAACATCCCCTCTACAAGGAGACATCCCAGAAGCATCCCCTCTACAAGGAACATCCCAGAAATGTCCCCAAAACTTAGGGGGTGACGGTGGGACGACAAGGGGACGTCCCCTCCAAGTTACCACATGTCTAGGCATCCCAAGGACATCCATGTCCTAAGGACATACCCACCCAAAAACATGGAGATTTTGGAGGGGAGTGTGTCCATGTGGAACACTAAATAAAGCCCACTACCCAAAATTCTTAGGAAATAAAACTTCTTAATTATTTGCAAAGTCTGGCTCAACATTTAAAGCAGCAAGCTTTGCTGGTTTTCTTGGGAAGATTTGGAAAAGATATTCCCATATACAAAGCATATAACTACTGTTCCTTTTTTCAATCATATGTAGCATATTACCAAAAACAAATTCCAAGGGAAAATCTGTACTCAATATCTGTCTATTGTAAAGCTATAAGCATACTAACTTGATTCTTTTGCCATGATTGGACAAAAGGATTTCCTCAAACTAAGTACAGAAACCACTTTTTTGTTTAAAATTACCTAAACTTATAATCAAAACTGTTTCCAAGAAATCACGTGTCAAATCCCATGTATCAGTCTTACCCAGTACTTCAATAGTTTCTGCTTCTCAAAGCGCTCAACAGTTCGGTTTTCCAACTGTAAAATATAAAAAATGCTTCAGTGAATGGAAATAAAACACAAGTATGTCGTAATTAGAACCATGAAGCAAAATTAGAAAACTGGATAAGCTAAATATGAGCTTAACAAAACAACATACTAGGAATATTGGTTAGGTCAAGTAATTGAATGAGAGCATGGAACTAAAAAACAACTAAGTGCATGCATATAACTACTTCTATCAGTGCACCTTGAAGAAAATTTAGAAGTCTACATTTTAATAACAAATATCTTCCAAAAGTAGTTCATTTATTAAGGCCTCACACACACGAAGTTTTCACACTAAAGCATGAAGTTCAGACCTTACACACACCTCACGGCTAGTTTTTAGTTCAATGTAGTACTTTCTGCCATCCCTGCTACTCTTATCATAGCAGTCCATTTCAGCACCCATAATAATTCGATGAGCACCTAGTTTTGTTCGTATTACAGCACAAAATTCAACATTTGCATCTACTATGTGTGAAGCTTCACTTTCACCTTCATTAGGATCTTGTGTGGCAAGCTGCTCGAAAGAATAGCCCCAGTATGTTCTGCATAACCCAGAAGAGATATTATAATCCTGGCATTCTGAAATGTCTTACATAACACCCAAGAGAATAGTATCTTGAAAACAATACCAAACAGTCTGCATTTAGTAATCATAAATTAAAACCTCACAATAGATCAATACATACAAGTGATCAAACAAATCACGCACTGCACAAACTAAGTTTATGCCAGGTACTACTCACTCTCACAGATTATTTCTGACAAATGAAATTAGTAAATCCCTTGTTTTAGAAGCTGGCTATGTTGTCAGTTCTCATCTTCGTGTCATATTTTTTTTAATCTGTTTAGTCAAATGCTTAAGTAGAGGACGATTAATTCCTATAATTCTTTATCCTTTTTCATCTATCCATTTACTCCAAGGAAAACATTGACTTGTCCTATCATAAATGCATTAGTTGGAGTACAGATAATAAAATCTCTTGTGGCGAACATAACTCTGGGGTATTTCTACAAGGATCATTGACCATCACTGCCTGGATGTTTTTCCTGAGGTAAACAAAATAATTTAATAAAAATGTGGAATTTTTAGTGTAACACATTAAATATCCTGCAATCAAAGCTACTCCCTTTGTTGGGATATTGAATCTCCAAAGGCTAAACTTCGTTGGATAAATTCTTAGGACCAATTCATATGCATCAGTTATTGGTGACAAGCACACCAAATATATTAAAGAAAATAATTGATAGACTATTGCCAATTGGTATTCAAGAAAAGCTACTTCCAGCTTCAATCAGTAACTTCAACCTTTTCGACAGACACATCAGAATTCCATCTCATTGATTGGATCTTAAATTATTTTAAATTAACTGCAAATTGAGTGGTCTTTGGCAAGGGCTCAAGAAAAAACATTCAGCATTCCCATATGGTTCTTTAATTTATCATCACATACATAAATTGACAGGATTTCTCCATTATTGCTCTTGCAGCTGATGGAAAAGCTTGGAGCTCAGAAAAATGGCATATCTTGTCAGATCATTTTATAAAAGAAAAATAGCATGTTAATCATTTTACAAAAGAAATTTCGTATCAAAAGAATGGCCATGGAAACAAGAAACTAACACGAAGGTTCAAATCAGTACTAAGAAAGGTTTAATGGTCAAGACTCCAGAGCATTAAAGTGGGGCTACTGTCATGTCCACTTTTCAGAGATAAAGAATTAATAATATTATTTTAAGTTGGGCCCAGAAATTTTATATTTAAGGGGCAACTTAATAATATTATTACAATTAATTTTAAAATGTGTTTTAAATACTTTGGAGTGAAATTTGAATCCAATAGCCCATTTTTGAAGAGGTTTAAAAAGGTGGCACTTAGCTTCATTTGGATCTTGATTTCATTTGGCAATTTTCACTTCGGAGCTTCGTGTTCAAATTCACAACCATGGACGAAAACTCTTGGCTGTTCAGAGGTCTCGGAAAATGAACAGCCTATTGGACTTCATTTTCAGAACTGGAGATGAAAACCCTCATTTCCATCTAGGGCATCCTTACACAGGGGTTGCATTGAGGCTGATTTTTTGAGAGTTCGTAATCGGGATGTAACACACGAACTCTCAAAAAATCAGCATTGAGGCTGATTTTTTGAGAGTTCGTGTGTTACATCCCGATTGTATAGCTATTAGGCTATTAGAGTTGAATAAGGAGCATGTGTTTGTAAGGACAATTTTATGAATAAATAAAGATGTGAATCACATTGTTATCTATATGAGTTTTTGATCATCTCATGCTTATGTTGTTCTTTTGATGTTAATCATGATGAAATATGTGCATAATGAGATTTATATGTGATGTTTTTATATCTTGTGAAATTTATATGTATTGCTAATTTTGTGAGCAATTGACTGCCGTGAGTTTACTATTGTGAATGCAGGAATGAGAACCAGTCCTCTAGGCAGAGGGGAAATATCACTTGGGAGAGGGGTATTGGTCGTTTAACCGGTAAAGTTAACCAGTTGAGCATGCACACACATTGTGAACGGTACATAGGGAAACAGGTCAGATAAGTTAGTCTAGAAAAGTCATCCATAGGCTTAGAAGTTTGATTTACTTCCTTATGCTCTATATGATGTGATTGACTAAATGCCAGTCTGACTTTACTGTGAATCCCTGTGAATGAACGTAATAGAAAGAATGTGATAAAGGTCGAATGGGTACGTATACACTGTGTACACATATGTAAATGTATAGACATATCAATACGTATGTACGTTAAGCAAATGGATATGCTCGTACATATGTATCGACATGTATATACGCATACATATGTATATACATAGAGTATATGTAGACATGTTTACACGTACACATTCCGCCTGATACCTCGATATAAATGATACTCAAGTATTATTATCTAGAAGATTTAAATATATATTTATATATATATAAATATCAATACATAAGGAATGTATAAATAATAATATAATTGTATATTTTATTAATTAAATGTATTAATATTAAAATTAATATTTATTTATATATAAATACGTTTATATATAAATAAATATTAATGTTTAAAATAATACATTAATAAATAAAATATACAAATAGAATTATTAAAACAATTTCAAAAGAATGAAATTCGCATTTTATAGTGTTAAAAATGGAAGAAGGAAATTTGTAATTTGTAAAAATATGGAAGGATTAAATTCGCATTTTACATTTGTGAAAGTTTAAATATTAGAAGGTAGCCGTATGAAATAATTAAACATTTCGAAATACTTTTGAAAATGAAGCAAACTTCATAAAAGGAAATATTTGAAAAGTCGAACTTAGGAAAAATGAATGAAAATAAAAAAAAATGAAACTCTCCCGTGAAATGGCGGAGGTCCCTGTGCAGCTGGAAATGAAAGAAGACACTTTCAAAGCTTTAAACCAGGAAAATAACAATAAACCTCTGTGGTGGATCGATTTGGAACTTGACCTGGGACGCAGCAATAATATCAGGTAAAATTCTTACGCCTGGCAGCAAAACGTGGCTGTAGATTGCGTTTTTATTGCAAGTTGAAATATTCTTCGAATTGCTGGCTGTATAGAAGTCGAATCATCATGGAAGAACATGACTAAGGGTTTGGATGAATGGCAAGTAACATTTTGACTGAGTAAACATTGAAATCTGTCAATATACATGCCCAGAAATGGGGAAACTGTTTTAACTGCGGCCTATAAATACTTCACAAACTTACATTCGAATACACTTCGGATTTTCTCTTCATTGACGTTTTTAGAGAGCTTATACACTGCAAATTTGAGAGCCAGTATTGTGAATCTGTGTTAGTTATCTGTTTCAAGTGTTTCAGTGAGAGTTGAGTGTTCTCAGTTATAAATTGCTGTGAGATAACAATAGTATTCTTATTCTGAAGAATTTCTGAGTAAGGAATCTGTTGGCTGGGATCAATAAAAGAGGATTGTTGAAAGAGGATTGCTGGAAAAGAGCTTATACAGGCATGTATCTTAATGTTAGACTAAGACTTTAAGTTATCTTCTTTACTGTCTTTAGAATTGCTGATTGTATTGAGCTGAAAATAATGAATTATTCTTAAGTAGTCCTTTGTTGTTTAATAATCTTTTAATGTATATGATTTAAAGGAAATTCATTTTATGCATGGGTAAGGATTAGGGAATGATAATACAGTTAAAGGGATAACTTGTTGCATTTCGTTATATTCAATTTAATTAAAGAAGATTAAATTGGGAATGGGATTTTGAAAAGAAGAGATTCAATCTGATTAAGAAGGATTTAGTAGAAAATTGGGGTTTTGTAAAAGAAAAGGACTCAATTTGATTATATGCATTATTAGGAAAATATATGCTTTGTAAGACTATCTCTTTTGATGATTGATTGGTAGTAATAAATGGTTATGCAATTGTTTGGAGTTTTAAATTTGTATGATCTCCGTATATGGAGAGTACGTAGAATACATATTAATTGCTAGGAACGAAATGATGTCAATACAAAGTGTATTCCTAGCTTGTGTTATTAGGTTAACATTAGGAAGCTTCTCTCCTAGGATAAAGATTTCCGGAAACAGGAGATAGGATAGTAAACACTTGCTTAAAGACTCATTTCCAGTAAACTGTTTGAGGTAGGAAGTCTGGGGTAAACTAAACCCACTGAAGGACATAACCTACGCGTAGAGTAAGGTAGCCCAAAGGCAAATCGGCCCTGAGTAGTGTAAGTGATAGATGACTTGTCAGTCGTTTACTGAATCAAAACACTATGGCCATAGTAATGTAATGTACCTACATCCTCTTAGTTTAGGAAGATGATTACATTGTCAGTTCACAGTGATCCTAAACACATACACTAGGTTGGGATTGTATGACACAAGAATCTAGTAATGTAGGACACGGCACTATGCTCAGTTGGTTAACGGAATCGGTCACTCAACCAATCTCTTCGACGAAGGGAGGGCCATTCATTGAAAAATGAATGTGCGGGGGACCGCATTATTAGTCCGTGGTTGACGGAAAAGCACCCGAGTGATATTTCTCCTCCACAACCTGACAACCGAAGAACCAAGATTTGCAAGGGAAGAACCTGGACCGTCTTACTTCTATTTGTGCAAAAGCTTTTAAAGCTGTGTATGTATTTCTTATACTCTTATACTCTGTTATTCATTGAAAAGTTAAAGTGATTGAAATTGGGAAAAGTTTTGGAATCATATTTAGATGTTGAACTTTATTTCGAAAAGAAAAGAAAAATTTTGATATGCTGTTGTTTACTCGTTTACTATGGTTAAAGTTGTAAAAGATAGAAATTTTTTTTTTACGTAGAAGTCGGGTCGTTACATCGTGTCAAGTTTCCAGATTGGGCAATTTGATTTGCAAGCACATTTGTTGTTTGTCATTCAGAAGGGTTTCACCATTGACTTTCAGAATTGCTGAGCACTGTTCATCATCATTTTCATTTGTAATCCCAAGCGCCACATTGAAGGAGAGGTCGCCATCTATACCTTAGGTTGATTTCAGTGTGGCATGCATTTTGGTTGCTGGTTGCCATCATTTCTGCATATATTTTAACTGAGTTAGACCACCATTATCATAGGAGACCTTACCAAACTTTGGAGGTGATCATACATTGATTATTTGTGGCAAATCTGCATATCCCAGACCACATTTGATGCACCATCATCATCATCTGCTGTGCCAATCACTTCAGCAGCCTGGAATAGCTATGTGCACTAGCTGAGGACAGCAAATAAGGAGGTTGCAGCAGTCATAAAGAGGTTCATACCCTGGTCATGAGCTTCCAGGCGCAGGTTGCAGCACTAACATCAAGTTGTTATCAGCTGGGCGAAGTAGCATAAGGTCACAGCCTGGATCATATACCACTGAAAGTGTGTTTGGTAATTCAATGAGGTCACAGTCATATAAGGGCATTGTCATTGTTGCAAAGGCTGATGCAGTATTTCCCCTCTATCTCCCAGCCATCGATGGTGATCACAGCAGATATCTGAGCTTGGGGCTGTCACTCTATTCAAATACTTTATTTCATTTCGTGCACATTCAGAAATGCGTGGACATTAGATGCTGATCGCAGTTTTCTAGCCACCACATTCTATTGGGATATACCCTTTGACACAGCACTGGCAAAGGCTGCCATTGCAGCTTGCAATTTGTCCTTGGGATTGTCCTATTTGCTGATTCATTGTCAATGCAGAATTACCTATATATGTTGCAGAATCTAGGGTTTGTAAACCAACTCTTGTTTTGATGTAATTCAATTCAGATCTAATCATAAAGGTTGTTTGAGAAATTGTTGAGGGTTTGAAGAACTTGTTTCAATTTTCCAATTGCTGTTCTATTTCATTTTGTTTCAAAAAAATATCAGAAAAATACAAAAAAATCATTTATTTCCAAAAATTCTAGACTGGATCATTACAGCTATACCTGGAATTTTAACAAAACATCGATAATGCTAATTACCATAAATGAAGGAAATTGAAACTGGTGCTCAATCTGTAGGGTCCATTTTATTCAAAAAAATTACACGTGTATTTCATAATCAAACCCATTTTTAAAAATATAGCACAGTTTTAAAAATATTAACAGAGAGAGAGGTGAAGGTGGTGATTTGGAGATTTGGAGTTTGGTGAGTACAACAAATAATCTCTTGGTTGTTCCTTGCTGTTTTGTGGTGCGTAAAGCTCTATCTTTTTCTTTGTACAAGGGTCAGGGCCCTTCCAAAACCCTGCTTGCCTAATCGAAAACAAATAATAATCCTCCATTATTCCTCTAGGAACTTCACCTTCTCCTATGATAATCCGATTAGTTCTCTTCGCCACCCTGCAATTCTCCTTTGTGCCTTTTGTGTTACATTGTTATGATTTTTGGATGGGTTTTTTTGTTTGGTGGTATTTCATGTTTATTTTGTTTCTGCACTGTTACTAATGTAGCAAGGTGGTCATGATCTTTTTTTAATTTTTGAATTGGTACTTGGGTGTTGGCAGGTTATTGCCTTCCTAGACCAACCTGTTCAGTGCATTAAATGGTTCTAACTTCAAGATTCCAGTGGCTACATTGGTAGTACCATCTCCCTTTCCGTCCATCCGCACCCACACCCCCCGCCCCCTTGTCCCCCTGCTTGAGCCAAATTAATAGCAAATTAATTAGCATATCAAATTCTTGTGGGTGTGAGATAAGATATGAAACACCGGAGAGAAAAATTCGAAAGAGTTAAGCCAAACGACCTCAATAGAGATATTAAGTTGTGCAGCCATTTCAATATTAATGGGGATACCAAGAAAGATAATAGTCATAATCTGGAAGGTAGAAAAAAAAAACATACAGGAATCCTATGCAGTCAGACAAAACGACCCTAGTGCCTAAGGCAGCCAAATTTGTAGTGAGTCATTGCTATAGAAGACAGATCAACAACAACATCAAGGGAAGTAGTCCTAGATAGAACAATAACACCAATGCATCTCCTAGCGGATACCAGAACAGATGAGAGAACAACAATTGGTTCAATAACAATTGGCCAAGGAGTAGAATCCGGTATGATACAAAGGGGAGAACGATGATCCAATGAAGAAAATGTAACAAATGGGATCACTTCGCCAAAGAATGCCAAAGTAACCAAGACAAAACAGGGATGTTGTGTAAGTGGTGTGGACCAGGTGACCATGAGAACACCAAATGCCCGAAACAAAAAGGAATCAACATGTTGGAGGTGGAGGAACGAAACAAGGAAGTGCTGACAATTACCAAAGCACAAACGAAAAAGGCAATATACCCAGATCCTCGAATGGGAGAGGAACGAATGAGAGAAGCCAAAGCCGAAGTAGAGCAGGCAATGGCAAAAGAAAGAAGAACCTCCCACGAAACTACAAGTACCTCATTGCGGTCAGAGTCTAAAAAGAACATCGTAGACAGATGCTACAGACAACCATGTCAATCAAAGTGACAGACCTTCTCTAAACAATGCCAATCAGACACCAAGTGAGGGAAGTTAAAATCATCAGTTTCTGATGTAGTCCAGTATCGGGCACCCAGTGAGGACAAATAATCCTAACAGCCACACACAAACACATTCACAGCCACTGGTCTAATCAGATATGGCACAACTTGCAGCCATTCTAAACACAAATTACGGAAACAATAACAACAAACAATTTTATTACTCTTCAAATTTTAAATCTACTTGCCTTGCAGGCATACAGTCCAACAACAGGCATTTACAATCTTCATCTTGACCACACCTACAAACACTAAGAGGGCTTCTACGAGGCCATGGAGCGAAATGGCTCTATCCTTCCTCAACCTCTTATACATACAGCAACAGGCTTATATATCAGCCAGCCCAGGAAAATACTATAACCTTCTCTCATATTCTCTCGCCTCTCAATCCTCGGCTGAGGAAGATCTGTCATTGTTTTTTAACAACACTCCTAGCCTCTCTTTCTCATACACATGCATTTATTTTTATATAAAATTATTTGCCTATAAAAGACATTGATAATAGAGCTGCCTAGCATATGAAACAGCTGCCAATATTAAGGAATAGGCACAGAAATGAAATGACGCCAGCAAAAAACTGCTACGCCAGTCAAAGGTAATAGGCTGCTAAAGATCTTAATTTCATGTAACTGCCACTTATAGAGGTGCAGGAATATATTGCCTGGAAAATAGAGGCGTCAACCAGAAAAAGGAGAAAAAAGCTGCAACAATCAGAAAGCATGACTGCAGTATAACTGCTCTGCCAGTCAGAGGCAATTAAGAGTGCAGTCTAACTGTTGTGCCAGCAATGAAATTAAAGAATAGGCACAGGAATGAAACAGCTGCCAATATTAAGGAATAGGCACAGGAATGAAATGATGCCAGCAAAAAACTGCTACGCCAGTCAAAGGTAATAGGCTGCTAAAGATCTTAATTTCACTTAACAGCCACTTATAGAGGTGCAGGAATATATTGCCTGGAAAATAGAAGTGTTAGCCAGAAAAAGGAGAAAAAAGCTGCAACAATCAGAAAGCATGACTGCAGTGTAACTGCTCTGCCAGTCAGAGGCAATTAAGAGTGCAGTCTAACTGTTGTGCCAGAAAGGGAATTAAGGCTGCAGTGGAATATTTCCCAGAACTCCAATCTAAAATTATTGCCCAGCTGTAAAATGGTCAGTCAATAAAGAGCTGTCAGAACTGCAGTTAAAATTTCCAGCAAGAAGATAATGCTGCCACAGTAACTGCCACCACAGTAAAGCAGCTACAATAGCCTATGCTACAGTAATTCCCCAGCAAGTTGTGAATGCCCAAAGGAAGATAAAATGCCTATCAACAGCCATAAGTTTTGAAAGAATGCCACATGCGAGAAGGTACAGGTGTTGCACCAACTCAGTTATATCAAAACAAACTCAGGGAATAATCAAAGACCATGCTGAAGAGGTGGCACCCAAAAAAAGACAGCAAAACAAACCAGCAGCAAGACAAACAACATAGAACATACACAAAAAATCAAAACAAAGCCAAAATTGAAATGAAAATGTTTTTGGATGAGCAAGATCGCATGTGGACCTGGATCCTCCTGCATCAGTTTCAGTTTAGATTGTTGTCTAAAAGTTGTTTGTAAATATATATATATATCCTTTGACCATAAGCACTGCAGTTCTGTCTAAAGGTAGTAATTATTTTGGACTTTTCCAAGAATACAAAATATATATATCCTCTTACTCCTCTTACCATAAACACTGCAGTTCCATCCTAAAGAGATAATAAATATTTTGGAATTTTAAAACTTCACATGCTAAGGGTTTCTAATAATATGTGTTAAGAGTTTGTATTCGAGAATCCTACACATGCTAAGGTTTTCTAATTTGATCTTGTTTGAGAGATCTTGAACCGGCTGGTTTTCTGACATCTCTTGGGCCTCAATGTAATGTGCGCCAATATCAATTTCTATTGTGCATGTTTTGTTAAATAATAAATATTTAAGCATTATTTAAATTTTTTAATTTTACACTAAACAAAAATTTCTAGGTTATCAACTCAATTGGAAAACATGCCATTTCAAAGTACTATTTGTCCTGGATTCAGATTATAAATCGAATTGCCTATGGATTCGAGCAAGGTTCAAGCATTTCACATTAGAACTGTTTGGGTTCAAAAAGGAACAAACCCAAGGGATTCTAGGTTAGATATGGCAATTCGAAGGCATATTCATCACATTTCCAGAAGTGGGCGGCAATCAACATTTGTTTGTTTATAAATGCACATCAAATCTTCCGTTGATGGGATTATAAGCGTCCATAGTACATAGTCTTAAACAAATTATGTTTCATTTTAAATTTGTATTGATTAAGATTTAAGTTTCAACTTTAAAGTTAATTTAATATTCATAAATCATTATTAATATTAGCATTTTTAATAGTTTATAGTATTTTATTAAATTTCTTGATAAATTTAATTTTATAAAGTTTTAATCAGTGTTACAAGAATCGTCAAGACTCGCCTAGACTCAGCAAGTCTTGAGCTACAGGACCCAAACGAGTCTGGGAAACTCAGCAGCTGAGGATTCACCAGACTCACCGAGTCATGATGCGGAGACTCGATCGTGGCTAAATGAAAGTAAAAGTAAAAATAAAACCAAAAGAAAACAATTTACTTAAATTTTTTGTCTTATATTTGTCTCCTACACCCTAAAAACAAATTCATTTCATTTTCAAGCCAAAGGAGAAGGAAAAAAAAGAGTTCTAAGAAAAAATTGGATTGCATTGAAGGAAAACCAGCAAGGAGATTGAGCAAAAATTGATGGTTGAATCACATTACGGCAGGTTTGTAGCTACTTTTGGTAAATCTAGAGGAGTCTACAAAGGATTGGAAAGAGCTTTCCATTGATTTCAAGCAAACTTTAAGATGTAAGTTTGTATTTTGAGGGTTTTTTTTTTTTTTTTTACAAAAAAACTATTTTTGTTCTACATTTTTTCTTCTTTTTTTCCAATTTTGTTTTACTAGACCAAAGAACAAACCCTAGGTGTGTTTAATGCTTTTGTTGAGCAAACACTAGGTTTTTTTTATATTAGTTTAATTATAAACCATAAATGTTAATTCTTTTCTATTTATGCGTTATTGCAGCATTCTTTAGATTTGTAAATTGTCTTTATCACAATGTCTCAAACTCCCGTTAAAAGGGATCCTTGTTGGAAACATGCCATTGTTACCCTTGGGCAAAAGAAAGAAGAGGTAACTTGTTTGCATTGCAAAAAGAATATGCTTGAGGGAAGCATTAATAGATTAAAATACGATCTTGCACATGTACTAGGCCAAAATACTAATGCATGCCCAAAAGTGTCTGTTGAGGTTATGCATTAAGTGCAAGTTCAATTAGAAACCTTTGAGCAGCAAAAAACTAAAAAAGAGGCAAAGAGAGGAGATGGAAGCCATTGGTGGAACTAAAGAGTCTTCTTCTTCCATTCCTCCATCTCATCCATCTTCGAGTGTTGGTAGTGCTAGTACTAGTGCTAGTGCTAGTGCTAGTGGCAGTGGTAGTGACAGTGGCAGTGTTAGCATTGGGCCTAGTGTTCGTGCATCTAGGTTGGATACATATATTTTGTCACACACTACTTTGGGTTCCCAACCGTCATTTGAGAGCATGGGTTGGAACAAAGATAAACATGATGCAACTAAAAGTGCAATGGAGACTTTTGGTTCTATTGCGACATTCTATTCCATGCAGCCAGATAATTCTTATTTTTTGTTTGTTTTAAAATATATAGCTTGATAGGGGAGGGGGCCCTCGCTCGATTGGCTAAAGCATCCTGTTGCAAGCAAGAGGTCACAAAGTTCGGTCTCCCCCCCATCCCTGTGCTACCAAAGGGCGTGTCACGCCAACATCACCAGTCACATGAAAAAAGTTTACCAAGTGCACTACAATTTATAGGGGGCTGCCCAATTCCTACAATCTAAAATATATACATATATATAGCTTGATTCTTTGTCTCTTGAATTTTTATATTTAGAGGTATGTCAAATTCAAATTTAAATTCTCCATTTTTACAATACTTATTTATTTTATTTGTGTTAGGTCTCCTTATTGGCAAAACATGGTTGATTCCATTACTATTTGCGGAGCGGAGTTCAAAGCCACTAACAATGAGAAGATAAAGGGTCACATTTTGTCACAAAAGGTGGCTGTTGTGAAAGCCATAATAGAGCAACGACAGATATGGAGGAAGAAGGGTTGCAACTTGCACCATCATGACTGATGGTTGGACAAATAAAAGAAATAGAACATTGCTCAATTTTTTGTTTCTTCCTCAGGTGATTGTACTTCCTAAAATGCATTAATTTAGTGATTAAGATTTTTAATTTATGATTTATTGAATCATCAATTTTGTTTCTTCCTCAGGTGGCATAGTGTTCATCAAATCTATTGATGCATCAAGGAACACCAAAAATGTTGAATTCCTTTGTGAAGCTTTAGAGGGAATTTTGGCTGAGGTGGGTGAGGAGAATGTGGTGCAAGTAATTATAAATAATGCAGCAAATTATGTTGCTACAAATAGACTAATGATGGATAGGAACCCATCATTATTTTGGACCCCTTGTGCTACTCATTGCCTTGACCTCATATTGGAGGATCTTGGCAAGATTGCATGGATCAAAGTGTGTGTGCTAATAGCTAAAAAAAATTGTAAATTCATATACAATCACACATGGATCCTCAACCTAATGGAGCAATTCATAGGGCAGAAGGATTTGGCTTGTCTTGGAATAACCCAATTTGCACCCAATTTCATAACATTACAATCACTTCAATCAAAGGGAGCTTTGAGGCGCATGTTAATTAATGAGAAGTGGAATTCTTCATCATATGCTAAGACCAATACAAGGGAAGATGTGGCAAATTGAATTTTTAATGAGCAAGGCTTCTAGGAACCGATTGCAAAGATCGTACAGGTAAATGTAATTCTACATTATAATTTTATTCCTATTTTTATTTTATTTGCTTACTTTTGTTGACACTTATGCTAATGTTTCACAATAATTGCATAACACGGAACCCTTGGTGGTTCTCCTACGAGTTGATAAGGAGAAGCCCTCAATGGGCTATGTAGATGAGGGCATGAATAAGGCCAAGGAGGCCATTAGAATAAGTATCACCCCATTTGGAAAATCATTGATAGACATTGACACCTCCAGCTTCATAAGCCCCTACACGCAGTTGCATATTTCCTCAATTTGGCATTCTAATTTCACCCTGATTTCAAGTCGAATGACGAGGTTCTAAGTGGGCTCTACACAGTCATAGAGTGGATGATGTCTAATTCTAATGTTGGAGCACAAATAGTCATCAAGATTGAGATTTTTAGACTTGCACAAGATCTATTTGCACGAGATATATGCAAGGTAACTCAGTTGACATTTGCAGCTAGGTAAAAATTTATTAAGGGCATAATTTAAGTTTAAAAATTAAAACTTTTCCTTTTTTATATTATTATTAAATATTGAAACTTAAAGTTGAACAACGAGATTGATTTTTTTCTTTTTCTCATCTCAGATGCATGGTGGGAAAGATTTATTGCTAAGGTACCAAATCTTCAAAGGATTGCAGTTTGAGTATTGAGCCAGCCATGCAATGCTTCAAGTTGTGAGTGCAATATGAGTATGTTTGCGCACATACACTCCAAGAAGCGCAATAGACTATCAACTCAAAGGTTGAATGATCTAGTTTATGTTCATTACAACCTTCACCTTTGCTACAAACAGATTCATCACATTAGAGGAGATTGATCCACAATCAGATTGGATCACTGAGGTTGAGGATCCTATCTTTAGTGATGAGGGCCTTGGTTGGGTTGACCAAGTAAATAGAGAGGCAAAAGCAATAGCCTTGGCAAAGGAGGATAGAGCACAAGCAAACACCTTGGATGTTGGTGTGGATGTCACTAAGACACAAGTAGAGATCATGGTTGTATCCATCCAGGAGCTATCTTAGACACCCATGTAGGAGGGCCAAGTGATGTAGGCTCCTCTCACCCATAGACTTCTAGCTTTTGTTTCAATATTAATTTAGAACTTTTGATGCCATGAATTTAATATTCCATGAGTATTGTATACATTTGACAATATTTATATATCTAATTGTGTTATTTCCTTTAGCTAAATTATGCGTTTATACTTATGTGATTGATGTATACTTGTGTATGTGATCAAAGTAGTTTCTATTTGATGAGGTTATTGTGTCTTCAAGATTTATTTATTAAAGGGTGCATGAAACAAGTTTTAAATCCTTAAAAATCTTTGAATTTCTTGGGTTTTTCAATTTGCCAAGTCTGCACCGAGTCCAAGTCCAAGTCAAAAATCAGCTTGCCAAGTCCGAGGCAAGACCAAGTCTTGTAACACTAGTTTTAATATTTATTTTTATTATTAATAAATTATATTTAAACATGCATATGTATTATTTAGTTGTATATACTATTTTATAAACCAAATTAATGTTCATTTATTAGTATTTTAATATAATATTATTTATTTATATGATCTTTTTTGAATATTATTACATATTTATGATTTTTATTATTTTTTATATACAAATCCAAAACGTACCTTACCCCCCAAAAAAATATCGTTATACTAGCATATTGCACCCATGTACTTGTACCCAATTTCAATTCAGTAACTTGGATTTTTTGTTATAAAACAAATTTGTGGAGGAGAGTTTCCATCAACTTCCCTAATGGATAACTCTCCTAACGATGGATCATGGAGTGTGATCCAAAACATTGATGCCAAAAACTGCTAAACAGCTAAATGCAAAAGCACTCTTATGTTCGTTATTATGGACTGTGGAAATACTAATGTCTCTTACTTCTTGAGATGAATGATAAGATTACAGACTGGAGATGCTTATATAGATAACTCCCAAATACACAATGAGATTGATATACATTACAAGCACAACAGAAAATATATTTATTGCACAAGAAAATAATCAATGGTGCATAGGAAATTAATTAATAATGTTTCCAAAAAAATTAATAATACCCCTATTGACATTAATTATTTTCATTAAGGCTTGAGCTTGTAGATGACTAGTTTCCATGAGTACTTTCAAACAAAAACTACTCCTAAAAATGCCTTTTCTGTACAAAGAAGCCAATCTGAAGATAGTGACTGATGCATCAATTGGGATAATGGAAGCATTTTTTTAGCAAAGAACAACTAAACCTTCGACGGTCTATTTCAGTCTGTGGTCTTTCAGGAAGCTTATGCACATCAAGATAAACAGTTCCATTTCTCTTGTGCACCCCCATCTCCCACGGATCAAACCGGTTGTATGCAGTTTCTAAGATCTGCAAAACCACAACTCTCACATGAACTACTGATAGAAAAGAAACTTACTATTAGTCCTTAATCATAATTGATATTACAGAATAGATAAGGATATTATTTATGAAGTCAAGGAGTTCCTATAATCTGCAGAACTGTCAAGCACTCTCAAGATCATGACCATGTTATCCCCATTTCACAAAAGCCATGAGACCAAAGAAACCTAATAACAAACCTCTGTACACAAATGAATGGAATGCTTGAAAACTTAAAAAAAGTATTTAAAAAGAGCTTTACCTTGTTAAGATTGTTACGAAAAGTCTGTTACAATGGAAAACAAGGAATCTATTAGAAACATGTATACAACTTTGAAAAGAACTAGGCAAATGTCTCTCTTTACAAACAGCATACACATTTACTAGAAAACACTTCTAAAAACATGTAAACATACACGGGAGGTCAGACATAAATTTTGAAACCTTCTCTAACCTATTCAAGAATTTGTGGCTACAGCCAACCATTCTGTAAGTTTTTATGACAAAAATGTAAACAGAAGCTGTGAAGCATATATAGCTTCTACATAAAGTGAAGTACATAAAGATTTACCACAAAATGAATATTCGTGAGTGGAATATTTGCATTCCTTATGCAAGCAAGAAGGTCACCAAATCCATGACATTCCAAGTCTGTAATCACATGAACAAGCAACTAATCGATTTATGATTTGTGCATAAACAGGTCACAGTCTAGATTGGGAAAAGCTTTTACAGTTAAGAACAATACAACACACAATATAATCATGGTCACCAAATCCATGACATTCCAAGTCTGTAATCACATGAACAAGCAACTAATCGATTTATGATTTGTGCATAAACAGGTCACAGTCTAGATTGGGAAAAGCTTTTACAGTTAAGAACAATACAACACACAATATAATCATGGTCACCAAATCCATGACATTCCAAGTCTGTAATCACATGAACAAGCAACTAATCGATTTATGATTTGTGCATAAACAGGTCACAGTCTAGATTGGGAAAAGCTTTTACAGTTAAGAACAATACAACACACAATATAATCATGGTCACAAAAATATGAAACATTCTTACAGAAGAATCTTCAAATTCAGAGCCAATTCTAGACATTCAGAACTGGGAATTGGAAAAATTGGAGAATCTTAATCCTCAAACCAGATGTTTCTTTAACCATTTCAAAATGCATCTAAAATTGACAAAAACTGTAATTTTAGCAGACAACAAATGTTTGAGCATCCATAATATTTCTAAAAAATAATAATTATAAATCTGCAGAGAAGATTATCATGTCTGGTTCAAGGAAATTGAGAAAAAAATCAAAATTAGACAAGAACAACACTAAATATGATATAAAGTTATAAACTGTCAGGCCCAAAAAATTGAAATTTTGTATGACCCTTTGCACATAGCAGATTCACTACAGGCCACACAGAGATCCACTGAAGATGCTTGGCATCATCAAACATGGGCAAGGCAGTCAAGATACCACTCAGGTGACAAATTGTGGCACAGGCATATGCAAATCACTATTCAAATGCCACCACTATGCGGAAATCGCACCAGAGATCACAGAACATATTTGATGCTGCCCTTGACCATGATCAGGGAAAACCCTATTTTATAACAATTCTCAAACCCTTGTATAAATAAAGGCTTGTATAGTATACCTCATTGTTAACAAGTCAATAATAAGGAGAAATGAATAAGCAAGTAGTAAATGACCATAAGAGTAATAAATGATCATAAGAATAGTAACGAGTCAAGTAGTATGTGTTGTTGATTAGCCTAGCATGTGTTAGACAATAAGCAAGGTCTTCTGGCATGAAAGCCATTAGTATGAAGAGGGCAATGAATCTGACAAGCTTAGGAGCCTTTATGGAGACAATGTAGATGGTTATTTGTGAAGTGCTTCACAGTTTCTTTGTGTGTGTTATAAATGTGATGTTTACTTAGATTAGTAAATGGCATTGCTATTATCTCTGGTTATTCTCTGTTATTTCTGCCACTGTTATCATGTTCTCCCATGCATACGCCATGTCTGTGTTGTGCACACACTTCCTTATGGATAAGCTCTTCCCTACATATTGTATCTTGCACAACCAAAAGGAGGCTCAACATTCTGTTATACACCTTAGGCAAGCACTCCTCTCCTCCAATCAATATATATATCTTCTGATATTTAATTTCTTTTGTATTTAAGTTTTTATATCGGCCAAAGTGTGGTGGACTACTTAATTTGCTCTCAGAGGTGTATTCCTAGAGTTGTGGAGTTTTAGATTGGAGAATGTCCCTTTGAGTTGAAATCTGATCATGATCCTTTGTTCGTTAAGCTTGACATGATCTCAAACAGCCAACATAGCATGTTGGCCCACAACAAACAAAATGAGGTTACCACCAAAGCAAAAATACTCCTAAATCAAGAAAACCAGAACTTATTTTAGGCTGCTCTTGAGCAGCATTTTCTTCAAACAGAAAATAACAAAGGGGGACAAGGCTGCCAGTAGGTCTAGTGGTCATTTATGTTAATGTTAGGATCAGATTTAACAAAAAACAGAAAATGCAACACAAACACAGCAAATACCCTGGGAAAACCCTCCTCCTAAGGGAGAAAAACCCAGCCAATAATATCTCTTATATTATTGAATCACAACAAGAATGTTGCTCATACAATAGGCCAATATGAAGGCCAACACACAGCACCACAGTCTGCTGCAAATACAGAACTGAATGATACAATCTGACAATAGTTATCTCAGACTTCTACACAAATCTCAGTCTTCTCTTTTGAATGAACTTGCATATGAAGAACCTCAAACTGCTAACCAATCAACAGATGATAGCACTGCATATATGAAGAACTTACACAGCTCCTCTGATAAATTCGCACTTGATACTCAAATGAACTGAATGCTGAATGAATGTATATACAATGTGACTCTGCATGTCAGTTACAATTTGCATGTCAGTTACCTCTGCATGTCAGACTGCATGTCAGACTGTGTGTCAGATACCTCTGCATGTCAGTTACAATTTGCATGTTGACCACATTGAAAGAGAATTTTCAGCTGTCATAGCCATTTTTAGATTTTACCAAATGAAGTAAATGAGACAGCTGGAAGAATACAACCGACGCTGCCATAAACATTAACAATTTCAGCAGCAATCTTCTTATTCCTATGATTCATAAGGCTTTAGACACTCGTAAAAGGTCCCATCCAAAGAAAGGGGCTGCAAACACTTTTCCGGCTAACCCTTGGTATGATGAAGATTGTAAGGCTGCCAAGAGATCTTTGAAAGAGAATGGGTTGAACAAAGAAAACAAGAAGAAGTATGAGAAGTTGGTGAGAACAGAAAAAGAAAAGTATGTAGTCACAAGAAGGAAAGAGTTAATTTCCTTGGGAAAACACAATCCCAAAGGTTTTGGAGGGAGCTACAGCAAAAGAGAAAACAGATTGAAAATGACATAACAGATGTTTAATGGTTAGAGTATGCAAGACTTCTTTATGAGAGGGTCCAAGGGAAAGTTTCCCCTCCCATAATCAGCACATCAAAGGAGCTCTTTTCGGTTGAAGATATCAAACAAGGTATAAAGAATTTGGCAAATGGTAAAGCGCTGGACATTGACGGGCTGCAAGCTGAATTTTTAAAGTGGGGAGTTGAAATTCTTGCTCCCCATATCAAAAGAATGTTCAATGATGCCATTCGTGTTGGCTTCCCGATTGAATGGACAACTAATGTTGTCATCCCTATCTACAAAAGTGGTGAAATCAATAATCCATCTAACTACCGCACTATTATGGTCAACCCTATCCTTGGTAAGCTTTTTGGAGCATGTTAGAATGTAGAATCAGCAATTGGGCAGAAAAAAAGGGAAAAAGAAAGAAATGGCAGGCTGGCTTTAGGCCTAAATACTCAACTATTGACCACTACATTACTCTTAGACACTTGATTGAAAAAATATGGGACACACAAGGTGAGGAAGCTTTTTGCTGCTTTATTGATTTTAAAAATGCCTTTGATACGGTGCCTAGAGACAAATTGTGGGACCGAATGGAGGAATTAAGTATTCCAGATGAGTACAGGGCTGCAATGCATAGACTTTATGAGCAGGTCAAGGCTAAAATCAGAACGAGTGAAGGATGTTAGCTTTAGGATCTGAAATGCAATAAGCAGAAGATACAACACATAAGACAATGAACACAATATTTTACCCTGGGAAAACCCTCCTACTCGAGGGAGAAAAACCCAGTAAGAAATGATCTCTCTTATATATATATATATATATATATATCAGATGAATAAGAGCAGCATTCTGCATACAAAATAATCAGGCCCTAAGCATGGCCGATTCTCATACAAAGAGATATATTACTTCTCCTTAAGATGATTGAAAAACACTTCTTCTTAAAATGAATCTGATGTTGAAGAAACTCGACCTGCCTGGGACAAAGCAAACTGTTGCTTAATGGCAAACTCCTGTTGCTGCTAAGATGCGGGTTTTAGATGAATGAACTTGATTGCCCAAATGAGAGGACTTGATCCTCCTTAAATACAACACCAAATGACTTTCCTTCTAGGTCGGCTTTAGAAGGAATAAATATCATTTAAATCAAGAAGGTCGACCAGCCTTGAACCACAATATATTAGGGAGAAAGATATCTCCCGCAACTACAACACTAACACTCCCTCTTAGCTAGGGAGGTATTTTTCCAGATATCCTCGTCATGGAGTCTCTCAACATGATGCCCACAATGGCTACACCCATTTGTGGAAAACCACATCTCAATCTCAAAGATGTCTAAGAGTTCATCATGGAGTCTCTCAACATGATGTCCACAATGGCTACACCCATTTGTGGAAAACACATCTCAGGTTCATCACAGAGTCTCTCAATGTGATGTCGTCATGGAGTCTCTCAACATGACGAAACACATCTCAGTCTCAGAGATGTACAAAGGGCTCATCATGGAGTCTCTCAACGTGATGTCGTCATGGAGTCTCTCAACATGACAAAACACATCTCAATCTCAGAGATGAACAAGGGTTTCATCACGGAGTCTCTCAACATAATGTCTCATCTCAGTCTCAGAGATGAACAAGGGCTTGCACCTCATATTTCTCCGTCTCAGAGAAATATACACTACAAGGGCTTTCACCTCATATTTCTCTATCTCAGAGAAATATACACTACAAGGGCTTTCACCTCATATTTCTCCGTCTCAGAGAAATATACATTACAACAAATCTTAATGATGTTGTGACTCCCTTTGGAGCTCCAAGTACCTGCATCAGCCTCCTGACCTCGTCCAAGATTGCCTCTATTGGTTTGTCAGACTCCCTCTGAATGACATTTCCTTCTCTTCGAATTCCTTATGCAATCTCTCATCATCCTTTTGCTCCTTGATCCATCTTGCATTTTAGAGAGATTAATAATAGTTCATGAAATCAAACTACCCCTGATACAAATGAAGCATGTAGCAAATATTATTAGATAGAACAATTGAAGAAATAATAGAACTTATCTTTGTCGATTCTAATATATCTTTCTTTCGTCTTTATTCAATTTTTGCTCTTGGAAATTCTAATCACAACATTACAGATTACAAAGACAATCTGCTTAGCTCAGATTTCTCAAACACATTATGCAGTCAATCATATACAATATAGAACCAAGCCTCTCACTAAATCAAGGCACCAACACAGTCACACATAGAGAATGGTATTGATGCAACCAACCAATCACAATCGAAATTGCTTTCCTAAAAAAAAATCACACGACTCGGCCATAATAAATAGTTGATTTCAAATCCTCTCTGCACAACTCAACAAACTTTTTAGGAGAAAGAATAGAGCTTGAATTTCAGCCTAGAAGAAGGAGATTTCAAAGGTACAAACAAAAAAAATACTTATCTCTTTATTGATTCCTTTTCAAATTTCAATCTCCATATCTTTCCCTGCTATCAACACCACGGTCTCTTTTGTAATGTGCCTAGCAAAATTTGCACTTGATTTTGGATGTCTGTAGGTGGCCAAAGAATTCTTGCAGTTCGTTTTGTAGCATCCACTTGTCCTTGTTGGTCTATGACGTCTCCTTCTCTAATGTTCCTTGATGACTTCAATTTGTCTTTATTTGAAATCAACAAATGTAATTAATTGGCACTTGTCTTTTTTGCAGTGCCTATTTTCTTGATTGAATGAAGCAGCACCCGATACAACCAACGAATTGGAGAAAACATCGATCTTAATCTTATTCAATTTCTTGAATATTAGCTCCAGCCAAGACAAAAGCTCTAAAAGCGGCTTCTTCCCATATGCAAAAGCGACCTTCTCACTGGTGTGATGCCATTAAATCTGGCATTCAATGTCTAGCATGCTCCCAATAATGATGTCTGATAAACTCAATCTTTGAAGTCTCCCTATCAGTCAATCGGCACCTAGCATAATAAGGTAGGTTCAGGAGGTGATGAAATTCGCCAAGCTTAGTTTATAACCTTCTTTGATGTGTCGTGTCTTCTATTTTCCTGAATGAGAACGACATGATATGAACAAAGCTTCCCAGACGACTCAAGCAGAATTTATTAATGGTAGCCACAACCTAAGAAGGATTCCCAAATCGATCACTTCAGACAATAATGTCAAATATCCTGCCAACGCGATTTTACTATCTTCTTCGACTTTTCCTTATTTCTCAAGGATTTCTCGATTTTGATGAGCAACGGCACAAATATATTAAATAGCGGCTTCAATAATATATTTTCCCTTGAATAAATCGAGACTTTATAAACTCTACTTTATTGCCCTTAGTTATTCAAAAACTGGACTCAATGTTCATCTCTTTCAAAATTTGCCTCACTTAACAATTCCAAGGGACTATTACTATTATCGACGCAATGCCAACACAAGTCATATAAAACAATATTTGCCAGCGCTCCCTTTGAACTGGGAATGAAATTTTATCTTGACTGCTTTAAACAAATCTGATCAAATCTTTTCTTAGACCCACTCTGATACCATGTTAGTTTTAGGATCAGAAATGCAATAAGCAAAAGATAAAACACATAAGACAATGAACACAATATTTTACCCTGGGAAAACCCTCCTACTTAAGGGAGAAAAACCCAACAAGAAATGATCTCTTATATATATATATATATATATATAAGAGAAGCATTTTGCATACAAAATAATCAAGCCCTAAGCATGGCCGATTCTCATACAAAGAGATATATTACTTCTCCTTAAGATGACAGAAAAACACTTCTTAAAATGAATCTGTTGTTGAAGAAACTCGACCTGCCTAGGAGAAAGCAAACTGTTGCTTAATGGAAAACTCCTGCTGCTGCTAAGATGCGAGTTTTAGATGAATGAACTTGACTGCCGAAATGAGAGGACTTGATCCTCCTTAAATACAACACCAAGTGACTTTCCTTCTAGGTCAACTTTAGAAGGAATAAATATCATTTAAATCAAGAAGGTCGACCAGCCTTGAACCACAATATATTAGGGAGAAAGATATCTCCCGCAGTTACAACACTAACAAAGGAATGTTTGAATGCTTTGGCAGCGACATAGGGGTCAAACAAGGCTGCCCCTTATCCCCCACTCTCTTTGGGTTATACATTGACAAACTAGAAGACTGGTTAAGCAAAACCAGTGGGGGGGGTATCCAGCTAGCTGGTTATGTGGTGAAATTGTTGTATGTTGATGATCTTATCCTAATCTCAAAAACTGCCCATGGTTTGAAATAGCTTTTGAAGGCCTTGGATCTCTTTTGTTCGAATGTTGAGATTTTTTCCCTAAGGAAGAAAATAAAACAAGATAACTTTCATTTTTAAGGTAATCCTTTGGAAATAGTCAAAGAATACAAATACCTTGGGATTGACTTTCACTATAAGCTCAGTTGGGAGACTGCTAGAACTAAAAGGATACAAGGGGGTTGGAAGGCTTCTTTCTTACTCCAAAACAGGTGCAGGAAGGCTGAGCTTTGGGATTGAAAAACCAAGAAGACTCTCTTTGGTTTGTTGGTCACACCGGTGGTTCTCTATGGCTGCGAGGTGTGGGGAAGTAGCATGTCAAATCATAGTTGGAGACAGCTTGAAAGAATCCAAAAGCATCTAATCACTTGCAACTTCAAAGTCAAAACTACTATCCCTTATGATATTCTCTTGGCTGAATTGAGAACTTTACCATTGGAGGCTTTGGCTATAAGTCGGTTGCTAAGCTATCTAAAGAAGGTGGAAAACATGGATAATCACCGTTGGCCCAAAATTGTAGTGGAAGAGGTTTTAGACCGGAGGAAGAAAACTTGGATGAAGCAAAATAACAAATGGCTAAGCAAATGGAACATTAGCTTGCACGAGTGCCCTAACACTAATGAAGAAATAAAAAAGTATGTTGCAAATAAATTCAAGACTGCCATTTGGACAAAGTCGATTGGGCGAAAGAAAACTCACTATGTCAAAGAGTTCAACCCAACTTGGGAGCACAATGAAAAAGCCTACTTAGGAGCAGCTATTAAAGGTAAAGCAAGGATGTTAATTGCTCAGCTGAGGACCGGTTCGCACCATCTCAGATGTGAGACCGGAAGGTGGACGATATCTAAGGAAGCGTGGGAGGATAGAATTTGCACTTTTTGTAACGAAGGGGTGGTGGAGACGGAATGGCACTTTATCATGGAATGTGCTGCTTATGGAGACATCCACACCCAGTATGAGAGCAACTTAAAGGCTGACAATTTGCACGAGTTATTTGAGGAGGAGAAGATCAGCAAGACTGCTAGTTTTTTGGTCAAAATTCATAATAGAAGATCCTACATTGAAAAGAGTTTGAAGATTCCTTAGCCTTTTAGTTCTCAGTCTCGTAGGCTACTTGGTCTCGTGGACGACATTAAAATCTCTCATTCATTCATTCATATATTTACAATCTAGATTTATTTAGCTTCACCCTTTTGCTTAGATATTCTAGTCTTTTCGTTCTTATTTACCCATTTATATTATTCATTCTAATGTGCATAAATATATACTTATGTATATATAATTATACACTAATATTTTATGTATATATATGCTCAAATATCATTGCTCTGAATCTCTTTCACAAATTTATTTTTAGATATCATTTTGGTGTTCTATTCCTTTTGGGCTTGATATAACATTCTTTATCCATATCCATTTATCTTTATTCGGTTTAATTGTGTCGCTTGATTTTGGGTTACCATCTCTACTTTTAATTGCTTATATTTATTTTATATTACTCTAATCTTGCTCTTGCTTACATTGTATTCTTGAAACCACTTTCTCCTTTCGCTTGTTACATATTATTTACCTCACTCGTATGCTTTGTGTCATTCAATTTCATTCTTCTCTCGCTCCCATACCTTTTTATATATCTTTACTCCAATCCTTGCATTAGAGTAACACATTCTTCTCTTTCTCATTCCATTATTCAGCTCATTGGATGTTCTCAATTCTATTTACCCTTATTGAGTTATATAGTGTCTTATTCATTTATTCCTAGCATAGTGATCATTTTATTTATATTCATTTACATTTAATGGCATTTTGTCATTTCTCCTAGGTGTGCTTGCTTGCTTATCAATTGTTTTGGTTCTTTCTCTCCTCTGCTTTATGTTATTTGATTTTACCTTCTCACTTTCTCTTTTACGTGTGTTTTTCTTTCAGCTTTCTCCTTTCTTGATTTTTAAGCCTTTGCATGTTGGACTTTCATAAAAATGTATATATATACTTATTTTTTTATATTTATATATATAAATGTATAGATATGTATATAATACTATATATTTAAATGTGTGGATATAAACACACACGTGTGCATCTATACATTTAAATATATATACATATACACATTTGCACACTTATATTTCTACTTTTCTATATATCAATATATACTAAAAAATATATCCTTTTTATATTTTTTTACCTATCGTTAGGTTTACACTCTTATATAGAGTCCTTTACTCTTGTCAGCTCCCATATTCTTCCTTGATCTTATTTTCTTCATGTTATTTCATTATCTGGCTTGCTCCTTAGATATAGGTTTCTTACTCCTTAGATATAGGTTTCTTAAACTTTATTTCCATCCTTTACCTTGTTACATTTGCACGAATTTGCACTCATACACTTGGTCAAATTTTGTTGCCTTATTTCACTATCATCCTTTCATAATGTTGCTCTTTCATTAAATTATTCCACTCCCCTCACATCTAAATTTTTATAGTCATAAAAATTGGTTGGCCTTTCCCTTTTCCTTTCCCATTCTATTTTTCCTTCCCTTCATCTATTTAGCTAACTGGTTTGCTATTTATCTCTCATTTCTCTTCTCTTGTTGTCTCATCCTAATAATGAATCATGAAGTGTGATCCAAAAAAGTTGAAGAAAAAAGCTTACCTAGTCTAATCCAAAAAAATTCATGCTGTCCTTATGGACTGGAAATTTTATGCCTTTCATTAATTATTTTCTTTCTTGTTACATAAAATTTAAAACCTGCAATGATCCATAGTTTATCAACTTTATGCTTGTAGAAGTCAAGGACCCAAAAACATATGTTATCTGCTACTTAATTGCAAATTAAATGACAGTCAAAAGGTGAAGAAAATATGGAGAAAATGAAAGTGAACACCACATTTTACCCTAGAAACCCTCAGAAGAAAGAAAAAAACAGCTTTGGTAGTGGAAATTTGTAAAATCCCTTACCAATTTTCACCACATTTTTTTGCAGTTTCCACTAAGTTTGATTTCTGAGCATTTTTGTCGAACAATTGATATGCAAGTGAATATGTAGAGTTTTTGTTTGCTACTGTTTGGAAAGTTTTATTGGAAACATTTAGAGTATATTTCATCACCCCAAACTCCTTTAGCATTCAATTGATATTAAAACGTTACATCAAACAGTTGATATGCATTCCAGAAGTCTATAAATTAAGAAACTTTGAATATTACAATCTGCTGTTTAGATAAACAGAGTACAGAAAATAAATTATATTATTTCTTGGGAATACAAAGTCTGCGCCAGAAATAAGACAGGTCATACACTACTTCGATGACTTCAAATCTGCTAATATTTGTCTTGCAGCTCTCACGCCATACCCAGAAATGATAGCGCCCAGCAAAGAACCATCAAAACCTTCAATCTACTCCGACAATGCAATGCCTGGAAGATTTATGACAGCACCCAGCACAAAGGATAACTCACAAAAGGTCACGCCTAGCAAATCAACCAGCAATGGAAAATTACCACACCACTATTCTCAAAGTCTCACATCCAGCAATAAAGTGTCACGCCCAACAAAATGTAGTATCACACCCAACTCTATGGATGTAAAAAGCCAAAAATATTCAATTATGTTATCGCCCAGCTGAAAGAAATTCCAAAGCCCAGCACTGAGGACATTTTCATTCACTCTATATTCATTTTCCAGTGATGGCATCCATAAACTTCCTATAAACCCTTGCAAATAATAGATAAATTGTCTTGCTCGTAAGACATCACAATTTATAAACCTTCAATCGATTATTCCAACCGTGAAACCTGTATGATTCCACTTGCAACCAGCTAGGGAGGATATTTCACCATCGAAACTGATTTCCCTTAGGGTTTTCATCCTAGGGTTTTGCTCCAATACGAAGCTCCAAATCCACAATAGAAAAAAATAAAATAAGCATGAGCAAATGAGCTCTCAAATTCACTTTTATACTTTTTCTGCCGAACTTTCCAAAAGATACAATTTAAAATTCACTTTTTAATTAAAAGCTCCTTTTTTTCTCCAAAAGACCTTTATATCAAAATAATGTTAATATTTGATACGCAAAATCTCATTATTATGCGTTCATGATTTAAAAAATTTCATCCTCTTTCCAACAAGCTATTATACTAAGGTGCCCATTAAATTATTTTAATAAAATTAAGCAACCTTAGTAAAATAATTAAATTAAAACCAATAATACACCCAAGTTGCATAAACCATTGAAAAGCATCTGAATCGAAATCTAACTACACTAGAATCATATCGACAATGAATAATGAAAATTGGGCCCAACCAGGTGACTTACTATAAATAGATGCTCTCTCCAAGAATCTTGAAGAACCCACCAAAAGTCAGAATTCAGTTCAGAAAGTGGCATAGTAGTCCTCTGGACCAACTAAGATTATTGCCAACTTCAAACATCCTCGCAAACAAGGTTGACGGTCATCAAGAAAGCCGAAGCCAACTACAATGCTGAAGTGACCAAAAATGGGGACACTATAGAATTGCACTACTACCGTAATGCATTATAAAATTGGAAAGTACAAGGAATTATGCTAAATGATAGGGATGCAATATGCTACTTGCTCCATTCAATAAACACTATGGCTAGTAATGCAACCTATGAAGCCAATTTCACTAACTATGGGCACCCTAACTAAATCAAACAGGTTTGGGGTTGGGTTCCTACTTGACTCTACCCTCGATTCATCCAAGGCATAGCCCAAGCAGCACAAGATGCCACTCAAACATACCCAAGGGATGCCCAAGCTGCACAAGCCATGCCCTAGGAAAATCCAAGCCAGACCTGGGCAAACCCAACAAGGTCCTGCAGGAAAGAAAAATAATAATTTTTTATATACTTTTTTAATTGAAAACTACCCTAGAAGCAAGATTTTAAACCCTAATTCAGCTTAAAGTGCCTCAAAAGCTTTTATTTCATATTCACAAAAACATATTCTATCATTCCAGCTTACCATTTTTCGTTCTTCAAGCTTGCTGATTTTCTTCAGTGGTGGAAAGATTGTGAAGGCATAAACTCTATTTGCTAAGTGCTACATGGAACAACTACCTTGCATCAAGGAGATTTATCAATCAAAGGAAAGTTTATTTTGAGTTTTTTTTTAAGTTTTTTCAGATTTTTCTCAGATTATTTCCAAACTTTCTAGTTGTTTTTTTTAATATTTTGAATGCTTCCTTTTTTTCCATTTTTTGTTCTTTTAAACATATTTTTAAAGTTGTATACATGATGTCCTCTTGGAGTTTCAAAACTGTTTTTTTGTTTCTGTTTCATATTCTGATTTTTTTTGTTTTGGTGCCAGAAATGGTGCCGAAAATTGAAGAAATTGCAAAAACACAATAATGGAAAGGAAATTGCATAGATGAAAGAGAACACAGTAATCTTTATTGATTTGAAACACAATCAAAACATACCCATTTGTTGGAAGTGAAAGTTGCAAGTCTGATTTTCTTTGACCAGCAATCTGATTGGTCAAACAAACCCTAGGACACCATGCTTCAACCTGCTCATTATTCATCTTGAAATCAATGCTGATCTGCTGATTGGTCTTAGACACTTCCAAACTGTGGGTTTGTTGCCCTCAAATCCAATCGATCTGCTCCTAAACCCTCACGTCTTTCCTTTGCTGTATGGCCTGCTTCCTATGCTCACACGTGCAACCTAAAAATGGTGATTTTTGCTGTTTGAAACCCTTTCACCAACATAAGACTAGACGGCCTGTTAATGGAGGCAAATTTGATCATGTACGGCCTTGAAATGATGGTTTTCTATGATGCCAGGCAAGAGTGCAAAGAAGATTAATTCCCACGTGCCAAATCTGAAAGCTATGATCTGCAATTTATTAACTCAAACCCTTATTTCTACACTGCTAATGGAATCACTGAAAATGCTGATTAAAACTTCTAAAATCTGTGAGATGCTCTGATAATGCCCTCTGATTGAGACCATTCAATGTAGAATCCTTGGACGATCTTTCACAACTGTAGATCTTGTCCTAATTGAGGGTTTTCATCCTCTGACCAGCTTGAAATTTCATACGTGCAAACCTGTTGCTGAACTCTCATAATTGTGAATGATAAACTTGGATAGTGAAAATGATCTCCTTTTTCCCTTTTAACCTTCTCCAAAACCCTACACCCAACTCCATGCAATTACTTTTTGAAATATTAAAATATTTCTCCTCTTCAAAAAGGGACACCACGTTGGTCTTTAAGTCATTTAATCATTTTCACTTTTGGAATATGTGCCTCTCAATAAAGTATTAATAAAGTAACTTAAAAATATAACATTTTAAATAAAGTTACTTTATCACCCCCTTATAACGCCATAGTATAAAGTAGCTCATTAAAGTTACTTTATAACATTAAGTTATAAAGTCACTTTAATAATATAACATTATTAAAGTATTTTGACTTTAATAACTTAATTAAAAGACAACTCTCATTAATAACCAAGTAACAGACTCCTGAGAGTGCCTCCAACACAACTTCCAACTATAGACATGAAACCACTAAACTGGTACAACTTGTTATAAATAGCAAGTAGAAATGATAAGCCCTAAACCGCCTTGTAAGGCCAACCAATCAATTGGATCATTGGGCTGAGTATGCAGAGACGAAAACACGAGCCTGTTGAAGACCCTGAATCCCCTTCGAAGGGTCCCCTAAACATCTCGTTAGCCTACGGGAACTATAGAAATAGGCTAACCCTAACTCCCCAAACTACTAGCTAGATGTTGGTGTTTCAATTCGCACCTCTGGAGTGCGTATTGGAAATGAACAGCTATGCACAAATTAACTGCTCTTCAAATTTGGAGGGAAAGCTCCCTCTACTGATTATGCTTTTTAAAAGAAACAACTAAACTAATGGCCGATCTTTTTGTTCTCAGCTTGAGAGCACAAGGTCTATAAAACTCTTCGTGTTGTAGCTAAGATTTTCTTTGGTTTCATAAATCCAACTACAACTAAGCCTACGCTAAAACGCTTCTAATTTCTCAAGTAAATTCAGAGCAAGAGAAACTAGAAGTAAACAAGTATGATCTTCTAACACAAAAGCTCAAATAAACTTGCATCCGACGTTCACTCGAAGACTCGTACTTTCAGTTGTAAGCTGAAATAAAAATTATGGAAGCCAATTACTGAAAGAAATGACACATTGGATCAAAGCACAAAGGCGTGAGATTTATTTCCTCAAAGCTTTCTTGAACAACAATAGCACATCTAGGACAGCAAATTATATGGTGAAACAAACATATAATAGACGATCAAACCAACTTTATAACATGACATTAAACAATAAACTGAACAATGATTTGCAGCCACAAGTAAGCATACAATCTTGTTCTTACACAATGTGAAACAACATTGAATAGCAATATTGCGGGCAAAATGGCGCAGCAATTTGTTATCACAAGTAAAAGTTAAACAATAATGAGCAAGGTTGCTCTTATTTATAGAAGTTCAAAGGAGTAGGAAACCCTAAAATCTCCTTGAGTTGACATTTAGTCTTGCCAACATGCAAGATTTATTCCTATATCTAAATGCAGGTAACTTAACAATTAACTAGAAAAACTACTTCAGTTAGCTGATTCTAAACTAAACTAGAACTCCATATGTACATGGGACAGCGAGTTAACTCAGAAAGAGGCATCAACTTAACTATTGTGTCTAATGTCTATTTGGAAAAGGTGGGACGTCCTGACTAGTAGTTCATTGGTCGTAATCGTGAGCAATCAACTACTCCAAGATCTGGAGGTCGTCACATGCCTCAACTGTTAGTTTACCGCTTGATGGCAACTTGCGCAATCCTAGAAATATCTGCACACTTCAACTGGCAGTTCACTAGTTGGTAACTTTGGTGGCTCTATAACTCGAGTGATGACCTTTATTTCTTCTGCAGCTTGACGCTTTTCACGCTTTTCGCGAAGCTTGGCTGTAAACACTCTAGTTGCTTATGAACTCGTTGCACATCCAGAGTTCCAACAGTATTCAACCCTCTAAACTGGCCTTGAAAGGCTATCAGCTATACGAGGGATAAAATTGTGTGGACTTTGAGTATCTACGCCAGTCAATTTTGTCCAAATCAACCACCGGTTGTGTTTGATGTAAACCGGTGTCATCCGTTCCCAGAAAATCATGGAGTAAGACCGTTTTAGTCTTGTATTCTACCTGAGAGAATTGCATTCTGAAAAACTTGACTGTTGACTATAAACACGGATATGTTCTGACAACTTTTTCCAATGAGGCTAAAAATAGCTTCTCGAAGGGCAATTTTTACAAAAAGTTTTGAGACATGGGTTTTGTTGCCAATGTATTTCAAAGTTGACCCTGATCATCAGAAATTTGAAAAAGTGACTTTTCCTCGGCCATGCAACAACTTTTTAGAGACAGAAGCTGCAAGGGCTATTTTTCCCGAAAAATTCTTGCATATGGGTTTTGTAGGCGCCTACATGCTAACAAACCCAATTTGTCTGTTTTTTAAAATGATGACTTTTTTCATAAACCCTAAAAATTGGGGGCAGTAGGGCAATTTTCCCGGAAAATTCTAGCACGTGGGTTTTGTTGCCAATACTGTATTGAACATCCCAGATGGCCAAATCTGTGAAAAACTGTCATTTACTTGGACATGCAAGAGAAAAACTAAGACAAGGAGAGAAGAAATGTGAGGGGGAGAAGATAGAAGTTATAAACTACCTCCTTCAATCCTCAAGAAAAACGCCTCTGTATAAACCCAATCTAATGAATTCCTGGCAAGAAGAACGTATTGGAAAGATGAAGCATGGAAAAATATTCCTCTGTGAAATCTGAACCTTGAACTGCGAAGAACACTAAAAATGGCCTTCGTTTGATCCTTCAAAATGCGTTCGAGAGAAAATAGCTGATTTTAGCTTCACCCTGCAAGAAATAATGGAGAAATAACACCTATGCTTGAATAAATATCCATTTTGGAGGTCAGAGTGTCAATTAGGTGCGCCAACCCTAATTGAAGAGTCAATTTATGTGATTGTATTCGTTAACTGAAAGTTCTCTAATTTTAGGACGCCATATGCAAGAGGAAGCATGCAAAAATCGCAACTAAGAGTCAATTGGGCCCACTTTGACTTTTGGTGCCCAAGCTTCGAGGAGTTAGAAAACTTTCAAAGATTTTCAACTTTTCCTATGACGAACTACCTATGTTTGACCCTAAATTTTGGATGCCCAATTGATCTTGAAGCTTAGTTGATAGATTCATCGTGAAGTTGGATCAAGTTTGAAAAGATGTTGTTGGAAGTTAAAAACCTCATAAACGAGTTCTGATGGCTTGAAATTTTGGGAGCCTTTTGCTAAAAGGGTGCTTTTTTCACCAGACTTAGCCATTTTTTGGATGCTTTTCAGTCTCATCAATTTGACCCTCCAAGCTTCAATCTATAGCTGTAGTTGATTGATGAATTCTGCGAACATGCCAAGATATGGAACAAAAAACCAGTTCAATTTCGGAAAGAATGACTGGTATTACAACGTTTGAAATTTGATTTATGAGGGTCCAATTGCTAGGCACCCCTGGCCTACAGGGGCACTTTTGTGTCTCTAAGATACATTTTGCACTTTGTAACCTTTGACGAAATGCTCCGCTTTGACCCTCATTGCCGCGAGTTTGACTACAATGTTCATGTTGACGATCTTATCGCGGAAATAGATCAACTTTGAAAAGATGTTCCTAGGAGTTATGAAATCAAAATGTTGCATCCAAGGCCCCAAAAAGTTGGGCACCTTTTCCAAGAAGGCTGCATTTTCTTCAACACTTAGTCAAATTTTCATGTTTTTCAACTTGCTTTGACTCTAGCGTTTTATGCTTGATCTTCATTCATGGGCGTTTGATCTTCATTCATGGGCATTTGATAGGTCCCGACAGCTGACTGTTGGATTCATCGCGTAGCTGGAAGGATTTTGAGCAGATCTCTTGAAGAAGACAGTTGTTGAAAATCTCATCTGATTGACAAAAAGTCTCGGCGCCGTTGGCCTAAAGGGGTACATTTGACCTTTTGACTTACATTTTATTCTTCATTTTACATTCTTGTTTGATCAACAACTATTGTCGTTTGATATGTCTCGTGGACTAGCAAACGAATTCGTTGCGGAGCTAGATTGAAGCCAAGAAGATCATCTGGAGACAACCATCACAAAAACTAACATCTGAATGGTCTTATTCTTGGGCGCCCCTAGGCTACAGGGGTGCATTTTCCGTAATAGACTGCCATTTTGGATTTTTGTTGCCTCTAGCATCTTCCGCCTTTGCCTTCGTTTGTCGCGGTTTGACAAATCTGATGGATTTGCTTAATGATTCGCCAAAAAGCTAACAGACTTCAGAAGAAGACAACTAGTTCTACAAGTGTTAATGACTGCATTTGTCATCTCAAATTCAAGGGCACCCCTGGCTAGCAGAGCGCTTTTGGCTCCAGAATTGATCATTTTCTGATGATTTTCGACTTCTTCACGCTTCGTGATTACCGTGTTGCTAGGCTACTCTAACTGCGTTGAAGCATTGCTGCTGCTAACGCGAGTACATTCACCATTGTGATTGCATTTACCATTTTTGTGTGCACAAACACTACAAAGTTGACTTGGGCATTGACTGCAAAGCCATCTCCCTTGTAGCAAGGCATAGTGTTTCCAGACTTAGAATATTTTTACATTTTTCACCTTTTGAAAATCCCCTCCATCGCGAAGCATCTTTTCGACCATCTTCCGCCATAGAACTTTTTCTGATGCGTTTGAGGCTTATATTTTGACACCTGGTACCTAGCCATCTACCATTGATGACCTTGGAGGTCCTAACTTTTCTCCTGAAAAAGTTCAGTAGACCCACCAGAGCTAAACTGACTTTTTCTTGATTATGACTTGACCAATGTGATCGTGAAGTGAAATAAGCCAATCAAAATTACTTTCAGTCAATTCTGGAAAGATCCTATTTTTTAAGGTTTTTTCCTAAAAACAAGGGCCTAAAACCCTAATTTTCAAAATTTGTCAGTATCCTCTAGACAGTAAACCCACAAAAAGCCCATGCTTCATTTGACCTAAACCTGACTTTTGACAACAATTTTACAAGATTTAGACCATTTTAATCAAAATGCTTTATTGAAGGAAAAAATTTATTTTGGGTACAACACTAGAAAGGGGTCATTACAGTCCGCCCTCCCCGAAATTGCTTGTCCTCAAGCAATCTCATCTCAAGATGCTGCAATATCTCCTCATTCTCCTAGGTTGCATCCTCAACCAGCAGGTCCTTCCACTTAACCAAGTATTCCCGAATGACTCTCCATCTCATATTGCGCTCTCTATGATAGCCTCGGGAATAAGAATCAATGTCCCCTCCTTATCTAGGGGTGGTAATGCTGTAGAAGGTGTCATATTATGCCCCAATGCCTTCTTGAGGCAAGATACATGAAACACGTTATGAACCCTACTCTCTGCCTGTAACTCTAGCTCGTAAGCCACCTCACCAATCTGCTTGGAAACTCAAAATGGTCCATAGTATCATGGATTGAGCTTCTCAAAGCCACTCTTCCTTAGAGTGGATTGCTTGTAAGGTTGCAGCATAAGATAGACCATATCACCCTCCTTGAAGGAACGCTCAATCCTGCACTGATCTGCATATTGCTTTTGTTGATTATGAGCCTTTTGTATATTCTCCTTCAGAGATCTCATGATGTCCTGGCTGTCCTGCAACAAATCCTTCGCACTAGGCACCCTACTATCTCAAAATAACAAATCCAAGAAATTAGGAGCGTCGTAACCATAGAGTGCCATGAACGGTGACATCTATACAGACATGTCGTATGTCGTATTATAACAATACTCACATAAATGCTGCCAATTGACCCATGCCTTCTGCTGCCCCACAATGTAGTTCCTCGGGTATCCCTCCACCCATTTATTAACTATTACGGTTTGTCCATCCGTCTGCGGGTGGGAGCTCGTGCTCGAAGTGAGTTTCGTGCCACTAAGTCTGAATAACTCCTGCCAAAAATGACTCATAAATGTGTTGCCTTGATCACTTACTATATTCTGAGGTAGCCCATGCAATCGGAATACCTCTCTAAAAAAAAATCAACAACCTGCATTGTTGTGAAAGTAGCTGAAATCGGGAAAAAGTTTGCAAGCTTTGTGAGTCTATCAACCACAACATAAATGCAATCCCTACTCTAGGTTTTGGGTAAACCCGTGATGAAATCCATGGATATGCATTCCCACTTCCGATTGGGAATGGGTAGGAGCTGTAATAAACCTACAGGGAAAGAGTGTTCATACTTGTTTTGTTGGCACGTAGGACACTCTCTCACATACCTGAGTACCTCTAATTTGAGCCCTTTCCAAGTAAACCGCTCCCTAATCTGCCTATAGGTTTTAAAATAACCTGGGTGACCTGCCATAGGGGCGTCATGAAAGGCTCTCATTATCCTCTTCTTCATAGAGGATCCCGGCACAAGAAAAATCCTCCCTTTGTAAATGATGAGGCCATTCACAAGGGTGTACCTATCATCTGCAACTGTACCATCAATGAGATCGGAAGCCCACTTATCCTTAGCATACTCAGCTGCAATCAAATCTCTCAAATCATCTATAACCTCACCTAGAGAGCACAAGTAAATGAAATATACCGAGCCAAATTTTTTTTGTTTTTCAATTGCAAGTTACAAACAATACGCAACCGTTAAGGTTAACTCTAAACCAAAACGATGCTGAAAGCAACTCTAACCAGAATGTACACCAGGATCCCGATGTGGGCAAGGTGTGAGCATTGGTTAGAGGATCTTAAAGAAAAGCTGATACAAAGAACTCTAACCAAGAATGCGCCAGAGAACGACGAGCATATGGTCAGAGGATCCCTACCAACTAATAAGCTGAAATAACTCGACGTCAAGAATGTGCTTTCCAATCCGAGATGGAATGGGAGCTACCATATGACGGAGATGCTAAGAATTACAATGCAATTAAGGAAAATAAGCAAGAATGCTGAAAGTAAACTCAACACCCAGAATGTGCTTTCGAACCCAGAGTGGGAATGGAGCTACCATAGGGCGGAGATATAAAGAATTACAAAGCACTTCAGAATGTAAAGTATTCGTTACAAAACATGATAAGCAAGATTAGAGAACGATGCTGACAATACTACTGTGCAGCTTACAATGTGAAAAGAATTCGCCTGCCAAGAGCATAGAGTTAGAACAATTCAACGAGCATCTAATAAGAGGATTCTCCTTGCTTAATGGAAATACCAAGACTGATTTCTTCACTCAAGAACCAGATTTAAGATTCTAATCTATACAGATCTGCACTTTTAAATGTAAAAAGCAGCATGCCTGTAACCCACTAAATTGCTCGTATATCACTCTAAACTGACCCAAAAGACTTCAAGTTTGATGCAATAGACCTACAAAATGATGGCGCCTAGTTTAGTAATAAGAAATGGCAGCTAAAAGTGGTCATTAATTACTGGCACGAATCCCAAGGCACTCCAGAAAGTACGTCCTTCAAGGAATGACGAATTTGCTTTATAAAATCATAAACTTCATATTAAAATCTGCAAATATTCATGAAGGTTCGCCTCCAACAGGAAAACACAATGAGACAATACCCAGAACGAGAATGTTTAAGATTTGAGACTTGTGAACAGAAACATACATTCAGCAGTCATGACCAGCAACTCTGGAATTGATAGAAATTGATATAACTCAACTACAAAAGATAGGAGACCAACTATAACTGAAAAGACAAATCAATAACACTCAAACCTCTCAACTAGTTGCTGTTTTTCAAGCAAGAAGAAGAGCCAAGCTAGGAGGCTTACATTCCTCGAAGCAATCCCAAAGCCAATCCGGCAGCATAACATTCCTGTAGACAAAAGATGATCCAAAAGAATAGAAGTAGCCTCCTTATATAGACCTTTGAGAAGATCTCTTGAAAACCCTAAGAAGTGCACCCCACCACAAGACACTTTTAGGTTTTCTGACTTTGTTTTATCTGCTCCCTCTAAATGGCGTCCCATTCCTCTAGAGATAAAAATCACTTTTAAAATAATATAACATCTCTCAAGGTTGGCGTCTAATTCCACTTGAGCAATTAACTTTAGGAAAAGTCCCAATATGTTCCTCATGAGAGAATAACCCTCAAAGTCCCCTTCTTTAAAATGACTTAAAGTCATATTGCTAGGACAAGGGATTATTTTATAAAATAAAACATTATTGACTTTAAATAACTTATTTCTCCAAAATGAACCCCTTAAGCCAAAAATCATGATCACCCAATGAACTGCAAGTGAAGGAAAGTTGACTGAGCTGGTGCTGACTAGACCCCTGCTAAATATAGAATTTACTAAAAATAGTAAATTCAAGAAGTTGCTAAGAATGCGATGCATGCGCCACCATTGCGAAGCTCTCTGAAAACCCAGAAAAAATCCGCAATCCAAAATCCCAAACTCCAACAAGCAGAACCCTGAATCTTCAAGAGAACCCACCAAACAGTCGGAAACCCTAATTCTGCCTCTGACTAGCCGACAGCACTCCGGGAATAGGCAATCAATCACTGAGAAGTGCAGTGCTAAAAATGGGGACATTACAGTAAAGCCTCCTAGAAAGGGCATCGACAACTACATTCTTCTTACCCTTGACATAGGCTATGTCAAAATCATATGCCTACAACTTGCTAACCCACTTTTGTTGCTGATCGTTGAGGTCACGTTGACTTGGAAAATGTTTCAGACTGTTATGATTTGTCTTAACTAAAAATTTGCTGCCCACCAAATACTGTTTGAATTTAGCCAAGGCATGCATGATGGCTAACTTTCCTTATCATAAATGTTGTAACCCCTCTCAGGACCCTGAAGTTTCCTGCTCTCAAAAGCGATTGGGTGTTTGACATGCATCAAGACAACACCAATGCCTTCTCTCGAGGCATCACACTGTAGCTCAAAGGGTCGTGTGAAATCCAGAATAACAAGTACCGGAAAAGAGCTCATCAACTATTTGAACTTCTTAAAACACTATTGTGCTTCTGGAGTCCAAACAAATGCCCCCTTCTTCATCAAGTCCATAAGTGGGGCTGCCTGCTGTGAAAAGCCCTTGACGAAGCGACAATAGAAACCACATAACCCAAAGAATCCCTTAAGCTGCATGAAATTCATGAGAGGCCAATCAGCTATAGCCTTCACCTTCTCGGGATCCATCTTGACTCCCTCGACACTGATGATATGCCCCAAGTACAACAACTCTCTCATGCCTAAGTCACATTTTGATTCCTTGGCGTATAGAGATTCACACTCCAATGTACCTAACACTGAATCCAAATGTGCTAAATGATCATCCAAAGTCTTGCTAAAGACTACTATATCATCGAAGAAGACGAGGACTGGCTTCCTCAGCTAATCCCTGAAGACCCTATTCATATAGGATTGAAAGGTCGTTGGAGCATTGGTTAGGGCGAAAGGCATAACCAGAAACTCATAGTGACCATAGTGGCAACAAAACGTTGTCTTCTCCACATCCTCCTCTCTAACCCGAATTTGGTGATAGCCGGACTGAAGATCTATCTTGGAAAAGAAACATGCTCCATGCAACTCATCGATCAACTCATCAATCCGCAGAATTGGGTACCTGTTCTTTATAGTCTTCTTATTCAATGCTCTGTAGTCGATACACATCCGCAAAGTGCCATCTTTTTTCTTCACCACGACAACGGAAGACACAAAGGGACTTTTACTTGGTTTGGTGTGACCCATCTCCAGGAGTTCCTTTGTCGTCTTCTCAATCCCATCCTTCATCCTCTTGGGATGCCTGTAGGGAGTGATAATGACCAGCTTAGCGCCGTCCTCAAGCTCTATAATGTGCTCAAACCCTCTATCGAGTGGTATCCCATGAGGTAAACTCTCAAACACCTTATTGTGTTTGTCTCTCAATGCATGTATGTCGGGTGCATACTCATGCTTCCGTTGCTCAACCTGTGATGGCAAGGTATAACACTCTGCAGCCCACTCAACTTGATCATGCCTGATCAATCTCTCCATTCTCCTGAGTTAGATAATTCTAAGACTCCAATCTGACATACCCCTCAATACATGCTTCCTGCCATGGACCTCAAATTTCATCTCCATAGCTCGCAAGTTGAGGGTACACCAATAGCATGAAGCCACTTCATGCCGAGTACCACATCCAACTCTCCCATGCTAACCACATAAAAATCTGCCTGGAATTTATAGTCGTTCAGCTACAATGTGAGATTTGGAATCATTTGGTTACATTTGAGTGTAAACCCATCAGCTACTCTCACATTGAATCCCTTGAACTCCTAGGCCTTGAGTCCACGCCTAGCAACCAAGCCCTCATCTATGAAATTGTGAGTAGCTCCTGTGCCAAGCAATGTAATCACATGCTGCCCACTCAAGACTCCTCTAATCCTGAAGGATCCTTCCCTCTGAATGCTCGAGAGTAGAGTTGTAGGTGGCACTTCTTCCCTTTATTTTTTCTGACCCTTCTGATGCATTGTCTTCAGCATTTTCTTCATGATCAGCTTGCTGGTTTGAATTTTCAGAATCTAATTTATCAGCATAAAAATACTCTATTTGATTTGCTTTACCCTAAGAAGAGCACTTATGACCCTGTTCCCAAGGCCCTTTGCATTTGAAGCATAGTTTTTGTCTTCTCAAGTCTTTGATGGTCTCATCAAAGAGTCTTTGAGGCGGCTTCCTCTGCTGATCAAAAAATTTATTTGGTTCCTTATCTTTAGAGAAGGGAAACGGTTTTGACAGAAACTTGCTTTTTGGGGCAGCAAGCTCCATATCTCGTGCCTTCTTCATAGCGCCCTGCAATGAAGGTGAATCAAAAGCCTTGATCCAACCACATAAGGGTTCTGAGAGACCCTCACTGAAAATTACCATTAATCTCCTCTCTAATATACTAGTAACCATCACTGATAACCATTGGAACTCTGAGATATAGGCCTCCAGTGACCCAACTTGCTTAAGTTGTGCAAGTTCTCGAAAGAAAACCTCTAGATCTCCCCTATCAAATCGTTTGATGAGTTTGTTAGTGAACTCATCGTAAGACATGATTGACCTATGTCCCAATGTCACTAATCCATGGTACCACCACTCGTGAACTATGCCATCTAGATGTAGCGTGGCAAACCTGATTGCCTCTTCCTCAGGCATGGGCCTCAAGGAAAGGAAGTTATCTAACTTTTGAACCCAGGCACGCGATGTACAACGATGGCCACGATCAAAATGCTCCAATGTAATTTTGCTCACTGCCTGCTGGAGATCCCCGGTACCCTATGGTGCTCTAGTCTCTAGCCTACCACCTGCCACTACCTTTTGTCTCCACTAGTTCAAGAACTAGTCAAATGTCAATATGTTCCTGATGTTGGGAGGAAGTGAAATATATTCTACATGGCTAGCCCTAACCTCATCGACCATGGTCATCAGCTGCTTAGGAGGCTGTTCTTGATGAACTTGAGCCTCAACCCTGTGTCTAAAGGTAGGCTGCAGGGGCCTAGATTTGGAGTTGAGTGAAATCCTTGGCCTGTCCTCAAGCTGTGTATTAGAACTACGAGGATTATCAGGACATACTATATGACCAGGAGTAGGAACTTGGTTCATCTTATGCAAGAATTTGGCCAACATATCCATCATAGTATCGAATTTTCGCTCTCTCCTGGCATCTGGGCTAATGGAACCATGTAAGAACCCTCCTGATCTCTGACTTCTAAATGATTTGCAATTGATGTTCTTTTTGTTGGGTTTTGAAAAATATTTGATTTTTTTTGTGTTTTCTCAATTATAATGCCAGGTAAAATAAAATGCATAGAGAAATGCAATTAAAGAAAGTATACATATAATGCTGGAAATTAAAAGCTTTATTTATATTGCATAACTCATTGAAGCTTTACAAGAAATGATACTCGGAATAAGCTTTAATTATTCAAATATCAGACTTTATTCTTTTGCAAACAATACATGCATACCCAAACTTCAAACAATGTTTATTTGTTGATTCTGAAATAAATGGCAGCAACTGGCAAACCCTAGTAGAGGTCAATCTGTTGCAAATACAGAGTGCTCCACCTAGTAAACGCAGCAAACTTACTTCAGTCCCTTAACCGCCCCCAATGTGACATTTTGCTGCTTCAATCTCAAGGCGATTTAGCCTAGAGTCAACACGTCCCAGCTTGAGACCCTTGTACAGCCTGCTACAGGTCTGTAATCAGCTTGTGCGGCCTGGCTATTGCTTCTAAACAGCCCAACAATAAATGATGTTCTAAGAATCCAACCTGCAATTACTATCTTTTGATTTTAATCCTCAAATCTGCTCAAAGCCTTGATGAGACTTCACCGATTTAGCTCTATTTTGGCCTCTGGATGAAGCCAAACCCCAAGCAATAATTCAGCTGATCTCTCACAGCCTCAAAATTGTACAAACACTGAAGAGTTTTCATTCTCCAATGCTGAAAATGGCAGAAACCCTAGCTGGCTCCTTCTCCACACAAGAACTCCAAAGAGACACAAGTTTATAATATTCAAACATAATGATATCCATTTGCTTTGATGCCTTTTTATAAACTCAAGAAGGAGGTCAACCTCATTAAGAGCATTTAATTTGCTTTTGAAGTCCACATTACGTTTTTAATAAAAAACTTTATTAAAAGACTCCAAACTTGGGCGCTCACTTTTATACAATAATAAACGTACTTTAAGTGATTTTAATTGAGGGTCATGGCCCCATCGAATATAAAGTACACTTATAACTTTATAATATAACTTTATTTTATTTAATTATCATTAAAGTAATCTTTAATGATAATAACTTATTAAATACTCAATATTTCGCCCATCCAACTGATTAAGAGGTCAACACTACATTTGAGACCTGACCAAGTGCTTTACTAAATATAGTAACCCTGACTCCCCTGAAGTGGTGACTTACTATAAATAGTAAGTATGTAGAACTGAGTCTAACGAAGGCCAAACCTGAACCCACACTGAGCTCTGAAAGAGAAAACACACTAATCACTGCCAAAAGGGACCTTCTAACCATCTGTGTTAGCCTACGAGGGCCAGGAATAGGCTAAACCATCAGAAAACAAGATCATGCTAAAAAGGGGACGTTACAAACTAGCATGCCCTTTGTCTCTCTCTGCCATTGCACCTACAACGCTTTCGCTATCACGGGATAGACTCCTTGGTATTTTTGGAGAATTATGAATTCAGAATACCTAAAACCCCTGAAATAGTTTCACCCTCTGGCAGCTACAGAGGTTGCCACGGTCGTGAACCCTGCTGATAAGTCTATTTTTTCTCACTCATGAATTAACTGCACAGGATGGCAGGATATTTTGTGCTCTGATACCACTATGATTTCCCCTTGGTGTTTCAAAACTGTTTTTTTGTTTCTGTTTTGTATTCTGATTTTTTCTAGTTTTGGCGCCGAAAATTGAAGAAATTGCAAAAACACAATAACAAAAAGGAAATTGCATAAATGAAAGAGAACCCAGTAATCTTTATTGATTCGAAACGCAATCGAAACATACCCATTTGCTGGAAGTGAAAGTTGCAGGTCCCATTTTCTTTGACCAGCAGTCTGATTGGTCAAACCCTAGGACGCCATGCTTCAACCTACTCATTATTCATCTTGAAATCAATGCTGATCTGCTGATTGGTCTTAGACGCCTCCAAACTAGGGTTTTGTTGCCCTCAAATCCAATTGATCTGCTCCTAAACCCTCACGTCTTTCCTCAGTTGTACGGCCTGCTTCCTATGCTCACACGTGCCAACTAAAAATGGTGATTTTTGTTGTTTGAAACCTTTTCACCAACATAAGACCGTACGGCCTGTTAATGGAGGAAAATTTGATCATGTACAGCCTACAAATGATGGTTTCTATGATGCCAAGCAAGAGTGCAAAGAAGATTAATTCCCACGTGCCAAATCTGAAAGCTTTGATCTGCAATTTATTAACTCAAACCCTTATTTCTAAACTGCTAATGGAAACACTGAAAAGGCTGATTAAAACTTCTAAAATCTGTGAGATGCTCTAATAATGCTTTCTAATTAAGACCATTCAATCTAGAATCCTTGGACAATCTTTCATGCCCATAGATCCTGTCCTAATCGAGGGTTTTCATCCTCTAATCAGCTTGAAACTTCATACCTGCAATCCTGTTGCTCAGCTCTCATAATTGTGAATAATAATTTGGATAGTGAAAATGATCTCCTTTTTCCCTTTTAACCTTCTCCAAAACCCTACACCCAACTCTATGCAATTACTTTTTGAAATATTAAAATATTTCTCCTCTTCAAAAAGGGACGCCGCATTTGGTCTTTAAGTCATTTAATCATTTTCACTTTTGGAATATGTGCCTCTCAATAAAGTATTAATAAAGCAACTTAAAAATATAACATTTTAAATAAAATTACTTTATCACCCCCTTATAACACCATATTATAAAGTAGCTCATTAAAGTTACTTTAAGTTATAAAGTCACTTTAATAATATAACATTATTAAAGTATTTTGACTTTAATAACTTAATTAAAAGACAATTCTCGTCAATAACTAGGTAACAGACTCCTGAAAGAGCCTCCGGCACAACTTCCAACTACAGACATGAAACCACTGAACTGGTACAAATTGCTATAAATAGCAAGTAGAAATCATAAGCCTTGAAATGCTTCGTAAGGCCAACCAACCAACTGGATCACTAGGCTGAGTATGCAGAGATGAAAACACAAGCCTAATGAAGACCCTGAATCCCCTCTGAAGGGTACCCTAAACATCTCGTTAGCTCTCATAATTGTGAATAATAATTTGGATAGTGAAAATGATCTCCTTTTTCCCTTTTAACCTTCTCCAAAACCCTACACCCAACTCTATGCAATTACTTCTTGAAATATTAAAATATTTCTCCTCTTCAAAAAGGGACGCCGCATTTGGTCTTTAAGTCATTTAATCATTTTCACTTTTGGAATATGTGCCTCTCAATAAAGTATTAATAAAGCAACTTAAAAATATAACATTTTAAATAAAATTACTTTATCACCCCCTTATAACACCATATTATAAAGTAGCTCATTAAAGTTACTTTAAGTTATAAAGTCACTTTAATAATATAACATTATTAAAGTATTTTGACTTTAATAACTTAATTAAAAGACAATTCTCGTCAATAACCAGGTAACAGACTCCTGAAAGAGCCTCCGGCACAACTTCCAACTACAGACATGAAACCACTAACCTAGTACAAATTGCTATAAATAGCAAGTAGAAATCATAAGCCTTGAAATGCTTCGTAAGGCCAACCAACCAACTGGATCACTAGGCTGAGTATGCAGAGACGAAAACACAAGCCTAATGAAGACCCTGAATCCCCTCTGAAGGGTACCCTAAACATCTCGTTAGCCTGTAGGAACTGTAGAAATAGGCTAACCCTAACTCCCCAAACCACTGGCTAGAAAGGGGACATTACAGTATAGTTGATTTTCTTATTCTTTTTTATCGTTTTCTAAGTTTTTTTAATTGTTTTTATTTAAACATATTGTAAAGTTGTAATGTTGTTTTTTTCATTTTCTAAGTTAATGTACACTAAGATAACATTTCAAAAAAAAAATGATATTCCTTATAATAGTAATGCCTATATATAAAATGTTTGCAAGTCTTGTTTCAATAAGCCAAAGAATCGATAGGCCATTCAAATTTTCTCAAGCATTGCCTCTATGGTAATATGTTACAATGATTAAGCAACTACCTAGAGGTAGGGGTTTTCTTTGGCATTGTAGTTCAAAAATAAATTAATCTTTAATAATTTTAAATATATTGTAAAGTCGTATTGCCGTTTTTCTTTGTTCCTTTAATTTTCTATGTTTATGTGTGCTAGGATTACATTTCAATTTTGTTTATTTTCCTTGTAACAGAAATGTATATAAAATGGTTGTTATAATCCTATTTCAATGGACCCAAGGATAGCTATGTAGTTCAAATTTCATTGAACACCACCTCTATGGCAACACATTAGGATGATTGAGTATTTACCTAGAGGTGGGTGTTTTCTTTGGCATTGTAATTAGCGCCAACATGAGTATAAGAGCTTGTATAGTCGACTGAAATCTCACCAATGAGCTTTGACTAGCCAAGAAATTAGACTTTGTCAAGGGCTGAACAAAAAGGGGTTGCCAAAGAAACAAATTATCTCATGTATCAAGAACAAGAAGGGGCTAATATTGTTTATAACAGAGCAAAACTAGAATCTTGTCCCTTAGAGAAGAAAGGTTCACACAAGCCACCTATAAGGGCATCTCCAATAGTGGCTATCCCATCATTTCTTCGAGAAACACTCTTCCCAAGACAACGATCACTCTCTTTCTCACAAAAGGGGCTAATTAGATGAGGCATTTCAAAATGAGGTAGAGGCATTGTAAATGAACACAATGCACATTTCATTTATATTGGCAAGAAATGGTGACAGCAATAATCAAACACCTTGAGGTTATCGAGGTCTTGGGTATGAGAACATGTGCACCAACCTTATTGGCAAAAACGAAAGTTTGTAGAGACATCACTACAACCAATCAAGGATTCATGGGCTGAAAAGAGTGTCCATTATTCCTGATAGGTGAAAATATTGTAAAACCTGTCCTTTAATTAATGTCATTGCAATGTCCCCTAAATGGGCAATGTTTTTGAAGGTGGCTCACAGTGAGAGGCAATTGAACGATACAAACTTCATTTCCAAAATCCTTAGAGAGTCAATAGAAATGGTGGATATTGACAACATTGTCCAAGTCATAACAAGCAATGCTAAAAATTACAAGAGTATGTTTGTTGGTTGAGGAATCATATGAGTATATCTTTTTAGCACCATGTACCATCCACTCCCTCAACTTGGTGATGAAGACAATTCACATGTTCGTGACAAACCATCATATGTCACAAGGCATATTTAGGAGCTTCTCCAATTTGGAATTTTTGAAGGTAAGTTTATGAAATTTTAGTATTTATTTTAAATTGCTTTAGGCTTGCAATAAGATTTTAATTATATATTTATATGACATCTACATATTTTAATTCTAATTTGTTATTTTTTATACTACATAAATTGTTCAAACATAATCCACATTGCTCATAATACTCTTGAAACAACTTATGAAAGTGAGAGGCATTGAGCACCATGGTCAATAGCAACCATTGGAATGTATGGAAGCAACCAAATTCACATAGGACCCAGAAAGAAAAATCATTGATCCTAGGTGAGGATTTGTGGGCTAATGTAGATTACATCATGAGTTTCATTGATCCCATCATGCATATGATTAGGTTTGTTGATATGGATCAGTCATTTTGGAAAAAAATATATGAAACCATGGATTTCATGATAGAAAAAATAAAGGTCATAATAGTGGCAAAGGAGAATGAACACATAGAAGCATTTTTCAAAAAGGGTGAAACGAGCAATTGTGGAGCATTGGAACAAGATGATCACACCCTTGTATTTCCTTGCATTTGCATTGTCTCCCGACATTACAATATGAAGATACTTTCTTTGCCTAGGAGAGTGGCACTACATATAAGCATTTAAGTTGTCAAAGGGTACAACACTACTTTCTATAGAATCTTCTCAAATCCAATCATGAAGAATAGTGTTCTAAGTGAGATTGGCAGCTTCATCTCGTCAAAGAATCACAAACTTAGCACTCATCAAGACAAGTTCAACGAGGATGATCATACAAGGAATTACCTCCATGGGCAAGGTTCTATTTTCCTCCAACCTCTTTTAATCAAAATTCTTTCACAAATATACATTTTCTATTTTTTAGCATTCTTACTATTCTTTTCCATTTATATATTACATTTTAGAATTACAAATGTTGTATTGACTGTCTCTAATTTCCACAAGTTGTGAATTCTCCTTAACCGAGTGGAACTAGTGTACGTACTTATTTATCCACTCACTAAGTGCAACCAGTTGGCTCCAAAAGTGCAGAAAATTTGGATTATGTGCATGCCAATTCGCATCTCCTATCAGATAAGGAAGTTAACTACAAGCAAGGGGTGATGAAGAATTAAGATGTAACCCCCTAAGTGTGCTGACTTGTACAATTTGACATAGTCACTTTAGAGGATGAGAATTTTCCATTCTTATGTAGCAACCATTCTCTTTTTTTACTCGAAAATTGGGGCAGTTGATTTTTTGTTTTGCATGATATTGGAGAAAGTCTTTCAGATCTGCATTGCAGAGATTGGATTGTTCAGAAGTTACTGTAATTCAGATTTAATTATGAGCTGTGGTCTGTCCTATAGAGGATGCTATGGCCTCCTCTGGGTTGATTTTGAAAAAAGGAACAACAGATCTGAGATTATGGCACAGCCAAGTTGTGTGGAACTGTTTTGATCAAATTTGAGTGAAGTAATTCTCATGGACTAAGAACCAGACTGTACATCATTGCTTGCCTTCTTTAGAGGTACATAGTTCATTTCCCGATTAATAGCTTGCTTCCAATGCCATTGACTTCACCACAAGAAAAATTAACAGCAAAGTTTGCATGCTCGTCAATTTTCTGATTCAAAAATCTAACAACTTGAAAATACTTAAAGAATGCAAAAACCCCAACAAGAATTTTGTCCCCCCAACACTTTGTTTTAGCAAAAGATGAAATTTTAAAACGTTTCTCATTTTTCCATTAAATTTTTAATGCTTTCCAAATCATCTTGACCATGAAATTTCTAATCAAAATTTCTAAAATAGATTAGATCTCTAATTAAAACGTCTATTTTTACTAGCATACTTCATACCAACCCCAACCCCTCTGCAAATCAAACAATGGTTTGGCCCTTATAACTTCTAAAGAAAAATCATGATCCAATTGCTTGGCACTATCAATCTCCCTTTGTTTCATAATCCACATTCCAAGATCTTCATTTTGTCATGGATTTCCTTGACTGAGACCATTCTAAGATCTTAGACACATGATATTTTAAAAGACAAGAAATACAAGAATAAGAGACTTGAGAAACAGATTGCATGTAAATGAAGATCAGCAAGTTGCTGACACAATGTAACCACACGGTGAAAAACTCGGTTCAGGCAAGTGCATACGCAGAGGTTCAAAAAGCTGTTAGATCTATTAAAGCAAACAAGAACAAATTGTGGTGTAATGTTCTCTGTATCCAGGCATAGAAACAAAATTCTTCCATCAAGATCAATTGCTTCAGAAATGACAACAATTTTCATAATAAAAGCCATACCTTCTCTTTTCTCTACAAATGTCTCGAAGCCTTCATTCAGGTCTGCTCCTTCAAATAAACGACGCCGGAAAAGTCTCTGATGGTGACATTAAATATATAAATAAATAAATAAAATGTAGAACATATCTACAAAACATTAGCATTCAGTAATTAATCAAACTAACTCCAGATGTTCATTCCTCAATGGTGTACTAATGTGTGTGCTGAGTTGCCATTAAAATCAAGCCATTTTTATTTAGCACCAACATTATTGCAAGTGCAGCCCCAGTCCCACTAATAAAGAAACTGTTACATAATCCAATTTTCCTGTGCATTTTCATGGGCTGGCCAATGCCTTGCTCAGTATGAGATAACTCAATGGAACAGCTTTCACAGCTGTGACGCTGTCCATTCAGAGAAAGTAAGCAGAAAGATACGTCTTTAATACAGTACCAGGTATACAACAAATTTCAAATCAAACTTACCGATGCACATACAATTTCCAGAATACATATCAAGGCTTTGTAAAGCATATATAGAATTATAAATAGTCTAGGGGATGAAGGCTTGGAAGTCAACCCAACATGAAAAAGCACAATGCATGATAAGTTCATTCAGAAATTTTCATACCAGACATCGATCATCGAAATAGACAATTCCATCCATAGCTCTACTGTAACATGCAATCTCGGAAGGCTTCAGACAATAAACAACCCCAATCAGAAATGTTCAACTTCAGTAAGCTACAAACTGATCTGAATGAAACAACTATAATCAAAGATAGTAAGATAGTGTCCAAAAAAATTGTAATGATATTTGTGCCACATTTAACATAAGATCCATAACAGGCAAGGTATGACTCACTTGTTGAAATTGAGGACATTTCATTGATAGAGTTTCTTCATTCTTGAAAAGCTTTAAATCAGCAACAAGCCCTTCTGGCCGTCGAGGTCCTTGCTGAAACTTAGAATTCCCAGAGCTTGAACCATGAAATTTCCTTTGTTGGTAAGTTCCTGGCAACGGAAGCAATGGAGGACCCCTATCATTAGCATTTCCAGATTGCCACCGACCACGCCCAGAATTAGAACGGTTGGAGTTGTTGTGATGACGTACAATTGCAGGATAGCCTAGCAAGTGCACAATTAGCATGGTAATCATCAAAAAAGAAACAATCAAAATACAAAAACCTAGTATAGCTGCAAAATAATGCTCTGGCATCAAAACATACAAACCAATCAAAAGTGCATGCATCAAAATTGAGCCGTATCTATACCCCATTGTACACCAAAAGAAATTCAACATTTCATATGTGCAACTAAAGCACTCAAGAATTATCAGTGAAATTTACAAAAAGATGGAAAAAATTTAGATTACTAGATAAAATACTAGTTCACATCCTTGCAACGAACTTTGGCATGCAGCACCTAGTCGTCAATTTATACAATGTAAAATACAGATTTCGTTTTTAGATAAGGAAGTGAAACTTTTGCAAAAGATTGATGAACCAGCACAGTTTTAAATGCAGCTTAATGAATTGACAACTCAAAGTTGGCATTATTTCCCAGTGCCAGCCAAAAACAAAAAAGATTCATGTGAACAGGAAATATTTCTTGAAGCAAATACAAGTACAACATCCAATCATCAGTAACAGCATTTATACACAAAAAGAAGAGATTCTACCTTGATGTAAATACTGTAGGAACATAGATTACATTCATGATGCATATAATCAATTTGAATTTTGATCAAAAACATTCAAGGCCTTCATAACTGACAAATAAGAAAAAGCCAACTCAGCTACAACATATTTTTCCATTCATAAAATCACTCAAGGCATAATAAAGTAGACATAATAGCTGCCAATAAGCATATTGACCTGAAACATCACATTCAACTAAAAAGGTCTGCAAAAAGGTTCAGATAGCAGTGCCTAAATATTCAATTGTACCAAACAAGTACAGCAACCCTAATGTCAGATAGATGTAGGTTGTGCCAACAAAGAAACCAAACCAAAACACATGCTACAACAATACTACAAATATAAGAAAACTGTTATATTTTTATTTATAGAACACAACCAAATTTACATAATGTCCAAATACACAACAAAGAGTTCAAAATCTGAGAGACTTGAGATTCCAAGCCAACGTTTCAAAACTCAACCACTTTAGTAATTAGCAATCAAGGATGATGCTTCAACAAAAGCAAGAGATCAATTCGAAAGATCTGAGATAAAACAAAGTCCAACCCAGAAGATCCAACAAAATTACATTTATATCCACAAATGACCAAAAGTAGGTCAATGGGACAATAAAAGTCCACTCAATTTTAATAGATAAGAACCAGGGCAGTATAAAGTACTAAATAAAGGTAAACATAACAGTAAAGCAAGCCTAAAATGCTCAATCACTTTAAACCATGAATAATAAAAGTTAAGCACAAATAGTCCAGCAAAGGGTAGGACCCTCAAGGAGGCATGGAGCCACAAATAAAGAAGGAAACGGAGACCACTGATATCATATGTAATTAGCTCAGGCCCAAAGACCCAAATTCATCATGTCACCACAAAAGGGCCCATGCAAGATCTACTAATGTTCAAGGGCAACGTCCATAGCTGATAGGACTAGGCTGAAAAATCCTAAGAGGGAATGGTTACTACAAACTAGAACTTCTCCTAAAATCCATAGACTGTGAACCTTTAGTAGTAAGAGAAAAACTAGTAAGCATACTTGCTTCAATGACTTGGCCTGTGGACAAAGGCAATGCCCTTGATGCCAACATAAAGCAGATTCACTTTGTGTAGACTAAGATTAGAGTGCTCTAGGAGCAATGTTAAATTGGATGTATCCAAAACATATGATAAAACAATAGAGCAAAATTGCAAAATCTAAAAGCAGTTCAGATAAATTAATTATACAGCATACAATGGATTTTACATAATGTCAAAATACACACACCAAATTCAAAATCTGAGAAACTTAAAGACTCCAATTCCAATCTTCAAAATTCATACACTTGAGTTGAGAGCAATCAAGGATGGTGCTTCAGTGAAAGAGAGATCACTAGAAGACAGAAACATCATCTGAAATGAATCAAAACATAACTAAGAAGAAAGAGCAAACTTATATTAATATCCACAAATGACTAAAAGTAGGTCAATGGGACTAGAAAAGTGCACTTAAACTTAACAAAGAAGTATCAAGGTAAAGGTACCCTAGAGTATGAAAAGTAATTAAGTACAAAGTACTAAAGAAAGGTAAACATACCAACAGGGTAAACCTAAAACGGTTAAACCCCAAATGATAAAAGTTAAGCATAAATAGTCCAATAAGGGTAGGACTCCTCAAGAAAGCATAATGATCCATAAACTCTCAAGACCTATGCTTATAGAAATTACAAAAGCAAGAATTTATACTATGCTACTTAATAACAATTAAATGAGAGCCAGTAAATTAATAAATTACTATGTTGTGCCCACTCAAAAAACTAAGTTTTGCAACATAACACAATATTTGGATTTTAAAAAAGCCCAATGTGGGGGTGAAAACCCTGATTAATAGAGGTAAATGCTCTTCTACACTAGTTAATTACTCATAATAATGGATGATGCAACACATGATTGTTCTCTCTTCCCTCAATCTGGAATGGCTGGTATAACATACAATTGCCGTCCATTAATGAAAAAGAATGGTACAAAACACAATTGTCCTTTCATCTTCCATGTTCCAATTGAAAACACATTGAAACTGATGTACAACAGTCTTTCAAAACATTAAAGGAAGTTTACAATCATAAGAAATAAATTGTCTTTTCGCTTCATATTCTGAATTTCAAAGCATGTACTTGTCCTAGGTGATACCGCAACCACATTACTGTCCTGGACGATACTACAACCACACTAGAGTCCAATGTATTTTTGCTTCTTTGTTCCTTCATATCTTTATTTTACAATTGTTCCTATATCTAAATCTACTTTTCTGTTCATATTTCTTTGTTCTGTACAAGACTGTACAAATTCAATAAACACTTTGGAATTCATTCAGATCACATAGAACTGCAAACAATGGCCAGAAATCATGATAGGAGATACACCATGTCATGTGTACATAGCTTATACACTTGTACCCAAATTTGTCATCTATCACTGCAAAAAGGCTGATGCAACATCTAATAATGCTCCTAGGGGAATGTCTATACCTAATGGAACTAAGTTGATCATTCCTAGGAGAAGTGAGTACTCCCACTAGAGCCTCTCCAAGCATCCATGGCTGATAAACCTGCATTGATAGAGAAAAACACTAGAATATGCTTGCCTCAGTGGCCTAGCAAAGCCCTTAACACCATTATGAAGTGAATCCACTTCGCCTGGAATGAAATCGACGTGCTCCATTGGCAATGTCAAAGTGGATACATCCAACAAACTCTTCCCATCTCCAAGACCTAGAGTAGGCTTAAAGGAGGTGATCAATATGACAACTCTAGGATTCCATTGAAAGGATCTATGTCTGAGAATAACAAACACTCAAAGAAAAGGAGCCAAGTACCTTCAAAGAACTGCATGACTCTATACAAACAATGGCATCTCACTTAGATCTCATAGTAGATAGGGCCCCTAAATATAAAATGCCCCTCAAACTATACCTATTTGAGATGGAAGAAACAGCAGCTCCAATCACCTCACAAAATATGGTTGTTGATCTCAACTCAAAATTGGTGAGAGCAAACACTTAGTTGGCAAAGAGGAATCGTCAATTCATGTATGGTCAAGCTAAATGATTGTAATAACCACCCTTAATTTGTTTTGAGATTTGGTTATCTCAACTGTAAACAAAATGCATAACAACTCTCTTCCCACTTTTTGATCACGCAAATCCCGGTAAAGGCAAGGTGAGAGCATATAGTGTTCTAGAATGCTACAAACTGAAATCAAATGCTGAAAGGAAAGTCATCAGACGGCAAGCCAGCCAAACCACTTATTCAGTGGGATGCAAGCATTATAGGAAAAGTAAACCATCTGCTTATTCAGCGGGAATTACAATAGCACATCCACTTTTCAGTGGGAAAGCTTATTTAAACTGAAAATTATATATCAAAGCTCCTGCCACTTATCTAGCACTTGTGCAATGGGGTAAGTATCAGCATTAACCAAATTATATTCACTGGTGGTACTACCAGCCAGTGTTACAAATCAAGTGCAAGAAAGGAATGAATTTGGCTGTAAGATCATCCAAAGCACTACAACATTAGTTCATGAGCATATTTCATCATATGAAGTAGGTTAGCTGCTGATAAGAAAACTCGCAATAACAATGGCAAATATCACCACCAAATCAAACCCCAAAATAAGCATGAACAATCACCAATTATGCAAAATAACCAGTATACCTTGAATAGATAAGTGGGAATGCCTGGTTCAGGTCTGAAACCACTCCTATCTAGCTGATAATAAACTGTTAGTGCAGGTCTGAAATAAATTGCAGCGCTGATAAACTCCAACCAGTGTCAAGTAACCACACCAAATTCATGCCAAAGTAATGAAATACACCTCCAAACTCCCTCAACTCATGCCAAAAGTACTGCATAGAATAACAGGGTGAACTAATCCCAAAAATCAAGCTCAAACTAATCTGCAACAGCATACTGTACTTCTGTGATGGCAGGTACAGCAGGTACATTATGCTCATAGAACTCCATATCATCATGAAAAGTAAAACCACAAAATCCCAATGCCTAACTCCTAGAAAGAAACCAGCTAGTCCTGGCATCTCAAAACATCATGAATTCAGTCCCCAACTATAGGCGATTTGTACCCAGCACTCACACAACCCCCCTCCAAGTAGTGGTACAGCTAGCAACCTAATGGTACGGCACCTCGAAGTTTGCAACCAGCAGGTGTGCAGCCCGGTATGGAAGAAATGATATGGCCAGCAGGTGGTCTTCCTCAGGCGCCCGAGCACAATCTCCAACAAACTCTGCCAAAACTACAAACAACACTCCCAAAAAAAACAAATTAAAACACCTCAAAAACTTTCATGGCTGAAAGCAAGCAACTGAAACTTCAATCTGCACAATGGTGATCTCTGAAATAAGACCTCACAATCTAGCTAGGAATTGTCTCTCAAATCCGAAACTAGAAATCTAAAGAGGGTTTTCATCCTCTCAAGATTTTGGAAGAACTTGCGAGTCCAATCTCACAACATAATATCCAAAATGAGCCCCCAACACCTCCTTTTATAACTTTGGAGGGAAAATAAACAATTAAGAATTATAATAATTTTTTTCCCTCAAAATTGACCTTTTTTGAAATAATAATAATATTTCATGTGCAAAGGCCCTCTAAATAGGCGTCAAACTTTTAAAACATTTAATCCCCTTTCCAACGAGCTATTACACTAAGTTGTCCTTTAATTATTTCTCAACATTAGACAATGTTAGTGAAATAATTAAATAATAACTCAATAAATCAACCAAGTCACGAAAGCACTACAACAACTTTGGAAACCAATTTTGATCGTGCCATGATATAACTAAAGCAGTGGAATGATGCTGGGTGCCAACTTGGAGACTTACTAAAAAAGGCGTGCTCTCCAAAAAGTTTGGAGAACATCCCAGGAGCCCGAAAACACTTCTAAAAGTGTCACTACAATCCATAACACCAATTGAGCTCAATACCATCAATGGAAACCAAGAAGAACTAAACATGTGCTCTCCAATATCTTTAGAGTCCCCTTACCAAGCCAATTAGCCTACAAGGACTCAAAAAATTGGCTAACAATCACCAAACTGACTAGGCTTGAGAACGGTACATTACAATGATGACACTATCTACAACCATTAAGCTATCAAGCTAATATGGAAAAGCTATCCAAGTGACTTGAATGTACTATTATAAATCTCAAGAACACAATTGATGTACTATTTTGAGGGGAAGATGGTGAGGGGTATTCAAGGAGTATCAAAATAAAGATAGATGTGAAAGGAATTATGCAATAAATCCTACTTAATCCTAAGTATTACAAGTTCCCAGATCTATGTAATTTCAGAAAAGCTTTGACATGATAACAACACTTAAAAAATGAACAAGGATAAAAAAGTAGACAAGAATAAAACAACCACAACACAATGTGACACTAGATGTACACTAGAAAATCCTTGTAAGGGAAAAACCCAACCTCCAAATCACTGCACCCAATATATTAATCAGGAACAAATATTACAATACAATATCAAGGTCTATGTGCCTCAATGAGGCTTACACTTTCTATAAGAAGAAATTTTGACAGCATTACCCATAAAAGTAAACATAATATCTTCATCTCAAGCCCTCAAAATGTAGGCCAAGGAGACACAAGAAACCAAGAATGATTTTCCAAAACGATTTGCTCAAAGCCTCAAATTTATGACCAAACTCAAACCCAAGTGGGTCTACAATCAACCCATGCGCTCTACTCCAAAAGTAACTCCTCGCAACATAAAAGGTAACTCCTAATTGGCTAGTTTGACCCTTATGAACAAGGGGTTCAAGTGTAACTCCCAAGCACTCCAACATGAGGCAATAATTACACTTGCACACCTCTTAAATACACCTATAAATAGTCAATCAATAATATTAGTCATAGTCCACCTAATAACCCCCTATTCAATGACTTCTTACAACCGTAATCAAACCAATGACACATGGCAGAGAGTGCCAACAACTGAATCTCAAGATTCCATCCAAGTGAGGCACCCTGTTCCATATGAGCATATTATTTACAATATTTAAAATATTAAATAATGACTCCTAAACCTAGAACTTTGCAAGGTGTACAACACCGCCCAGTCCTCTAGTCCTAACAAGATGATCACTATAGATACCAATAGATTGGACCAATTTCAAGATAGTAGCAACCTTAACACTTGGTGGAACACAAAAAGGCAATCATCTCAAAAGGAAAAGGGCCAAATATAGATACCTCTCTTTGATTAAGCCTAAGTCACCTAAGGTTCAAACTCCAGAAATATAAAAAGTAATAGTCTCATGGAAAAGAGGCCCAATGACAAACTTGACTTTAACAATCCATTGAGGATTCGTTCATTTGCAAAGAATCATAAAATGTAGTATGATTCTAGATCCACTCAATCGGTCCCAAACTAGGGCCCCAAAAATCTGAAATGCAATATCATAGGCCTAATGACTACATTGAAGAGTCTTGTCTTCAAAGGGATCTTTGGGATAGAAAGTGTGATATCTTTTCTCAAGACACAACTATGAGGCAAGCTTCCAACTAAAAGATGGTCATGAAAATTGGACTCCCAAGTAGGTGTATGCTGTTCTAATCTTCAATTCTTTTTATTGAAAGATTAGAACATGAAAAAAAAACATCCACATGTGTTAAAGACCATGATCTTAATTTTATAAAGATTTTCCAAAAGCTGGCAAAGCTTGGAAAAATATGTTAAGGCATCAAAATGTATCTATAGATCATCAACAAAGTAAGTCAGGTGTACAACACCAGCAGTAAAAATCATAATACAAATCAAAACATAATGCAATATACAACTATCAACAATATAAGTGTGTTATCGAAGAAACTCCTCAAGACCATTTTCGTAAATACCAAAAGGAGTCAATGAGAGAGTACCCATGCTTCACTGAAACGGTATTCTTAGCAAACTTAGAGAACCCATTAGAAGTGTTTATGTGACCAACACCATATTGTTGAGCCTCATACAACAATAACAAAAGAATTAGAGACACCAAAATCATACATCATCTGAAGAGGAAGATATCTTGGGACACAAAAAAAGGCCTTCTAGAAGTCTATAAATTGGCAAATGTGATTACCCCTTTCTGAATCCTCAAAAGGCTTAGTGTTCAACACAATCACATAAAGTTTGGCAAACCTATACTCAATCAAAATAAATCTGTAGTTATTGGGTTTGTGCTATCTCCAGATTTGTCAACAAGGTGGATGATATGCTGTGAACAAGAGGGGGCAAGCCCCAAGCAAATGACCTGATTAAATAACTTGCCATAAAAAAGGTAATTGAATCCACACAATACTTGTGGAATACAGACTGAGATACCTCACAATCTGTTACTTTGCTGCTACAAAGCTTTCAAATAGCTCTCCTAAAATCAACTACAGAAAATTAGTGACAAGTGGGAGGAGAAGTAACTCTAGTGGTTCGCTATTAGAGAAGCGTGACTTATTAAGTCATAAGATAATGTGAAAACCACGACCAACAGGCAAAGTTAAAAAAAAATAGCTTCACCTCCACAAAACCACAACCTAAGCCTTGGCAAATGTGTTACGAAGTAACAACAAATCAAAGACAATTTAAGACATGAAAGAAAACCGTGCTTGATGAATTCCCAACTTTACCTTACCAAATCATAGCTCTATGCCGGCACAGCCATAAGAAACCAGCACACAAGTTTAAGTGAAAGCCTTGTTGCAGTTTTGGAGTGGTGTAGTCAATGGAAAATTTTGCCATTCATGCCATAATCAATAACTTGAAGATTTCGGCACCCAGTTGGATGGTTTTAAAGTGAAAGGTAGCGAATCATAGCTTTGCCTTTGTTACAAGAAGCCTATATAAAGAAGAAAGCAGACTTAAAGCATTAGAGCCTATTTTGGAGTATTTAAGCGATTTGTTTCTTCTTTTAAACACAATAATGTAATGAAAACGTGGATCGATAGGGCTTGTGGTTGCTTTAAAGCATGGCTTTATTGAATATTTTATTATTATTTGATCCCTAAAAGCTATCTCTCATTAACTTATAAATAAGTACCTTAAGCACATGATTTATAATGAAAGTTGATGCCAAAATTATGTTGCAGAAATTGTCGTTTGAAGGCTGAAATCAAGTCATTGTGTTTGTGTGTAGCGAAGAACAATGGATGTAAAGCTTATGCTACAAAAATCATTTAGTTGTCATTGTTATCCAAAAATTTTTAAACCTATGTTTGTAATTCCCTTAGTTAAATTGAATTGAGTAACCTTGTCAACATTTGCATCAATCCTCATTATTTACTAAAGATTCTTTTAGAATTTTTTGTTAAATCGTATGATATTTGTCCATTTAATCGTTTCCTATTGATGTAGATTTACAAGACAACTTAGCCAAAAACTAACATGTATTGGTGTTATCAATTCTTAGTTTATACCAAAATACTAGTCTCTACTATAACCAGCAAGAGGTTGTGCTTGTTCATGCTTTAAGTATTTATCCTCTTAAATTTGAAAATATCACTACGGCTTTACTACCGAGAATCTGACACTTGAATCCCAGGCAAAAACACAATTAGTTAGACGTTTACAATTAATGTAAAAACCCCACTAAAATCTTGTACAGAGTGCATATCTGAAAATTCTTTTAGTTTTAGGTTTAATCAGGTCACAGGGAGCTTCCCCTCATAATTTGAAGAAAGGTTATACCATACACATTGTTCCAAACAAATTAAACAAGACACATCCCCCTCAAAAATCCAGTTTTTTCCCGAAAAAGAACATACCTAGGATGCAAGGTCTAGAGGGAAAAGTCCCCACACCATCCCACCACCGCCTACAATAGGACATCCTCTAAGACGTCTTCCTCAAAGAAGTGATATTTTTGGGGCTTCCCCAGTTTTGGGGACGTCAAGACATCACAATACCCTCAAGGGACTCAATTGTGTCTCCTAAATGCACTTGAAACACCCAAGTGTTCCCCACATCATTCAACTCAAAAAAGTGCACATTTTTTTAATCAGATTTTATTTTTATGTTTGTGCCAATAACCCTAACCATAATGGTTTATGGACTCCACCCACACCCTAAGCAGTCACAAAAAAGCAATGCAACAATAGTGAGAGTATTAGGATGGGAAGAGTGAGGGCAACAGCAAGAGTGAGGTATTAGCCAAGTCTTCATCGAGTGAATGCAAGCATTAGGAAGAGCGAGACCAAGAGCAAGTGCCAAGTCTTTGTGGGAAACTAAAAAATTGCATAGCCCTCATCATTTAAACTTAAATTCTTTAGCATCATTGTTACTTTTCTAAAGAATGAAGAGTTGATAAGAAATAGTAAGGACTTGGTGTTGCAAATACATGGTGATAAAATTGTGAAGTATTAGCCAAGTCTTCAAATAGCAAGAGTGAGGTATTAGCCAAGTCTTCATCAAGTGAATGCGAGCATTAGGAAGAGCGAGACCAAGAGCAAGTGCCAAGTCTTTGTGGGAAACTAAAAAATTGCATAGCCCTCATTATTTAAACCAATTAAATTCTTTAGCATCACTGTTACTTTTCTAAAGAATGGAGAGTTGATAAGAAATAGTAAGGACTTGGTGTTGCAAATACATGGTGATAAAATTGTGAAAATTGCATGCACCATGAAGGTTTGTGTGGTTTTGAAGGCCCACAATCCCCAAATCTAGCCTTGGTCACCTTGTCACAAGACTTTGTGGACCATAGATTAAAACGCTAACAATTTGAAAGGGAAAAATGAAGAGAAGTTGAAAAACATCATCTCTTTGTTTTCCATATATAAGGCTTTGTAAACACATAGGAATCTTCCTCCACTCTATAAGAAGCAAATGGGAGTCCGGAGCAAAGGGAAGAGGAGAATTGAAGTTTTGTGTCTCTTAAAAGTAGAAAGCCAAAGTAGCAATTGGCTTGACAAAGGTTGTGAAACAAATTGTACTTGTCTATTCAAGCAATACACTCTAGTAAAAGAGCAATTGCCTCTACCAACTAAGTTTTTCACCCTCATAGGGTTTTCCTAGGATGGATACTTGTTTTGTGTTGCATTTTACATTTCAATAACTTCATTTCTTCATATTAAAGCTCTAAATTCCTCCCAATCACCACTAGCATTTGGAAATCCAAGTAGCACAGTAGATTAGATGTTTGGTTCTCTAGTTTTGGTGGAAATTATTCATCACAAAGTGATGTAGTCACGTGTATCTACTCCATGGGAAACACCACCACCTTACCAAGAATGTCAACACGTCACTTGTCATACTTGGTTGCTACTATTCCAATCATCCCTTCCTCTACCTTGTATTTTCAACACCAATCCCTAATTCTACCTGTAACTATTGGATTTGGTTCAAACCTCCTAATGGCTTCATAAAGCTCACTTGTGACGTCATTATCACTTTTTCTATCTATATGAAATAGTTTAGGCTCCAAATAACAAGTTGTTGCAAGCATAGGGTGCATAGAATTTTCTATTTGAATTTAGTTGTATCCCATATTTCAATGTTATTTGCTTCCACATTATTGAGTATTTTTTGAACAACTTGCTAACAACAATGTAATGTCCCCATGGAAACCCTAAAAAAATTTGTATTTTCTGATTATGCATAAAGCTGAAAATAAATAATGGAAACAAAAACTAAACCCTAATCTAATGCAGATCTAGAAATCTACTATTAGAAAATGAATTTAGAAACCCTAGCAATAAGATTTGATGTTAGATCAGGTCATTAAATGATAATAATAATGAATGAACAGCAAATGTAAACACTAGGAAGAATTGTTATGCTCAGATATGATCCATGGTAGTTAAAAATAAGAGCATTCATAAGGCTACACTTGTATTAGTGCAACCAAACAGCAGTATTTTATGCAATATTAAGTATTTATTAATGCCGATCAGTATTGTTTTACCAGAAAATTGGAAATCATCAGCAAATCCTATATAATAGCAGATCCAGAATATTAATATCAGTAACACACATTACTGTACAGCTGAATGGAATGGCAGTCAAAGAAACCTCCAAAAGAACTGCAGCTGGGACCCACAGCAGTGTACAGCTGTTCAGGATAATAAAATGCTGTGATCCAGAATTGAGGTGATGTGGCAACCTTCAATGTCTCCCTTTGACTTGTACAGCAGTTGTGTGGAGGGTGGCTGGTTTCTAACCAAGACCGCACACAAGATTTGCAGCCTCTAATATTCCCCTGTTCAGTATGGCTGCTGCTATGAGACCTTAAACCCTGCCAATCTGATTGCTTGCTAATATCCAATAGAGGACTAGCATAAATGTGGCAGCAACTTGTAGACTTGAAAACTCAGCCAAATAAGTTGATTGGTTGTAGAATAATTTGCTTGCAAATATGACTCAAAATAATTGCAACCATAAAGCCCAAACACGATCCTTGAATAGAATCACCACAAATGGATATGTGGGTTTTCATCTCCAAATTCAAAATTGAATCCAAAAGTGTTTTCATCCCTTGAAGTTTGGATCACCAACCAACAATTTCTGTCGAGTGTTCAAATTTGAAAATCGAATTCAATAATGACAAGAATGGATATTTCATTTTGGGCACTTGCCTTTTCTAAACAGGCACCTCTAATTTGGGCCCTTTATTATTTCACTTTTCCCTCTAAGTCAATTTTTTTATAAGTACTTTTTCAATAAGAAAACCCATAGGACTCATAATGTCTCAATTAGACGGCTGCCAATCATAAGAATTAAATTGCCCTTTTAAACAATGACTATGCCCAATTTACAATGCTATTAAGAGTCCATTTCCCTTAACTTGTTCCTTAGCTTATGGGAAATAGAAATATGCTACGGGTCTTCAATTAATTCCTTCATTCCTAGGAAGTGGATGTGACAAACAATCCATGACTTCATAAAGCATGCTAAGACAAGAGGTGTCACCATCAACCATGTGAAGCAGCACTTCAAAAATTAGTCCACAGAAATTTAAAACCTTTAATGTACATCCCAAATATTGACGCTAAGAATAGCCTCCTCTATGTTCTTTCCTTTAGGACTTTCAAAAAGAAAACAATTTTTCCCCTCAAAGGAACAAAAAACAAACCTTAGAATTGTTTTCTCTTCAACCACTTTTTTCAAGGTGATATAAAATGAATCAAATATTGTTCCACAAGGCCTCAACAGCTCCCTAGATGCACACTGTCCATAAATTTTCATTGTGAAGTGGTCATTTCTTATGAAATTTGCAATTGCTCTCCCCTTTCATTGCTTTGTGTACCCATTTTTCCAAGTCCTGAAGCACAAAATCCAAAAGACAAATTGCAAATGGGCTCCAATATATTTGTGGGTACTTCTCTACTCTATTATCGGTTTCCCATCTCTCACACAAATTGTGGCACTATTATTAACCACTTGAAAAACATTCTCTACACCCACTTCAAGTCTCTACACCCACTTCAAGAATGGCTTGCGCTAATATTTTAAAAATATATTCAAATGATATTAATCACCTTCAAGAACACAATATCTTGTGGGCAAGCCACCAATCCATTAATTGATGGCCTCTAACACATCACTTCATATGGTGCATCACATTACACTCCAAGAGGATTTGACTTTTGCAAATTTTTAGTCACCCTTTTTTTGACCTATTCAAAAGGGTTGTTATAAAAGCCTGTCAATGGGAGGTGTGTACCTTTTGCCAAACTCAACAACTTTTTGAATTACATTTTTAAAATGGGAAGCCCTAGCTACATTGAATGGAATGGCACTTGAATGACACAAATCAGCCAATGGATTTTGTGTTTCTTTTATATCAATTTCACCTTTCTTATGATCAAAGAGGCTTGATCTTTCTCCGGAGCAATTATAATCTCTAAAGTCACAACATTGCATAAAGTAACACGCCCTCAACAACAACCTAAAATGTCAAGTAGGTGGCCCACTAACTTTGAACACAATGAACTAAATGAGTGTTGAACATAGTGATAAGTCCCAATTTTCCATTTTGATTAATGGTACTCCCACTAGCTTTTTCATCAATTCCAAGTGCATAGTCAAGGGGGAACCCCTTTCCCCATACCACTTTATCCTTATGGCGGAAGCTTTGGGCTCCCATTTGAGCAAGCTTTCTGAGCTCGAGATCATTATATGTATAAGTGGTGTCAAGAATCTAGGACACCTAACCAACCTATAGTTTGTGGAGAACACCTTGATGTTTGGGGTGTGTTGTACCCAAAATAAAAATTTTGCTTCATTAAGGCATTTTGATAAAAATGGTCAAAATCTTATAAAATTGTCATCAAAAATCAACAAAGGTCAAAGTCTCTGAAAATAGCAATTGTCTATTTTTAGAAATTTCTGATTAACAAACAGATCATGGGGTTTTTTTGGGTTTATTGTCCAGAGGATACTTGCAAAATTTTGAAAATTTTGAAATTAGGGTTTCAGGCCCCTATTTTTAGAAAAACCCTATAAATAGGATCTTTCCAGAAATGGCTCAAAATGATTTTGATTGGTTAATCTTTCATCACGATCACACCGGTCCAGTCAAAATCATGAAAAAGTCAATTTTTCTCTGGTGGGTCTATTTCGCTTTTTCAAGGGAAAAGTTAGGACCTTCGAGGTCAACAAAGGAGCATGGCCAGATACCAGGTGTCAAAATCTAAGCTTCAAACATTGCATAGAAGAATCTATGGCGAAAGATGCTCAAAAAATGGTAAACGGTGGAGGGGAAATTTGAAAAGTTGAAAATTGCTAAAAATATTCTAAGTCTGGAGATGGACGCCCTACCTCAAGGGAGACGCCTAGGCTTCAATGCCTTAGAATATTTTCAGTTTCTATTTGTCACGCACGTAATGCAGTCAACGCAGTCACGTCAGCAATAGCAGCGATCAATGGAATCGACAACACAGTGAAAGCGAAGTGCAAGAAGAGTGAAAATCATCAAAAAATGACTAACACTGGAGTACAAAAGCGCCCCTGCAGGCCAGGGGCACCCATGAATTCAAGGGTCCAAATGCAGTTGTTAGACTTGCAGTTTTGGAGGTCCTCTTCAGAATTCTTCCAACTTCGCGATGAATCCAACATCCAGTCCACGGGATCTATCAAATGCCCAGAAACAAGGATCAAACAAGAAATGCTGAAAGTCCAAGAAAGTTAAGAATTATCAAAAATGGCTAACTCTGGCAAGGAAAAGCGCCCCTGTAGGCCAAGGGCGCCTAGAAATTAAAGCACTAAAAAGTCATTTTTAGGGTTAGCCACCTCCAAGTGATTCATCCCGATTTCAATCCAGCTCTACAATGAATCCATCTGCCAACTCAAAAGACCTGTTGAACGCCGGCAAGTGAAGATTGAACAGAAACCAAAAACGAAGGAAAAGTTGAAAACATGAAAATTGACTAAGTATAGAACAAAAAGCACCCCTGCTAGCCAGGGTCGCCCAACTTTTTGAAGCATCAAATACAGCTTTCAGGTTTCACAACTCCCAAGATGTCCTTCTCAGTTACGATCAGGTTTCGAGACAAGTCTGTCAACAAGTTCATCAGAGCAGTCAAACATCTAGCAACGAAGACCAAACTGGAGCATTTTGTCAAAAGCTGCAAAGTGAAAATTGCATCTCAAAAGCACAAAAGCGCCCCTATAGGCAAGGGGCGCCTAGGAATTTGAGCCCTCTAAATTAGCTTTCAAGATTTGCAAAACCAATCATCCTTTCCGGAATTCTTTAGGCTTTCCATTGAATATCTCAACCTAATCACGGGATTCATCAATCGCTAGCGATGGCAAATCGAAGCACAGGAGGTAAATTGGAGGAGTTTGAAAATCATTGAAAATTGGTTAACTCTGGCAAACAAAAGCACCCTTGCTAGCCAAGGGCACCCAAGAATTCAAGCAACCAAAACCACTTTTCAGGGTTTGAAGCTTCCAAGAAGATCTTATCAATTTTGATCTTGCTCCGCAATGAATCTATCAGCCAACTCATAGGACTTGTTAGACGTCCAGAATCAAGGATCAAACAAAGGCAATTTATCACCAAAAAAGATGAAAATCTTCGAAAAAAATTTAACACTGCAAACTTGGATGCCTAATCTCAAGGTGACACCCAAGTCAACTGGAATTACAAATTTTTCAAAGACGTCACTTGCCTTGGACGCCCTAATTTTTGGGGTTTCTCCAAGTTGACTAATATTGACACATGACGACTCCTAAAATTAGGGTTTTCGCGAGTTAATTGATGCTTCCACCTCCAAAGTTTATTTAAGAAGCATTTGGATGTTCTTATTCATTATTCTTGCAGGTCGACCTCAACAAGCAAACACGGAGCTTTCTTCTCAACGGCATTTAAAGGATCACATGAAAGGGTTTTTCAGCATTCTTCATATTTTCGAGTTCAAATTGCACAAAAGAACAACTTTCCATAAGGCGTTTTTCCAGGGCATCATTTTTTATAGGCAACAATTCATAATTTCCAGCTTCCATCAATCTAGGTCTAATTCTTTTTCAATCTTCTCCAAGATTGGAAAAAATTTCGACAGCTTCTTCAACTTCCTTTGTCTTAGGGTTTCTTGCATGTTCAACAAAAATCATTTTTTTCATAAATCTGACCAACTAGGTTTGTTCAACACAAAATTGGCCACAAAACCCACATCCCATATTTCCCCAGAAAAATTGTCCCGTTGCTTCCATTTTTAGGGTTTCTTGAAAAAAAATCACCTTTTTCAAAAAACTGACAAACTAGGTTAATTCAGCACGACATTCTCTACAAAACCCAAACCTCAACTTTTTTCGAAAAAATTGTCTTTTTCTACCTCTCAGCGAAGCTAGTTTTAGCTTTTGTGAAAAAGTTGTTCAAACACACCCATGTTCACAGTCAAAAGTCAAGTTTTTCAGCATGCAGTTCTCTCCAATTGATATCAAGACCAAATCGGTCTTGATTCACGATTTCTTGAAAACACTTGACACTAACTTGCATCAAGTAAATCCACTGGTTGACTTGGACACTCTGAAAGGTGTAGATTGCATCACAATCCAAAACCTTGAACAATCCAGGTTACTAGCAGTAGCCTCTTTTCCCATCTCAGCACAAGACATCGAGTTTGTAATTGCTTGTGTCAAGCATTACAACCCCACTTCACAAGAAATCCAATTAGTAGATGGGCGAACAATTTGCAGCCTCAAGCCAGCAGATATTGAGAGGTGCTCTTCTATTCCACCGTGTGCAAACAACTTGATGGTGTCAATGGAAGAATGTGAAAAGGCGTTTAACACGCAAAAGGAGCAGTGCCAGAAAAGGATGGCACAAAGGTGGCTCAAAGAAAAACGAAACAGTTTGCTAAGGAACGTTGGACACAATGAATTCAAGGATGAGTATGCGATCATGATTACTCTACTCAACCGAGTCACAAGTCAAGCAAAAGCACACAAGTTTCAGCCATGGATGTTCTACATCATGTCTCAGCTTGTCAACAACAAAGAACACTTAGACTAGCCTGCTTTGATCAACGACACTCTTCACAGCCAGATGACAGGGTTCTTCAAGGCCCATGAATTCCATATGACTTCATACCTCGTATATCTTATAGCCTTTCAAGGCAAGTTTAGAGGGTTGAATGTTGTTGGAACTTTGGGTGTGCGGAGAGTTCATGAGCATTTCCCGCAGTTAGAATTTTCACAGGAAGAACGGCACTTCAAGCGGGTAAATGACCTTTTTCTGATGCACACGATGAGCGATCTTGACAACGAATTACATATACGTTTCTCATTAGATGCCAGATTGGCAATGGCAGATTGGGCCGATTGGTTCATTCAATTCCCCACATTTTCCTACATTCGTGTATATGGCTTTTCAGGCAATCCAGCCATGCTACCTCGATACCCATCAGATAAGGTAGTTTTCATGGAGTTCCTAAGGCAATTACATGAGGTCCACCTATCCCTCTCCCCATCCCTAGTAAAGCCACGGTGGTGTGAGGTTAACCTATCATTTGATCTCGTGGCGGAGTGTTGAAGGATCCATTTTGGCGGTTCTTCCGGTGTTGGTTAGCTCCGGTTTGCAGGGTGTCAGGTTTGGGCCTTCGCAGAATCTTCCAGAGAGTCTTTTCAGAGAACTTTCTATTTTTAGAAAGTTAGGTCAGGCGGAAGCTGCTATTTCGGGCAGGGCACCTGGTGCACTTTATCAGCTCAGATTCGACCCAGTTCAACAGATGGTTGATTTGACGGAGAAATAAGGAGTAATTAATGGGTTATTAAATATTTAATAATTTGACTTTATTATAAAGTCACTTTATTGAAATATTAAAATATTTAATTAATTGGCTCAATTATAAAGTATTTAATTATACTTTATAATATATTATTATAATGTGACTTAATGAGTATTTAATGCTCATTAAAAGTGGACGCCAATTATTTAATCTTTTTTCCTAAGTTCAAAAGTGAAAATTAAATCATTTATTTAAATGATTATTTTAATGAAGGATTAGGTCGAACTTTTCAAGAGAGAATATATTACTCTTCACAGGCAAAATCGAACTATCTTGTTTATTATTCAATTTTGTCTTCTGAGCATCTGAGCATTGGAGTTTACAAACCCTAGGGTTTCTGGCGAACATCGTTTCTGGAGAACGTAACCTCTTCAGAGATCAGGCATACTGAGGCTGTGAGATACCAGCTGAAGATTGCACTTGGTGATTTCATCCAGAAGTCACAGATTGAGCTTAATCATTTAATCAGACAGAGATTCATCAGTATTCAGCAGAGATTATTCATCTTCCATCAGAGGCGACTTCATTCATTTCCATTCATCTGAGTTCAGGCACGAATTTCAAGAAACCGTACTTGCATTTATTGCTGCAGACTGGCCGTACTGTACCTGCAGGCCGTACATCTGTACTTTCAGGCCGTACTTGTCAATCTTCTGAGGAAACGCCTTCATCCTCTGTTATTTGGTGATTCCACATTGGGGCGCTTGGTATTCTGTGTTATTTGCATTGAGATTCGAGCTGGAGGAGTTTCTTATTATTTTCTGGCCGTACCATCACCAGCTACAGCAGCCGCCATTAAAATACCAGGTTTTTATTTAAAAATTTCATGTATTGCTCCCTACCTTCAGTTTTGGCGTTGTAAATGCTCTGGAAATTGAATATATTGATGCGCCTTGATTCTTGAGCAAGTTTTGAAACATTTAATGCATTTATGTATTTTTTATGAATTTATCAAGCAATTCTAGAAAAATCGCAAATTTTACTTTTGCCTGTGAAAACCTCAAAAACACAAAAAATTAAAAAAATTGCAAAAACAACACAAAACACATCAGGGTTTGTTTCAGAGAACCACCAGGGTTCTGACAGTGGTATCAGAGCACAGATCTCCTGCCATCCTGTGCTTTTTCAGTGATTATTCAGAATACAGTGCATTTCTGGGTTGCCTTTTATGAACCAAGACATTATTCAGTATACCAGAGGTGTAGGGACAGGCAAAGACGAAGACTGGACAGGTCCTCCGATTCCTGAAGGGCAGACAATATCAGGAGTGCTTGGTTTTCACAGACCCAGTTCAGACGGTAGTGAAAACAGTGTTGCAACCCTAATGGCAGATCGTGAGACTTCCTCAGAGACTCGCAGGGATCCAGGGAAGGCACATGCAGAGGGTGACATTACTGATGAGGAGTTTAGACGGAGACACGACAACACGATGGATATGATGTCGCAG
>VDFB02256132.1:206330639-206359085 GCA_007258455.2 Sequoia sempervirens
AAATGTCAATAATATAGAAATACAAGGTATCAAACTCCAAGCATAACTATAACCATTGAAATGACATCAAACTATTCAACACCAAATGTAAAGGAAGGAAATAAAGTTGCATTGTATAGTACCCCTTTGTTTTGCTTATGTGTAACGCCCGCCGTGCAAGCCCCAAAGAACAAACAAATAAAGAACGCAAATATATATATATATATATATATATATATATATATATATATATATATATATATATATATATATATATATATTTTAAAAGAACAACAATAATCAATATAACCAATATCAAATAATCATGTATATGAACATAACTTCATTATAATACAGTAACTTAACCGACTATGTTCTTTGGGGCACACGAGGTCACATCAAAAATAAACATTACAAAACATCAGCTCATGAGATATCAAAAGGAACTAATAATCACAACATTAGATATATATATAGATTCCATCATTAGGTAAAACCATGAGGAATAACATAACCAAATAAGGATACAATATTGAAATTTATATTACAACTTCTTTTAAATACACAACATATCCATACATAATTTACATCATGATTCCCAATCATGTGGGATGAATACAATATACAAGATTATCAAAATACATGAAGATCAACTGGTACAATTCTTCAAAAGGATGAGACTGTGCCAACGAACGCTGATGGGGAACCCAACGGTGTGCGGAGCACGTTCCACCTGACCACCCCCGTGCTAAGAGGTGACAGAGAAGTAACTCCGACCAAGAATGTCAACTGACCAAGACTGACATACAAGTAGACAAAAAGTACCAACATAGAACCATAACACAATACTCCAAATTACAATGAAACAAATAATAACATCGTACAATAATACCATAAGAGTACAAGATCTGAATAACAATGAGATCATACAAAACCACAAAGTACACCAAAGATGTATTAAGACATTAAATCATAAATCAATTTAAATTCATTTAATCAACAATCCAAACCAACTCCCATAACCCCCTTCCAGAGGAACACAATAAAATAAAACACATGGGCAACTAGGGGAGAGTGTCATCGCATAGTCCTACATGGGCTATCCTGTGCTCTTCCTCCCAACTGGAGGTGCCGGTCCCATCTATGGCTATCCTGTGCCCTTCCTCCCAACTGGAGGCGCTGGTTCATAGGGTGACTCATGCGGAGCCGTAGACCTCTCGTGAAGACGAGGTCACGACCTTGCCAACCACGGCCTTCTCAGCCTTCTATTAGTCTGCGGAAGCACTAATGAAGACGAGGCATCCATTTTAAAATCTTGTAATGATATTACTACCCAATCCTCCTAAGTTAATTATTAGGTTTTCACTTGTTTACTAACTCACTCGTGGGTTATCCTGAGCCCTTCCCCTTAAACGGGGCGCCGGCCCCCACGAGGAGCCACTCTCCCTAGAGACCCAACCAAAACCAAAAAGAAATAGGGGTTGTACCATTCCAATCTTAAACATCGATATGCAAACAACAACAAAGATATTACACGAGGCATAACTCATCTCGCAAATTAAGTACCATAACAAAATCTCATAATTCGGTACACCCCATTCTTAACTTAACAGAAACTCAAAGTGAAGAGATATAAATTCAACAAAATCACAATCCTCTGGAAGACTAAAGCACTAACACAAAAAGGGTTCCCACATCAAAGAACTAACAATGTCCAAAACCCACAAGTCTACAAGACTACAATTTCACAAAATAAAAATAAAAGATAACTTATTCAATTCCTATATTAAATTCCATTTCTACCATACACATATTAAAATAAAGAATTAAACAATCAATGGTGATATATGTTCCCAATCTGCCTTTTTACTATATTATCCTATGAAGTTTAAAATTTAACAAATTAATAGAAATTCCTTTCACATTTCCACTCTAATAAAATTTTGCTCATACCAAAAAGTGAAACAATCTGTTTATAGACAGAATTTAATTAAATAAATATAACAGAGAAATTGTGACATAAAATATAATTAAATTAAATAATAAATATATGATATATATATATATATATATATATATTTATAAATGCATATATTAAAAATCAAAACACGAATTTTCGTTTAAAAGAAAAGTAAAGCGCGTATTTTATAGTTTATATATTTTTTTGAATGGACACGGGCTATCAAAAGCCACGGGGTTTACACCCGACTGCGGACAGTCTACGGACTGTTCGCAGCAGTCCGTAGGACTGCCGTGGACAGTCCGCAGACTGCCGCACGGGTGCCAACCCCGGCTGGGTGGTGGGTACGGCCGAGGCCGAACCACCACTCAGTCGGTGGTTTATTAATCTCAAATAACATAAAATAAACCGACGGAATTCGGCGAGTTTCAAAAATAATTAAATTTACATTCAACATTTGTAAATGTATATATAAATATATGTGGGTATATATATATATATATATATACGTATATATCAAATATAATATATATATATTGTATTTTGAATACTTCGAAAACAGAGAAAGATAAACACTGTACAATTTTTCTGTGCATGATTATATATAAACAAGAATATACACAACCCAGTTTTCCCAGTAAAAAGATTAATCTTAAGTTGAGTTATTATATTTTCCAAACAAAGCTATAGTACTACTAGTTATTTCCAGAATTCCAATCATAGTTTCATTTTAATAATCAATAGTAAAAACCCAACAAATAATTTCATTTAAATAAACAACAGTCCCAAGCTCCCAGAAATTTCAATCTAATAATTGACAGTCCAGAACCCAACCAAATTCCATTTTAACAAACAGCAATCCCAATCCCCAGTTAAATTTCCGTTGATTAAACAACAACCCAATAGATTTTCTTTCCACAAACATTTGAATTCCAACCCCAAATGAAAATTTCATACACAGCGAAACAATTCCTATCAATTGCTATTTTATTTGATGCTACAACAAATAAATAAGAAAAGAACCTAGCGTCCTGTGTTTGAAGAAGATCTGTAGAAGCTCTATCCCTCTTGCCATTCCAATCCTATGCCAATGATTGTTTCCTAGCAGTAGCTCCAAGATCCTCCCTCAACTCAAATCTTATTCCTCAATGAATTCTCAGAATAATAAAAGAATGCAATACTATAACAGGAAAATTGACTGCCAAATTTCTCCAAAATCTGTTGGAAAGAGAATGCAACCCCCTACCAACCCAAAAATCCTCTAAATAAAATCTCACACAAAAAGTCTCTTCCTTTTCCACTTCCAGTGAATACCAAAAGTCACTTCTCCAAAAATAAAATTCAAATACATTTGAATCCACAAAAGATTGAGCTTTTTATTTATTTATTAATTTATCATTTCCATAACCAAATTAAATAAATACATGCACATTAAAATAATTAAAATCAACCATTTGCAAAATTTTCTTCAAAACAAATTTAATATTTCCGCAAACTACTACAACATTTATTTATTTATTTATTCATTAATTACTTTATGCTTTATTTTATTAATCGTTTAATTATTTAAATCACAATATAAAATCATACACCACATTAGATAAGTCATGAAAGCACAATAACATACCAAGACAAACGTAACAACAAAGTGGCTATGACCAAGATGCACAAAACCAAAAAGGTGCAAGACAGTTGACACTTTGGAACGGAGTTACTTCCATGTCACCTTTGTTCAACTTCCTGTCGTTGGGTTGGTACAATGCTCGCCCAGACCTATCGAAATAGGTAGAATCGAGTCTTATTCCTGCAAAGCCTGCATCCAACAAGGTGATACACAACATATATACATATAATCAATTACAAAGTATTGTGAGAAGGATTCGCAGTGTAGCAGGGCGCTCGCGAACGAGTGATGCTACCTGTCGCCTCACCAAAACATATCATCATCTAAAGCATTATAAATTTACATTAATTTGCATCAATATCATCAATTACTATCCTCTAGACTACTGCATTCCAAATAATTTCATCAAAACAATCGTAATAAAATATCATCATAATATCCATGGTAACATAAGAGTATATAATCAGTAATAGTCTAAGCTACCACAACATAATATCAACAGTATCATAAAAATCACAATGTGCCAAACAAAAACCACAGAGAATGTCAAGAATCAAGCAGTAACATGAGGGGTATTACATTATGTTTCTAGATAATATGTTTTTACTTTGATAGATCTTGTTACTATGTTGTTATATTTGATCACTGACAGTGGAGCGATGATGAATTTATTTTATGATGTGATGATACACTATATGGGTGGTGATTATTTGTGACATAATTTCTGAGTAGTATAGTTGTATTTTGAGTTGATATTGTTATATCTACTCATTGTAGTTTAATTGATATTTTTTTATTGTCGGTTTTCATGTGATTCTCTATTGGTGAAGGGAATAGGATTGCATCACTTGCTTGCGAGCGTCTTGTGATTCTGTGATTTTCTCTTCACGGTGTGACTGTTATGATTTGTATACATGTACAACATTTGTCTTGGTTGCAGAATTGCAGGTACAAAACATCATCCCCACCTGGCTTCATAGGTCTGAGTGTGTCCATTTCCCAATGGTATTATTGATTTGGAGATAGTAACGAGGTTCCCTTGTCAAACCACAATCCTAGTCATAGTGTGTCGTTTGTTCATGTTTGGTAAATTTATTTTATTAAGTAAATAAATTAATTGATTAAATTTACTTATTAAGTGAATAGATTAAATTTATTTAGATGATATTAATTTGTGGAATTTTAAATTATTAAATTAGCATAAATTTTTTGTAATTATCAAAAAGAGAAATATTAGAGAGTTGGTTAAAAGATATTTTAAATGAGACATGTGTGTGAGTAAAATTTATTAATCACTCTTGCTGAGAAATTATTCTTGGAGAGAATATTTTCCATAACTGTGAGAGGTAAGAAGTTACTTCACGAGAATGGAAAGAGGGATATTGGCTGGGAAATTGTTTTGTTGAAAAATTGAAAAAGGAGGTTCTCAGGATATTTTGGGCTCTATATTTTGCATCTTTCTGGAAGTGGCAATTTTGAAAAAAGGCTTTGGAAATTGAATTCTAAAGGGGAGGCTCTGCTCCAACCTTCATTTCTTCAAACTTCAGGAAAACAGGTTTTTTTATTTTTTATTGATTTATTTATTGTGTTGATTTGAAAAGATTGCCTATACAAATTATATTATGTAGAAGTTTTGTTAATTTTCTAAAAATTGAGGGATTGCATGTACAAAATAATTTGTAATTTTAGCTTTTGTGTTTGAAGATTTGTCATGCTTATTTTAGTGCTTTTGTAGAAAATTTTATAGTAAAATCAGAGAGCCTCTATGAAATTGTTATTTTAAACAAAAGAAAACCTCAGAGAAAAGAACAATAGTGATATTTAGAAATCTCAGTGCCAGAATATGTGAAATTGAAAATCCTCTGGTAAATTTATAAATTTCTTTATGTAGAAAAACTTTCATTTTGTGAAAATTATTTGCCCATCTGGAACAATTGTTGATAAATTTATGTATATATATATATATATTATTTTATTTGGAGCTTTTGGTGAATTTTTCCTATGACTGTGAAGGTCCGTATGCTGTGAAAGTCCTTATGCATTTTTGTTAAACACAGGAAAATAAAATAAAATAAAAATAAAATTTTATGTTTATAATGGAGGGTTGGGGGAGCTGCCCCCATAACCGCTCCCCATAGGGAGGTGCTATTGTGGAGGCAGCGCCCAACGTTGCTTTCCACAACAACGACCCCATATGGGGTTTGGCTGCAAGGCAGCCCCACTGCAACCTGTATATGGTTGCGCTTGCAATATGGTTTATTTATTTTTAATAATGTTTATTTTATTATATATATTATATATTTAATATATATTATATACATAATATATATTATATATAATATATATATATTTATTATATATATTGTTTTGTATATGTATATATATGTTTATTTAAATATATTTTTATATTTTGATATATATGTTGGAAATTATATTTAATTTTAATATATTTGAAATTGTATATATATATATAATATACATTTTAAAAATATATTTTTAATAGAAGCATGCAAATGCATGGAATAAGTTAATTTTAAAATAAAATGATTTAAGAGAGAGTTGATTTTTATTTAAATATAATTGTAAAATTGGAAATAAACAATTAGACTCGATTTCCTTATGTTTGTGAATGGAATCATATTTAAGTTGATTAATTGCATGTAGTGTGTTAATGTTTTATTGGATTTAGGAAATCCTAATGATAGTTAATTAATTGCCTAAATTTTTTTATTTTTTTAAAGTTGGGTTCTCTTTTGTTCACGTTGTTTGGGAATTTTGGGGTTAATTGTGATTATAAGTCTTCTAGATGTCAAAACTTTATGAGGGGGTTAGTATATGTTTTGGTTCAACCTTAGATTTACCTTGGGTAGTGCACATGGATATAGTTCAGTTTGAACACCAGGTTACTACGAACGGGATGTGTTGCTCTTTATAGAATGGTTGATATTTGTTATCAGATTTTGTGCACCTTGTCTACCCATGGTTTGTGGATTGAAACCTAGTGTTTTCAATAGGAGAGTGGCTCTTTGTGGGGGTTTGGCACACAAAGGGGTGTCAAGGTAACTCACTTAGGGTTTAATCAAGTGATAACTTAAAATAATTAATGGGTATCTCTCATAATAATAAAGATAATGAATGTTTCTCTCATGGCTCAAGCGTTTGTTTAGGCTTGAGATGAGATGAAACACATAGTTTGTATGGGGGTCTGGCGGCCGGTAGAGGCAGCCAGAGTAACCCAAGATGGAGATCCGGTAGCCTAGGAAGGTCGCCAGGGTAACCCATAGCAAATTATGTGTGATACTCCTCCTATGACAACAGTCAGTTGTATTGTACAATGGATGTACTTGATTCTTTTATTCTAGATGCAATGTAACCATCATGTTATGTGTTGTACTTGTTTGGTTTAGTAATGTTTATTTCCTGTGTCTAGAGGTTGTAGGTTATGCCCAGGAATCTCTTTTACTATCTCCTAGCATGGGGGGTGGGCCTTTGGGTACCACTTGGTTGGGTGGAACGTGCACCTTACACCGTTGGGTCCCCCGTTCTTGTTCATGATGGTGGGTACTTCCTGATTAGAGAGCTCACGTGTACCAATGGATATGTACATTCTCTTATGTCTCATTTGTATCTATTGGATACCTTTTTTATGCATCACTCATCAATTGTATTTGAAGATAATTCTTGTAACTTGTAATTATAACACTTTTGTATGATCTACTTCATTTGGAAATGAGTATTGTAATTGTTATATTGAATGCAATGTAATAATGAATTATTATTGTACTTTAAATCTTCTGTGATGTATTTTAATGCTATTGAATGTATGATCTTAAATTTGTGAGTAATAAGTAAATGCTATGGTTAGTTTAATTTAGTATAGTGGGGTTTGAATGTAATGTGTTGTCGCGTATCTTAGAGAATGTATGTGTTAATGTTGTTCATATTGCATGTTAATACTACACTTAAATTATTTTTTGCTACGCTTCTGTTGTGTTTGTGTCATTCTTTAAGGTTACGTGGCGGGGCATTACACATCGAGCAACACAAGTATCGGATGCCAAACAAATATTATATGCAATACAAAGTATCAAAAATAAAATATAAGACATAACCTTCGAAATAAAACAAAAACACAGACCATAACATGAATTTCCATACAAAGTATTGATTGTGCAACATAGAAAGAGAGGTGCAACATACAACCTAAATTAAAACACAGGCTTAACTCTAATGTGCAACACACAACATCATATGCCAAGCATGAAATGCACCTATTGAAATATATTGAGATATTCATCATTGAATGCCAACATAAAGCATCGAACACTAAATGCAATGTGTTTTCATCAAATATTAGACACAAATCATATCCATCGAATATCATTTATAAAGTATACAAAGACTCAAATGTAAAATGCAATATTCAGTTTCAATGTGAAACACAGGGAAAGAATCGCAACATGCAGCAAGGCAGGAGGAAACGGGGTATTTCCAAGCTTAAGGAAAGGCAACGAATTGATATAGCTCTTGTTTCAATTGACCACCTCTCATGAAATCTCATTCATATTATATTCTTGCTCGATCTTGTCATAGCAAAGGTGATAAAGAGATTCACTTAGTTATCTAAAGGGAGAATAGAATTTTCTCTATAAATCAATTATCAGATTGATGGAAATATCATGCATTAAAGGGAGAATGCATATAATTTAAGGAAATAAACCCAAATATTACTGGAAGAAAAAATTGATGCGGCTACTCCAAATGATTGTTGCCTTAAGAAAATATAAGTGTAATGGCTGTAGGATTAACTATAAGAACCAGTTTATATGAAAGAATAATGTGCTCACCGATATGCCACAAGGAATTTAGATATTCAAAAAAAATGTGGCAAGGACAAATATTCCTAAGTTATGAAGTTGACACTTAGCTGTAATTAAATTGAACCATTGCAGTGATAGGTACCCATGAAATCAACCATTCAAATCAAGATACCAATAGGAATTGAAAAGAAAGACTTCTACCCACATAACCTGGATACACTCTAAAGCAATTGCTAAAGATATTTTCATGATATATAGCCAAGCAAACATATATATACAGACTGGGGTTTTACGTTGGTCTTTGCTGACTATACCCGCTAGAAAGTGATTTCAAAAACTTCAAGCATTGCATGACCTCAAAAAATACTTAATAATACAACTACTACCAAAACACGAAAGATAGAAGCACAACTAACACATTGAAATACCAATATTTGACCCACCTCACTCTAGTCCCCTTTGGAAACATATTTATATTCCTTCAAGGGAAATAATATAATTACTTTCCTGCTCTATTAGCACTTAGTTGATTATGATGAGAGAACAAAACTATTCAAATCTCATAAAGAAGATCAGAGTTCTTTAAGTCTTAAATTTGAATATCCTTTAAATTCACATGCTTACCATTAAAATAATCTAGTTTTGGCCTCATGCATGCAAAATGCAAAACAATCTCATTCTACGAGAGGAAATGTGAATTACTCGATGCTCAAAATAGATTTCGCAAGGAAGCTCTCAAAATCTCAGGATTAATGCAACACTCTGGAATGCATCCTAACATCGTAAGCTTGGCTTGGGTTCAAGGTGCATGTAGACGTGCTAGTTCAGTGGGTGAGGGCTACACACAATATAGATTTGTTGAAAAGGCTTTAGGAACTTTCAAGCAAATGCAATAGGTTGTAGTAAAGCCAAAAACAAAATGAATAGTTCACCCAAAAGGAATAATATTAACAAGAAGAAGGTTGTTCATTTTTTAAAGCAAAAATCTAATAAAATCTCTGAAAATCCCAAAAAAATATCAAGTTTCCTTCTTAGCAATCAGTTCAAAATTGTGCATGAACTTGCATGAAAACCTTTTTATCTTTTTTTATATTATTTTTACTATTTATCAATTATCACATTCCATTAAATTTTTTATTTTATATTATAATATTTCATTACACCTTTAATTCATTTTAAACTATAATTTTTTAATACATATATTTAATTATCAAAATGCTCTTTTAACTTAATAATTTATTTTAACGCATTAATTAACCAAAACAACATTTGTCAATGAAATAAATTAAACAAACCAAATGTCAACAACAATTACCTGAACCATAACCAGGGTCAAAAAACAAGACCAAATGGCCACAAACATTAGACAATATTAACGAGGTAACAAACCAGATACTCATCCTCTTTGAGGATGATGGATAGGGTAGGAGACTAGGTGCTATCTCCAATCAAATGTTCCATTGGGTTTAAGGCATGCTCAAACCTACTAATTAAGGTGGAGTGTAACACCCCTCCATTTTGGATCTTTTGATTGACAGTGCTTTCTTTGTTATGTGTTTCTGTTATGTTGTGACTGATTATTTGTTTATAACATGCTTTCACATTAGCATAGTTGTTATTTGAATTAATATTGATGTATGCTCATTTATTGATTATTGATGTTTTAATTTTATCAGTCTTAAGGTGACTGTATTGGTGAAAAAAATGGTATTGCATCACTCGCTCGCGAGTGCCCTATGATTTCCGCGATTCTCTCTTCACGGTGTGTATGATTTATTATATGTATACATGTGCGACATTTGCTTGTTTGCAGGATTGCAGGTACAAGACATTAGCTTCACCTGGTTTCACAGGTTTGAGCGTGTCCACTACTCAATAATAATATTGGGAGATAGTAACGGGTTACCTAGTCATACCTTTACCCTAGTATAGTGTGTCGTCAGTTTGAATTTGGTCTTAGATTTATCATTGTTGTTCTAGGTATTTTATTTTTGCGCAAATTTAATTTGGTAGATTAAATGTGTATTTAATTTTAAATATTTAATTAAATGAATTATTGTGGTGAGGGCTTTAGAATAAATAAATAAATTAAGTAATTTAATTTGGTTATGTTGTTGAATAAATTTTATTATTAAAATAAACGGTAATTAAATAAATAAGAATATTTAAATTGGTTGCAATTAGTAAATTGTTTTATTATATTTAAATGCATGTGAATAGAAAATATCTAAATTGTTGAGGGAAAATATATTTTAGATATTTTGTTTAAGATAACTGAGAGTTAAAAATTTGTTATCTAATTGTTGAAAATTCATTTACGGAGATGATTTTTGGAAAAAAAGAAAAGAAAGTTGTTTCATGGAAAAAAGTTTGGATGTGTGGAAAATTGGTGAGAAAATTGTGGATCTCTCTGAAAAAATTGTTTAGAATTATTTTGCTGTAGAATTCTTGGCTGTATTTTTTGTTGTGTCTTCTGAAAGGAGACAATTGCATTAAAGAAAGTTTTGGCTATATTGAGAATTGAAATTATAGAGAAGCTCGGCAACATTTTGTTGAGACAACATTATTCTGTAACAGGTTTTTTACTGTTTTTGTGAAATTTGAAATTGAAAAGTTATTTTATTACTGTAATGCAAATTGGAAATGTTTTAGGAAATGATTTTTCAATACTGTAGAAGTTCTTGTTTCTTTCTTTTAAAAGATTGGCGTGAAAATGAAACCTCTGTAGAAAATAATTAAATCCTCTATGTAATTAAATAGATTTATATAGGAAGAAATTATAGTGGAATTATTAAACCTCTGTTGAATTTAAATCAAAACTTAGAAACCTCTTTCTGTGAAAACATAATTTATTCTTCTGTAGAAAATGATAAATTACCATTGAAGATTTAGATCTTTGTAGGGAAAGATTTTTAACACGATAAAAAATTTAAAAGGAAGTATTTGAGAAATTAGAAAACCTTTGTAAGATTGAAAATGAAATCTTCTCATAAATTTGAGAAAACTGAAATAATTGGAAACCTCTGGTAATTCAAAAATCAAAACAGCAGAAATAGTGCGTCACTAAATTAATCATAACTCAAAATTTATGAACTGGGTAGGGCTGCATTTTTTATATGTTTTAAATGACTTGATTGCGCACCTTCAATAAAAATTTCAGAGAAACCCAGATTTGAAAATACAAGTTATTAAAGTCGCAACATACGAGATTTATGATTATGGTTGTCTGAAAATTGTTAATTTATATTTATCTATTTATTTATTTGTTTAAAAATATATATTAGAAATATTGCATATAATTTTAGAGTGTTTAAATATAAATATATTTAAATATATTTTTAAATAGGTGCATGCACATGCACAATTTAATATTTTAAAATAAACGTTGAAAAATAATAATTAGATTATGTAATTAGAATATATATATATATATATTTAAAAGAAATATTATATCGTTAATTAATGCATACAATGCACAAGTAAGTGTTTATAATAAGATGATTTTATTAGAAGGATTAAAATTTCTATTTATATTTGTTTGTGAAATTTGAGTTAACAATTAGTTTTAATTTCCTTATAATTTGTAAATAAAAGTATTTATATATTAATAAAAACATGTAAATGCATGGGTTAATAAAATCTTAAAATAAAAAGACTTAGGAGTGAAAGTTGATTTGTATTTAAATAAATATTGATTCAATTTGAATTTACGAAATCTAAATATTAGATTATTTAAGTGCCTGAATTATTTTAAGTTGTATTATTTTCTGTTCACATTTGTGAGCAATTTGAATTGAATATTATGAGTAATTGTCAAACTCAAAGTTAAGCAGTTGGTTTAATTCGTTGTGGATTTATTGGATTTAGGAAATCCTAATGGTCATTTATTTAATTACTTGAGTGGCTTCTTATTGTTGTGTATTTTTCTGTAATTATGTATTGGGCATTGGAGATATTTGTTGTTGAGAAAATTATAAGTCTTCTAGAGATTGTAAAATTGTGAGAGGGTTATTGAATCTTTTGTTCTCCCTTTTTGAGATTTTCTTTAGGTAGTGCATATTTTTTGGGTTTCAATATTTGACATCCGTAGGGATGTGTGAATTAGTTTGAACACCCGATTACTATGAACAAGTTGTGTGATTTGATTTGAGCACCCAGTTACTACAAACGAGATGTGTTGTTCTTTGCAAAATAGTTGATATTTGTTATCGTATTTTGTGCACTGTTTACCCTTGGGTTGTGGAATATATTATTGTGTTATCGATAGGGGAGTGGCTTTCAACGAGGGCCGGGACACAAAAGGGTCCCAGGATAACTCGTGTGAAAGTTAGTTTAATCAGTAGAAATTAAATAACTTTTATTAGGGATAGAATAGTTTAATATTTAATCAAATAATTTAGCCTCGTTCATTGGCTCAAGGGCTAGTATGACACTTGAGATGAGTCGGGAATGCCTGGAATGGCAAGATCGTTATCTTGTCTTCTCGAAAGATAACCGATTCCGCACTGGTGTGCATGTGGGGCTGGAATCGTGAGAGGTTACCAGGATAACCCTAGAGGGGGGTCGGGACCTAGGAAGATTTCCTTTGGATAACCAATGCAACCTTTGTGATGACACTCCTCCTATGACAACAATCGATTTGTATTGTACAGTGGATGTATTTGATATAGTGGTTCTGGAAGCAATGTAACCTTATGTTTTGTGTTTCCTGGTACAATGTTATTTTGTATTTACTAGTACACTGTGGTCTTGTATATTACTTGTGTCTAGAGGTAATAGGTTTTCCTTGGTTACCTGTTACTATCTCCTAGCACGGGGGCTGGGCCTACGGGTACTAGATGGTTGGGTGGCGTGCATCTTACACTGTTGAGTTTCTCTTCCTGTTCGTGATGGCAAAATCTTCTTGTTTGAGAAGCTCGTGTGGTTCTCTGGAGTTGTTCTTCTCCTTCTTCATTGTAACTGTGGATCTATGTGTATAATTGTAATACCTCATTTATATTGAGGTGAACCTTTGTGATGTAATTGTAATAGTATTTATGATCTATTAATTATTGGATTTAATGGTGTTGTATATGTGAAAATATGTTTAATATATTTTTATGTGTTAGATTTATCTTAAAATGGTTTAATGTTTTGTTGTAAGTTGTATCTTGAGTTTAATATTCATATGCTATGGTTGGTTAAATTTTATAAGTAATGGTGTTCACATGTAGACGCGTTGTGTAGCCTACAGGATGTATGTGGCTAGAGTAGGTTACTTTACTCGTCTTATTTTAATTTTAAAAAAAAAATTAGTTGTGCTTCCGCAGTATTGCATCGTCCTCTAGGTTGCGGCATGGGGTTTTACATGGAGTCGATACCTAGTACCTACAATCTTTAGCACACAAAACAGTTGTGCATACATATCCATATAAACAGTCACATTGTGAAAGGGAATCACAGTGTTGCAGGGTACTCACACGTGAGTGATGTGACACTGTCCCTTTCACCCATACACATCAGAAGACAACACCCAATAATACAATCAACTCGTACACAATCAACTACATAGCAATCAGAATGATAATCACATAATGGTCATGATAAAATAATCATATACTGATTATAACAATGCATCTATATATAGTATCATAAAATAGACCAATTGATTAACATCATTAGCACATACCTTAACTATCCCTATTATTTTACCTTCATCTCCAAGTTTCAAAGCTAAAATACCTACACATCTACGGTGAGAATGGAGGGGCACTACATCCCCCCTTAAAACTTGACTTACTCCTAGAATTCACAAACTAGGGTGGAAACACAACACATTAGTACTACAAATTTCTATAAAAAATGATTCATTACATCAAAATAATATACACTGTTAAGAAATCAATACATCAAAATGCCACTCTTCCATAAAACACAACATAATTATACACACAAATGACACATTTTCATTAAATATCCATCATTTACATGTAAGACATTCCACTTTATTCAGTATACAACACTAGATCTCATAACATATTCAACACAAGATTATGATTTTACACCTTTTTCGAAGCATGGACACACAATTTATCATTTCATAAGCATTATATTCATGATTTAACATACATTCTTCACATATACAGGGTGATCCCAAAATACTAGTTTACAATTTTTGGGAGATCTTGATTTTGTTGAAATCACATATTTTTAGAAAATATAATGATTTAAGCTTTGAAAAGTTTCATTTAAAGGATTCCAATTGAAGAGAGTTTGATTGAACCACCTTAGATCAAACCCCCTTGGATAAAACCCCATTAGTTTAAAACCATACCTATGACAGAGTCTCCTTTACACCTATCAAAATGTTGATAAAAAACCACTTTTGATTTACGTTTTGGAGGATTAAATGAATTCATTTAAATTTTACTTTTTGTAAGTATGTAGTCCTTATTATAAGCTTCTCAAAAACTATAATTTTAAATAAATTTAATTTAATTATTATATTTATTTGTTATTTCTTATGAATGTAGGTTTTTCACTGAAAATCAAGCTCTTTGCTTTGCACATGTGAAAAAATAGTAGATTATCATTTATTTTTTGAAAATATCAATGCACTAGATATTGAATTCCTTGATCCAACAAAAATAAACTGAATTTCGATACATACAAAAAAAGTTATGTTGTATATAGTTCGCCTATGTCTGAGTTGTAATTAGTTTGACTTCGAAACTTGATTAAGGAAAAAATATTCAATAAAAACTATGCAACCAAATGAAAGCGCTAGATATCATAGTTACAAATCTAAATTCAAAAAAATTTGAATTTTATCCTTCATGGAAAAAAAGTTATGTTGTATACAGTAAACATCACTCCTTAAAAATGGTGTTTACTGAAAAAAACTAGTTTTCAAAGGAGATGGAAAAAGAAGTACAATTTGATTCCAAAATTTTTGAAAAAAATATATTTAGAATCTATAGACAAAATGCCAAAAATCACTAGTTTGCATCATCTTCAAATTCCTCACGGTTTAGCCGCTATAGGTGCTCGGAATTGAAGATTTAGTTATTAAAAATCAATTTAGTGTCCAGTTTGACCAAAAATTGCAAACCAGTATTGTGGGATCACCCTACACACAAATTCACATCACCGAGAGTCACATCACAAGGCTACACAAGGGTCCATAATTCATCCTTGATAGAAAGAATATCAATGCATTACACACTACATCGAGGGTCCTATCCTTTCCATCGGTCTTTTGCACTATTGGACAAACACCACCAAAGGATAAGTCTAAGGTTGTTAAGCGAAGGTGACAAAAGGAGAAAAACATAAGCTCAAGAGTCTAAGCACTAGGACAACATAATGGTCTCATATAAAACCAGAGTACCTAGTGTTAGAACTTGGGTTCTGATACGAGGTGTAATGCCCCACTAAGGAACCCCAAAGGACAACACAACCATGCTACAATAATTGAATAATTTTTTTTATAAGAAATAACAATGGAATGCATAACATAACATATAATCTAACCTAAGTCCTCTAAGGTTCCATGACTACGTTACTAACATATCTATCAAACAAGAGCTAGAATCATTACATTAACTATAAAGATATCATGTTTTATTTGACAAGCTAGGTTCATTTAAACCACTACATTAATTGATTCTACATTACACATTTCCATAACATGTCATCAGATAAAAAATATGAAAGATCATTTCTAACAAATATGTATACAAATTTCATTACATGAGAGTACATCAAATTCTATTACATCGTTACATTATTTACAATAATGCTTCCTCGAATACAATTGGGAAGATTACAATAAATGGTACAACTGAATTACAATCTAATGCATATACATAAAATATTGTCTTCTCAAACTGGAACATGAACTAAAATCTTCTACACAAGGTACAATCTCCACGCACTCAAACAAGTAGCAAGGAAACCCAATGGAGGAAAAAACACCAACCTCCCGACCATGTGGAACCCTAAGGTCCAACCACTGTGCTAGGAGATAACACAAGGTCCCACAATAGAGAAAAAGTTAAGAAGACAACAGGATAACATAACAAGGCTATACATGGCTCCAACACAACACTGCTAACAACACCAACATCACAAGCAACACTGACTACACTTCTGGAGGCACACCCATAATAGAAGGAGAAAATACAACTAGAGAATGCTAGACTACAATAGGGAAGAGTTTCATTGCATGGTCCTAGCATGGGTTGTCTTAGTGATCTCTCACTAGACCCTGACTCCCATCTATGGTTGTCCAGTATACCTCTTACTAGGTCCTAGCCCCATAGGGTGACACATGTGGAACCAACATTCCTTTTGTGAGAACAAAGAAGTTGATCTTTCCAACTAGGCCTTCTCAACACATCCCTAGCCTAAACGAACACTACAGGCATGGGTGAGGCATCCATTATCATGTTTAAGGTGAAAACTACCCATTCCCTCGAATTTATTTTTAGGTTATCACTAGATTAAAAAACTCTCCAATGGGTTGTCTTGGTCACCACTTTGGGATTCATCCCCCATTAAGGGCCACTCCCCCTACTTGCAACTAGTAAACCCTACACAACAAACAAGGCATTTAACATCTTACATACATAACATAGTCACATGAATCCAAAGACCGTACGTACAAGGCATTGACCTTTTTGCACACATTTCACAATCACAAGAATCTACACACAGTGCAAGGCATTGACCATCTTGCACATCTACCATGATAACATGAAACCATACCAAGATAAAAAGACACGCCCTTAAGGTTTTTGATTTTCCCAAAGCACATAACCCAAAACATTGCCATACCACCTCTAAGGTGAAACCATCATAAAACCATACACACTAAAATACTCCCTCCTAGCCTCTGGAAACCGACCTTAACAAATTAACACAAATGAATCCCACTTTTAAACAATTACCAAAATCACTCCAATTCCAATACTCAAACACATTATGCAATACTAGCAACAAATCAACAAAACAATCATGAAATACATTATTTCCACCTTTCATTTTGCTCATAGCTTAACCACCAGATTCACTCAATTTGGTCATTTACCACAATAACATGTATTCTAAATAACTAATCATACAGTGAATTTACAAATCAACTATTAAATAATTATGAAGGAAATCCACAAATTATAAAGGAACTAATTTCTATTAAGAATAGGAATGACATCTAATATAAATATATAAGAATATAAATTTGGAATGGAAAGTACATCTTGAGATTTATTAATCACATGCTAAAAGGAAAAATGATAACTCCATACTCGTTCTATTGTATATATGAAATAACCAACTTATTTACAAGATAGTAAATTGACTTCTAAACTTTATTTAGTTTTTCCTTGACTAATATATAAAAACGATAAATTTACTCAAGCAAGACTTGGTGCAACACTATATTAAATTTAGTTATTATTTAGTGTCAATAATTAATGAAAACATTCCTTTAAATAAACTAAACCAAAAATAATTTTACTGCTTGATAGAAATTGAATACTTTTCTAAATCATAAGAACACTAATTTAAATGAAATGATACTTATATACCACTAGATACCTTTTAAGAGAAACTAAATTGAACTCATTTACTAACCCTATTTATTACAAAATCTTTTATTCCTTTTTCTTTTTACATTCCATTTAAATACATATATATATATATATATGTATATATATGGAATCGAACTCCAAGCATAACTATAACCATTGAAATGACATCAAACTATTCAACACCAAATGTAAAGTAAGGAAATAAATTTGCATTGAGCAACACAAGTATGGGATCCCAAGCGAATATTATATGCAATACAAAGTATCGAAAGCCAGTTGTAAAACATAACCTTCGAAATAAAACAAAAACACAGACCATAGCATAAATCGCCATACACTGTATTGATTATGCAACACAGAAAGAGAGGCACAACATACAACCTTAATTAAAACATAGGCTTAACCCCAATTTGCAACACACAACATCATATGCCAAGCATGAAATGCACCTATCGAAATATATTGAGATGTTCAACATTGAATGCCAACATAAAGCATTGAACACTAAACGCAATGTGTTTTCATCAAATAATAGACACAAATGATATCCATCAAATATTATTTATAAAGTATACAAAGACTCAAATGTAAAATGAAATATTCAGTTTCAATGTGAAACACAGGGAAATAATTGCAACATGCAGCAAGGTAGGAGGAAACGGGGTATTTCCAGGCTTAAGGAAAGGCAACAAACTGATATAGCTCTTGTTTTAGTTGACCACCTCTCATGAAATATCATTCATATTATATTCTTGCTCGATCTTGGCATAGCAAAGGTGATAAAGAGATTCACTCAGTTATCTAAAGGGAGAATAGAAGTATTATGGGGAATGCTTATAATTTAAGGAAATAAACTCAAATATTATTGGAAGACAAAATTGATGCAACTACTCCAAATGATTGATGCCTTAAGAACATAGAAGTGTAATGGTCGTGGGGTTAATTGTAAGAACTGGTTTATATAAAAGAATAATGTGCTCACCGATATGCCACAAGGCATTTAGATAATAAAAAAAAACTGTTGCAAGGACAAATATTTCTAAGTTATGAAGTTGACACTTAGCCATAATTAAATTGAACCATTGCAGCGACAGGTACCCATGAAATTAGCCATTCAAATCAAGATACCAATTTAGGAATTGAAATGTAAGAATTCTACCCACATAACTTGGATACACTCTAAATACTTAAGACAATACCTGCTAGAAAGTGATTTCAAAAACTTCAAGCAAACAAACGGTATATATAGATTTCTGTGTTATATAGCCAAGCAAACATATATATAAAGACTAGGGTTTTACATTGGTGTTTTCCGACCATACCCTCTAGACAGTGATTTCAAAAACATCAAGCAATGCATGACTGCAGAAAATACTTAAGACAAAAAACTAGTACCAAAACTCGGAAGACAGAAGCAAAACACATTGAAATACCAATATTTGACCCACCTTAGTCCAGTCCCCTTTGAAAACCTATTTCCATTCCTTTAAGGGTGATAATGTAATTACTTTCCTGATCTATTAGCACTTAGCTGATTATGATGAGAGAACAAAACTATTCAAATCTCATAAAGAAGATCAGAGTTTTGTAATGCCCTAAATTTAACACTCAAATATAGTTAAGGACAAAACACAACTATCAAATTTTGCTACCAAAGGGGGCACTAAAAGGAAGCATACAACATTTGACCAGTTATAGATGAATATATCTTGTTAGACAAATAAATTGCTTGCGCAATCCTAGAAGGTTTTTCAAATGGGGACATGGAAATCAAGTCATCAAAATAGACTTAATTAGTCCAACTAACACATTAATAATCAAGAAAACATAAGTCGAGACACATGTTATGCAAGTAAGATATATCAATAATAGTTTCAAGTAATAATAAAAGAACAAATCCCAGGGCTAGACCTAATTCCTTGGGGGGGCTCGTCTTTGACGGCCTTGCCTACGTATATAATTCGTAGAGGAACCGTAGTTCGACAGGTAGACTTCAACCATCTCCCACATGGCTGGATAACAAAGGAATATAATCACAAGGTCAAAAGATAGCTTAACATCAACTTCAAACTCAAACCACTAACACCTCTCCACACTATATAATAATAAGTAATAATAGTTCAAGGTCAAGCATTATGACTAGACCACATATAGGATCTCCCAAGAATTCTCTAAAACAACTAGCACATGCAATCCTCATGAATAACCAACTCAATCTTGATTAACCATTCCAATACACACTCACCATGGTAATAAGTTAGTTTTTAAAAAAAAATCTCACTTACAATGTGTTATTGACCTCAATTTCAACCATAAGCATATATATATATAAATCTCAAGAGTAGAATAACCACATATATGTACTTTAATAATACTATGAGATTACATAATAATAAAATAATCTTTTTTAGTCAATTAATAATCTAGCAAGACAATGCTAAGTTTAGAAGAGAGGAACTAATTATTCTAACAATTCTATAATATTTACTTTTAATACATGGCCTCTCTAAATAATAATTTACAATCACAAGGTGACTATTACTATTTTGGATACTTGAAGTTATTAGAATTATAGCCAAACTCATTCTAATTCAAATGAGAGATTCTAACTAGAATTTAAAATACATCCCTTATACACATGGGTATTAATTATTAATTTTTTTTTAACAACAATTCTATCATGCCTCAATGTCTCTAACCTACACTATTTAGGAAAAAAAATTAGAAGAATAAGGATTATCAATAATGCCTAACAAGTTGGAACTTGACTTGACTAACAATACATGCATAGTGCAAGAGATGGCTCTCAACCATTACATATCAATCCATATGGTATAAATATAATAACTCTAAGCCAACTTTAATGGATGGAAACAAATTTCCCTAAAAATAAGGAATATATACATATTTTTATCATCTTACTGTTTATTAATTTTTTATCTACTATTTTGCAGCAAAATACAACAACATTCAAATGATCATAACTTTCATATTACTAAGCCAAATTTAAAAATTCAAAATGTTCTAGAATGGTGGATGAATGAAGGACAAAACCCACAATTACTTTTGCAAAAATCATAACCATGCACGAGTAGGTTTTTTCTACAACACAACCCTCTAGTTCGCCTAAAACAACAACAATTGACAGTAAAAAGTATCTTAATTCATTTCAGCATACACAATTTTATTAGTTGTATCAAATTAAACTATACATAAGGGCTAAATAGTAATACATGGAGCATATAAAATAAATACTCATACTCAAATGCAATCTTTGAAAAGCTTGTGATTTTTTTAAAAAAAAATTCTACCAATTTAATTTTAAACCATCTCTTAAGATTATATCATTTAAGGTGAATAATTTTATTGAAAAATTGTCTTATTTCCCCTACTTGTGATAAATATTTTTTTTCGTTGAGGCTTGGGTTTATGTCAAGATTATAAATAAAACTAATCTTTGTTGTATTGTAATTTAGAATGTTATTATTTTTTTTTGTGTTTAACATATTTGTAGTTGAACAACCATTCTATAATAATATGGTTTCTTAAAATTTACATATTTATTTATTTGTTTTTGGATCTCCCAGTATTCATCTCACTAGTAACTTTGGAACACTAGTCAATACCTTTAAATAGGTATGTAGACCAACTGACCATAAAGAATCAATAATTATATGAATTAATTGAATCAAGATAGAAGCTATTTTAATAAGAGTACTTCTTGAAGTCATCCTTAGTGCAAAGAGCCTAAGTGAAACTAGGGATAGAGAATGGAACTTAGAAAATAAAGAGGGCTATAGAATGGATGGTCCACCAGCATGGGTAAAATCCCAGAAATTCATTGGCTGAAATCATTCACTAGCTTTCACTATACCACAGGAAATACATGAGGGGTAATGGAAGTAATCCTCGAAGATGGATGAACTTAGAATTACAAAATATGTCTTTCACAACTCCCACTGGATTGCAAGAAAATGCATATCACAAATAGATCTCCTCACAATGTTAATATTTCTTTTTATAAGAATAGTTGTATATTGTAGATGGATATTTGGACCAGACCTCTCCATTATGGAGGTATTTATATTATTTTGGGTTGAATTTTAAATTGATCTAAATTGTTATTCATTGGATATTATTGAATTGTAATGCCCATTTTGACACCACCAAATAAAAGTGGTAATGTAGGAGTGATGAATACAATGAAAAATTGGATTCTGCATAATAAGTGGGCTAGTATTGAACTAGGCTTGTAATGCTAGTTTTGGCATTAAACCAGATAGAGCGATTGGTATGATAACAAAAACAAATGGGTTTTATTTAATAAGAAGACCATAGAAATTTTATGAATTACAACTCACATATTTTTTTTTAAACAAATCAAACTCTTCAACATTTGCAAGTATACTCCCAGCATGTGCCAAAATGGAATTTCTAAAACATGGTGTATAAAACCATCAAAATAATCGAAAGCAATTTTTGTTAGCTAATCTAGTTTTATTTATTATTGGATCAAGCTAGAGATAGAATGTGGATCCCATGCCATGGTAGTATACATGTGAGTGGTGGTCATTTAAGCATAGAGTGACCAACTCATAATATAATGCCAGATAATAAGAGTTAAAGACAGTATTGTGAGTTAATGTAGTAGAATCTCTTTTGCTGCCAGATTTTAAAAGGGTCAGCAAAAGCTATGTTGCAGACATTAAGGGAACCACTATTTTATACTTAAGGGAAATGGTGTTTTCTATCATTTACTTTCACAACCTTAACAGCTATATAATTGATTCAGAGCAAATGCATAGATACAAGACCTAGATTGAAATTTTTGGCCAATATTTGTGGATCTAATGATGCACCATAAGTTCGTTGGTCTCTCTCATATTTCTATGATTCCATTACAGAGCTAGATCAAATACACATAATGGAATTGCATACTTATGGATAAAAAATTCTATACTCTTAATAATGAGTATAGGAATTTCCTTTTTCCTATTTGGAATTTCCTCAACATGCCAAAAGTGAAATATGCACCAACTATTTAAATCTACCTGACCTGAGACAAGATCTCTGGCATATTTGTTTAGAAAATAACACACACACCCCCACATTGGCTTTTCTTTCAACTTGGAAGTTAGCCCCCTCTACTGCAAGCTTCCCTCCCACTTTATGTGTGTCTCCAGTGCTCATATTGTTGATAGTAAATATTAGAATTAGGGAGTCTTCATTTCCCACACCATTCATACAATGTTGTGTGGTTGTCTACCCTTTTTTTTGTGTTCTCTAGGAAACTTGTTGTTATTTCCCCCTTTCTCTTTTCATATTAACGAAATATAACCATCACCCCCTCCCCTAGAAATGATAGGTTCTAATAAGAGAGAGAGGCAGGTAGGAAACTCGATAGCGGAGAGAGGGAATGGGGGGACTGATGGAAGTAGCTCTGACAATAAAAAGAAAATCATGTAATAAAAGCTCAAATTTTATTCATTATTGTATGCAGCGTTCAACCTATCTCTTGAATGCCCATCACATCTCCAGAAAAACGGAAGATGGGAAGTGCCTTTATAGATGATGTGGTATAGTTGAGCCTACATTTAAAACCATTATCAAATCCCCATTGTTCTGACATTTATGCCCATGCCCATTCAACTCAACTTTCCTGCAGGTAACTTAAATATTTTAACTAGTGTCCCTCCTGGTGCTAGATTTCAAATCTTATACATTTGAAAAATATTATAATTTTTCCATGACCAATAGTGTTAGCCTTAATGGTGATAGGAAGGATAGTGAATGCTTGTAGATTGAAATTGTAATAATGATGTTTTCCATAAGTGTCAATGCACAAAAACAACTAATTTATTGAGTAATATCCAATATTAATATTCCCAGGCTTAATCTTAATCATTAATAGTAATAAAATATTAACGGTCATAATAGTGTTAATATGGATCTTGGTATAATATTATAGTGAAATCGTAAATAAAACCCTTTAAATATTTGAGCAAAGGATATGATCAATATTTAAGAAAGTATTAACGCTGTCAAGAGAGACAATACTATTATAAATAATTGATGGTTTTCAAATAAAATAGTCATGAGATGATAATTTGAATTAGTAAAAGTTGCAATAGAAATACAAATATTAAGATTGATAATAACGGTTGGCACTAGTATTAAAGGAAATGAATATTAATAAATTATCCCAACATCTTTACAGATGAGGTGTAAATTTCAAACAACTCATTAACATTGCTAATATTGGTTAACCAAACTTGTAATAATATTGCAATCACTAGTACTTAAGTGGGACTTTAGAATGAAGATTAATAGTAGTAACATGATGCAAGTTATTAAGAATAATTAAATAGGCAGTAATAATGTTGCACTATTAACTTGAATATTAATGTTAAGGTAGGCCTTCATATTAAATGTCAATGTAGGTAGCAACATTAAACTATTAATTAACATTAGCTACACATGAATTTGAATCTCAAATCATTTGAATATACTATTCAAATTATATTTCTAATGATATGCATAATTACATAAAGACAAATACTTTCAAATTTTAATCAAATAATCTAACCTTTACCAAAATGACAATCCAATTCAACAAATAAATAAATAACATTTAATATTTAACTATTAATAATGACCTTACATGCAACTGAATTTCAATTATATGAATATACTATTTATTAAGCATACAATACTATGAGTATCAATACTTTTCACCAACACTATTTCCACGCTTTATCCTTTATAATTATTTATGTGTATATATATATACCTCCTTTGCTTCCTAATTATAATTTCAATTCATATTCCCCACGTTACGACTACATAGCACCTTTATGGTGATGGCAATAAACATACAATAAAGAAATAATATACAATATTGTTGCCACACAAAATCACCTTATTTATCACTTGTAATAGATCTAGCTATCTATTTGGGTACGGTATGTGGCAATTAGGGTTGTATTAATCACATGCAAGGTGGGGCCTTACAAGTTCTTTAAGTCTTAAATTCAAATATCCTTTAAATTCACATGCTTACCATTAAAATAATCTAGTTTGGTATCATGCATGTAAAATGTAAAACAATATCATTCTGTGATAGGAAATGTGAATTAATTGATGCTCAAAATAGATTCCACAAGGAAGCTCTCAAAATCTTAGGATTAATGAAACACTTTGGAACACATCCTAACATCGTAAGCTTGGCTTGGGTTCAAGGTGCATGCAGACGTGTCGGTTCAGTGGATGAGGGCTACACACAACACATATTTGTTGAAAAGGATTTAGGAACTTTCAAGCAAATGAAATAGGTTGTAGTAAAGCTAAAAAAAAAATGATAATTCACCCAAAAGGAATAATATTAATAAGAAGAAGGCTATTCGTTTTTGAAAGAAAAAATCTAATAAAATCTCTCAAAATCCCAAAAAAACATCAAGTTTCCTTCTCAGTAATCAATTCAAAATTGTGTATGAACTTGCATGAAAACCTTTCTATCTTTTTATATTATTTTTACTATTTTGGCGAGTGCATGAAGTTGGGTTACACTTTTGTGGCCAATTCCAAAAAAAATTTGAAAATGACATAACGCGCATGCGTTATAACGTGCTCATGTTATGTCATTTTAAAAGCAAAAAAAAAAGTGAAAGTGATTCATTTTTTTGTTGTCTGTTTTTCTGCTCTACTTGCGGCCAAAAACCCTCATTTTCATGCTCGCGTTCTAGGAGGAGGCATTCTACAAAATTCATCAACAAAAGTTGCTTTTTCTTTGCAAAGATGGCACCACGACGACGAAGAGGTGCGAGAGGTAAGTATTGTTTGCTATTTGTTTTGAATTTCTTAGTTTCAAGTTGATTTTGTTTGTTTTAGGTTAGATTTTATTATTATTTTTTTAATTTGTAGGAGATGCAAATGATCTTGAAAATCCTCAAAATCCTCAACAAGAAGAGCAGGAAATCCTCAACAACAAAATCCTCAACGAAATCAACCTCCCCCACCAATCACTCAACACCCTCCTGATACTCAACAAAATTTGAGTGAAATTGAGAACAACAAAAAACAAATTGAGGATTTTATCAGTAGGTTGAGTGATCCAAATGATTCAACCACATAAAGAATGACCCTAGCAAATTCAATGAAAGAGATGTTAAAAAATGTAGATTCAATTACCCAACAAATAACCGGATGGCAAGATAGGAGGCAGGCAGCTAGGGAATATTATGCAGATAAACTATCATATAAACAAGTAAAAGATTTAAAAATTACTAAAGGTGATTGTGCTCTTTATTCACTGACCCTAGAACACATCAAAATCTTAGCCTCAATGCAAAGAGGTTTCCTATTCATTGGTGCCACCACCAAGAGATTATGAACCATTTTTATGATAGGTGGTACTTGGTCTTTGATTACCCATCGTGCAACAATTGTGAAGTCCCCCAATATTTTCTTAGGAAACTATACAGTGAGTTCGTATTGAACCAAATCCCAAAATTATTTCGATATGAGGGAGTTCTAAGGGAGAGGTGGGGGGTCGACTCAGGATAGGCCCGGTGCATAGCTAGATCCTGCGCGGAAAGGGAGATGACCTCTCACTAGGCCGCTTCGTGAGAAAATTGTTATGCATGTCGTTGCGAAGGAGAGTTCTGATGTAGAGACATTGCAGGTGATTAATACTTTGACTTGGAGTGTCATCCATCATACTAGACCTATTGTACAACACCATCCAGGGGAGTCTTCGGGTGGTGGCCTTCGAACCCATGTGTGTCAATCTTGTGGGGCAACTTGTTCATATGACCCCACCAGCACTCAGGAGGATGCTACGTAGGATCAGTATGCTGCTACGCAGGATCCATATACATCTACAAGGATGGAGAGGATGGCTGAAATTTTGCATCATGCGTATGGCATTGATAGTCAGGTAAAAGTCAACATGTTCATTGAATTTAATTTATTAAATTTTTATTCTAAAATGCAAGAATACCTAATTTAGTTTTATTATTTTAATAAAATTGTAGGGTCACAGTGTTGAGACTGGATACACCGGTCCTCCACCTACTTATTTTTGTAGTACACCTATCAGCGGGGTATGTAACTAGTAAACAATTATAAATTTATTACATGTTAATAGCATTGTTTTACGAATGGTATTTTAATATGTGATTTTGGATGTTGAATAGGATAATATTGGAGGTTTCAAGCAAACACCTCCTAGTTCTAGTGGATTTACTCAAAAGTAAACAAAGGTAATAGAATAAAGAGAACTTAACTAATGAATTCTACTTAATAGATTTGTGCAGTTTATATTCATATTGTTGGTTACGTTGCATTACACATCATTCAAACTCAAAGCATTACTTCAGATTCCATAACTAATAACTAGATGTTGATAGATGACAAAATTTCAACTGTACAATATAGTTTTTTAGAAAGTCAACATAAGCAGCACGATGCAGTTACTTCACATGGAGGCATGTGCTTGCAAAGGTGCACCAACATGACAAACTATGGATGCTTGGAAAAAATTTATGAAACCATAATAGTAAGCAATAGCATAGACAAGGTAGTTAGTGATGTAGAGCATCATATCAAAACACTCAATCATCAGGGTACATATGACCCAATTGAATCAGGAGAAGATCAAATTGAATAAGCAACTAAAATTTCTTTCTGTTTTCATCAAAAATCACATTGTTTCATTTGCAAACCACAAGGCAACAACAAGCCAACTCATTTCAATACTTCTTATCATCCTCAAGCTTCAAGTATCTTATTTATCAACAAAAATGACTGATCCGTGCACAAGAAACCTAATTAGAGCCACTAAACAATCCACTCTTTCATCATTCACCAAGGCACCCTTCCACTCAATTTTTTTTACCTAGGAAAAATAACCAAAAACCAATCTTTCATGTTACAACCTACATCCATCAGATCCTAACACACCTTTGTCATCATCAATTTATCTGAATTCAAAGCAAAAACCTGATAAAGAGCTCTGAATCTTTCAATTCCTTAAACAACTCACCAAATTTTCACTTTTACCAACTAGTTCCTCAAGACCAAGATACTACAATCAACCATTTACACCTCAATCATTTCATCTGACTTCCAAGACATTACTCACATCATGTTTTTGACTGAAACAAACCTGGTTCATATCCACATAATACTGATTTATCAAATTCATAAGTTCTTATGTAGTCAAATTACCATTTCCACCTAGGGACATATTGCTACAACATATCAAATCATCATGTTTGGCCTCAAGGCCTTCACCAAACCATTCACACACCTTTGATATCTTCACATTGATGTTCTATGCCAAAATAAACATTTAAATCTTTGTATTTACAAAATTACACACTTTTATAGTCTTACCACCATTTTGCTTGTAGGTCACATATCCCTTAATCAGGTGATTCCTTTCCATTCACTTTGTATATCCACATTCCCAATGTACATTCAAGAGCCTCT
>VDFB02256132.1:206360665-206467683 GCA_007258455.2 Sequoia sempervirens
CTATAATTTTTTAATAAATATATTTATATTTAATTATCAAAATGCCCTTTTAACTTAATAATTTATTTTAATGCATTAATTAACCAAAACAAAAAATTTCAACGAATTAAATTAAACAAACCAAATGTCAACAACAATTACCTAAACCCTAACCATGGTCGAAAAGCAAGACCAACTAACCACAAACATCAAACAACACTGACGAGGTAATGAACCAGATACTCATCCTCTTCAAGGATAATGGCTATGATAGGGGACTAGGTGCTATCTCCAATCAACTGTTTCATTGGGTTTAAATAAAACTTAGATATGCCAATTCAGGTGGAGTCGATGCCTAGTACCTACAACCTACAACACACAAAATGGTCATGCATACATATCCATATAAATAGTCACATCGTGAAAGGGAATCATAATGTCGTAGGGTACTCAAACGTGAGTGATGCAACACTGTCCCTTCCACCCATACACATCAATAGAAAACAACTAGTAATCAAATAAATTCATACACAATCAACTACATAGCAATCAGAATGATAATCACATAATGGTCATGATAAAATAATCACATATTGATCATAACAATGCATCTATATATAGTATCATAAAATAGTCCAGCTGATTAACAGCATTAACACATACCTTAACTATCCCTATTATTTTACCTTCATCTCCAAGTTTCAAAGACAAACTACCTGCACATCCACGGTGAGAATGGAGGGGCACCACAACATAGCGCAAACATTATGGAGACTACTATAAAAGAATTAGATATATAAACCCGATAAGCAACAAAGAATCACATTATACAGTTGGGAAAAATGATGAAAAGGTCGCAATACAATAAGAGGGCCATGAAATTACAAGGACTAGGATCTTCAAGTGAGTGTCATGCATATGTGAGGATATAGAAATAAAAAAATTAAGGCTGAAGATACAACATTTAGTTCTTCATAGTTATACAATATATTGAAAAATTTATCCATATATCCTTGGCTAAAATAGTTTTTCCTCTTTGTGTAATAGAATCAATAGATTTTATCATTAGCAGATCTCATCATCAAATCCTAGAATTTTCTTATGCCATACATAGGTTTATATAATAAAATCGAAAAGTATTTTCTTATGCATTTCCAATCATATACTTTGATTTAAAAATTTCATGTAATCATAGGAAAACCAATGCAGAATATATGTATATATTACAAACCATTACAAAATAAAATGTGAGTATTTTACTCATATTATTAAACATATAATCTGATCACCAAAAGACCCTTTGTTTCAAATGACTCCTTTTGACTGGAGAAAACATGCATAAAGAATCATTAAAACAACAAATATCCTCATGCATTCCAAATCATTCTCCAAAATCCTACAACACCGAATGGAGCAATCCAGTCTTGCTCTCCTCCCAACCATAGGACTATAAAGCCCACTCTTGAGTGAGAGACAAATTCCATATGCACAACTCAGATGAAGAACAAAAAATCATAAACATTGACTCACACACAAAAAATCTAATCACGAAATTCTTGTAAAGGGGGAGAAGGGGGATTCCCTTCCCTCTTGGGAAACAACAATACATTTTCATATACATTCAACTCATTTCCAACACATAACCTTCTCCAACATAACACCCCAATTCACATCATCTTCACCACCGGTCTCTGCATATTCCACCCAACACCCAAATCTCCCCTTCACCATACCTCCACAACTAGCTACTCCAAATTCTAGCCAACACCCAAGCTCCATTACCACATATATACACATAAATACATTTTACCATGAATCCTCAAGATAGGCTTCATGCCCTTCTCAATCCCAAACGAGGGGGGATTTCAATCCTTAGGCTAAACCCACACCTTATACACACCCAAATCCCCATTACACAAGCAAGATTCTATACAAAACAAAAAATAACACAAATTTTCGTAGCACAATCAAAATCCATCAAACATTCCTTAACCACGTCAAAATTTTCAATCAAAATGCAAAATATACCTTGGATATCCAATTTAGGATCAACCCATTGCCGAAGGCAAGCATTTTAATCCCTTCTCTTTGTAAATGTCATTCTATCCCAATTTCTTTCAACCAATATCCAAGGAAGCAACAAACTTCACACACAAATTGGATTCCAAAGAATGAAATAAAATAGCAAGAAGAATTGAGAGTCAACCATACTAATTCCCTCTTAAAATAGAATTCCTCCCAACTCCTCAACTTCCTTCAAAACACTATCCAAATAAAAAGATCATTCAATTAAAAACACATTTCCTTCCACAAATAAACTAATATAAAAATTAAATCACTCTAAACATTAAACCCCCTTTAAAAATTAAAAATCAATAATTAAACATTTAGCATTTGGACTTTGTCTCCAATTCTTAAGGAACTTGGGCTGCCCTCCTGCAACATCTCAATAGAAGCATTAGTACATTTTGGAAATTATAATCACAACATTAAATATAACCATTGAAGTTTTTTAATATAAAATAATTATAAGATCTATCATAATAATCAAAGACATTTATTCTTGTAGAATTAAACATTTAACCAAAACACTTTATGATCAATTTATTTTACTAAATAAACATATCATATCATTTATAAGCAAATAAATGTCTAAACACACATATCAAACATTTATGTTCATAATCCAAAATGATAATATCCATGAACCAAAATCTCCACATAAACCATGTCCAAGACACCAAACTACATAAATATAAAATCAAACCAAAGTCTCTAGAATAATACTAACTATGTCTCATAGGAACATTTTCTTTCAAATTTTAACATCTTTTCATTTTCCCTTGTCATCTTGTTGTCCTTAACCACTCTCTATTTCCAATCTCAAATTCACAACGAAATAATTTCACTTCCAGTTGGTCTTATGGAGGGCATATCTTGTCAACATACACAAAAATCACTTTCAACAAAGAAAAGAGTCGGTCTAATTGTTGGTGTAAGGTGTTATACACTTTATAATTCCTATCTAATATTGATTAATTATTTTGTATGATTTATGTTCTCGTATGGAAAAGGGAAACCCACTTGAGATGATAGTTTAAGCCAGATGTAGTATGTATTATGACGACCTGTAAGAATATCTAATATCATGCAAGATGTGTAAGAACTTTTATGACACTGTAAGATGTATAAGAGATTCTATGACATACACAAAGACATGTAAAAGGGAGTTACAAGGTGGACTGAAAAAGTCATGAAGACTTTCACCAAGTTATGACACATGAGAATGATACATACTTTTAGTTTGAAAGGTGGAATAAATCCAAAATGAAGTGCCCCATTTAGTAGGTTGATTTATGACTCTAGAAGTTATATTGTTTTATTAGACTATTGACTCATAAAAGAGATATGGTGTTAGATTTTGTGTCATTGATTTTGATTGCCTCTTTTGGCCTATGGATTAATACATGGTTTTGAAAACCATTTAAGTTTTTTATATTTTGTGTTTGAGTATATATGAGATATGTGGGATGGATGGTTAGTAGGCACTTATGTTAGTAGGATGTTATGCAACTAGAATCTCTCTAGACATAGTTGCTGATTAAGATTGAATGAGTGGATATTGAGATTGCATGTAACCATGATGATGGTCTCTATGGATAATACATTGAGTGATCTTTTGATTCCAATTCTTTTTTGAAAAGATTTTCCTAAGATATATATTGTGTCATGTGATTTTAAGTGCTACATGTTTGATTATGTTTTTTAAATTATTTAGGTAAGAACATATTCAACATTTCTTTCCTCTAAAGAATCATCCTAATATTGTCACCAATCTATCACTCTAATAACACAAGACACCAAAATCATCTCATTAATAGATTAATTACACCATGTTAATTAATTAATATCAATAAAAGAATAAGAGGTTAGCAGGTCGTGGCAGATGAGAAGAGAAAGTTAAAGAGTAAAATGCAATGAAAGAAGAGAGAAAGGGAGTTGTATAAAGGGAGGGAAATAATGGAGGTAAGAGAAACTTAGACCAGAAAATTTAAAAAGGTTTGTGCTAAAGTAAACAATCCAAGCTGGAAATAGAGATTAAGATGTATAGAAGAATATGAGGGGACTGTGTAAGGGATTGCGTTAAACAAAGATTAAATGGAAGAGAAATTAAGAAGAGAGTGCAGCAGCAGCATAGTGAGAAGTGTAGGAATTTGATAACGGCAAATGAGATAGATGGAATTTAAAGAGAAATTGCAGTCTATATGTATGTTATAAAGTGGATTAGAAATAGATTCAAGAATGAGATTTTAAAAGTTGTTTGTGTGGTGAATAAATATGTATAGGGGAGAGGGGTCCGTAATCGTGTGGGCTAACTTTGTCAGCATATAGCGATTGAGTGGAATATCATAGAACTTTCAATTTTTTTTGAAATGTGGCCTCTTATCTATCTATAACTAAGGTTTGGAGGTGTGAATCATCATGCAACTTGCCACATCAGCACATCTATTGAGAAGTGTTTAAAATTTGATTTTTTAAAGATTCGACCAAAACGTAATCATGGGACCCTCAGTAGTTGAACAAAAAGATATCATTTGTTGCTTGTAGAATATCATATTATTATTTCAAATAAAATTAATATGCAACCTAAATGAACCAAATACCTATTGGTAACCATAAATCTTTGATATCTCTAGCTTTTATATTCAACACATATGGACCAATAGTTAAACACAAAAAAACTATTTGTTGTTAAAAAAACAACACATAATTATTTAAACTACAACTTATATCAAACAAAAATTGACCAATAGTTGAATACTATTTTTTTTTTTAAATCCTTCACATTTAATGAGAAAATACATGGTATTTATTGTGCTAACATTTTATATTTGTGATAGGACAAACTATTAATATAGAATACTTGAATGCTTCAATACTTGTACATTGCTACCCCAATTGTTGTACACATAAGAACAATATTTTTTTACTACGATAACAATACTTGTTTAAATGAGTGTCTTATTTTATTAAATGATCATTTTATTTTATAAATGATTGGATAGTTATGATATTTTATTTGAGACAAAAAAATATTTTCACTTCTTCATGAATGTATTTATGTTTTTTTATATAACATTCAAAGGTTCTCATGTGTTAAGTATGGGTCCATTTTTTTTTATCAACATTTGGTTATTTTTTTATTTACATGTGAACTATTTATTTACAATATATAGTATAAATGTGTGGTAAGACTGAGTATTATAATAACCATTGACTGCATGACTATTGGACCCTACACAACTACTGGCCCCTCTCCCTTAATTGAAATTATTGTCTGTTGTGAATAGGGGGAGTTGTTGATTTTTATTAATTCATTTTATTTTGGAAGTTGTGTCTTTCTTTTGCACCACCCATACTCCACTCCATGTCATTGCATGCCATTACTTAGTTGGTCCACTAATTAAAATAGAAACTCATCCGATGCAACCTTAATCAATCAAGTTAACTTAATATTAAAAAGACAAAAATCAATGAACTCTTTCATCACTCTTAAATAAAGAATCAATGATATCGATTGACTAATTGATCAAATCTCATCTAAATCTCTATTGACCAATCATTTTCTCATCCAAAACTTTATAAATCCATTCTTCTTCAATCTAAATATATGAAGAATTATATAAAAGATCATAAAAATTCAGAAAAAAAATTATACAAAAATCATAATAATGAATCTTAGATACATGCTATTAGAATCATGCAAATCACTAAGCAACCATAATCCATCACACAAGAAAATGCTCTTGAAAAAAAGATATATGCCTAATTTTACTTTTGCATTTAATTTAGAGTAGTGACTTTTTTTATTTTTGATGTTGCTTTGAATTCATATTTGCATTCTAGGATACCCGGTGGGACCTACCCCTTTGTCTAGATATTGTTTTTTTTTTTGTGAAGGATTCTATGCTTTTCATTATTCATTATGGTCTGCACTAATATAAAAGTCTTATCATTGCTCCTTGTGTATGACTCTAGTTGAGATTTATGTTTTAGGTTTGTGTATACTGATTATATGTACATGATAGGAAGAGCTTCTCAACCCTCCCATTCTGTGCTTCTTCATTGTGGCATAAATAAGGAGAAACGAAGGATTTAAAAGTATAGGGACTTTCAAATTATGGTATTTTTTTGAGCTTGTCATCCATTCACATTCTAATGTAGGATTTAAAAGTGTAGGGACTTTCAAATTATGGTGTTTTTTTGAGCTCGTCATCCATGCACATTCTAATGTAGAATATTCTTGTTGATATTGTTTATCTGCATGAAGCTCTTGGTATTTTTCATGATGTTTATGATGTTTTCTTCCATCTAAGACACTTTAGATTGATCACCCTATGCCTGTGAAGAGAATTTCTTAGGCCAAAGTCAAGAAAAATGTATGTTCATAAGGGCTTAGACAACCATTTATAGCAATTGGTAGATTGGAAAGCAGGTAAATTTCTTTTAGCACTGAACTACCTCCTCTAGTAAAATAATTGATTTGTCTATTAGAGAAGTGAAATGAGTTTATGATTTTATAGAAAGGCTTGAGAAAAGGAATCCTAGCATTTTGACTCTTTAAGATTGCTTAGATCTCTTGAAGGACAAAAATGATCAGCTTTGTGATTCAAAATCAGAGTTAAAGTAGTTGTCTAATACCAATTTTATGAAATTATGTATTAGATATGTAAACATGGTTGAGTATTGTAGGGAGTAATAATGATACTTGCGTGACTAGGTTGAAGGAAACCAATGTTGTTGTAACCTTGGTTTCCACCGTTAAGGATAATATAGATAATCTTATGATGATTAGTGATGCTCTAACTCTTGTTAATAAGACCTTTCAATTAGTGGTTGCATAGACTAGATCTCTCTGCATGCAACCTCCCAACATTAAGAATCCAGAACCCATTATTTTTCTTTGAAGTTGTAGACACTTGGTTTAATAGCACACCACCATTTCCATAACCAAATATTTTTCTCATCAAGCCTTCAAGGTAACTAGAGGCATGCAAATAAATATAATTTCTAATTATAGAACATAACTCATTTTGGTATGATATAGTGTACTTTAAAATACTTTCATTCAGTAATTTGTCCATTAAGAAAGAACTAGAAATGATTTATGCAAACACCATCATTGGCCATGAATGCAACACATCATAGCAATTATGATGTTTAAAATTATAAACTTCAACCAATGGGGATCCACTAAGAATCTTTTACAATTCTACATTATAAATCCATTTGAGATAATATTTAAGGGCCCATAGGAATTAAGACAACTAGGGAATAAGAATTGAGACAACAATTTTATCCTCTCCATTAATGCCTTGAGGACTTTGTTAAATACAAAACAGTGCAACCAAATTTTTAATTTAAAAATTCTAGTCATAAACTATTTCTACATTCGAGACCTTGTCAACTAGAAAACCAACCTCTTTTATAAGATTCAAGGTTTGTGATAAATAGATATATCAAAGCTAATTGTAGAGATGTGGACTTTAGTACAATAATTATCTTATGTCTCAATATGGATATCAACAAAGTAGGTCTCTATAAGTGGTTCCACGTTAGTTGCTTCTTCTAAGTAAGAACAAGCCTTAGGGAATGCCTCTGATTGATGATCCTCAAGGTTTGATAATTGAATTTTGATAAAATTTTCCATGACCCTTTAAAAAATTATCTATTTTGTGTGTACCCTACAATAATTTAATTTTATGAGATGATATACCATTGAAGCATTTTAATTTTTTTTAAAAGGCTTCTATTGAGTGTATAATAAAACATATAGCATAATTCCTCTTTATAAGATACTCTGGTGACATCTATACCATCTACTAAATGTCCCATTTTGGCATAGGAAGTGAGTCTACTAGCACAAGTCATAAAATTTGGCTTCAATGTTGCCAACCACAATTCCATGGGAATTTGTACAGTTGTTTCAAGAAATTTATTTCATGCACATCCTACAATTTTTGTATTGTATGATAAAATATTTCTTCAAGAAATTGTTTAAAGTTCATGGACCTTGCCTACACTTCAATAATTTTCATACAGGTCTACCAAGGTGGTTGTAACTACAACATTTGATAAAAAATTAATTATCCTTTATTCTTTTACCAATGTCTAGGTCTCATCTCTTACTTCAACTATTAGAAAATGGTTATACACAAGCATTGAAAAATATTCTTAGATCCATGAGATACCTCCTAAAAAGTGAATGAATGGACCAATAAATGTATTAACTGAGGAACCCCATAGAAAGAGTTTACATCCAAATGATATTATTGTTATCCTACATTGAGTCCCACTAATTGGAATACCTTGCTTTCTCTGTTAGATCTTGGAAAGGTAGTTTGAAATATCTTCCTATACAATGGATGTGATTTCTCTTTCTCTACACAACACTCTTTATCAAACTCTATAGTAGGAATATTTTTTTAGTTACTATCCCAAATATTCGTAAGTACTATCTCAAATATTGTGTTATGCTATAGACACGAACTTGGTTTGTCTTATGAGAAAATCCCCCTTAAGGTGTGTATCAACTCTTGATGGCAAGGTTGGTTTTCTTGTATTTATAGTTTTATTCCTAAATATAGGAAGACTATTTAAACAAGCGTGAAAGCACATCTTGTCTTTCTATTCTCTATATTTTATCTAGTAAATATAATAAGTTTATTATTCCTATATAGTGAACTAAAATGTTTCTTTGATATAGGTGAAATGAAAAATATATTAACAAATGACTCCCCTAGTTGATTAACAGCTAAACTTGAGTTTTGGGGCTCATTTTAAAAATTTCTCAACTAAAAATTAAACGATCTTATAGGAATTCCTTTTGAAATAACATTTTTCAACATCACATCTATAATTTCTAAAGTTTTCTTCTCCTATAAACTATTTCCTTCTATGATCGTCTATTTTTCCTCATATTTGAGAATTTATTAGTGTATCTTGTAGTACTACCACCTTTATCTCTCTTTACCCTTCATATTGGAATTATCAAGTCTCAAACTAAAGTTATTTAATGTGCTACCTTTTTCTGTAGACACATAATTTTATTGAATTTCCAATCATGATGAGTAATTACCTAGTGATTTGAAAATATTTAATTAATCACACAAATCATTGAAATTCAAACTAAAAAAATAAACACAAGTATGAAAATAATTTACAACTTGAAATATACTTTGTATTCCTTCAAAATATTGCAAGGTAACCACAACTATCAAATTGACATCTGCATGGAATTATTACATTGCATTGAGTTATTAAACTTCTATCTTGCATGTCTTTATACTATTTAGCTAAAAAATCTAATCTTCCATGAATAGTATTCATATATAATTCAAGAGATGAATTGGAAGATATTTCTAAATAATTATTTATTATCCACACTTTAGTAGACTTAATTAACTAAATAAAATGTTTTCACTTTAAATCACTTAAGTGAATTAGAAATACAAATAACTTGAACCAATTACACGCTCACACTAAACCTTTGTAGAATTTATGAATTGAGCTAAAAAAACTCAACATTCCCTCTTAATGAGGAAGGAATTCTACACTAATGTAATTTTGTCTTTGTATTCTTCAAACTTCCCTTTTTCTAAGGGCTTGGTCAGAATATTAGCTAATTATTGATCCACTACTTCTTGGAGGCTAGAATACTCAATGATGTTACTCATCAATACTATGTAGTTAGGAAACTTCTTTAGAGTCCTAGTTTCCTTGAATGTGCTCATAGTAGCCTCAACATGCTCCTAAAAATCCCTCAATGTCTATTCTAACCGTCAAGATCTTTTAATGGAAGAAGAAGAAGAATAAAGGGTTGGAGTTTCTCCCTCCTTACTTAGGTTGCTATCCTAAATTGGATATCACTAGAATATTTGGATATCCAACCTTTTGAGCTTCTTACTCCTCATCCTTTGTTACTAAATCAATTCCTAAGTTTTTATGGATGCAAAGTCTTCCTTAAACTTGACATCCTTATTGACTAAAACTTTCCTTAGCTCTAGAATGTAGAATTTGTAAGCCTTTGAAGTCTCATTATAACCTACAAATAAACCCTTCCTACTAGAAGGTTATGATTTTATCCTCTTCTCTACAAGTATATGGATATATACTAGACAACTAAATATGCAAAAAAGACTCAACTCTGGCTTCACACAACTAAATTCCTCCTCTAGCATCTTGTCCTTCAAAATCCTATGATGTCACCTGTTCTAGAAGTAAAATATTATAAGGAATTCTTCTACCTAAAGAAACATTAGCAAGTCCAAGACATGAATGATGGCCTTAGTAGCTCCAATGATCAATCAATTCTTTTACTTTGCAAACCCATTTTTTTGTGGGTTGTATGGAATTGTTGAAACCTTTGAAATCCTTAGAGATATACTCTCCTCCATTGTTAAATATCAATACCTTTATCTTCTTCCCTATCTAGTTATAAACTAGAGCTTTGAGTTCTTCAAAATCTACTAAATACCTCATCCTTGGTCTTTAAGAAATAGATCCATGTATTGAAAGATAAATCATCAATGAAGGAAACATAATGCATGATTTAATAATTAATCCTAATAACATATTTCTACGCACATTAAAATGCACTAAGTCTAAAATTTCTTTATACCTATACTCACTACTTGGTAAATAAGCATTGGCATTCTTTCCAAGTGTGCATCCTCTACAAATTCCTTCCTATTCAATGTTAAACTCTACAACTTATGTGGAAATTTCCTTCATAATAGGTAATGTTTCTTGATGTAGATGCCTCATCCTCTTGTCCCATAAGTAGCATAGATTATCACTATTATGAACAAAACATGAAACTAGTTCACCTTGTAACCTATAAAGGTTGCCTTCTCTAACCCCTATAACTTATATTGTAACTAGGCTAGATTCCTTTGACACGATAAGAACTTGTTGATCCTTGAATTCAATTGAAAATCCATTATCTTCCATTACCAATTTTTTTTTTTTTTTCTTTAGACCAAGAACAAGTAAAACATCATGAAAATTTAAAAAAGTTACCTGACTGTAGAACCCGAATCCTAGACCTACACAAACACAAGAAACAAACATAATATTAGATCAAATGTAAGTGAGAATCAAGATTCCCCACGAAATTCATTTGCAAAACTCAAATAGGAAAGAAAATGAAGAAAATGAACCAAGAAAGCAATGAAATCCTATTTTAAGATGCAAACACTCAATCCCATGGGGGAATTGGTGCCAATTTGATGTGGAAATTGGCCCTTTCGCAACTCCTATGCAAGCTTGAGGAAGATTTGTGGATGATTGAAGTTCCTTGATGAAATTTTGGCACAACCTTGCTATGAAACCATAAAAATGATGAACATTTGATATGAAATGGATAAAATTAGCTCTCAATTTGAAGAGAGTAACGTTTCTCTAAGTTGTGGATCCTAAATGAGAAGGAAAGCCTTCTATAAATAGAAGAACAAGATGGAAGAATGAGAAAAATGAAGCAATGTGGGATCATTCAACATCTAATGGGCAAGTGCCACTTGTCAAGATGTGAATGGAGGAATCTTGAGCACATTTTGGAGAATGTGCAAAGAGGGGGGAGATTCAAATTCAAAAGATGGCTTGAAGGATGAGGTGAAAGGTGAAGTTAATGCCACATGGCTCAAGAAAAGGACATGTAAGAGATTTTAAATGCTTTGTTGGATGTACAAACGCTTTTGGAGGGATTTTTCAAATTTGGGGAATATTCCAACCATTGATGCCTTTTTGAAAGAAAATAGATGATTTAATAAATTGATAAATTGATTTTCATGAGAAAGTGGCAAAAGCTAGAGGATTTGATGGTTTAAGACTAAGATTAATCAAGATTTGATTTATTTAAAGGAGATTAGCTAATTTGGCCATTTTGACTTAGATTTTTGGATTAATTTAAATCAAAATGAGAGGAAAATGATTTTAAAATTAATTAAATAAGATTTGATTTATTTAATTAAAGAGGATGGTGTTAGCTTTAAATCAAATAAAGATAAATTTATTTAATTTAAATGAGATGACCTTGGAGATTAATTAAATAAAATAAATTATTTAATTAAAAGAGGGAATATAGGATTAATTAAACAAAGTGATTTATTTAATTAATAGGAGATGATGATTTAATCATATAAAGGTGATTTATTTAATTAAAAGATGAAATATGATGAATTTTGTGTGAACCCTTTTCCCAGTACCTGCAAAACAACATGAATAAACTAGTTAAACAAGAGATTGCAAGCTAAAACAAGGATTAACCATGAAATCCATTTACAACACTCAAAATAGGAAGAAAATAGTGAAGAACACAGTCGAAATGACAAAACAAAGATTGAATCCTAATTTAAATGTGCAAAATCATGTTCCCATGGGGGAATTGGTGCCAATTTGATGTGAAAATTGGCCCTTTCCCAATTCCTAAAATGCAAGCTTGATATGTTGATGAGATTGATCCACTTTGTTGATGAAGGATGAGAGCTCCAAGGCAAAAGTCTACAAAAAACCTAGCTAAGAACTCAATGATAATGGATGAAATTTGAGAGATATTTGAGCATGGTAACTTTGCATAAGTTGTGGATGATCAAATGAGGATATGAGCTCTTTATTTATAGAATGCCAAGATGGATGAATGTCCAAATTTTAGCAATGTGGGACTAACATTCATCCAATGGTATGATGCCACTTGTCAATCTATGAGTGGATGGAGGATGTGCAAGATTTGGGGATTGTGCCAATAAATGCATAATTTTGAATTTCAAATTTGTTGAAATGACTTGCAAGAGGGAAGGGGAAATGCAATAAATGCCACTTGGCTCAAGGCAAAGGACATGTAAGATGAAGTTATTGCCTTGTTGGATATACATGTTGACTTGGAATTTTTGAATTCAAATTGAAAGAATATTCCAAAAGATGCCTTGTGAGGAAAATAGAAATTTAATAAGTGAATTAAATCTATTTTCATGTGCAACCTACATTATCTAGAGGATGGGACATGAGATGAGATTAAATTAATCAAGGGTTAATTAATTTAATATGAGAGGTTAGATGATGTGACCTATTTGACTCAAATTGATGGATTTATTTAAATCAAATAAGAGAGGAATATGGTAAGGGATTAATTAAATAAGGATTTTGATTTATTTAATTAAAAGAGATAGTGTTAGATTAAATCAAATAAGGTTTCAATTTATTTAATTTAATGGATAGACTTTGGAGATTTAATCAAATAAATTGATTATTTAATTAAATAGGGATAATTAGATCAGATGAATTGATTTAATTAACAAAAGAGATGACTTGATTAGATAAACTGATTTATTTAATTAAGAGAGAGAAATTGATGAGTTTAATTAGATAAGGAGATCTGATTAAATGGTTAGATCGAGGGATGATTCCAGAAGAAACGATGTTAGTAGTCGGGATCAAATGCACAATGTCAATCAGTATATTTTTCGTGTTTACATTTTGCCCCTCTTTGAAGCAATGCACTCGTTGCGTTGGTTCAAAGAATAAACGATGTCGATCAACGCCAAAAATTTCGTTATATTAAAACTTGCCTCACTGCTGCATGGCAAGAGAAAACATGCCGTTATAATGCCCCCTCAAGAGATTGGATGAAAATTTCAATTTTTGGGTGATCTCGCGAAAAAAGAGGACAAAGTACCCGAAAGGTCCGAAAAGGCTCCGAGAGGCTAAAAAACGTGTGTAAATGCAATAAAATGATGAGAAACAAGCCTCAATTGGACAAAAACTAGTTTGGGGGCCCAAAACCCTAGCAGGTCAGCCATTCAAGGTGAAAAGACCCTAATTTTCATGCTTAAATGGGGCCTGAGGGGTCACTTTCAAGCCATTTTGAAATACCCCCAATAGTAATCTCGAGATTTGAGCTCAGACCTCCCGACGATATGGTGCAACGATAGCTTCCTCTGCACATTTTAGATCAAGTTTAGATGTACCAGTGGCCACCTAGCATTGAGGCACCGGTAAGTGGTCCTTACCCTAGCTTTGTCTTTCATTTATTGCTTTAATTAATGCTTTAAAGAGTCGGTCCGCCTGCAGCGGTGCTATATAGCGCCGCTCATAAGTCAAACTGCGTTGCTCGATGTGATATAGTGCCGCTGTGGTGCAGTTTGGAGTTTAGAAACTCCGACGCTGAGCTTGGGGCCGGCAAGGTAGTTTTGGAAGTGCAATGCGATGGTCTCAATTTAGCTCAAAGTGTGCCGCTGGGAGGGAAATTGCACCGTGGCGGCATAATTTTTCCCTTTTCAGCCCTAGCGTTGGAGTTTGATTAAAATCAAACTACGACGCCATCACTAGTTGCACCGCTGGGGAAGTTTTTTGAACGCTTGATGAATAATTTTTCAAAATTTTTAACATGGTGACCTTCCTTGATGTAGGACACAGTGAGGGAGCTCTACTCTTAGGAGCATAGGTTGCGAGACCTAGCTGGCTACTTGCAGGACCTGAGTGATAGGGACCAGGATCGACTCCGAATTGTGGGGTTGTGGCACATTGCATATGCGGCCCCCATCCGCACTCACTTAGGGATGCTGTTAGCGCTGGTTGAGAGATGGCACAACGAGACATCCTCGTTTCATCTTCCCACTAGTGAGGCCACTGCCACTCTAGAGGACGTTTGGCGGATTTTATGATTGCCTATTCACGGTCGTCGGGTGATCTTCAACATGGACGAGGGATGCGAGGCCTGCTTCTGAGTCCTTGCTACTGATGAGATTGTCTTTTGCGAGGGGAATATAGAGCTTGAGCGACACAGGATCCTAGCACCCCCTACCGCTGGGTGATTGTAGCCATCATTTCGGGCCTCGTTGCCCCTGACAGGCGAGGGCGATACTTCAGTCCCGACTGGTGATATTGCTAGGAGCGGATGGTCTGAGACAGGCCAGTTCGTTTTGAATGGGGGCTTGTCCTTCTTGCTTCATTATATAGAGACCTCCATGAGTATGTTTACATAGACGATAGAGCACTGGGAGCAGGGGTGACTCTACTTCACGTTTGGGCATGGAAGCACATTTATGTGCTACGTCCACGTGTCGTTTCAGTTCCAATGGGGCCAAATGATCCCCTTGTGGCACAATACAGAGGTGGTGTGTGTTTCACTCATACCGCACGAGCACGGGATCCCTTACTGGAGGCAGGTCCTAGACGAGATGCAGGTTTTCACCTGACAACCCTACCTTGGTCGGCCCGGATGGGCCGACGATGCTGATTAGATATTCTACTGCCATTAGGACCGGTATATGCAGGGGCAGGAGCATACTATGCTCGAGAGGTATCTACCTGGGCATGTGCAGCGTCAATTCGGGGATCCATAGGATCAGCCAGATGATGACTACGTAGCCGTCTTTTCCCGCACCATGACACAGGTTTCATGGGGGCGATATATTCCTACCTCAGAGACAGTGTACATTTTTTGACAGCTGGTAGCCCGGCCATGGGCTTATGATCAGGGGCTAGTAGATCCAGGCACCACCTAGGCCTGTAGGGATTGGTTCTAGCCTCCTCTTCGGTTGACGATTCCAGGTGCAGTCCCTGATGTGCAGAGAGTCAGAGGCAGAGGGGGAGGACAAGGATGGAGAGCCGAGATTTGACAGGATTCGCCACTTGTGCCTCTAGTCCAACCAGGGAAGGGGGATGTGCATATGCAGGACCAACAATAGGAGCCACTACGAGGCGAGGATCAGCCTCGGGTGTAGCCACAGGTGCAGTTAGCGAGACAGGCAGATGCCCGAGATGTGCTGATTGCACAGCTGCAGGCCCAGGTCCAGGCTTTGATAGCTAAGAGAGATCAGGTGAGGGCTGAGAGAGAGCAGCTCAGGGTTGAGAGGGATCAAGCCATGCAACAGAGATAGGCTACAGAGCTACAGGCAGCTACTGAGCTAGGTCGTAGACAATAGATAGAGAGCATGACAGCCTCCTCCTCCCAGGGTACAGTGTTAGTTCGGTCCTATAGGGACGCCATCCAAGAGGCAGAGTATTACCGACGGTCTTATCACAAGGTCGTACCCCGAGCAGAGTGGGTCCCAAAGTACTCAGAGTGGGCTAGCCATAGACTAGCAGAGGGTCACGGTGAAAGGGGTGAGGGTAGCATTCATAGGGACCGAGTTTGATCGAGATGTTATGATACATTTTGTGCCTTATGGGCTCATTTTTGATAGCCCCGATGGGCCTTTTGTACTGATTGACACATATGTATAGTGATCCGATTTATTCCTTGTATTATGATAGTGATGTTATTGATGATATATATATGAGCCGATGATGATTTTGATGTGATGCACTATGTTCTCTTTATCTATGATTTTACTTCTATATATGTTGTGGATGCTTTTATTTCTAATGATGTATGCATTATGATTATGACTAATAGATCTATATTATGTTAACCTATGATATGCAAATGTGATGATCTATTTATGATAATGAAAATACGATGGTCTATTTATGATAATGCAAATGCGATGGTCTGATATGTGAAATGATATGATCTATGGTGCATATGCAAAATGATATGTAAATCGTGCTTATGAAATGTTTATGAATGGATGCATATATGCTTTTTTTGTAATGAATTTTGTACGTTTATGCCTATGTGGAATGATTTATGCAATGAATGTTTTATGATGCCATTTATGAGATGATATGGATGATGAAATATGAATACGATGGTCGTGATATGATGCAAATGAAATGGTGTTAATGCATAATGAGATGGTTTTATGAGATGCTTAGAATAACAAATGTTATCATCCTAAATGTATTAAATGATGATGTAATGTATGTGATGCATTTAATAGGATGCGATGTTATGTTAATGCGTAATGTAATATGAATGTAATTTGAATGTATGGTGGTGAGATAATGTCATGATGTTATGCAAGTATGTATGCAAATGAATTAAATGCTTATATACCTATTGTTTATGATTATGCAAAAATGATTATGGAATGCTTCCGTAGATGCTATGCGATAATTTATATGATAATGGAAATATGATGCAAGGAATGAATGTGATGGATGCTTATGATAATATGTTTATATGATAATCGATATGCGATGTGTATATTTCCTATATGATATGTTTATGCAATATGCTAATGATTTGTGGATGCAGGATTAATGATGATAGCGATGGTGATGGTGATGATCAACTGTCATAGTACTTTGTTAGTGCGGTTAGTAAGAAAAGAAGTCATTTCAACAAGACACAGGATGATGAAAATGCAAATGAGGATGATGATGTTGATTACTTGTCGAGGAATTGGGATTTTCAAAAGGACCAAATTTTCTTATGTTTGATAACGCATGTGGTACGATGCATCAAGGTATAGGAAACTAGGATGGCATTGTACTTAGTGTGATGGACTTTGACTTGACAAGCAAATAGAAGTATTCTTTCTCATACCTAACATAGGGAAACCTTGCTAGGATGTACTTCAGAAGTTTCAGAAACCTCAGACCAAAACACGGAAAGGTAAACCTATCCATGCAATAGTCAACAAGTTTACCTAGACCTCCTCCATTCATACCTAACAAAGCAAGTATTCGCTGAGGTTATATTACAAGAACATCCAACAAGCATAATAGACAAAAAAATAATGATCGTTGCCCCATTCCTATTTCTCTAAATCCTTTGTTCGGATATCCTTGAGAGGTCCTTGGACTGAGTGCAATAAGATAAGTCAAAAGACAAAGATAAAGCACACAAACAAGTTGATGTTCTTCAATATTGCTAACCAAAAGGGAATGTGTTCTTAAGGATAAGAACCGAAACTATTGCCAAAAGATAATGCCCATTGTAGGAAGGATACATCCTAGGACATGTTAGTGGATGGCGTCACGTCATTTCGTTTATGCAAAGTGTTCTTTTTGATAAATAATGCCCATTGTAGGAAGGATTCATCCTAGGAAATGATGTTATCAGATGATTGATATGTGACTATTTGGATGATGGAATATCGACACAAAGAATTAACCAACTTGTTTATGTACTGACTTAGACTTGAGAATTGACGTTTTTGAGTTTTACTTTTAAGTTGCTAGACTTGTTTCTAACTATTTCACCAAAGGTTGAGGATGACAATTAGTTTATTATGAGTGGTGTTTATTGTGGGTGTAAGCAAGATGAGGTGGATGGATTTTTTTCGAATATTTGGATGTTTTTGATCATTTTGAGATGTTTTGAGGTTGTTTTTGGTATTTTCGAGATTTTCAAATGTTTTGATTTTTTTGATTTTCCAAATGTTTTTGGGTTTTTCTGAGATTTTGACCAAGAGACTAACCTAAAGACCTATCCTAGGGGCCTCAAGGGCTGATCAACAGATTAGCCTTGCCTACGTTATACACGTAGAGACCACCTAGTTCGACTAAAGACTTGACTGATTTACAGATGACGATATACATTATGAGATGTCAGTTTATTATGACAGACTCCTAAAGGACTGACCTAAGTGTCTTCGGGGATGATCAAAGATCAACCTTGCCTATGTTCAAGCTCAGAGATGATGTAGTTCAACATGACGACTCTGTTTTTGACTTTTGACTGACTTTTTGACCTTTTTTTGGGTTTTTGATATGTTTTGATGTTTTTGGATTTTCTGATGTTTTTGGATTTTCTGATATTTAGGACTTTAAGAAAATACACGAATCTGATCCAATGAGAACATGCCCCCAACGTGATGCAATAGAATACTCCAATAAAGGTAGGACAAACTAACCTTGAGGATGGGCCGAGTAGTAATAGGAGCCTGGATCATGATACAAAAATAGGACCAAGCTATGGTGCAGATGCGAGTGGATGAGTGATAGATGGAGATCTAAATGCGATGGATGATGGAAGCGTAATGGATGGATGATGCAGAACAAGCCGTAAAGAACCTGGTGGATGGAAAGTGCTTATTTACGCAAGGCACCTGTTTGCTAGGTTTTCACCAAGGTACCCCAAAGTGCTACCAAAGTGGTTTTCACTAGAGGACGATTTTTTTTCTCTTTACTATTTTTTATCCTTTTTTATTTTTGATTTTGCTTTTTGATTTTTTTTTGTTGTTACCAAGATGCCCGCTTGCCGTTTTTCACTGAAGTAACCATTTTTTAGGACATTTTCTAATTTTTTTGATTTTTGCTCTATACCTTGAAATATTTAGGCATAAAACTATTTGAGATGAGAGATATTCATGGCTCTTTTGTAGAGGTTCTCTTCGGTTGGACAACCATGCCCCCGACTTGTAATCTCTGTCAGATGACGAATGGTCCCAAACTCAATTGGGTTCAAACTTTCCTTTGTTGCTTGGGTTTGGGACATTCTTCCATTTTCTTTTAAGACTGCCCGACTTGGAACGTCTTGCTTCTGATTTTCTTATTGTAGCTCCTTTTGAGTCTATTCTTATAGACTTGCAAATGATTCAAAGCATCTATCCGTCGCTCATCCAGTAGATCTAGCTCATTCAATCTTGACACTTGGTACTGTTCATCTATGATGAGGTTTTGCAATGATATCCTAAGGGATGGGAGCTCGATCTCAATGGGGAGTATGGCTTCTGATCCGTAGACTAGGGAGTAGGGGGTGGTGTCAGTGGGTGTTAGATACTGGTTCGATAGGCCTAGAGGGCAGGATTAAGTCAGAAATGCTAGTCACCCATTGTGTCATTGACTATTTTCTTAAGGATTTTCGAATGGTTTTGTTTGTAGCTTTGCTTGGCCATTGCCTTGGGGATAGTATGGGGTGGAGAAGCGATGTTGATTTTGAATTTCTCACACAAGTCATGAACATCTTGATTCTTGAATGGTGTCCCATTATCTGAGATAATGGCTTGTGGAACACCATAGTGGTAAATGAGATAGTTAGGATGAACTTTGAAATCTGCTTCCCAGTTATATACGTCATGGGTATGGCTTCCACCCACTTAGTAAAGTACCCTGTAGTTATGATGACTTGCAGCCATTAGATGAAGTGGGTGTGATTTTGCCAATGAGATCAAGTCCCCACTGCGAAAAGGGCCATGGTGTGATGATAGGATGAAGCTCTTGAGCCGGAGCATGGATGAGGTCCCCATGCTGCTGACATTGTAGACACTTTCTGGCATGATCATGTGCTTCTCTTTCCATTGTGGGCCAATAATACCCCATCCTCAACAGTTTCTTAGCTATGGTCATTCCACTCAAGTGTGAACCATAGATACCGTTATGTACTTCAGTTAGAGCAGTCAATGCCTCCTCAGCATTTAGGCAACGTAGTAGGGTTCCTTCTATGCTTCTACGATATAGGGTATCTCCTAGGATGACTAATATAGATGCCTTTCAAACAAAGGTTCATTTTAGGTTTGATGGTAGGTTAGCGGGTATGACTCCTATTCGAAGGTATGTGTAAATGTCATGATACCAAGGATCACTAGGACCAACGATTTCGCACACAAATTCTGATTCTAGTACCTCGAATGTGGGCAAGAGAAGATGCTCTATCATGAATTCATATTTTGGAGCATTGTTGGGGATGTCCAGTAGGGACCCAATTGTTGCCATGGCGTCTGCTGCTCTATTGTTGGCTCTGGGTATTTGCTCAAATGTAATTTCGATGAAGGATTCTTTGAGAGTCTCCACCAATTTCTTGTATGGAGTGAGCTTGTCGTCCTTGGTCTGATATTCATCATTGACTTGATTTATGATCAATTGGGAGTCTCTGTACACTTTGAGAGTTATGAAGTTCCATTTCACTGCTATTCTGAGACCTATAGTCAAAGCCTCATATTCCGTGATATTATTAGTGCAAGGAAATGCTAGTTTGTAGGACCTTGGTATGCAATCCCCTTGTGGGTTATGAAGAAGACACCAACTCCTGATCCATGTTGTGTGTATGATACATCGAAGTATAGTTTCCAGTGGTTAGCTCCGTTGAGATTTAAAATGGATTCATCTGGAAACTCTGAGACAAGAGGGTTCTCTAAATAGATTGGTGCTTTTGCCAATTGATTTGCGATGACTTGTCCCTTGATTGCTTTCCTCTCTACATATTCAATGTTGTATTCTGACAGTATCATCACCCATTTTGCCATTCTTCCTGTGAGCATTGCCTTCGATAGTAGATACTTGAGAGGATCAATTTTGGCGATGAGTTTTATTTTATGTGCCAACATGTAATGTCTGAATTTTTGTGATGAAAAAACTACTGCGAGGCATGCTTTCTCAATGAATGAATAGTTTAGCTCATGACCAACCATTGTCCTGCTGATGTAATAGATAGCCCTTTCCGTTCCATTTTCGTCATGCTGAGCTAGAAGAGCTCCAAGGGCTGCTGCTGTCGCTGACACGTATAAGATCAATGGTTTCTTTGGGATGGGTGGCATTAAGATTGGTGGTGTTAGTAGATATTCTTTGATTTTGTTAAATGCCTCTTCACACTTGGTATCCCATTTGTATGCTACTCCCTTGTGGAGCAGGTGAGAGTATGGGTTTTGTTTGTCCACCAATTGTGCTATGAATCTACGAATGGATTGGAGTTTGCCTTGGAGGCCTCTCAATTGTTTTAATGTATTTGGTGCTTCCATTTCGAGGATTTCTTTCACCTTTGTTGGATCCACCTCGATACCCCTCATTGATACTATATATCCTAGTAGTTTATCTGATTGTACGCCGAAGACACACTTCTTGGGATTTAGTCTGACTTTGTACTCTTCCAGTCTATCAAAAATAGCACTTAGGGTTTCTATATGATCTTTTCTTTTTCTGGATTTAGCTAGGATGTCGTTGACATAGTCTTCGACCGTCTTATGGATCATGTCGTGGAATATCAATGTCATGGCCCTTTGATATGTTGCTCCTACATTTTTTAAGCCGAATGGCATCATGTTCCAATAGTATTTCCCCCATGGACAAGTGAAGGTCATCTTATGTTGGTCCTCCTTAGTTATCATGATCTGATTGTACCCTGAGAATCCGTCCATTAGTGACAACATCTCATGTCCCGTTGTCATGTCTACTATCATGTCAATGTTTGGAAGTGGGAAGTCATCTTTTGGACATGCCTTGTTCAAATCTCTGAAGTCTGTATAGATTCTAATGGCTCCGTCAGGCTTTGAAATAGGTACCAAGTTTGATACCCATTATGGATAATCTATTGGCCATATGAATCCTACATCTAGAAGCTTTTTTAGCTCCATTTTGACCAATAAGGTGATCTGAGGGTGCATTTTTTGAAGCTTGTGTCTGACAGGCTTTGCTTTTGGATACACTGCTAAGTGGTGAACCACAGTCTTTGGATCAAGTCCTGGCATGTCAACATAACTCCATGCGAAGTTTATCTGTCTTTCCCTTAAGAAGGCTGCTAGGAGCTCGTGCTCTTCTGATAGTAGTGATTCCACATAGACTGTGATATGCGGGGTCTCCTATGTTCCTAGGTTGACCGGATTGCATTTTTCTGCCAAGACTGCTGACTTTTCTTGATGAATAACTCTTAAAGGAAGATTGAATCCCCCATGCTCAGGCACCTTAGAGAGGTTTTCACCATTGGATGCATCCTTTATTTTTACTTTATTCTTGTCAGAGAGTGCCACAGTGTGGTTTTCACTCAAGGACTTGGATATTATTCTTAATTTCTCACTTTTGTGAATGAGGGATTCAATCGTTTCCCCATAATAGGCATGTGTGTCCAACTCTATTATAAACCCTACTTTGTGATCCCCATCTAGAATGTTATCCCACAATCCCATGAATTCTGAGAGTGCCTCATCGTTTTTGAATGTATCTAGAACTAGTGGTCCTCGTTGGTCATAGTCAATGAGTTGGGGATAGACTAGACAAATCTCATGATTTTGATGGTCTATTTCAAAGGATAGGGTACTAATCATAGAGGGTGGTATCCTCGAATAGCCTGGGTAAGTTGGGTGTGGGGTCCTTGTCATCGCTACTAGTACAAACATTGGTTATATCAAATGTAAAATTATCCATGACACGACCTGTAGATATGGGTAGGCGTAGTTCGGCTGGGGTTGGCTGAGGAGGATTGTTAACCATTCTAACTGGAGGACTTCGGCCATGTATGGTTATACTTGGAGGGGTACATCCAAGGCCAAGATTTTTTATTGGTCGCATCTCTGGCATGATAGGTATTATGAGCCCATTGTCGTTTTTCCCAAGTCCTTGATTTCTATTGTAGCCTATTGCGAGCATCATTTGTAGGCCCTTGCTTCTGTCATCCATTGGTAATTCAAGTGTTGGTCTTTCATCTTGATATAACATGTGAGATGGATTTTCCTCAATAACTAACCATCGAAGATCTCCACATCTTGTAACTTTGGGATAGTTTTCAGGAGACATTTGGGATGTGGAAGCCTCATTTATTTGCGGTCGTCCCCTTGATCTAGGAGATTGTGGTAACTCTCCTACCACAAAGGCATTATTAGGGAGCTTGTAGTTTTTGTAGCCATTATCTTAGATAATGAGCTTGATGTCAGAGATGGTGGGAATGGCGGGAGTTGCGGGTGTCTCTATCACAGAAGTGGATGCTAGAGTGGAAGGATCAATGTAAGGTGTGGATGGGCCCTCATCATTTTTTGGTACTTGGGGGATTTTGTAATATTTTGCTTCAAGATTTTTGCAATAGGAGAAGGGTTCAGGATCTCCATGGATGGTAACTTCTTGTCCATTATGTGTAAATTTCACACATTGGTGGAAATTTGATGCTACTGCTTTCATCACATCGATCCATGGACATCCTAAGAGGATATTATAGGGTAAGTCGAGGTCCAAGACCTAACAAGTGGTTTCCATGATGGCAAGCCCTACTTGAATAGGGAGTTTGATTGTGCCTTGAGACACTCTTTCTTGATCATCATATGCTCTTATCGTGATACCCTTCCCTTTCTTGATGGAATCTTTTGCTATTTTCAATTGCTTGATGAGGTTGAGAGAACAAATGTTCAAGCTTGCACCTCCATCCACCAAGACCCTTTTGATTTTGCTCTTATGTACTATGGCTTCCAAGTGAAGTGCACAGTTGTGAGATGGTTGAGCAGGGAAATCTTGGTCAGAGAATGTAAGAAGATTAGGCGTAATGATATTTCCAACCATAGCTTGGAATTGCTCCGCATAGAGATCTGCGGGAACAGTGGATGAGGCCAACGCTTCCTCAAGGATTTTCTTATGAACTGATGATATTTTTAACAACTCCATGATGGAGATGTGTGTTGGAATTCTCTTGAGTTGGTCTAGGACATTGTAGCCATTAGGAATGAATCTAGATGCAGGGGCTCTATTTGGTTGGGATGATCCTGCGATGGTTATTTTTCTGCCTCTTGTGGCGACTCCACAATGTTTGGCATAGGCACCTTTGATAGTAATGACCATGCAGTCTTCATTTAGGGAGGTGACGACTGTTTCATACACATGATTTATGTTTGAGTGGGTGCCTTTCCCTTTATCATTTTTATTCCCTTTGTTGCCATGATTCGACATCGGATTCGTGTATATCTTAAGATCCTGGTTTCTCGTTGGTTGTTCCACGTTTATGATTCTTTTATCGATGAGATCTTGGATGATTTGTTTCAATATCATGCAATTGTTTGTGGTATGGCCTTTGATTTTATGGAACTCGCAAAGTTTATTCTCGTTATACCAAGGAGGTTTTACATCCGGTTCTTGGTAATTTTTGAAGGTAGGAGCCTTGATGATTTTTTCATCTATCAGCTTTTTCATTATGTCATCAAATGGTTCCCCCAAAGTGGTATATTTTCGCTTGGGATAGCTCTTGCGTTGAGGTGGTCCCCTTTGATCATTGAGATTATTGATGGTTGGATTGTTGTTTGGTTGGTGTGTTATGTGATGAGTGTTTTGGTGTTGTGTTTGGGTTTGCGGTGCGGGTGTGTTTTGGTGAGGGGCACTAATGACCACCTTGGCATCGACGATACCATCATTAGTAACATTTTTGTTCCTTGCCCACGTGCAAGGTTTATCATTTTAATTGGATGGTGGGTGGTTGTTTTGTTGTTTGTGGTATGATGTTGATTTCGCGGGTTGAGTCGCAAGGTCTCTTTTGATGCTAAGCACCTTGGGGATCAACTGATCATATGTGGTGATGCCCTGAACCTTGAGATGAAATTCCAAGCGGCCTTCAAGGTTGGCTATGATGGTGCAAACTTGTTGTTCTTTTGGCATGGTCCATTTGCTCTAATTGGCCTTGGATCACCATCGTTGTAGGAATGAGGCGAATGATTCTCCCTTTCCTTGTTTCAGAGCTGAGAGTTCTTCTAGACTAACATCCATTGCAATGTTGCATGCATAATTTTTAATGAATGCGTCTATAATTTCTTGGAATGTTCTAATTCCTGAAGGTAGGCGAGAAAACCATTCCATATCATGGCCTACCAAGCTCCTAGGAAATAGCCACATCAGATAAGTATCGTCATATGTGACCTCCATGCAATGAACCTGGAATTCCCTGATGTGATCTTCAGGGTTTCCCGTCCCTCGATATTTGTCAAATTTGGGGATCTCAAATCCCTTGGGGAATGGTTTCATTACTAAGCTCCTATCACATGGATAGGGACACAAGTTGCTTGGTGTTTTGGTTGTTCGCCCTGATTGAAGGTCAAACACTTGTTACGAGAGCAACCTGATTTGTGTTGTCACATCATTTTACGGATCAGGGGGTGGGATGAAAGTGTTTTGGGGTGTTTCAATTGTGGGTTGGATGGGTGGGTTGGTCGGTGTGTTGTTCGATGGTATCTGTATGTTTTTCCGAGCGAGGTAGGCTTCCACCTGCTTTTGTATGAACAACGCTTGTTGTTGATCTTGTTGTTGCTGCGCTAAGATTTGTGCTTGTTGTTGCACTTGTTGTTGTGCTTATTGTTGTTCCAACAATGCTTGTTGTTGGACTTGTTGTTGTTCCAAAAATGCTTGTTGTTGGGCTACCAATTGTGTTGCTTCTTGCTGCTCTTGATATTGCTTTAATGCTTGCTGATATGCTTGCAATTGCGCTACTTGTCTTTGTGTAAGGAGTTGTGCTTGATATTGGGCTTGTTGTGCCTAATATTGAGCTTGCGCTTGTGCTTATTGTTGTTGCAATAGAAGTTGTGCTTGAGTGGCCTTTTGTGCTTGCAATGCTTGCACGACTTCTTGTTGTTTTTGTAATAAAGCTTGGGCTTGTGCAGCTTGTTGCGCTTGTAATGCGGCTTGTGCAGCTTGGACAACTTGTGCAGCTTGAGCATCTAGGTGTATGGATTTTTGTTTTTGCACTTGTTGGAATCCCCTTTGAAAAGCAGCTTGCAATGTTGCGCTGTATTGACTTGATGTAGTGGAAGTTGGTGGTGGTGGGGGTGGTGGTGGATTTAGAATTGCGTTTGTGGTGAGTGATGATGTCGTGTTGATGTTTTTAGTGTTGGATGGTGGTGTTGATGTGGTGGTTGGTCCTTGAGAGACCATGCTTTGCAATGTTAGGGGGGTGTTTGATGATGTTGCAATTGTTTGTGCATTTTTCGTCTGTTATTGCGATATTGACAACAAATTTTGAGAATCTGGCATACTACTTTGATTGATATTTGGGATGTTGGTTTGATTTATACTTGGTAGAGGAGGAAGCCCTAAACCAAGAAGTGATGTGGATGATGATGGAAATGGTGGAAGAAGTGGAAATGTGAGGGGTACGAGCTCTTGTGAGAATGTTGTGGTGTCGAATATGCCCCCCGGTCCGAACATGTCTCCTTCCTCTTGCAAATTTGTGAGGAGAGAAGTTTGAGGTGTTGCATGGAAGAATGATGATGATGGATCATAATGGAAGGTGAGAGGAACATTCTTATGTAATGGGTTTTCGGGTATGTTTTGTTCCAAGGTGGTGTTTTCATCCAAGTTTTGATTATTAACAAGGGGGTGTGTTTGAATAGCATTGAGAAATGCATTTCCCTTATTAACATTGGGTTGTGTTGGAGCAAACGATGTCGTGATTTGCAGAATTTTTTGCGTGATGTTTTGGGATGGGGGTGTGGATGAAATGGGAATGGTGGATGATATTGGAGGAAATGATGTCTCTACTATGGTACTCACGTCGAAATCCGAAGGTAACTTGGCCCCTTGTTTTGCTAGCTCAAGCATGTATAACGAAGGGTTAAGTCTCATCATGATGTTGATGATTTTATGGTCTCCGGATTTTGAAGCATTTCAGTCATTTCGTCACGAGACATTCCAAAGGTAAGATCATCTCCTTAGTTTTCCTCTTGTAGATTTTGTGATGATGAGAGGGTCAAAGGATTGCTTGATTCGGTGGGATTCATCTCTACGTTTGTTTGGCTAAGATTGCTTGAAGCGGGCGTTTCTTTGTTGGCTTCCATGCTCTTCTTGTATTGAGATCTAGTTTGAACCATAAAACGAGGATCAATTTTCAAGAATGTGAGAGACAAATCTCTTGGTTCTTTGGATTGATCTTTATTTTATGTCCAAAGTAGAAGATTTTTTTTTTTAGGATATCTTAAGAATCAAGAGATGATATGGCAATGATGTAAGGGATGGACGATGTGGATGTTATGGTATTTTGATCAATCTTGATGGAAGATACTATGCTTTTGGAACTTTTAGATACGTTGTGGATTTTTATTTTGATTTGATTTTGGATTTTGATTTTGATTTTGAACAAAAAGACCCTAAGATGTTGGATGATGATCTAAGGGATAGATTTGATTAAAGGATGATAATTTGGATATGTGTGGGGAGAAGGATGCATCTATCCACACCTATTCAAACAAGATGATAGTTTCACTAAGCATATGAAGAAGGATTCATCTATATATACTAAGCTAAACAAGATGATTTTGATGACTTTGACTAAGCACATGCAAAAGGATGCATCTACACATACCTAGCCAAAGGTGATTTTGATAATGTTTTCAAGGATTTAGTCTCAAGGATTTTGATGATTTTGATTATGCCAAAAAGCCTAGCATTAAGGATGATTTCAAAAAGTTGATTTGTGAGATAGTGTTTGTTTTGATGTTTTGAAGGATGGATGAAAAAATATTTTGATTTTGCTCTGATCCTAAAATGAACCTAAAAAAGACACTTTGTTTATCTAGACTTAGGTATTGAAGAACATGCAAATGCTTCCTATAGACCTTTGTTACTAAAGAATGATTCAATAGACTTTTGGATTTCCAACCAATGACCTTTACTTTGAACTTTTTCAAGAATCGTGAGGCTTCAACACACATGAAAGTTAATTTTTCTTAGCTTTTCTTAATGGCTTCATTTTACCAAAAACACTTTCTTTGATTAAATTTTCAAACTAAGATGTCCAATGTCTTAATCTCTTCAAACCCCACAAGATATGTCATGTGGAAATTTGATGAACTTAAGGCAAGGGTTTTCCTATTGTTTACTTAAGTAGACAAATCAAGATGCAATCTAATGTTTAGAAACCTCTAAGGATGTGAGCCCCAAGGGAAAACAATAACATATGGATTAAGTCAATTGTATTTGTCTCCAAAAGGGTTTGAAATTTGGATGATGATGTTAAGTGTTTGTTTTCAAAATGTTTTCGATTAAGCAATGCATTTTGTAACCCAAGAATAAGTACAATCCTATGGATGTGTAAGGCAATATTTGTTGGATTCCCACTTGGGAAAGTCCAGCTACGCTTATCTTTAGTGAATGGCTAGATGCTTGACCCCACTGGCTTCCCTCCATGACACTCACTTATATAGGGAAGCCAAGCATCAACACCCATGAAACTCCCATGGCATGTTTTCCATTTCTACTAGAAGACTGTAAAGTGTGGGGTGGCTTCAGAACGACCGTTCTTGCACCAACAAATAGATTAAAGGATTTTGAAAAATTCTAGCACGTGGGTTTTAATAAGGACTTTCCATTTGTGGAGATTGACCCATATGACAAGAGTCCCCTTTCAGATCCATCTTTTTGGAATCAACCGCGTGATATTGGCGTTTAATCCAATACCCACATTTATATACCGGTTGGAAATACTCTTGGCTTTAGAGTGTTACCAGTTGAGTCGTTCCCTTGGGTGAGTACTTTTTCCCCAAGGCAGGCCCTCTAGGATAAACAAAAGCGAATGAAGAACAATATTTGTAACTCGATCAATCCTTGTTGGCAACAAAGAGAGAGAATATATGTAACAATGCCCCCACTCACACTCGCTCAAGATTTTGTTCAATTTTTAAACCCAAATCGAAGTGTGGAGGTGATTTCTTTATCTCACCCTAAAGTCATGAAAAAGGCCTTTTGATTCTCAAGATCGCTATAAAGCGCGACAGAAGCACATACGTCCTTTTTCAATGCCTTTAGTTTAAGTAAGCCTTCATGAAAAACAAAGTTACACTTGTTCTTTTTAAATCCACAAAGCAAAATGTGAGTTCTTTTTAAACACCAAATGACAAGTGAGAGACATTTTGTTCAATTCAAAAACAAACTTTAGTATGTGGTTTATCCTATTGTTCATTTTATCCCTTTTGCAAGAAATGGAAAGATTCTTTTTAAACCCAAACGAAAATTAGTGTCCTAAGAAAGAAAGGATAACAATTTCGTGAAAAAGTGTTAAGCAAACACTAAAGTGTTAAGCAAACACTAAAAAAAACTTTGATTTGATGAAACATCCTCTCATGCTTCTCCTATCTTCATTTTCGATTTCCAACCTACAAGGAAGAAAAACCAGTCAGATTCTAGAAAATACAAAAATTAAAAAGCAGAAAACAGAAGACAAATTAATCATCAATCAAAAAGCACGTGCTACAATTAAATTTCCCCTTTTTACTCCCAACGTCGCAACTCATAACTGCGTCACAGTTTGATTTCTAAGCAGTGCTCTCACAGCGCCGCTTGTCAGTCAACGTCGCTCTGTGTTGGGACAGAGAGCTCAACTGCATCGCACTTTTTGCCCAGCGTCACAATTTTCTTCCAGTGTTGTAGTTTGATATTTTCAAAAAAAATTGTGAATCAATGAGTCCAGCGGCGGAGTTAGAAATTCAAATTTTCTTGGCGGGACAAGTCTAGCGTCGCACTTTAAGTCTCCTGCGGTGCTATATAGCGACGCTGAAGAGACAACAATGCTAAAACAGCGACGTTGAGCTCCCAACATTAGAATTTTCTGTGTATGAGCAAAAACGAGGAAATTTTGGGAAAATATGAGAAAGAATGATATCCAACCCTCCTTCTAGCGCCAAATGTGCGAACCCTTTTCCTAGTACTTGCAAAACAACATGAATAAACGAGTTAAACAAGAGATTGCAAGTTAAAACAAGGATTCCCCATGAAATCCATTTACAACACTCAAACTAGGAAGAAAATAGTGAAGAACGCAATGGAAATGATAAAACAAAGATTGAATCCTAATTTAAATGTGCAACTCATGTTCCCATGGGGGAATTGGTGCCAATTTGATGTGAAAATCGGCCCTTTCCCAATTCCTAAGATGCAAGCTTGATATGTTGATGAGATTGATCCACTTTGTTGATGAAGGATGAGAGCTCCAAGGCAAAAATCTGCAAAAAACCTAGCTAAGAACTCAATGATAATGGATGAAATTTGAGAGATATTTGAGCACAGTAACTTTGCATAAGTTGTGGATGATCAAATGAGGATATGAGCTCTTTATTTATAGAATGCCAAGATGGATGAATGTCCAAATTTGAGCAATGTGGGACTAACATTCATCCAATGGCATGATGCCACTTGTCAATCTATGAGTGGATGGAGGATGTGCAAGATTTGGGGATTGTGCCAATAAATGCATAATTTTGAATTTCAAATTTGTTGAAATGACTTGCAAGAGGGAAGGGAAAATGCAATAAATGCCACTTGGCTCAAGGCAAAGGACATGTAAGATGAAGTTATTGCCTTGTTGGATGTACATGTTGACTTGGAATTTTTGAATTCAAATTGAGAGAATATTCCAAAAGATGCCTTGTGAGGAAAATAGAAATTTAATAAGTGAATTAAATCTATTTTCATGTGCAACTTGCATTATCTAGAGGATGGGACATGAGATGAGATTAAATTAATCAAGGGTTAATTAATTTAATAGGAGAGGTTAGATGATGTGACCTATTTGACTCAAATTGATGGATTTATTTAAATCAAATAAGAGAGGAATATGGTAAGGGATTAATTAAATAAGGATTTTGATTTATTTAATTAAAAGAGATGGTGTTAGATTAAATCAAATAAGGTTTCAATTTATTCAATTTAATGGATAGACTTTGGAGATTTAATCAAATAAATTGATTATTTAATTAAATAGGGATAATTAGATTAGATGAATTGATTTAATTAATAAAAAAGATGACTTGATTAGATAAACTAATTTATTTAATTAAGAGAGAGAAATTGATGAGTTTAATCAGATAAGGAGATCTGATTAAATGGTTAGACCGAGGGATGATTCTGGAAGAAACGATGTTAGTAGTCAGGATCAGATGCACAATGTCAATCAGTATATTTTACGTGTCTATAAATTTAATTAAATAAAGATTACTTAATTAAATGACTAGCAAATGGAGATGATTCAAGACGAACCAGTGTTAGTAAATCAGGATCAGGTGTATAGGTTCAATTGGTACATTTTACATGTCTACATTTGTCCCCTCTTTGAAGCAACGTACTTGTTGTGTTGGTTCAAAGAATAAATTGTCTTGATCAAAATTACAAAAATTCTTTGAATTTTTCAAATGCCCCACTACTACCCCAGCGAAAGAATTATGCTGGTAAAATGCCCCCTCGAGAGATCGGGCGAAGAGGTTTGATTTGAGGTTCAATATCTAGACAAAGAGGTTCAAGATTAGTTCAAATCGAGTATTTGATGTAGATAGATTTGATGATGTAGACATTCATCGGCCATGGGTAACCTCAAGTATACTTTGATATATTACACAAATTTGGATAGAAATGTTAGTAAAGATAGAAGAATAAGAAGAAATAAGATGATGACAAGAGGATCCAAAAAGTCCATGATGCATTAAAACATTATTGGATATGATGATGGATGATGATGTTGATGATGGTGTTCGCTTGCCAGGAATTAGGATTTTAAAAGGAACCATTTATCTTATGTTTGATAACACACATAGATATGATGCATCAAGGTATAGACAACCAAGATGGCATTGTATCTAGTGAGATGGACTTTGAATCAACAAATAGATAGGAGTATTCTTGTTCACACCTAACATACATAAACTTTGCTAGGAAGCACCTAACAAAGCAAGTATTCGCTAAGTTATATTGTAATGCCCCGTCTAAATAACCTAAGAATGTTGCAAAAGTGATATAAAAGTGTAATAATTTTTTTTAAAAAAAGAAGTAATAATACTAAGTTAATTAGTTGCAAACATTCTTAGGTTAAACGACGTTACACTACTTTGAGTATTCCATAAGCGACTTAAGTATTTCGCATTGCACTTAATAATTCATAACATAAAATAAACATTGCATAAAGATAAATTTTTCCATTCAAGATATAATAAAGTACAAACATGTTTTCCATACATTGCATTGATATGCTATTACAATACTCATCCAACTTGATGAGGTAGCTCAAATAATAGTTACAATTACATTGTTCACCTCTTAACATTGAGGGATGTTTTCAAATACATGTTTACAATATACAATGATGAAAGTATAGAAGAAATCCATGTGCGAGCTCTCCATCCATGAAGCGCTCAATGCAACGAACAAACTGGGGACCCAACGGAGTAAGGTGCACGTTCCACCCAACCATGTGGTACCCGTAGGTCCACCCCCCATGCTAGGAGATAGTAATAAGGCTACCTAGACCTAATCTACTAACCCTAGACACTAGTACATACAAACTATTGGTTACATTGCTTCCAGATTTTGACAATTGATTGAAACACATACTTAAGGTTGACTGTTATTCTAGGCGGAGTGTCATCACAACGATGCAAAGGTTACCCTGGTGTTTCTTCCTAGGTTCTGGCCCCCAATCCTTGGGTTACCCTGGTAACCTCTTACGAAACCCGGCCCCTATTGCATATAGTTGCGGAATCGAACGTCTTTTGAAGAAACAAGACTTCGATTTGCCATTCCAGGCCTTCTCAACTTATACTCATGACTGTAGTAGCTCAAGACTCATAAGCGAGGCATACATAACTTGTTAAATTTTTTTAATTCTAATCTACAATGTCGTTTAATTATCACTGACTTAGTTAACTAATTGTAAGTTACCCTGACACCACTTTGTGTGTCGGCCCTTACAATTAGCCACTCCCCTAAACATAACACGGGAATCTATGTTTTTCCTTCTAGGGTATACAAAGTGTACATATAACCAAAATCTCTAAAAAGACCAAACATGATCAAACGTACAACAATCAATGATCATAACACAGGTGTTAAACACCAAGCAAAAGCCATGTACACATCCCTAGACTACACAAGAAATTTAAACTTAACAAGCACAATTCCCAATTTACCAGTTGATCTGGAAGACTTGATTATTAGAAACATTCCCCTTTTTTCCAATTCACAAATTAAAATATCTTAAAGCAAATACCATTCTACCTTTTGGATATACTAAATCCATTCAAAAATAAAGAGAGAGAAAGAATTAAAACAATTCAACTAAAAATTAAGTTTATTCTCCCCATTTAGTTTAAAAAAAAATCTCTAATTGATTTAACTTACAAAAATATCACATTTTAAATTAAATCTAATACATATATAAATATATATTCTTTCAAATTAAATTTATAATAACAAACTAACTATTTTTTTTATAAAAAATATTCATATTAAAATGATTATTTTCAATTAAAATACAAATATTTAATATATATAATATTATAATAATATATATTATATATATATATTATATAATATATATTATATATATATATTATATAATATAAATATTATATATATATATATATAATATATGTATTATAATTAAAATATATATAAATAAAACAAATTTAAATTTAAACTTCAATTTTTAAAACAAAATGCATATGTTAGGGTTTCGGCTGCTATGCAGCCGACCCTAAAGGGGCCGCGGTGGCGGCGGCGGCAGCCTATGCGCTGCCTGTGAAGGCAGCGCAGGGCTGCCTTCGTAGCCACCGCTGCTCCATATGAGCAGCCGTGGGGAGGCCCCTGCGCCTTCCCACCGCCTCCTGTGCATAAACTTCATACGAATTTTAATTCGTTTTTTTTTTTTTTAAAACATAAAAATTATTTCTGCGGAAATCATTCCGCACTTCGGATTCCAATCCGAATTTTTTATAAAAAAAATAAACGCCTGTATGGCGATTTCATACGGAAATTCACAAACGGGTTTCCAAAAATTTTAACCATTTAATATCATAAATCTTTCATAAGAAACGTATATATATATATATATATATATATATATATATATATATATATATATATATATATATATATATATGTACAGTTTTGTTTTTAAACAGTAATTTAAAACTTTGAGGAAGTGAAAATACTTTCTACAGAATTATTTACTGGAAAATAACACAGCAAGTCCGGAAATAAAAATACTCAGAATCATTTCCTTTCACAAAACTAGAATAATTTTCTACAGACAATATTACTCATAAATTTTCTGAAATATACAAATCCTCTAAATAGAAAAACACAATATACAATTTTCCAAATAAACAAGAAATTACAGCTGAGTATTCTTTTCTTTCACAGTTTTTCCTAATTTTGTTTCTTGAAACTTGAATAACTAACAGAAAGTTTCACAAAAGAATTTAAATAAAAACAAGAGAAATACCTAATTCCCTGTGTTTGAAGATTTGGCTGTTGGAGAATATCTTCTGTCTGTAAGTTACAATCCTTCAAATCTTCCACAAAAGCTTTATCCAATGGAAAGAAATCTTCCACAAATATACAACCCCAGAGAGATAACAACTTCTAAGAAAATTTGAATTTTTTTCACAGAGAAATAATTTTTTTTTTGCCAGTGCCCAGAAAATTTCCCCCGAGGCAATTGAATAACCCCGTGCAAAATCCCAGATCCTCAATAACCTCCGTGAAAATTTTCAACAACCTTTTTACAATAATGGCACTCACACACTTGTCGAGAAGTTGTTGAGAAAAATATCTTCTCCTCTTCTCGGCAATTTTGCCATTCAAAATTTGCATGTAATTTAATTAATCTATTAAATTTAAAATTTGAAACTCAATTTTCCAATTGCATACAAATAACTTATTTATTTTATTCTAAATACTAAAAATCAAATTTCAATCACAATTTTATTTTATTTTATTTTCTAATTTTCTAACTCATTTAAATATAATATAATTTATGCACTTAATAATTTAATTTAATTAATTAATTAATTTAATTAAAATAGTTAAATCCTTTTAAGACCAACTATTTAACTAAATAAACTAACTAATGTATTAAATAATCAAGTAAATAAATTTCAATCATATTTAAACATTAATTATATAGCAATAAATAAAGCACAATAACAAACATTTAAAATTAACCAATATTTATGTTTCAAAAATGATTTAACCAACAGAAACACATTACAACCTACGACTCACAACTGAAAACTGACTAAGTACTATGACCAGAGTTGTAAACTAGGCTAGGATAAACCTTACTATCTCCCGTTCAACAATTCCGTTGAGTCTTGACACGCTCAGACCTGATTACACAGGTGGAGTCAGTGTCATGTACCTGCAAATCTTGCAACCAAGCATATAACGTGCATACATGTGTATATATATATATATAAAACAGTAAACAGGCACACCGTGCGGAGAAAATCACAGATATCGCAGGGCACTCGCAAGCGAGTGATGCGATTCTGTTCTCCACACCAATACACTCACAGAAAACTGACTCAATAAATATTGTTAGTCCATCATAAGCATGTGCATAGCAATAAACAACTGAAAGTAAACATCTATGCTAAATCATAACATGCCTGAAATCAATAAACATCACACAAAGTATCATCATGTCACAGAATAATCAACCATCGCTCAAAACTAGCGATCAAAGTATCCAACAAAACATCATAGGTCTAATAGTATGAAAAAGTATCAACAGAAAGCATAAGCATAAACGGAGGGGTACTACATATATTACTAGAACGTCCAACAAGCACAACAGACAAAAAATAATTATCAATGCCCCATTCCTTTCTCTCTAAATCATTTTGATTAGACATCATTGAGAGGTCATTGGAATGAGTGCAATAAGATAAATCAAAAGAAAAGATCAAGCACACAAACAAGTCAATGTTCTTCATACCTCTAGCCAAGGGGATGTGTTTTGTTTAGGATAAGTATCCAAAGTGATATCCAAAATGATTCCCATTGTCGGAACGATATATCCCAGGACATGCATTGTATAGGATGATGGTGGGTTGATAAGTTGTTTGATAGGATTTTGATATAAGGTTGACTAACATGTTTGTGAATGATCAGGATTTTGATTTTGCATTTAAAAGTTTGAAGTTTGCTTTTGATTTTATGTTTGAAGCTTGATTTTGTTGATTGTTGTGGTTGTTTCTATTTGTTTTGCCAAAGGATGAAGGTGATGATTGATTTATTATGGATGATTGATTATTGTGGGTGAAGCGAAATGAGACAGATGGATTTTTTGGGTTTTTTTGAATGTTTTTATGTTTTCTTAACCTGCTTTGAGGTTGTTTTGCATTTTGAGATTTTACAAATGTTTTGATTTTCCAATTTTCCAATGTTTTTGTGTTTTTTGAGATTTTATGAATGTTTATAGATTTTGTGTCTCGGGGGCTGATCAAATATTAGCCTTTCCTACGTTTAAGCTCAGAGATGACATAGTTTAGATGACCAAGTTTTTGACATTTTTCTAACTTTTTGAGTGTTTTTGGATTTTGATATGGTTTTCAATGTTTTTGGATTTTGTGCATGATTTTGACATTTTGGATATGTGTGATGATATCAGTGCTTTTTTTGGGATTTTTTTGAAAACCAAGCTAAGGTTGATTGATCTGATTGATGGATTGATGATGATAACATTGTTGAGGATACACACCAATGCAAGGATAGTGTTAAGCAACACAAGGATTGGGAAGGATATCCCAAGATGATGATGGATTGATTGGTGATAACATTGTTGAGGATACACAACAATGCAAGGATAGTGTTAAGCAACACAAGGATTGGGAAGGATATCCCCAGATGATGATTTTTAGATTGGATTTGATTGATCAGGATTTTGAAGCTTGATTTTGGAACAAACTTGTTTTGAATGATTTGATGTAACATTTGAAGTGTAAATTAGATGCAACTGATATTGATTGTTTGGATTGATGTTTGATGAAAGATGAAGCTTGATAAGGAATGTCTTTTTGTCAAAATATGACATGGGCTAGTGATTTGGATTCTTGCTCACAAATGCTTTGACCAATTTGATTTCATGTTTTCCAATGTTTGTATCACCACATAAGTTGGAGGATATAGATCAAGATTTATTCCTAAAGCAAGATGCAAATATCTGCCCCAAGTGTCAAGCAATGTATGGAATGCCATGGGTGGATGCTCGGATAGGTGTATGGATGGATGGATATGGATTACCTTGTGATAAGATAAGGTGTTCAAACAAAGGATGCTCATTTGGATAATCCTTCATGGCTCAGATAATTCTGGGTAGGATAAGATCAATGAAAATGACCCATGTCAAGATGTCTACCATAAGCAAGTGTAAAGTATGCACCAAACTTTCATCAAGGTCAAGATAATCTGGACTATGGATGCAAATGGATAAAGATAGATTGGATAAATGGTTCATGGATGAATGAATTTATTATGGATGAGATGGATGGAATGCTGGATTTATTATGGATGGGATAAGATGCTTCCACATGAACTAGCATACATAGATGCTCGATTCTACACATGACACCTATTTGCCAAGTTTTCACCATAGTACTTGCCCAAAGCGCCACCATAGTGGTTTTCACTTTAGAGGATGATTTTTCTCTTTACTGTTTTCAATCCTTTTTCTAATTTTTTTGGATTTTCATATTTTTGATTTTTTTGTATTTTTTTGAAAGATTTTAAGCTCATGCTGAACCACTTGGTGGTGTCGATGTATATGCTCCTATCATAATGTGCCATTGATATCCTACTTGAAGAATTTTCTTTGCCAAGATACGTGTACTTAAATGCAACTTTTGAGATTCTTAATTTTCTTTATTGATACCAAAGTTAACTCTGTCTCTATGCACACATCACAATAGAGTGCTTTTTGAATCCTTATGATCAAGGGTGGTTGCCAATACATGGTCAATGTGAGAAATGGATATCATGCGTGGAGGCGCAGATGGAGTGTGGTTAGGGATAAAAGATGAATTGGTTGATAGTTTGGAACCTTTGACTTTCTAAACTTGGGAAGATGAGCAATGATGGGTGGATATGAAAGTGTGAAGCGAATTAGGACCAACAACTTGATATACTTTGTATGTTGCTTGAGAAGCCTACTTTTTCCTTTGTGGACATCTTTGATGGATACTTTTCCCTTTTTTATTTTGCCCCATAGTTTCTTTGACTAATGGAGTTTGATAGGGATAATCTTTCTTTGTATTCTTTGGTATCCATGTGTATTTGATTTGTCCATTTTGCTTCCTTGCTTCTTCTGCTTTGATAATGTTCCTTGTGCTTTGATTCAAATCTTTCTTTTGAAATTGGTCCCAATTCATGGATGGGGTGATGGGTGGATGAAGATTCATGACATGGCTAGTTGTAGTATTAGCATCTATTTCATCATAAGGATTCTTCACGCTCCCTATGTTGACATTTTCCTGAGACATAGTTGCCCCCAGTATGGTGGTAGTTGCACCTTCATGCTTAAATAAATGACCACTGCATATGACATTGTTTCAATTTTCTGCTCTGCTAACTCTAGAATGTCTTGTTCTATCAGTTCTTTTTCTTTGAGTGGATAATGATGGATATTTCATACATGATTTCCTCAATCTGAATTTGGGATATATCTGATCCTAATGTTGACAACTTAGTTTGACTATAGGAATTAATAAATTGCTCTTTTTGTGTAATAATGTCAAGAGTAAATGAATCATGTTCTGAATGAAGATCATCTACGTGTCCATCCAAAGAAAGCATCTCATGGGTATATGGAGGAATATGTGCTATGTGGATGTGATAATCATTTGCGACATCTTGTATAGATAGGAGAGTGTCTATTAGATCATTGTAGTATCTTGGAGATACGGATTCTTGATCTTGATTAATGTTGGAAGTACTTTTGACATACTTTGGATCAAGTTCTTGACATGGGTCCATTTCAAAGGGTGGATTACTTACAAAGGGTTCTTGGATAACGTCATTAGGAATGAGAAGTGGCTCAATATCCTCTTGATCTTTGAGTAGAATTGGATCAAATGTTGAGTTGAAGATTCCTTCAATATCTGCAACCATGAGGTCAAAGGATGCCAATATGTCTTGGAAAGGACCATTTCTAGAATTTGGTGAAAGATGTTGATCATGCTTTGGAATAAATTCTTGAGATATGTCCTCTAACTCATTAGATAATGTAGAGACATTTTCAACATGATCATTGGTCGATGGATCAAAAAGTGGCTTTTGATGTATGTTGAGTTGATTGTTGGATGAGGTGGAAACATCTTCTAGGTGCTTATTGATGGATAGATCTTGATCATTGTTTTCAACAATTGTGACAGAGAGATTGGTTGAATCCTGATCATTGTCCCCAATAGTTATTATTTTTTGATCGATGAGGTCTTGGATGAGATTCTTGAGTCGAATGCAATTTGATGTTGTGTGTCCCTTGATTTTATGGAAATCACAAAGGTGATTTTCATTGTACCATGGTGGTTTCACTGAGGGTTCCTGATAATTTTCATAGGTGGGAATTGTGATGAGTTTTTCCTGCACCAAATGTTGCATGATCGATTAGATTGGTCTCCCAAGTGGTGTGTATTTTTGTTTTTTAACTTGTGAGATTTGTACTTTAAATTGACCTTGTGGTTATTGGTTTTTGGGATGTGGTGATTGATCTTTGAGATGTGGTGATTGATCTTCGAGATGTGGGGGTTGGATTTTTTGATGTGTTCGATCTTGATATCTAACTTCTTGACATTGGAGATATTGTTCTTGATGTGGTTGTGGACACAACTCAATGCTTCGATGACATGTTTTAACCAATGGAAGAGTGTATTGATTTTGGGGTGGAGATGTCTCTTGGTGCAATGGATCAACTATTTTGGTAAGTGTAGCAATTTGATCTAGCAAAAATTGATCTTGATTTTGATCTTGACACCCTTGATATAGTTCATTTGGTTTTTGTTCAAGCAGATTTGGAATTTATACTTGTGGTGTTTGTATGGGATCATGGACAAATTGACTTTGGACAATGTTATGATTTGGGATGATGTTCGTATTTGGCATTATAGGTTGAAATTGAACATTGTTGTGGTTGGGAATCCCATTGCCTTGATTTAGGTAACTTTGATTTTGCATGGTGTTACCTTGACTTGGATCAATACATGCAGTCATTAACATCTTATTTGGACTTTGAACAACATTCATATGATTCACAAACATATCCATCCCAGAGTTTACCAAGTGTGGATTTGAAATGTTCATGTTTGGTAAACGTGTACTTGGTATATTCACATTTGGCATGTATGGATTTGGTGGGATAATGTTGTTTGTTTGAAGACTCATGCATTGATAGTTTGATTGATAGATTTTTAGGTTTGGACTTTGATTTAAATCTACCATTGGGAAAGGTATTCCAAAATTTATATTGGGCATACTCACATTTGTTGTACCATTGAGGTTTGTAGGAGATAATGATCCCATGTATGGATTGTATAAATGTGAGTTTTGATAATCCATTGGTTTTGTAAGGTTTTGATAGTTTGGTTGACTTAGATCACTCATGATGTATGAAGCAAGTTTATATTCCATGTTCCTCTTGTGTTTTGACCTTGTTGATCTCTAAGGGGTTTAGGACCAATGATGAGATGAAGGATGAAAGGGGTGAATGATATGGGTGTTTGAACTTTTAAGACCCTTGGAGGAATACTAGACTTTAGGAATTTTTTATTTTTGATTTTGGATTTGATTTGGTTTGATTTGGATTTGAGTTAGATTTGATTTAGATTTGATTTGGATTTGATTTTGATTTGGATAATGAACTAATAAACCCCAAGATGTTGGATGTTATCTTAGAATAAACTTGTCCACAAGGTGATAATATAACTAAGTGTATGAAGAAGGATTCATCTACACACACTTAGCTAAAAAAGATGTTTTTGATTTTGATTTGAAAGGATTTTCCAAAAGTCTAGTATGAATGATTTTTCCAATGGTTCAAAAGTTGTTTGTGAGATGGGTTTTGATTGATGTTTGAGATGGATGAAATGACTGGTTATTTTGATCCTAAATGAGCCTAAAAAGAACTTTTTTTACAAGACCAAGGTTTTGAAGAACATGCTTTTCCCTAAGAGTAATTCAAACCAAAAGATCAATGTTTTCTCAAAAGACGATAAGACAAAAGATAAACAAGCACATGTCTGGGGTTCAATTGATTTCATCTTGATTAATGAATTGCTTTTACCACAAACACTCTCTTGATTAAGTTTTAAATTGAATGTCTATGTCTCAATTTCTTTTCATCCCACAAGGTCCATTATGCAGTTTTCAAGAGAATCAAGGAAATAGTTCCCTAATGTTGACTTTAGTGAGAGAAAATTGAGATATAAACCCAAGTACTTAGATTCCTCTAAGGATAGAATCCCAAGGGCAAGCGATAGCACTTGGATTTTGTCAAAAGTATTCACTCCTCTAAAAGGTTTGAAATTTGATGTTCATGTTGAATGTTTGTTTTCCCAATGTTTATGATAAAGCAAAGTGTTTTTTATTCCAAGAACATGCACAACCCTATGGATATGAAAGACAATATTTGTTGAATCCCCACTTGGAAAAGTCTAGCTATGCCTACTTTTAGAGAATGGTTAGATGCTTGACCCCACTGACTCCCCTCCACAACACTCACTTATATGGGGCAGCCAAGCATCAACACCCATGAAACTCCCATGGCATACTTTCCATTTCTACTAAAATTCGTAAAAGTGTGGGGTGGCTTTAGAATGACCGTTCTTGCACCAACAAATAGATCGAGGATTTTAGCCTTTTCTAAACAAGTGTTTTACTACTAATTTTCCATTTGTGGGGGATCACCTATTCAGCGAGAGACCATTGTTTCCCTTCTCATCAGAATGACCATCATGATACTTTCCTTTCAACAAGGACCCACACTTATATACCAGTTGGAAGTCGCTTGGTTTTAGCATGTTGTCGGTTGGGTTGTTCCCTTGGGTGATTAATTTTTCCCACAAGGTACGCCCTCTAAAGATAAATAATAGCGAGCAAGTACATCTATAGTTCGATCAATCTTCATTGAGAAACAAAGAGAGAACACACACGATATACCTAACTCACACTAGCAAACTTTGTTCAATTTTAAGAGCCCACATTGAAATATGGAGGCAATCTTTTATACAACTTAATGTCACCAAAATGACTTTTGATTATCAAGATTTTTGTGAAGCATGAGAGAAGTTCATACGCCCTTTTAAATAAGATTACTTTGTGTAAAAGATTACAAAACATAAAGGACGCATGTTCATTTTAAGCTTCAAAGAAAGAATGGGTTCTTTTTAAGCACCAAGATTGAAATATGAAGTTTGTTTGTTCAATTGTTAAGCCTAAAACAAAATGTAGTGAGTTTCCTAAGGTTCTTTTTAATCCGTTTGATTGTTCTTTTTAATCCCAAATTAAAATTATTGAGTCCTAAAACTTGAAAATAACAAAGCCTTAAGAATGGGATTATAATTGCTCCCAAAGTGTTTAAAAACACTTGTTACAATCATGTGATAATGCGTTTTCTTTGACTTCCATGCTCCATGATCCTTTAAAATTTTCAATACAAACTCCAAATGTTATATGAAATCAAGAAACAATAAGATATGTGGGCTAGATAAATGATTAAGAATAAAAACCCTAAAATTTAGACCAAGTTTCATTGTGATTTGACATTAGGTGAAAATTTTAAAAAATAAATCTATAAAAGTTGAAAAAACCCTACACCATTGGATATCTTATGAAATTCTACCCCATTCAAAAAAAAAATCTCTGAAAAAGACCAAACAATGAGCAAGATACGACCATTTTAAGTTTGAGTGAAAAAGCAAGAAAGCAAAGGTGGCGCTGTTTGAACTCAGGAAGCAGCACTGCTTGGACTAAGCGGCACTATTTGAGGATTTGAGCAGCACTCTGGTGAAACTAGCGGCTCTGTTTGGAAAAATGAAGACTGCATATGCGTTGCAATTTGTCCCAACGGTGTTGTTTGACCTAGGAAGCAAAAAACATAAAAAAATAGCAAAATTTCTCAAAAAAAACATGTTAGATTCTATAGATTCACCCTCCTTCAAGCGCCAAATGTAGAACCCCAATCCTAGACCTACACAAACACAAGAAACAAACATAATAGTAGATCAAATGCAAGTGAGAATCAAGATTCCCCATGAAATTCATTTATAAAACTCAAATAGGAAAGAAAAATGAACCAAGAAAGCAATGAAATCCTATTTTAAGATGCAAAATCTCAATCCTATGGGGGAATTGGTGCCAATTTGATGTGGAAATTGGCCCTTTCGCAACTCCTATGCAAGCTTGATGAAGATTTGTGGTTGATTGAAGCTCCTTGATGAAATTTTGGCACAACCTTGCTATGAAACCATGAAAATGATGAACATTTTATATGAAATGGATAAAATTAGCTCTCAATGTGAAGAGAGTAACTTTGGTCTAAGTTGTGGATCCTAAATGAGAAGGAAATCCTTCTATAAATAGAAGAACAAGATGGAATAATGAGCAACATGAAGCAATGTGGGATCATTCAACATCCAATGGGAAAGTGTCACTTGTCAAGATGTGAATGGAGGAATCTTGAGCACATTTTGGAGAATGTGCAAAGAGGGGGGAGGTTCAAATTCAAAAGATGGCTTGAAGGATGAGGTGAAAGGTGAAGTTAATGCCACATGGCTCAAGAAAAGGACATGTAAGAGATTTTAAATGCTTTGTTGGATGTACAAACCCTTTTGGAGGGATTTTTCAAATTTGGGGAATATTCCAACCATTGATGCCTTTTTGAAAGAAAATAGATGATTTAATAAATTGATAAATTGATTTTCATGAGCAAGTGGCAAAAGCTAGAGGATTTGATGGTTTAAGACTAAGATTAATCAAGATTTGATTAATTTAAAGGAGATTAGCTGAGTTGACCATTTTGACTTAGATTTTTGGAATAATTTAAATCAAAATGAGAGGAAAATGATTTTAGACTTAATTAAGTAAGATTTGATTTATTTAATTAAATAGGATGGTGTTAGCTTTAAATCAAATAAAGATAAATTTATTTAATTTAAATGAGATGACCTTAGAGATTAATTAAATAAAATGAATTATTTAATTAAAAGAGGGAATATAGGATTAATTAAACAAAGTGATTTATTTAATTAATATGAGATGATGATTTAATCAGATAAAGTTGATTTATTTAATTAAAAGACAAAATATGATGAATTTAATTAAATAAAGATTATTTAATTAAATGACTAGCAAATGGAGATGATTCAAGACGAACTGGTGTTAGTAAATCAAGATTAGGTGTATAGGTTCAATTGGTACATTTTACGTGTCTACACTAACTATAATAAAAAATAATTATACCAATTCCTAAAACATTAAGAGCAAGGTTGAGACACCTTTCCTAAAACTATTCACTTTTATTTTATTTCCCTTGCTCTATCCAGTGAGAGCTAAATTATCATCACCATATTTCCTGCTAGCTTTTGACTCTGTTTGAGTTTCCTTCTAGATAGAATCATCCCATGTTCTCTCAAATGAAGTAAGTTTTTCCCTAGAACAAATTCCTTGAACAAAAACATGTGATGAAGATGAAAATCCACTCAAAGTTAATTTCAAATGTGCCTGAGATCCCTAATGGGGTTTGACGACCACTAGGGCCTTGCACATATTAATGTGTGATTTAAAATTAAAAAAAATACTGGTTGTAATACCTGCACGAGATTTGAATGAAACATATGTATTAATTTAAATGAATACACACACATACACATATACACATAGATATATATGGATACATATATATACACATATATATGCATACACACATGTGTGTGTATACATGAGAATATATAAGCATCCCTAACAATTTCAAGCCTGTAAGAGAAACATGTATTTTAAATTATATATATGTGTGTGTGTGTGTGTGTGTGTGTGTGTGTGTGTGTGTGTGTGTGTGTGTGTGTGTGTGTGTGTGTGTGTGTATGTGTGTGCAATACATACATGTATATATACATATATACATATATATCTATATATGTATGTATATATATATGGTCGAGCTTGTTCTTCCAACTCCCATAAAATATTTCTAACTTGAAAAAAAAGGAGAATGAGAAAATGGGGGAGAACCTTTTTTTAAAATAAAGATCTCTATGAATTAAGACTGCCCTAAATCCAATGGATGGCATTAGATCTAGTCCAATGGATGAGACTTAATGCTCAAAGCATTAAAGATCCCTAATCTAATTAAAATGAAATTACCTAAAACTAATAACCTTCTGAAATTGAATTAAGTCATGGTGGGATCCATGAATATAGGACCCTCCACTTATGCCATAATTAAAGGATTGGTGTAAATAAATATAAAAGCTACCTTAAGTTCCTATTCATTTAATTTGTGTGTGACATTTGTGATTTCTAATTATTCATTTTAATAGATTAAAAGAAAGAGGACTTCCATAAGTTGTCTTCATCCTCCAATCTTATGAAATTAAATTAATTTAGTTATCACATTAATTAATTAACTTACGATAATAACCCTAAGAGGCCAACTATATTACGAGTAGGTTTTTAATTAAGTATTTCAAAGTTGAGTTAAACTGGTTCACTTCATTAAAGAATGAAATCTAAGGTTTAATTTAAAATAATGGGTTAAATGATGGATTTATCAAAAAGGGTGATATGAGACTATAGCAGATTATTAATCAATTGTATTGAAAGTGCTCCCATCAATTTAATAAGGAAATTTATACAATTAATCTAATAAAATAAAATGAAACTCAATTATAAAGTCAAATGACTTCATAATCCAATTAAAGAGAAATGTTGTGGAGAAACTAGTTTTGACTTAGGTTGAGATTTTAACTTTCTCAAGTTAACACTACAGTTCTATTAAATAATAGACTATAAAAAAAGAAATGTCATTATGGTGTGCATTATTTTGTCAGTTGGTGCATGATAAGAGTTAGTGTTGGGAGTCATTTAAAAAAAATGTTAGTTGTGTCTGTTATGTCCATGTTAAAATGTGGGCATGACATAATGTTATGATTATCAAGCTAATTTTTATCAAATTACTTCATTATTTGAATGATTACACATTGATTATGATCTTGCATTGCTATATTTTAACACTATGAGGATATTCATATTTTCCCCTTATACACTAGATGCTTTCATTGCTAGATATTCACATCTTTTTGCTCCTAGTAGTAGTATCTTGCCCATGTGGGGATAATTACCTTAACTTTATTATCTCATGCTTACACTTTACAATTGTGTACTTGTACGGCATAACCATGTTCTAAGAGTTACCTGATGGGCTCTACAATCCTTCCCTAGTTTATTGAATCCTTCATGTTATGACATGTATTGATATCCTGATTACATTGGAGACACTAAAATCTATCTTCACACTATCAACGACATGTTATACTATATATCGACATTTTCCATGATAGCTAGGGACCTATCAACCTCTATTTCTTACTAATGTTTCTACATTGGAGGCATATGCATTTTATCTAGCATCCTAAATTCTTACATGGGTGTTCCTTTCCATTAGAGATCACACCACCACTCTTACTCACCTATGCTAGGGGGAACCTTATTCCTTGATGATATCTTTAGTGCATGTGTTTACCATGATTATCATTCAACACACTTTGCTTGCTTGACACACAATAAATTCATTTATAGTTATTACTTTACATGATTTACATCCTTACCTATAGGTAGTGTATATTTACTTTCATGTACTCTTTCTCCCTCTTTTACAATTCATTGTATCCTATCAACACAACCATTTGTAGGTCATGCATATGATTTGATTAAGTCTCTCATGCTAAGTTTTACAAATAGTTATAGATGCTTATAGAGACTCATTTTTAGTATGTGACATGCCAAGCACCTCACATGCTATCACTCATCAACTACCAAGTGATGTGGATTATTTTTAATTTTCATATATGTAGAATTTATCTAACCCTATTTCCTCTTCTCTCTCATGATCATTGATAGTAATATTTCAATTTGGCTTATACAAGCTACTTAAGGTGCATTTTTACTTTGTTTTGTAGGTTTCTATGAAGATTTCATGCTAAAGGATGAACCTACACAATGACATGTTTCACCATTAATTTATATAGGTCCCCATGATACCCTTTTATGTTTTAAATATTTAGTTTGCATGCATATTTGTCAATGCTATATAATTTGAGATGCATGATAGTTCTAGGATTCACATGCACATAAAGGTGGTATGTAATGGTGAAATTTGTATACCTATGTCCTTTCCCATTGAGATTTGTGTTCATTTTAAGAAAATTTGTTAGTGTATGTATATATCAACAAATTGTGCAATCTTATGTAAAGTTGGGTCCATTCCCTTCCCCTTTACCTATCTTGACGAGGGAGCAAACTCGAGACACAAAACAATACTCAAAAAATAGAGAATAATATTTTATTCAAAAATATGGAACTCTTACATGCAGAGGATCCCAAATCCTCGAGCTCTGTGATACATGCAAGCTACAAAAGTTTCAGAAAGTTATAGAAATTATAGAAAATCCCCTTTTCATAGCATGCGAACTATTTCCTCAAAAAGCTACCCAAAAATCAGAAACTAGCCCATAAATAACCCCTTTTTGGTTTGGAGCCAAAAAAAACATTCGAGATATGAGTTTTGGTGGTTTGGTGCCAAAAATTACAATTTGAAATTCAAATTTAAATTCGCATTCGAAAATTAGCACATTTCTAAAATATGCACCAACTTCTGGAAGCCATAACTTTTAATCCGACTATCGGATTTTCAATGATAATACCTTTTTGGAAAGCTTTCAAAAAGACGATGTGGCACAAAGTAGGGCCTCTGGCAACTACTTTGGGGTTTCCACAAATTTTCGAGTCCATTTGGAACCGTTTAGTGCTTCAAACTGGACTCGAAAGGTTTTTCAGGGCAAAAAGTAGAAACTGGAACTTGAATAACTTTCAAACCGTGAATGATCCTGACCTAATTCTTTCGCCAAAGTGCTTATTTTTCCGTCCTAAACCTTCCCATAAATTTATATCTTCCCATGCCTTTAAATTCACACCTACTAAAAATAGCAGTTGAGTAGAAAAAGCAAAAAAGCAGTTCTAAAATTTGGAAACTCTTATTTGACGAAAAGGGTATCCAGAAATGCAAAAACATCTACAAAAAGCAAACAACAAGAACATAAATGGAAAACATATTTTTGGGTGATGCAAGATTTCCCTCACACCACTGGATGCTCTTGCATCAGACACCCAGGGTATTTTGAGAAGTGACCCCGTCACATCTCAGATGGTTGAGGAAAACCCAAACAGTCAACCTCTGCCTTAGATAGCCAAGATGAATCTTCCACAGGCCTTCCTCTCCACTTTACCAGATATTCTTCATACTGCCGTTTTTAGTACTCCTTCCCACACGGCTATCAGGATTTCTTCAATCTCCTCCTTCTTTGAAGTAGGTGCTGGAGCCACACTTGTTCCATTGTTGGTACTTCCTCTGCACCACCTTCATGATACTCTGTCAAATCTAAAATATTGAACACAGGGGAAATGTTGACTCCATCGACAACTCTACCTCATATGCGTTCCCTGAATTGTGCCTCTTCAAAATTTTACAGGGACCAAACTTCTTCATCTTCAATTTGTTATAGGTTCCCACTGGAAACCTTTCTTTCCTCAAGTGGACCATCACTTCATCACCAATCTGAAACTCCTTATACCTCCTCTTTTGATATGCCTTAGCCTTATACTGCATATTCATCTTGTTAATATGTTCTCTTACCTTCTCATGTATATTCTTGATGTGCTTTGCAAAGTTTTCGGCTTCAACACTAGTCTTCTTCTCTTGGTCCATCTTCTGCAATTCTGGAGCGGTCCTGGGACTGCCTCCATACACAATCTAGAATGGTGAGCTACCAGTGCTTCTGTTGACATAATTGTTGTAAGAAAATTCTGCTTGGGGTAAGATCAAGTCCCATCCCTTGGGTTTATCTCCTACCAAGCATCTTAGTAGGTTACCCAGACTTCTATTCACAACCTCAGTCTACCCATCAGTTTGTGGATGGTGTGCATAACTAAACTTCAACTCCGTCTTCAACTTTTTCCACAAGGTCCTCCAAAAGTATCCCACAAACTTGGTATCACGATCTGAGACTATACTCTTTGGTAGACCATGTAGTTTCACCACTTCTCTGAAGAACAAGTCAACAATGTGGATTGCATCATGGGTATTCTGGCATGGGATGAAATGTGTTATCTTTGAAAACCTGTCAATTACCACAAATACTGAATCATTCCCTTTCAGTGTCCTTGACAAACCAAGAACAAAGTCCATACTTATATCCTCCCATGGCCTCTCTAGTATAGGTAAGGGCTAATACAACCCAGTATTCTGGCTCACTCCTTTAGCCATTTGACATACCCTGCAACTCTGCACAAACTTCTTCACATCCTTTGATAACTGAGGCCAATAATAATGCTCACTGATAGTGGAAATGGTCATATCCCGACCAAAATGTCTTGCCATTCCTCCATTGTGCTTCTCCTTTATCAGGTTCTCCCTCATGGAACTCCTCGGAATACACAATTGACTTCCCTTAAACAACATGCCATCCTGGATTATGAAATCTAGCTACTTCATCCTATCAACTGTAACAGGCTCCTTGCAAGCTTTCCAAGCCTCTGCAAAATTAGGATCTTCAGGATGAAATGTCTTGAGTTCATTGAACCCAACCACTTCAATCTGCATCTCTACCAACAATGTTTTCCTCCTACTTAAGGCATCTACAACCCTATTCGACTTTCCACTCTTATGCTTTAAAACAAAGGTATAACTCTGCAAAAATTCTACCCATTTCATATGCCTCTAATTTAATTTTCCTTGACTACTCAGATACTGTAATGCTTGATGATCAGTAAATAGAACAAATTCCTTTGGTAACAAATAATGTCTCCATTTCTTTAATGCTTGAACTATTGCATAAAATTCCTGATCATATACATAGTACTTTCTCTTTACATCATTTAGCTTTTCACTGAAATAGGCAATGGGCTTACCTTTTTGGCTCATCACTGCTCCAATGGCACAACCATTGGCATCACAATCCACCTAAAACACCTTATTGAAATCTGGGAGGGCTAAAACTGGTTGCTCTATCACCTTCTGCTTCAACAAATCAAAACTCTTCACTACTTTAGTGCTCCACTTGAACTCTTTTCTATCCCCTCTCATTGTTTCAGTCAGGGGTGCACAAATACTACTGAAGTTTCTAATGAACTTCCTATAAAAACTGGCCAAACCATGGAAAGATCTCACCTCAGTAGTAGTTCTTGGGGTAGGCCATTCCAGAATAGCCTTCACCTTCTCTGGGTCCATCTTGAGACCTTTTTTCAAGACAACAAACCCCAAGTACACTAACTCCTTCACAAAACTAAACTTCTTCAGATAATCAAAAATTTCTCTTCTCTCAACTTTTCAAAGACTCTATGAATATGCATCAAATGCTCACCCAGGGACTTACTGAATATTAAAATATCATCTAAGTACACAATAACAAAATTCCCTAGAAACTCTTTCAATACCTCGTTCCTGAGCCACATGAATGTGCTCGGTGCATTGGTTACCCCAAAGGGCATGACTAACCACTCGTACAGGCCCTCCTTGGTCTTGAAGGCAGTCTTCCATTCATCACCCTCTCGAATTCGGATCTGGTGATATCCGCTCTTCGAATCAATCTGCGTGAAGTACTTTGCTCCACTCAAACAGTCCATCAGGTCATCCATCCTTGCCAGGGGAAATCTGTACTTGATTATTATCTTATTTATGGCCTGAGAGTCTGTACACATCCTCCACTCCCCATCCTTCTTCGGTGCTAGTACTGCAGGTACTACACATGGGCTCAAACTCTCTCGAATCAAACCCTTTCTCAACAACTCCTGAACTTGTCTATTTAACTCCTCATTTTTTGCAGGAGTCATTCTGTGAGTTGCCTTATTTAGTAAACTGGCTCCAGGGATCAAGTCAATCTGATGCCTGATCTTCCTCATTGGTGGTAAGCCCTCAGGCACATTATCAGAAATAATCCCCTGAAACTCATCCAATAGTCCAAAAACTTCTATTGGCACTTTCTCACTATCTTCCTTTTCCATTCTAGGAATCAATGCATGACACATACGCTCATGGTTCATGCCTTCTAAAAATTTCCTTCCATCAACAAAACAAATTCTAGCACTACTGCATACCTTTTCTTCATTCTTCTTCAGGGGTTTCAACTTATGACAGACTCCATCCTTCATCAGGGAATAAGTGTTTGCATGGCCATTATATACAGCTCGCCTATCGAACTTCCATGGCCTCCCCAACAACATGTGACATGCATCCATGTGAATGATATCACATAGTACCTCATCACGATAGCTTCTGATCTTGAACTTCACCAAACACTGCTCATTGACCAGAACTTTGTGGTATTTTTGTAGCCAGGAAATCCGATATGGATGTGGATGCCTTTCCCTTTTTTGCTTCAACTTCATAACCATCTCTTCTGACACCAGATTATCGATGCTCCCACTGTCAATAATGACATCAAAACATTTGTCTTCACACTTGCACCTTGTGCGAAACAGATTATTCCTCTGTTCTGGTTCCTTCCCTTTAGTCACGAGGGCTCTTCTAACCACTAGGTCTTCTCCCCTTTCTGCATCATCTAAATGCTCGGATTGAGCCTCCTCATCTGCATGTGCAACTCTTCCACGACCTTTCGGCCTTCTATCTGTCCTCCCTTGGTGTTATGGACATTCATAGGCTCGATGCCCTTCTTCACCACAATGGAAACAAGTTCCTCTGAAACCACCTCTTCTAGGTCTTAGCCCAGATCTTCCTTGTTCTCTACGTCTTTGATCACCACTATTTTGATCACGAGGGTGGTAGAAGTTATCATTCTTCTGACCTCAACTGGTACCCACATCTTCATTTTTCCTTTCATCCTCATTTCGGCTCCTAGAAGATCTTCCACTACCCCTTCCGTTTTGACCTCCTCGTCCTTTTTGTTTGCTATCAAATCTTTTGTTTAGCTTCTCCTCCACTTTCAGAGAAAACTGGTATGCATCCTCAATGGTGGTCATTCTAACCAGGCTTAGCTCCTCTTGAATGCTCGGTTGTAACCCATTAAGATAACGAGCTACCTTCTCCTTGTTGGCCTCTGCATAGCCTATTCTGATGATCATCTTGCGAAAATCTTCTGTGTATTATTTCACAGATCTACTTCCTTGCCTCAACCCTTGTAATTTCTTCAGCAGATCTAACTCGTAGTCCACTGGTATGAATTGCTTCTTTAGGTTCTCCACCATACGATCCCAACTACTGATCTTTCCTTTTCCTCTTCGATTTCTCTCCAACTAGACCTCTTTCCACCAAATATTGGCATGGCCCTTCAGCTTCATTTTTGCAAACTTAACCTGATTTGGGTCCTCTACTTCTTCATACTCAAAATATTCTTCTAGCTCGTTGATCCAGTCGATCAACTCTTTCGGGTTTAAACTTCCAGAATAACTGGGGACTTCTATTCTGGGTCTTTTCCCGATCTTCGAAATGGCCCTAATCAGTCACATTTGATCTTGATCAATCGCTTCTTCTTCCTCTTCTACATCTGTATCTTCCACTGCTTCTTCATCCTCATTTTCTCCTCTCCTTCCCTGGTTTAACCCTCTTCTCATTTGTTCCTGCAATGCATCAATTTATCTCTGGAGGGATCTGAAACCCTCGGTCGCCAATGGATCTCTTCCACCAGCATTTCTGCCACATCTGGCACCACCACGCCTACCAGGAATCATTCTTGGAGGCATCTTGAAGATCTTGAACCCACAACCACGGTCCTGGTGCAAACTGCCTCACGATCGATGATATGTTCACATGCTCAAGAAAACCCCCTCTGATACCACCTGATGAGGGAGAAAACCCGAGACACATAACAATACTCACAAAATAGAGAATAATATTTTATTCAAAAATATGGAACTCTTACATTCAGAGGATCCCAAATCCTCAAGCTTTGTGATACATGCAAGTTATAGAAGTTTCAGAAAATTACAGAAATTATAGAAAATCCCCTTTTCGCAGCATGCAAACTCTTTCCTCAAAAAACTACCCAAAAATAAGAAACTAGCCCATAAATAACCCTTTTTTGGTTTGGAGCCAAAAACAACATTCGAGATATGAGTTTTGGTTGTTTGGCGCCAAAAATTACAATTTGAAATTCAAATTTAAATTCACATTCAAAAATTAGCACATTTCTAAAATATGCACCAACTTCTGGAAGCCATAACTTTTAATCTGACCGTCAGATTTTCAATGATAATACCTTTTCAGAAATCTCTCGAAAAGATGATCCACAAATTTTTAGGCCCATCCGAAACCGTTTAGTGCTTCAAACTGGACTCAAAAGGTTTTTCAGGGCAAAAAGTAGAAACTGGAACTTGAATAACTTTCAAACCATGAATGATCTTGACCTGATTCTTTCGCCAAAGTGCTTATTTTTCCATCCTGAACCTTCCCATAAATTTCTATCTTCCCACGCCTTCAAATTCACACCTACTAAAAATAGCAGTTGAGCAGAAAAAATAGAAAAACAGTTCTAAAATTTGGAAACTCTTATTCGATGAAAAGGGTATCCAGAAATACAAAAACATCTACAAAAAGCAAACAACAAGAACATAAATGGAAAGCATATTTTTGGGTGATGCAAGATTGCCCTCACACCACTAGATGCTCCTGCATCATAGCTTTATACACACATTCCCACATATTTATCCCCTCTTATTATCCTTATATGAACACATTCCCATATTCTTGGAACAAGCCTTTATACACCTTTCCCAATACGACTATCATCTACTAATCCATACCATTGTAATACTTTTGGAAATTAGTATTGATTAATTTATAAGCTATGTCATTAGTACGTTGGTCAAGCTATATGATTTCTTAAGATTCATTGAATATCATCTTCAAGAAATACAAGCATAAAATTTATCTTACGATGATTCATTTTAATATATAAAGATACATTTAATTGAAAACTATTATTAAGATATAGAATGGTAAAGTTGACATCTTTCTTATGTTTTGTTTTTTAATACTTTTCACCTTCTTTGTTTAGTGGTATGGGAAATTAAAGTTAAAAATAAGTGTTCAAATGTCTTTTTCTGCTTATCATAATGGTTTTATTCACACTATACCTAGCTAGTGCTTCCACAAATAACCCAATTTAAAATTAAAAGTGGAACCTCCGCATTTTCCTTTTAACGTTCATGAATCACTTTAATCAATAAATGCCTTTCCTTTCAGCCTGATAAACTAAGCATGATCCACATTATTGTGCATATATTTTCCAAATTTGAATATAATATGTTATCGACCAAATCTAGAAAGTGGAACGACCAAATGATAATATATAATATTTTCCAGCTTTATCTTCATTTATGGCAACATTCCTAATTAATTTTTAAAAAAGTTATTTATATTTTTAATTTTTAGCCTTTAAAATTTTTTTCCTTAGGATTTGAATCTTGACCAATAAATTTCCTTTTGAGTAGGAGTTAAATTATTTATATTCATGCACTCTTTCTTGTCTCCTACAATTTGTTGTGTCTTATAGAGATTTATTTTTAGTGTGTGACATGTCAAACACCTCATGCATTTTCACTCATCACGTACCAAGTGAGGTGGACCATTATAATTTTCAGACATAGAATTTATCTAACCCTATTTTATCTTCTCTCTTATGATCATTGATAGTAATATTTCAATTCTAGGGTTCTTATTTCTACTTGGTTTATACAAGCTACTCAAGGTATATTTTTCCTCTGTTTTGTAGGTTTTTGTGAAGAGTGAATGTTAAAGGATGAACCTACATGATGACATGTTTTACCATTACTTTGTGCGGACCCCCATGATATCCTTTTATGATTTGAACATTTAGTTTGCATGCATGTTTGTCAATGCTACATCATGCATGTTTTTCAATGCTACATACTTTGAGATGCATGATAATTCTAGGATTCACATGCACCTCAATGTGGAAATAATGACATAATTTGTTTACCTATGTCCTTTCCCATTGAGTTTTGTGTCCATTTTAACGAAATTTATTAATGCATTTATATATCAACAAATGGTGCAATATTATGTGTAGTTGGGCTTGTTCTGGTGACTTTTACCTATCTTTATACACACATTCTCACACATTTATCCCCTCTTATTATCATTATATGAACACATTCCTATACATTTTCTTGGACCATGCATTTATACACTTTTCCCAATATGAACATCATCTACTAATCATGCAATATGTTTAAAAAATAGTATTGATTAATTTATAAGCTATGTCATTAGTATGTTGGTTAAGCTATGTGTTTTTTTAAGATTCATTGAATATCATCTTCAAGAAAAATAACCATAAGGTTTATCTTATGATGATTCATTTTCATATATAAAGATACAATAAATTGAAAACTTATCCTAAGATATGCAATGGTAGAGTTGACATGATTCCTAATTAATTTTATTGTGTTTTGTTTTTGAATGATTTTTCATCATCTTCATTTAGTGGCATGGAAAATTAATGTTGAAATGAAGTAGTTCAAGAATCCAACATAGTATAAGAGGTTGGGAACTTAATTAGTAGCAAAGAAACAACTTGAAAATAGTTATTATTCTATAAGCTTCGCTAATGATCTAATATCTTTATTTTTGGTTGGGATAAAAAAAAAACAAAAAAAAATGTTTAGAGACATCTAACCCTTGAGTGGTCTTGCATTCATTATAATTATATTATGAGAAGTGATTTTATTTTTAATTATAAGTAAAAAGAATCAATCTATAACATCATCTTATTATATTCAAATTCCATGTAACAAAATTTGAATATAAATTGGATTGCAAGACAGTGGTAAGAAAATGCACAAACATTACTCTTTTAGAGTTATTTTTCCATCTTAGATTTCTCTTGGTTGAAGCCCCTCTTCAAATCTATTTTTCTATTTGTTTCAATGCCTTCTTTTTTCATTTCATTCACACAAATTATCTCCAATTTGCAACACTTCAACATCATCATTTCAAGGAAATTAATATTTTTCTTAATAAAATTATTTAGAGGACAACAATTTTGTAGGTCACTAAAAATGGATTTTAATTTTTTTGATAAGTTAGTTATGGAATTGTTATCACGTGGGACCCTCAAACCTCATCGGTACCCCTTAACCTCTCTGATGTCACCCTCACTGATAGCTTAGGCGTTTGGTGTAGTGGCAGTCAGTTTGTATTAACAAAATCGGCGACTTGGTTGGGGAGGGTTTGAATCCCACTCTTGACACTCTTTCTATCTTGTAGTCGACTATGTCCATCGACTTATCAATTGGGGGAGTAAACTATTGTCATGTGGGACCCTCAACCCTCGTTGGTACCCATTAACCTCTCTGATATTTCCCTCACTAACAACTTAAGCTTTGGTGTAGTGGCAATCAGTCTGTGTTAATAGGAATATCTATGTTAATTGTTAAAAATTATTGTGTTAACAACATTGGAAAATAGTCGTGATAGTAGAATGATGAAGATTGCTCACAGGGGGAGCTACACTAAGGAGGGGACTTTATTTCTAGTGAATTTGTTAGTGGGACACATAATGTAGATTTCTATTTGTTTTTGTTTTGGACAAATGCTTGGATTTATGAATGGAGAAATTTATGACTAGTTTGACTTCTTGTCTTCAAAGTTTGATTTATGAGCTCTTCTAGTGGGTTTTATATGGAATTAAACAACTGGTATTTAGTCTGAAAAATAAATCTTTTCTTAGGGAATTATGTTAGTTTTGGAAGATGAGTATTCATTGTTACTAGTTCCTATAATAAGTCAACAACTTAGAATATTTGTGTACCTATATTTGGGGATTGATAGAACACACCATCCTTTTTTAAAACTGAAGACATCAAGATATCCCATTTATTGAAAGAAAAAGGAGAAGGTTGATCTCACTAAGAAAATTAAGCAACATTGAACCTATACTAATGTGGGTGGGAGAAGCACATATTGACTAAAGTCTTAAAAACAATTTTCAAGTACAAGGAATGGTTTACTATATAAAGGATGAGAATGAAGTGGAAGGTGATAACATCTATAGCTTAAAGGAAAAGGGGAAGCAACATACATTGTAGTATTTTGAGAAAAGGGATACAAATTTAGATATTTGGTAGTAGTAGTGGAGATGAAGGAGATGATAAATTTTATGAAGATTGCAAGAATAAGGCATTGGCAATGATGGAGGTATCAAGGAGAGTGGAAAAAATTCTTTAGGGGTGACACTCCTTAAGGAATATATATTGTTATTTTTCTTATACTTTAATTGGAACTATGGGAAATTTTCCTTCATTCTCTCCATATTCATCTATTTCCTAATATTCTTATACCATTGTCTACAACTTCTGATTTTGTAGATATGACTAGGTGGTTAGTTGAAAGATATATCCATCTTGATATGTCATTTCAAAGATCTATTTGACAAGATTTGAAATGGATTCGTTCTCATCACTTCCCATAATTATTCTCACATGATCTTACTTTATCGACTATCAAGTTTATTTGACCAAAAGGATAACACGACTTGGCATATATATTTTATCATTACATGAGATAAGAACAAGTGCAAGGAAGCTAAGGTAGTGGAACAACTTCCTACACTAATCTTGAGAGGAGGGTTATGATTTTTTTCAACTATGAACAATTATAAAAAATTAAACGAAAAAAAAACACGAACAACATTCGTACCACAACATAGTGATTTGTGTGGGGGAAAACCTTTCAAGTGAAAAACCCCACACTCCAAAAGTCATATGTAGTATATTATTCAGAAATCAACAAAATTACAATATACTTGCAGAGAAAGCTTTCTTATACATGAGTGTCACAAACTAGATATCTAGGGACAACTCAATAGCTACAAGACTCTTACACCCAACCTCCATCTCATGCACCTAATATATAGGAGATACAATACATGATTTAACCATTAAAAAATATTACAAAACCATGAGCTAAAACCACCTAAAACTGGTGCTCATCCTTACCTCCAATAAAAAATGTATATGATATGTCAAAAAACACACCACCATGTGTAACTCCCCCTTTACAACTCATTTATGTGTCCAACACATTTTTACATCTCCCATTTCAAGAGACACAACTTCCAGAGGCCAAATTTTTTGATTAAAGTGTTTGATTGATGAAGTGTTGGAACCGCCAGAAAGATCATAAAGCGTTGTATCACACTATAACCAAATTTGCTAGTTATGATCACTTTTGGGCCTAAAAAATGCCTCTAAGGCCTTCAAACTAGAATTTGAAACTTTCAAAAATGTAAAATTTAATATCTTCAAATTCATACATGATCTTGCAATTAAACTTTACAAGGATGCTTATTTATCCATTTTGAAGCTTTAGGGAAAATTTTGCACCAATCTGTGCTTAAATCTAAAATTACTATAAACAGTAACCTCATATAATTTCAAGGTTGAGACACCATTTTCCTAACATTCTCCCACTTATTGAACACCTTTCAAGAGAAAAGGGAGTATCAACACCATATAAATTTAATCACCAGGGGCTGTGAGGCCCATAGACTTTGAACACCATATGAACTTTTCTTTGCTCACATGATTAGTTAAAGAATCTACAAAATTCATCAAATTCTCTACCTTAACCAACTTCACCCTTCCATCCTCGTCTATATCTCTAATAAAATGTTACTATACATCAATGTGCTTGGTTTAGGCATGAAATGTAGAATTCTTAGCTAGGAAAATTGCACTCTAACTATCACAATAAATTGTCATCGTACCTTGTTTAATTCCAATATCTAAACATACTCTCTTAAGCAAAATGGATTCTTTACACGTGTGAGTAGCTACCATATATTCAACTTCAGTAGTGGAGTTCAAAGAAACCATAGCATGTCACTTACTCATCCAACTGATTGCACCACCAAATAAAGTAAACACATAAGCATTGGTGAATCTTTTTCCATCTATATCACTTTCCTAGTTTGAATCCACATAACCATGAATATCAAAGGAATTTCCATCTCCCACCATATTATAATGATAACACAAGGAATATTATGAGGTAATCTAAAAATATTTGAAGAATATTTTAAGTGCATCCCAATGAATTATACTAGGAAATTAGACATATATTTGAAAAGAACTCCCACTACTTGGGAAATGTCTGGTCTAGTGCAGACCATAAAATACATCAAACTTCCAACTCTACTATGATAATAGAATCTACTCATGTCTTCCATCTTTGATGTTGATGTTGGTAAATTTAAAGAAACACATAATGGTCGACAATGATGCATGTTAAACCTGTAAACTTAAATTGAAATACTTACTCTAGTTGAGCCATAGCTTTTTGTTCACTCTATCTCTTCTAATTTCCATCTTGAGAATGTGTTTAGTTGCACCAAGGTATTTCATTTCAAATTTAGCTGCAAGTTGATACTTTAGTGCTAAAATCATACCTTTCCCTTTACGAATAGATATCATCAACATATAATGTAATAAATTGCAAATGATCACTATCAAATTTATAATAAACACAATGATATGATTTAAAATGCTTAAATCCCAAACTCAACGCATATGTATCAAATTTTTGTACCACATCCTAGGACTTTGTTTGAGACCATACACAATTTTTTTTAATTTACAAACTAAATTACTTTTACCTTTCACCATATATTTCTCTAGCTATGTCATATAAATATCCTCCTCCAAATCTCCACAAAGGAAATCCATTTTTACATCCATTTGTTCAACCTATAGATCATAAGAAGCAGCAATAGAAAGAAATATCTAATGGATGTCACTTTTTCAACAAGATAAAATATCTCATTGTAATCAACACCCTCAACCTGAGAGTAACCTTTCCCAACCAATCTTGCTTTGTACTTTTCAATACGTCTATCTAGAACATTTTTTTCTTAAGCACTCATTTGAAAACAATAATTTTTCATCCTTCAAGAAATGGTACAAGATCCCATGTATTATTATTTTTTAAAGCTATCATTTCTTCATCTATCTTCTAGGATTTTGCATCATTCATACCTAATGCCTCAACCCAAAACCTTTGTTCTAGACTAGCAACACTCAACATACTCCTAACCTTATTCATTAGTGTCCTATTCATTCTTTTTGCAATTCCATTATGCTATGGAGAATATATAATTGTCTTTTGTCTCAAAATGTCATAATATTTAAAGAATCTATCAAATCAATAGAGAAAAATTTGCTACCATTATTAGTCCTAAAAAATTTTATTTTCTTCCAATCTATAACTCAGTTATTGATTTAAATTCTTTAAATTGACTGAGAACTTCAAATTTACTTTATAAAATATACCCATGTACTTCTACTATAATAATCAATAAATAAAATAAATATATAGAATTTCCAATCAAAGGAACATCTATATGACAAAACACATCAAAATGAATAAGATCCAATACATCACAAGATTTATGATAAGTAAATCTGAACGTAGTTTCTTTCCCATAAATGTAATGCTCACAAAAATAAAAATCAAGATTACAATTAGTCAACCCTTCAAAAAGGTTTTTATTTTTCAATATATTTATACCCTTTTCGCTAATGTGGCCAAGTTTGTGGTGCCATAACATAGTCTTCTTTGCAAGTAACTTTGATTCAAAATAAAGAGCACCCTTGGTGTACCTAGAAGCTATGACCATCTACTGAAGATGAAACCCTCACCTCTTCCAATGAAGTAGCCACACAATTTCTTTTCATAAAATTACTATTGCACTCAATAGTGTAATGCATTAAGCTTATGCAATGTGCCAAATCTAAAATTTTTAGCAATCACCATAACACGTCTAACCATCTTACATCTTACATCCAAAAAGACTACTTGCACACCTGAATCTATTAGTTTTCTCATAGATAATTTTTTTTAACTTGGTCAAAAATGTGAAAATATTCTTTGACTTTTTCTAGGCTTGGTAGAAAGTACATGGTTCCATAGCAAACACCAAACCTAAACAGATATCTGTTTGAAACATATATATGTTTCAAAATGGATATCTATTATAAAATGGATATCCATTTCAAAACAGATATATGTTTCATTTAGGTAGGCATTTTTTAATTTGGTCGGGTCTGGGACCTGACCCCCATATGTTATGTGTGAGCATTGTTTGTATTATATATGATATATAATATAAAATACATTATTGTAATACAAATATATTATATTATTATATAATAAATTGTATTACAATAATGTATTATATGTATTATCATATATTGTATTATATTAAAATAATTAATATAATATATTATATTATATATATTTTTTAAAACAAAAGTGGCATAGCCACTATACATTTTTATTAAATTTAAATAAAATGTTACAGAGCCTGGTTCAAAAGAGCATACTAGTAGGAAAGAACTAGGAAGAAAACCTTTAGTTGTAGCTCAATTACTTACAAAATTTCATTACAAAAACATCCCAAAAATGAGGGCCCCAATATACATAGTATTACATAAATCGTTGATCTGTGCTCCCATGGGCTGCTTAAAAATAGCTACAATGTCTTTCAAGCAATGTACAAAAAAGACCCCACCCAAAATTACATCCAAGCGAATTGCTTGAGATTTACAATAAATACCAAGGGACAAGTGCAAAAGGATGTCGAGGTGACCATTTACACAAAACCAACCTACAATTCCCATTAAATAGAAGTTATAGGTGTCGTGGAGACCACCAGCAAAAACAAAAGCTGAGTTGATAGAAGTCAAGCAAAGTGACTATTTCCAACTGGACGTTGTGAAGACCATCCCGGCATGGAAGAAATTAGATGTCATGAAGACCATCCAAGTAATGTCCAAATCATAGTTCCAGAAACTCACATGCAATTAGAAGTCATGAATACAATCCATGTAATGTCCAAATCATACTTTCAGAAGGATGTCAAGAGGACTGTCCCAAGCACTAGCTCAGCCAATGTTGTGCATACCATTTGAGCCAAGAAATTCCCATAATTCTAGATGGACATCATGGTGACCGTCCCAAATATATACAAACAAGTGGACATCATGTGGACTGTCTCAAGACTTAAAGTCTAAAGATGTCGTGGGGACCATCCAGACATAGTGGCAGTCAACTCTTAGCAATACATCAAGAAGACCATCCAAGATCCCTAAGAACATGTGGATGTCATGGTAACCTTCCCAAACATAGAAAAAATGTACCAAGATGGATGCCAAGGTGACCATCCTCATACAAAAGATCTCATAATCTTGAAGTAACATCGAAATGGCCCAAAAGGTGGTTAATAGGATGTAAAAGGGACCGTCCAAAAGATAGCCACATCAGGAATGTCCTGGAGACCATACCAAGGCCAAGTGAGGACAACATCAAGGGAATTGCCATCCAAAGAGATATTTATCACCATAAGTTTGCGAAAAACCAACAAAAATTAGCACAAAAATATAGCTGATTCAGCAGGAGATAAAATGGTGGTAGGAAGAGAAAAATCAATCGCCTTGTTGGCAAGTTTATTTGCCACAAAATTGTATTCCCTGAAGCAGTGTTGAAATTGATAAGCCTCATTTTTTTCTAGTAGCTGTAGTGCATTATCTAGTAGATATTTTAGATTCCAGGAACCTTGTTATTTTTTGATTAGAGCACCAATCACCACTAGAGAATCACCCTCAATCTTAATACAAGAGGCCTTACTGTTTATTGCCAATTCTAACCCTAATATTAAGGTGGAAAATTCTACCACATTGTTTGTACCCTATTCCAATGCTTTACATGCAGCCTTAATGACCAAACCATTACTGTCTGTCAACACAACCCCCACTGCAGAAGAGCCAGGGTTACCATGCGAGGCACCATCAAAATTCAATTTGATCCTATCCCTCTTCGGAGGAGACCATCTAACCAACTTCCTTGGATTGATAGACTTATCATTTTGAAGAGAACCTCTATTTGCGGGGGCCTTAATCATGAACCAAGATTTTAGTAGTTGATTGATCATCCCAAGAAGTAAAAACCATGTGGCTATATTGCACCTTCAAGACATGAGACATCACCAATTCAGAGATGTAGGTTTCAATTTTTTGTATAGTTTGATTAACTGTAGTGATATTTTGTCTAAACATTCTGTTGTTCCTTTCGATCCATATTGACCAGATAAGAATGGAGGGACTGAGATCCCATATACATTTAAAGAGTGAACATTTATATAGAGAGGGCCTTGACTATGAAAATGTTTAAAGAGAGAGCCCTATAATGGCCCAACCCAACTAAGCTTATTCTGGAGCCACAACCAACAAGTTTGGGCATAGTCACAAGATAGAAAAAGGTGATCAGAAGACTCATAGAATTTTCCACAGAGAACACTTGAGGAAAAAGAGGGGTAATCCCCAAGTGATCTAACTGCATTTCTGTAAGGATTCTATCCTTCAAAGCCAACTAGGAGAAAGCACCTACTTTGGGCAATATTGATGGGCCCCGACATAAATGATGAGGCCAATCAACAACATCCACCTTGTCAACCAATTGTCTATAACCCTCTTTAACTAAGTAGGCACTTGAAGGTTATTTGGTCCAAATGATTCCATCCTCACAGTCTAAATACAAAATTTGTCTCTTCTCAAGTTCTTTACAAAGATCAACCTTGAGTTGGGTCGAAACAGGAAGAAATTCAAAAGATCTCCATTTAATTGTGGGTGGGTAGTTAGTCACATTAACAGATAGGTAATCCACCACTTTAGTACCCCACAACCTCTTTAAGACCATCAAAATCACTCCCCAATTTTGAAGAGATCATAAAGGTTGATGGTCATTCCATGCATCATCCTAGAATAAAGTGTTTTTCCCATTGTGGATCACCCAAGAGAGATGTGGAAGGATAATATTCTTCAAGACATGATGAAGTTACAAGTCTTGGAACCAGATTGGGGGTATTTTATTGTAAAAATGCGCTCACTTTCCATGGTATCCAAATACTTGTATCTCATGATTTGACACCACTTGGCATTTGGTTCCTTGTAAATATGCCAAACAAGCTTGGATCCTAATGCCTTATTTTGGAGAACCATGTCTCTTAGCCCAACACCCCCCATAGTATTTGGCATACAAACCTTGTCCCAGGAAACCAATGGTGTAGTGCCCCTCTAGTCGTTACTACTATGGGTTTAGATTTGTATATGTTGTTAGACAATACCTTTACTATGATAGACCATGATATTTGTTATTGCCTTATGATAGCTGGCTTTAGAGCGATGTGAATGTTATACTGTGATGAGATGATGCACTATATGGATGTTATGTTTTATGTTATGCTTTTGATTAGCATAGTTGTTAATATTGCTATATGCTTATCTGTTGATTAATGATGCTTTATTTTCGTTAGTCTTGATGTGACTGTATTGGTGAAGGGGACATGATTACATCACTTGCATGTGAGCATTCTGTGATTCCGCAATTTCTCTTCATGGTGTGTCTGCTAAATTTTATGCATGTTCGACATTCGTCTTGATTACAGGATTGCAGGCATAGGAAATTGTCTCCACCTGGTTTCACAGGTTTGAGCGTGTCCATATCCCAACAGTTTTGTTGATTGGGAGATAGTGATGGGGTTCCCTTGTCAAACCACAACCCTGTCATAGTGTGTCATCAGTTTGTGTCTTGTTGGTTGCTGAGTCATGTCGTTCTTGATGTTTTGATAATTTATTATCGGTGGGAAGTATATGTGAAGATTAAGGATTGTATGTTTTAAATGATATTTATTTATTTTAGATTAAAATGGTTAAAAGCTTAAATTTAATTTAATTAATTAAATTTAATTTATGTGGTAAAGTAATTTAATTCTAGTGGTTAAATTTATTATATTAAGTAAATAAATTAATTAACTAAATCTATTTTGTTGGGTAAATAGATTAGTCAATTAAGTTTATTAAGCTAATAGTTTAATTGTATTTGTAAAGTGCATAAATTAAGAGATTTAAATTTAGTTGAAATGAAATTTTGTTTTAAATTATTTAAAAATATCTTGTAAATGCATGAGAAAATATCTATGGTGGTTGAAAGGGACATATTTGTAAAATTTTGACTAAGTGTTGAGGAAATGAATGGAAATATTTATTTTTTGAAAAATAAAATATCTTGAAAAGGATATAGATATTTTTGGAAAAATCTTGTTGTTAAAAAAAGGAGATATTTATTTTTGAAAAAAAAAAGAAAATATCTGAGATTTTTTGGTTGCTAAAATAGAGGAAGGTTTTCTCTATATTTCATACTTTTTTGGTCTGGAAGTAGAGATTTTTGGAAGGAGGATTTGGAATTTTGGATTTGGCAAGGAAGCACAACATCAAATTGTATTTCTTCAGACTTCAGAACATAGGTTCTTTCTTGTTTTATTGTTTTGAAGTTTTGGATTTTAAATTTTGAAAGCTTGCTGTGAATTCTTGAAAAACTTTGTAGAAAAAAAATGGAGAAATTCTCAGATTTTCTATAGAGAAAACAAAAGAAAACAACAAAAATTCTGGCAAATCAAATTTTAACAATAGAAAAATTGAAAGAGAAACCAAAGAAAATTTTGTTAACCTTTGTGTTTGGAATTGAAAATTTTCCATTATAATTTAGAAATTGAAATTTATTGAAGTTCTTTTTGTAGAAAGATTTGTCCTGGAATTTGACTGTAAATGGGAATTTTTATGTATATATATATATACATATATTATGATAATATATATATATATATACTCATATATTTTATATATAAAATTTGTATGTTGTGATGCTGGGATATTTTCTGTGCAAAAAAAAATTTATATAAAAAAAATTGTTTGTCAAATTTTTTTTGTTCTAGGAATTACCAGAAACAGGGGATATTATTGTTTTTTTTTTTAAAAATATATAATAATTTTTTTTTATTTATATTAAATAGGTTGGGGCCTACCCCGACAACTGCCCATGGCGAGGCTGTTGTGGTAGGCAGTGCCGCTGCCTTCACAGGTAACAACGTTTCCCACCACAGTCACCCCCACAGGGGGAGGCTGTGTGGCAGCCGCCCCCAACAGGGTGGACCCTCCGTCCCCTACATGTTGGGGTTTGTTTTGCTTCAAAGTTTTTTTTATATAATATAATTTTTAAATATATATTATATTATATATTATATATATATATAATTTAAATTGGAAAAAATTTACGATGCTCCCTCTGCTCCAAAATCTTTCACAACTACGACCTCCGATCAGGATTTATGTGCGTGCTCCTTAGTGATGAACCATGGCTTGGAGGGCGTCAGATATGCGAGTTCGGTTTTTCCAAGCCCTGAAAACAGAGACTTTTGTGCTGGGGCATTTGTAGGTGCGGAGCGGCAACCTTCTCCATCTTTCTGCTCTCCTGTTGGATAGCTCATGGAGGGAAAGCGATGGTGGTCTAGGATTGGAAGATGGCACAAAGAGACCAGTCGACAGTGTTCGTCACATAGCAACGACTAGCAATTTGAATTTGGGTGCTGTTGGTGATAAGAAAAGTTTTGTGGATGCCCTAGTCGTGCACTCACATTCTTCGTGCAACATTCGCCATGAGGTGAGGGGAAACCCTAGCATGTGGGATACTGGATTTACAACGCACAATCTTGATCCCTAATTGTCTCATGGCAGCGCCTCTTTGAGTCCCCCTTGTACTATTCAACACTCAGGCTCTACTTTGGAGATCTGTCTTGACGACTTTGCCTGTGACAGGGAAGATTATTTGGTGGATCATGCTTTGATATGTCGGTTCACAAAGGTCTGGCCTAAACTTTGTGATCTTCATTCATGGATCGATGCAAACTGGAAGGATTATCTGGAAAATGAAATCAGTATTTATCCATGCGCAAAAGGGTTTTTCATCTTAGAACTCGAATCTACGAAAGACAAAGAAATGGTGCTCAAAACTGGTCTATGGTTTTTCCAAGGCATTTTTTTATGCATGAAATCTTGGTTCCCCTCATTCGACAGAAACTTTTTCAATGACATTCCTGTGGATTCGTTTACCCTACCTCCCCTTGCAGTTCTAGGAAATTGATTGTTTGAAAGCAATCAACAATGGTGTAGTACCCCTCCGTTTATGCTTATGCTTTTTGCTGTTATGTTTTCACACTGTTAGACTATGATACTTTGTTTGGATATTTTGATCGCTGGTTTTGAGCGATAGTGGATTTATTCTGTGACATGATGATACATTATAATGCGATATTTTGATTCCTGTTATGCTTTGAGATAATGTAGATGTTTACTTTTAGATGATTATTGCTATGAACATGTTTATGATGGACTAACTGTTAATTTATTTCGTCAGTTTGTTGTGACGTGTATTGGTGTGGAGAACGGAATCGCATAACTCGCTTGCGAGTGCCCTGTGATATCCATGATTTTCTCTGCACGGTGTGTCTATTTAATGCTTTATTTATATATATATATATATGCATGTTATTTCTTGGTTGCAGGAATTGCAGGTACATGACACTGACTCCACTTGGGTACTTAGGTCTGAGCGTGTCAAGACTCAACGGATACGTTGATTTGGAGATAGTAGTTTGGTTCACCCTAGTCTAATCTATAATCCCGGTCTTAGTACATCGTCTGTTTTAGTTCAGAGTCATAGGATTGTTTTGTATTCTTCTGTTTGGATAAATAGTTTAAAAGGTAAATTTGGTTAATATTAATGTTAGTTTATTATGTTCTAATTTATTGATATTTAATTAATTTTTAAATGTTGAAGAAATTAGCTGCATGATTATTTAATTAATTAATTAGCTTATTTGGTTAAAAGGTTTGATCTTAAAGAGTGAATTTATCTAATTAAATAAATAAATAAATTAAATTAAATTGTATTAAAATTTTGTGTGTAGATAGATTTATTTAAATTAAAATTATTTGAGGAAAGGGCATTTGAATTGTAAATTCAATTTAAATAAAAAAAATGCATGCAATTGAAAATTGATTTTTAAATTTAAAATAAAATAATTAATTACATGCAAATTTGAAAGGAAAAATTGCCGAGAAGTGGTGGAAGAAGATATTTTGTAACCACTTCTCGACATGTGTGCCAGTGCTTTAATTGAATATTGTTGAGGAAATTTGTTACGGAGGATAATTTGGATCTCGAAAAAAATACAGAGGTTGCTCAATTTCCTCAGGGGAAAAATATCTCAGCTTGTGCAAATTTTTTTTGAATTAAGTTAATTTCATAATACTGTATATTTGTGGAAGATCCCTTGGAGGATCTTGGTGGTTAGTTAAGCTCTCTTGGATTTGGGGATTTCTTTTGAAGAATATTTTGGGATTTGTACGCTACAGGCAAAAGGAATTCTCCTATAGGCAGTTATCATAGTACAGGTATTTTTCTTGTTTTGTTTGTTCTTTCTTCAAAAGTTAGAGAAAATATATGCTTTGTATTTCCTGTGTTCTTCTCGGGAATTTGGTAAAATTTTTATTTAAACAGTAGGAAAGATCTATGAAGGATATTAGTTGTGAAAGAAAAGAAATTCTCTATTGTCATATTTTAAATCTTTGTGAAAATTGTGAAAACAAGAAACTATAAAGAAATATAGGGGCAAAACAGGGTTTTATATTACAGAGGAAAAATTGTTAAAATATTAGAAGGGTTTGTAATTTCTTTTTCAATTTCTTGTTGAAAGATAATGCCCAGTTTCAGAATTAAATTGTTTTTATGAATTTATATATATATATATATATATATGTATTTATATATGTATATATATATATCAGTAATGAATATATATACATACATATACAGATACATATATAAAATTATTGTTCAAATAGTAATGAATTAGTAAATCAAAATCGCTGTACGTGACTGTATTTTTGTTGAAATTTTTAGAGAATTTTTATTTAATGATGGAAAACGGATTTATTAATTCCGTCACACGTATTTTCGAAGATTCGCGGAAATTTCTGTTTGTATTAAAGCAACCCGTATGGTAGGGCAGCCACAATGGGGGTGCTACCCCCACGGCCGACCCCTAAGGGAGCCGGCTGTGAGGGCAGCGCTTGGCACTGCCTTCGTAGGTAGTGCCGGCGCGGCCTGCACAACCGTGCCCCAATGGGGGTTCGGCTATGGCAGCCGTCGGCCTGCGCATTAAGGTTTTCTTTTTAAAAAAAAAACTCTTAAAAATTTTGGTTAATATGAATTCGTTTATGAATGATTCATAATTTTAATGAGATTAGTACGGTTCTTATGAATTTTGGAATTATAATGTATTTAATATTTTATTTATATATATATGTGTATATATATGTATGTATATTTATATATATAATTAAAATATATATGTTAATATTCATCTATAAAAGAGATATTTTTGTATTTAAATATAGAATTCTTTAAAGTATTTGAAGGCAAGAAAATCAAATAGTTTTAAAACAATAAATTGATTAAAAGCTTATTTTGGAAAAAAGAGAAATGAGAAATTTATTTGTATTTAGATAAGTTATGCATTTAATGTTTTCAATGAGTATATTTATTAAATGATTCGAGAACTGTTGATATAAAATAGAAATAGATAATTTCTCTCTTCTAATTTGTTTGACTCGATTTAACATATCCCAATGATAGATGTGTATTCGTTTTAAGTTGATTTAAACTTTTATTGGGAAAAAGTGGGGGGAAATTGATCTTTATGTGATTTTAAGTCTTCTAGTTGCAATCTTTTAAGGGAGTAAACTTGACTTTTATTTCAAGTGATTGAACAAGTTAGGGTAGTGCACCTGATTTTGTGAACGAATTGTGATGTACATTGTGGTATATTTGGTATTATGTGTTGAATTTGTGCACTTTATCTACCATAGATAGTGAACTTAGTTTATCCTTGTTATGTTTAGGGGAGTGGCTTTTTGTAAGGGCCGACACACAAAGTGGTGTTAGGGTAACTTGCAAAAAGTTAGTAAGTCAGTGATAACTAAAAGAACATAGTAGTTAGATTTAAAACTTTTAACAAGATGCTTATGCCTCACTTATTGACTATTGAGCTACTATAGTCTCGAGTATAAGATGAGAAGGCCTGGAATGGAAAATCAATGTCTTGTTTCTTCAAGAGACATTTGATTCCACATTAGTATGCAATAGGGGCCGGGTTTCGTAAGAGGTTACCAGGGTAACCCAAGGTTGGGGGCCGGACCCTAGGAAGAAACACCAGGGTAACCTTTGCAACGTTGTGATGACACTCCACCTAGAATAACAGTTAACGTTGTATTTGTAAAACATTCAATCGTCAAAATCTGGAAGCAATGTAACCAATAGTTTGTTATGTACTAGTGTCTAGGGTTAATAGATTAGGTCTAGGTAACCTTATTACTATCTCCTAGCACGGGGGGTGGACCTACGGGTATCACATGGTTGGGTGGAACGTGCACCTTACTCCGTTGGGTCCCCAGTTTGATCATGGCATCGAGAGCTTCAAGGATGAAGAGCTCGCACTTGGAAACTCATGTGTACTTCTTATTTGTAAATTGTAAATTTGTATTGTAAAACATCCCTCAATTGTATATGAGGTGAACAATGTAAATGTAATTGTAACTATTATTTGATCTACCTCATCAGATGAATGAGTATTGTATATTATATCAAATGCAATGAATGAAACATGTTTGTACCTTATATTATCTTGAATAAAAATTCAATGTTATGCAATGTTTATCTTTATGTTATAAATTAACATGTGTAATGCGAAATACTTAAGTCACTTATGGAAACTCAAAGTAGTGTAACGTCGCATAGCTTAATGAATGTATGCAACTAATTAACTTAATAATTAATTTTTAAAAAAAATAAATTATTACACCTTTATATACTATTGCAACATTCTTAGGTTATTAAGATTGGGCATTACAGATTGGTATCAGAGCCAAGGTTACAAACACTGGACGCTCTGGGTAATCGCGAGCCCATTAGGTTGACCTAGTACGTAGTGTTGCAAATAGTTAGCCTTGGTTGAATAGTATCTAAGACTCGTTATTGTTATGTGTAGGAACATGCCTAGGCGAGGAGGAAGAGGTCGTGGTAGAGGTCGAGGTGGAGGTCGAGGGCCAATCCCTCAGGTTACTCCCCCTCCTAGCCCTCATCACAGTGATCAGGCAGAACAGTTGGGTCAGAAAAATGAGGGACATAATCCCGCATAGTCAGCAGTAGAGAGTCCTCAGATACGTCCACTATTAGAGGAGGTCCTAGCTCGTCTTGGACCTAGACAGGTAGATGAGCAGGAGGTTGTCAGAGAGAGAGATAGATCTCCTAGGAGAGTAGAGGACATAGCACATCAGGATGATATTACGGCAGGTCATATGAGGGATTTATTGAGGGCACGTCCCCCTACCTTTGATGGTACATGAGGTGGCTTAGAGGCTGAGACCTGGCTACTAGATTTGGGTAGATGCTTTGCCATGCACCCTTACGGTAGCAATACCCGTGCCAGATGCGCTATTATGCACTTGAGAGGATTCGCCTCTACTTGGTGGCGTCTGGAGGAGTAGAAGCTCCACTTGGACATTAGTTCTGTATCATGGGAGATGTTTCTCAAGAGGTTTAGAGCATGGTTCTTGTCGGAACATTGGAGGCAGCGTAGGGCTGACGAGTTCCATGATCTACGTCAGTTGGCTCTTTCTGTAGAGCAATATGAACGTAGGTTCTACGAACTCAAGCAGTATGCTGGTATTGGCGATGATGAGCCTATGCTAGTACAACACTTTATCAGGGGTTTAAATGCCTACATTAGTGGTGGTGCCCGAGTCTTTGAGCCAAAGACTATGGAAGTTGCGGTGGAGAAGGCTCGCATTGTAGAGGAGAACCTTATTATGGCATTAGGTGGGCACACAGGAGTGCATATTGGGAGTGCTCCTGTAGTAGGTTTTAGTCCACGGGGAGGACAGGCACAGACAGGTGGTTCCTCTAGAAACCCACAGACACCCACAAAGGGTGGGCAGCAACAACAACAATGAACACCTCAAAAGAACAATAACCCTCAACCACAACAACAAAATAGTCCTCAAACAGGAAAGGGTCGTAACTGGTGGTGCAACAAGCGCAATAGGCAGGATCAGCCTGTGCAGAGTGCTCAGTCTACCATTAGTAGGGGTAGTTTTTAGCAATCCAATGCACCTTCGGGTGGCAGAGGATTTGACAGAGGCACAGGTTGTTATTCTTGTGGACAGCAGGGACACATAGCTAGGCAGTGTCCGATGAGAGGTTCTACTGGTTTTGGGCCTCGACCTATAGTTTCAGAGCCTACAGTGGGTGATGCAGGATGATCACATACAGTGTATGCTACGGTTAATGACCGCCAAGCCGATCACCAGAACACGGTGGTCGAAACTTCAGGTAAGTTACATGGTGTTAGTGTTTCTATACTTTTTGATTCTGGAGCCACTGACTCTTTTATTTCACCAACCATTGTTGACCATTGTGGTCTTGTGGCGGTAAAGCAAGGTGGTAAGTGGCAAGTTGAATTCGCCTCAGGGGTGAAAGTAGCAATAGAAAACTTAGTACATAATTGTGAACTTAAAATTGGTACGTTAACTACCTTAGTAGATTTATATGTTACGCCTTTAGGATCATATGACATAGTTTTAGGTATGGATTGGTTAGCATCTTATCATGCTGTAATTTACTGTCGACTTAAGACAGTTAGTTGCATTAATGATTTAGGTGCGAAAGTGGAAATCTTAGGTATTCAAAGACCTATCTCTTTGCGGATGATATCTGCTATGCAATTAAAGAGATGTCTTCGTCAGGGTTGTCAACTATTTGCAACAATAGTTACTGATTTAGAAGAAGGTGAGAGTCGAGAGGTATCTCTTGATGATCATCCTATTCTTAGGGAATTCACTGACATATTTCCCGATGACATTCCTGGAATGCCACCGAAGAGGGATATTGACTTTAGAGTTGACCTAGTTCCTGGAGCTGAGCCTATTTCTAGAGCTCCTTATAGAATGACGACTCAGGAGTTAGAGGAACTTCATATCCAGTTAGAGGAATTATTAGAAAAGGGTTTCATTCGTCCAAGTGTTTCCCCTTGGGGAGCACCTGTCATCTTCGTAAAGAAGAAGGACGGATCTCTTAGGCTGTGCATTGACTATCGTCAATTGAACAAGGTTACGATTAAGAATCGATATTCTTTGCCTAGAATCGATGATCTTTTTTATCAAATTAAGGGAGCTAATGTGTTCTCTAAAATCGATTTGAAATTTGGTTATCATCAATTGCGTATAGCCGAAGCTGACATTCATAAAATTGCTTTTCGAACTCGTTATGGGCACTATGAATTCACACTAGTACCGTTCGGGTTAACGACCGCACCATCATTATTCATGAGTTTAATGAATGGTGTTTTTCGTACATACCTTGATCGCTTTGTCCTGGTATTTCTCGATGATATTTTAGTCTATTCGAGGAACATGAAGGAACATGAAGAACACTTGAGACAGGTATTGCAATGTTTAAGGGAAAATCAATTGTATGCAAACCTGAAGAAGTGTGACTTCTTTCAAACTAAAATAAAATACCTTGGACATGTGATATCTGGAAAAGGTATTGCTGTGGATCCTTCAAAGATCCAAGCTATTGTAGATTGGCCCGCACCTACTAATGTAGGTGAAGTTCGTAGTTTTATGGGTCTAGCTGGCTATTATAGGCGTTTTGTAGAGGGATTTTCTAGAATCGGTCATCCTATTACTTCTCTTCAAAAGAAAGGGAAGAAGTTTGTTTGGACAGAGCAGTGTCAGTTGGCTTTTCAGACTCTTAAAGAGAAAAAGGGGGGGGGAAATTGATCTTTATGTGATTTTAAGTCTTCCAGTTGCAATCTTTTAAGGGAGTAAACTTGACTTTGATTTCAAGTGATTGAACAAGTTAGGGTAGCGCACCTGATTTTGTGAACGAATTGTGATGTACATTGTGGTATATTTGGTATTATGTGTTGAATTTGTGCACTTTATCTACCCTAGATAGTGAACTTAGTTTATCCTTGTTATGTTTAGGGGAGTGGCTTTTTGTAAGGGCTGACACACAAAGTGGTGTCAGGGTAACTTGCAAAATTTAGTAAGTCAGTGATAACTAAAAGAACATAGTAGTTAGATTTAAAACTTTTAACAAGATTCTTATGCCTCACTTATTGACTCTTGAGCTACTGTAGTCTTGAGTATAAGATGAGAAGGCCTGGAATGGAAAATCAATGTCTTGTTTCTTCAAGAGACATTTGATTCCACATTAGTATGCAATAGGGGCCGGGTTTCGTAAGAGGTTACCAGGGTAACCCAAGGTTGGGGGCCGGAACCTAGGAAGAAACACCAGGGTAACCTTTGCAACGTTGTGATGACACTCCACCTAGAATAACAGTTAACCTTGTATTTGTAAAACATTCAATCGTCAAAATCTGGAAGCAATGTAACCAATAGTTTGTTATGTACTAGTGTCTAGGGTTAGTAGATTAGGTCTAGGTAACCTTATTACTATCTCCTAGCACGGGGGGTGGACCTACGGGTATCACATGGTTGGGTGGAATGTGCACCTTACTTCGTTGGGTCCCCAGTTTGATCATGGCATCGAGAGCTTCAAGGATGAAGAGCTCGCACTTGGAAACTCATGTGTACTTCTTATTTGTAAATTGTAAATTTGTATTGTAAAACATCCCTCAATTGTATATGAGGTGAACAATGTAATGTAATTGTAACTATTATTTGATCTACCTCATCAGATGAATGAGTATTGTATATTATATCAAATGCAATGAATGAAACATGTTTGCACCTTATATTATCTTGAATGAAAATTCAATGTTATGCAATGTTTATCTTTATGTTATCAATTAAAATGTGCAATGCGAAATACTTAAGTCACTTATGGAAACTCAAAGTAGTGTAACGTCAGATAACTTAATGAATGTATGCAACTAATTAACTTAATAATTAAACTTTAAAAAAAAAAAATTATTACACCTTTATACACTATTGCAACATTCTTAGGTTATTAAGACGGGGCATTACAAATGGTCTGGGGAAATATTTCTGCCTCTCCAAGGAGACAATCAACTACAAAGACTCAACCTTTGCACGCTTATGTGTTGAGATGGATGTCTCAAAGGGTCTCCTTGCAGAAATTTTTCTTAAATTTGGTAAGAGATGATGGTGCCAGTCAGTAGATTACAAAAATATTGCATTCAGATGCTGAATTTGCTTTGCTACAGACCATGGTACCGCTCAGTGTAAAAGAAGACGTTTTGGGGAGCATGCCAATTTAGCTCCTAATTTCAAACCCTCGTGGTGGGAAGGGGCCGAATCTCGCCACTATGCAATTTCTCCTCCTTCCTCCCCCATGGTTTAGAGTCCGGCTCCTATCTTGTCCTCCTTGGTGAATGGTAACAATCTTGAGATAGAGTCAGATTCAAAATCAAATGATGTTCTAACTACTACTTCGTCTCCACCCTTGGAGGTAGCCAACACTTTGTCATCCTCTCGTTCTGCCATTTTGCAAGGAAAATGTTTTAATACAAGCACTACAAAAGCCTCCTCGGTTGCTTCAAGGATTAGATAGCTGGTCACCCATGAAAGTGTTGAAGTCTCCCCTACATCTCCTACAACCATACATAATGAGGAAGAATAGAGTAGGGTGGGGTGTACTGATTCAGTTGCCACCTCTGAGATAGATTTGGATTGGATTGAAGTCAAGTGGAAGAAATCTCTTCCCTCTATCTGAATGACATTATGTTCTTCGAAGAAAAGGATTCAATGATTATTATGTAAGAAGTAGTTGTGAACTGTTCGATGTGGGTAGTCATTGGTTGCACCCCTGATGGCAAGGGCATGCATCTATTCTCTCTTTTGATGGGAGTTGTCCCCTTGACAACACTTACATATAAAAAAAAAAATATTATATATATATTATTTATAATATATATAATATAAATTATATAAATATATATATGTATATATATTTATATTTATGATTTTTATAATTTTAATAAAATATATGTATATATATGTATATATATTATTTTTAATATATAATATATATTATATATATGTATATTTTATTTGCATAGTTAATTGGCAATGTTTGGGTTATATTTAAATGATTTAGAATTTAAATTGTTTTTATAAATATATATTTAAATATGTATATATATATAGTTGTATATACGTTGAGTATATAATTATATATGTGTTTAATATATATATTTATGGTTAAATATAATGATTTTAAGATTATTTTATTAGATGCAAATGTTGATTTTATAATAAAATGATTTTACTTTAAAAAAATAAAAAATGATTTTGATCATTTTGTGTAATTAAGGAAAATGGATAATGTGCATATGGTTAAATAAATGAATATTTAAATATGAGAAATGGATGTTAAATTTATATAGAAACACATTTTTATTTAAGTGAGTATTAATTAATAGAGATGCATGTCTATGTCCAAGTAGCTATTTTATAATGAAATGATTTCAATGGGGAAATGAGATTTTTATATTTAAATATTATTGGGAAACCGAAGTAAACCTTTAGATTTAAATTTATTATTGCTTGTCAAATGCACAAGTAGTTATTCAATAAGGGAATGATTTTAAGGGAAATGGTTATTTGTTTCAGATGAAATGAAATTTTTAAAAAAACAATTTCTATTTATATTTCTTATTGATTGCAAACGAATTTATGATAAGATTAGTTATTTTTAGGTAATGGGTAATTGAGGAATTATAGAGTTAAACAATTAGTAATGATTTGTTCTTATCCTATGAATGCAATTGTCTCGAATTAGAAATAATTGAGCAAGGTATTATTTTGATTGTTCGCATGCAATATGTAATTGCCTTATTTGGATTTAGAATATTCTAATATTATATTTTATCTTTTGCTTGAAATTGTTTTAAAGTTATCTTTCTCTCATTCTCGTTGTTGGGGAAAATTGAGTTATTGTTTATGTAAGACTTCCAGATGTGTCTCCTTTGTGGTGGGGCTACAACTTATGTTGGTTTAGTTTTGAAATAACTTGGGTAGTGCATGTGGTATTTTATCAAGTATGGTCACCTGGTTCTACGAACAGGTTGTGTTGTACATTGTTTTAAGTTGGTATTTGTAATGTGCACCTGGTTTACCCTATGATAGTAGAATTGATCCCTTAGGTTGTTAATAGGGGAGTGGCTTTCCATGAGGGCCGACACACAAAGTGGTGTTAGGGTAACTCATGCAAAGTTAGTTTAATTAGTGAAAATTAAATAAATGTGTTAGGGAAAAAGGGTAGTTTAAACACTTAACTTTTGTTAATGCCTCGCTCATGGAATCTGCAGTACCCCTCCATTTATGCTTATGCTTTCTGCTGTTGTGTTTTTACACTGTTAGACTATGATACCTTGTTTGGATATTTTGATCGCTGGTTTTGAGCGATAACTAGTGGATTTATTCTGTGACATGATGATACATTATATTGTGATATTTGATTCCTGTTATGCTTTGAGATAATGTAGATGCTTACTTTCAGATGATTGTGCTATGAACATGTTTATGATGGATTAACTGTTAAATTATTTCGTCAGTTTGATGTGACGTGTATTGGTGTGGAGAATGGAATCGCATCACTCGCTTGCGAGTGCCTTGTGATATCCGTGATTTTCTCTGCACGGTGTGCTTGTTTAATGCTTTATTATATATATATATATATATATGCACGTTATTTGCTTGGTTGCAGGAATTGCAGGTACATGACACCGACTCCACCTGGGTACTCAAGTCTGAGCGTGTCAAGACTCAACGGATATGTTGTTCGGGAGATAGTAGTTTGGTTTACCCTAGTCTAGCCTTTAACCTGGTCACTGTACATTGTCTGTTTTAGTTCAGAGTCATAGGATTGTTTTGTATTCTTCTGTTTGGTTAAATTATAATGTTAGTTTATTGTGCTTTAAATTATTGTTATTTAAATTAATTTTTAAATGTTGAAGAAATTAGTGTTTGTTATTTAATTAATTAATTAGCTTATTTGGTTAAATGGTTTGATCTAAAAGGATTAAATTATTTAATTAAATTAAATTGTTTTAAAAATTGTGTGTAAATAGATTTAATATTTGAAAATTAAATAAATTGTGGAAATTGTATATTTAAATTAAATAAAATAAATGCATGGAAATTGAAATTTGAGTATTAAAATTTAAATTAAATAAATTATTGCATGCATTTGAAAATTGGAAAAATTGCCGAGAAGTGGTGGAAGAAGATATTTTGCAACCACTTCTCGACATGTGTGCCAGTGCTTTAATTGAAGATTGTTGAGGAAATTTGTTACGGAGGATATTTTGGATCTCGGGAAAAACACAAAGGTTGTTCAATTTCCTCACGGGAAAAATATCTCAGCCTGTGCAAAAAATTTCTGAATTAAGTTAATTTCGTAATACTGTATATTTGTGGAAGATCCCTTGGAGGATCTTGGTGGCTAGTTAACCTCTCTTGGATTGGGGATTTATTTTGAAGAATATTTTGGGATTTGTACGCTACAGGCAAAAGGAATTCTCCTACAGGCAGTTATCATAGTACAGGTATTTTTCTTGTTTTGTTTGTTCTTTCTTTAAAAGTTAGAGAAAAGATATGCTTTGTATTTCCTGTGTTCTTCTCGGGAATTTGGTAAAATTTTATTTAAACAGTAGAAAGGATCTGTGAAGAATTTTAGTTGTGATAGAAAAGAAATTTTCTGTTGTCATATTTCAAATCTCTGTGAAAACTGTGAAAATAAGAAACTATAAAGAAATAAAAAGGGTAAAACAAGGTTTTATATTACAGAGGAAAAATTGTTAAAATATTTGAAGGGTTTGTAATTTCATTTTGAATTTCCTGTTGAATGTTATTACCCAGTTTCAGTAATTAATTGTTGTTTTAATGAATTCTATATATATATTTATATATGTATATATATCTGTAACAAATATATATACATACATATACAAATACATATATAAAAAAATTATTTGTTTCAAATAATAGTGATTTAATGAATTTAAATCGCCGTACGAAATTCGTATAAAATTTCGTTTAAGTGAAATTAAAAAAAAATTGCAGTTTTTAACAGATTTTTCATTGGGATTAATGTTAATGTTTTTACACTGTATTTGGAGGGGGCTGCGGGGCTACCCCCACAGCCGCCCCCATATGGGGCGATGGCTGTGGAGGCAACCGACGCTGCCCTCATAGGCAACGGCGGCTGCCACACAGCCGCTTCCCCATATGGGGAAGGCTGTCGGCTGTTTTTAACAGTCGTGGCTGTGTATAAACAGCCGTGGCTGTCTATAGCAGGGAATAAACAAATTCGTAAATATTATACAGTGTTAAATCCGCATATAATTTTCGATTAGGGTTTTATGTATATTAAAATAATAATAATAATAATATATATTTATGTATATATATATATTAATTATTATATTATATTAATTTATGTTATTTAGAATTTATTTTTTAAAAAAAATGGTTTTATTTGATTTTAAAAAAAAAAGTAGATTTATAACAGTGAAGTTAAAATAGAAAATTTGGTGGATATTGATTTGTGAAGTTGTGAAAGTAAAAGCTAGAATTAAATCATGTTAATTTCTCTATGTGATTATAATTTCTTTTTAATTCCTTGAATGAATGGATTTAATAAATCCGAATGGTAGATGTTTAATTTCTGATTTGTTCAGTTGTGTATTTAATTGGGGCAAATTGGGAAAGTTCGTAGTTTTCTTTTCAAAGTCTTCTAGACCAATTGTAAATGTGGGAATTTGGATTGATAAGTTGAGTTCTTGTGTAAACTAAGGATGTGTACATGGATTTGTAAGGTGGATTGACACCTGTTTATGAACAATAATTTGATGTCTATTATAACATGTTGGGTCTTTTATATTGATTTTGGTTAAACGTACACCTTGTAAACCTTAGTCAGAGAATATAGATTCCTTTGTTATGTTTAGGGGAGTGGCTTTTTGTAAGGGCCGACACACAAAGTGGTGTCAGGGTAACTTACAAAGAGTTAGTAAGTCAGTGATAACTAAGGAACACAGTAGTTAGATTTAAAACTCTTAACAAGACAATTATGCCTCGCTTATGACTCTTGAGCTACTTCAGTCTTGAGAATAAGATGAGAAGGCCTGGAATGGCAAATCGATGTCTTGTTTCTTCAAGAGGCATTCGATTCCACAATAGTATGCAATAGGGGCTGGGTTTCGTAAGAGGTTACCAGGGTAACCCATGTTGGGGGCCGGAACCTAGGAAGAAACACCAGAGTAACCTTTGCAACGTTGTGATGACACTCCACCTAAAATAATAGTTAACCTTGTGTTTGTGATATAATCAATTGTCAAAATCTGGAAGCAATGTAACCAATTGTTTGTTATGTACTAGTGTCTAGGGTTAGTAGATTAGGTCTAGGTAACTTTATTACTATCTCCTAGCACGGGGGGTGGACCTACGGGTACCATATGGTTGGGTGGAACGTGCACCTTACTCCGTTGGGTCCCCAGTTGATCATGGCATCGAGAGCTTCATGGATGGAGAGCTCATACTTGGAAACTTATATGTACTTTCCTTATTGTAAAACTTGTATTTGATAACATCCCTCAAATTGTATATGAGGTGAACAATGTAAATGTAATTGTAACTATTATTTGATCTACTTCATCAGATGGATGAGTATTGTAATATCCTATCAAATGCAATGTATGAAACAAGTTTGTACTTTATTATATCTTGAATGAAATTTAATGTTATGCAATGTTTATCTTTATGTTGTAAATTATTATGTGCAATGCAAAATACTTAAGTCACTTATGGAAACTCAAAGTAGTGTAACGTCACATAGCTTAATGAATGTATGCAACTAATTAACTTAATAATTAAACTTTAAAAAAAAAATTATTACACCTTTATACATAAATGCTACATTCTTAGGGTTATTAAGATGGGGCATTACAGATTGGTATCAGAGCCAAGGTTACAAACACTGGACGCTCTGGGTAATCGCGATCCCATTAGGTTGACCTAGTATGTAGAGTCGCAACTGTAACCTTGGTTGAATAGTATCTAAGACTTGTTATTGTTATGTGTAGGAACATGCCTAGGCGAGGAGGAAGAGGTCGTGGTAGAGGTCGAGGTGGAGGCCGAGGGCCAATCCCTCAGGTTACTCCCCCTCCTAGCCCTCACCACAGTGATCAGGCAGAACAGTTGGGTCAGAGAAATGAGGGACAGAATCCCGAACAGTCAGTAGTAGAGGGTTCTCGGATACGTCCACTATTAGAGGAGGTCCTAGCTTGTCTTGGACCTAGACAGGTAGATGAACAGGAGGTTGTTAGAGAGAGATAGATCTCCTAGGAGAGTAGAGGACACATCACATTAGGATGTGATTACTGCTGGACACATGAGGGATTTATTGAGGGCACGTCCTCCTACCTTTGATGGTACGGGAGGTGGCTTAGAGGCTGAGACCTGGCTACTAGATTTGGGTAGATGCTTTGCCATGCACCCTTACGGTAGCAATACCCATGCCAGATGCGCTATTATGCACTTGAGAGGATTCGCCTCTACCTGGTGGCGCCTAGAGGAGCAGAAGCTCCATTTGGATATTGGTTCTGTGTCTTGGGAGATGTTTCTCGAGAGGTTTAGAGCACGGTTCTTGTCGGAACACTAGAGGCAGCGTAGGGCTGACGAGTTCCATGATCTACGTCAGATGGCTCTTTCTGTAGGGCAATATGAACGTAGGGTCTATGAACTCAAGCAATATGTTGGTATTAGCGACGATGAGCCTATGTTAGTACAACACTTTATCAGGGGTCTGAATGCCCGCATCAGTGGTGGTGTCCGAGTCTTTGAGTCAAAGACTATGGAAGTTGCGGTAGAGAAGGCTCGCATTGTAGAGGAGAACCTTGTTATGGCATTAGGTGGGCACACAGGAGTGCAGATTTGCAGTGCTCCTGTAGCAAGTTTTAGTCTACGGGGTGGGCCGGGCCTGGGCAGTGGGTTCCTCTAGGAACCAGCGGACACCCTGAGGGTGGGCTGATATGACAACAACGAACTCCTCAAGAACAATAACCCTCAACCACAACAACAAATGGTCCTCCAAACGGAAGATTCATGGCTGGCGGGTAGGCATAATAAAACAATGGGGATCGGTATGCGAGTGCTTAGTCTACGTCGTCAGAGTGATTTGACAATCAATGCACCTTGGTGTGAGAGGGATTATTGAGATGGTTGTTATTCTTGTGTGGGCCCAGGTAGGGACACATAGCTAAATGAGTGTCCGATGAGAGTTCTGGTTATGGGCCTCGACCCTGGAGTTTTAGAACCCCGTTAGGTGATGGATGATCACATGTTGTTTTATCTGCGGTTAACTGTATAAACCCGATCTGCCAGAATACTGATGGTGAAACTTGGTGGATTACATGGTGTTAGTGTTTACATGCTTTTTTGATTACAGACCCATGACTCCTTTATTTCACCCGACCATTGTGTTGACCGTTTTGGTCTTGTGGCGGTAAAGCAAGGTGGTAAATGGCAAGTTGAATTCGCCTCAGGGGTGAAAGTAGTAGTAGAAAACTTAGTACATAACTGTGAACTTAAAATTGGTGCGTTAACTACCTTAGTGGATCCTCTTTACACCTTAGGATTAAGTATGACATATAGTTTTAGGTATGGATTGGCTAGCATCTTATCATGCTGTAATCGACTGTCGACTTAAGACAGTTAGTTGCATTAATGATTTAGGTGCGAAAGTGGAAATCGTAGGTATTCAAAGACCTATCTCTTTGCGGATGATATCTGCTATGCAATTAAAGAGATGTCTTCATCAAGGATGTCAACTGTTTGCAACAACAGTTACTAATCTGGAAGAAGGTGAGAGTTAAGAGGTATCTCTTGATGATCATCCTATTCTTAGGGAATTCGTAGACGTATTTCCCGATGACATTCCTGGAATGCCACCGAAGAGGGATATTGACTTTAGAGTTGACTTAGTTCCTGGAGCTGAGCCTATATCCAGAGCTCCTTATAGAATGACGACTCAGGAGTTAGAGGAACTTCGCATTCAGTTAGAGGAACTATTAGAAAAGGGATTTATTCATCCTAGTGTTTCCCCTTGGGGAGCACCTGTTATCTTCGTAAAGAAGAAGGACGGATCTCTTAGGCTGTGTATTGACTATCGTCAATTGAACAAGGTTACGATTAAGAATCGTTATGCTTTGCCTAGAATTGATGATCTATTTGATCAAATTAAGGGAGCTAATGTGTTCTCTAAAATTGATTTGAAAGCTGATTACCATCAACTATGTATAGCCGAAGCCGACATTCATAAAACTGCTTTTCAAACTCGTTATGGGCACTATGAATTCACAGTAGTACCATTTGGGTTAACGAATGCACCATCTGTATTCATGAGTTTAATGAATGGTGTTTTTTGTACATACCTTGATCGCTTTGTCCTGGTATTTCTCGATGATATTTTAGTTTATTCGAGGAACATGAAGGAACATGAAGAACACTTGAGACAGGTATTGCAATGTTTAAGGGAAAATCAATTGTATGCAAACCTGAAGAAGTGTGACTTCTTTCAAACTGAAATAAAATATCTTGGACATGTGATATTTGGTAAAGGTATTGCTGTGGATCCTTCAAAAATCCAAGTTATTGTAGATTGGCCTGCACCTACTAATGTAGGAGAAGTTCATAGTTTTATGGGTCTAGCTGGTTACTATAGGCGATTTGTAGAGGGATTTTCTAGAATCGGTCATCCTATTACTTCTCTTGAAAGGAAAGGGAAGAAGTTTGTTTGGATAGAGCAGTGCCAGTTGGCTTTTCAGACTCTTAAAGAAAAGTTAACTAATGTGCTTATACTAATTGTTCCTGATCCTACTAAGGATTTCGTAGTATGTGCGGATGCATCCTTAGAGGGTTTGGGAGTAGTTTTGATGCAAGATGGGCGTGTGGTTGCTTATGAGTCTCACAAACTCAAGGATCATGAATTAAACTATCCTACTCATGACCTAGAACTAGCTGCGGTTGTGCATGCATTAGTTCGTTGGAGGCATTTCTTATTAGGTCATCATTTCAAACTTCATACTGATCATCGTAGTTTGTAATACATCTTTACGCAACCTAACTTGAATGCTAGGCAAAGACGATGGATGGAGTTCTTGTGTGAGTACGATTTTGAAGTGAAATATGTTCAAGGAAAAGAGAATGTAGTGGCTGATGCTCTTAGTTGTCGTAGACATGAGATCTCTGCTACTACTCTTGAAGTAGATTTGAGAGGTCATATAGTAGCTGCACTTCCTATTGATAGATTATATCAGGAAGTGAGGTCGGAGATTGAATCTGGTAGACCTTTAGAAGGTCGATTTGCAGGGTATGTCCTAGAATCGGATGGTATATTACGACATTTAGGTCGTATTTATGTACTACATGTTGAGAGTCTTTGTACATTAATCATGACTGAAGCTCATCGAGCTCCGTATTCAACTCATCCAGGAGTCAAGAAAATGCATGTTGATCTTCAGCAATTATATTTCTGGCCTGGTATGAAATGTGATATTGCTGATTATGTATCGAGATGTCTTGAATGTCAGCGAGTTAAAGCTGAGCATCAACATCCCGCTGGATTATTGCAGCCACATCTCATTCCTGAATGGAAATGGGATATTATATCCGTTGACTTTATTGTAGGGTTACCTACGTCATCACGTCGACATGATGCCATTATGGTAACTGTTGACCGATTGACTAAAGTAGCTCATTTTTCACCTGTACGATCATCTTACAATGCTTCATCTGTAGCTAGGATATTCATGGAGGACATAGTTAGATTACATGGGATTCCTCATAGGATTATATTGGATAGAGATCCTGTATTTACTTCAGCCTTATGGACTTCATTACAACATGCTTTAGGTACACAGTTGAACTTTAGTTCAGCGTATCATCCTCAAATTGATGGTCAAACGGAAAGAGTTAACCAAATATTAGAGGATATGCTTAGGATGTATGTAATGGACCAACAATCACGTTGGGAGGATTACTTGTACTTAGTAGAATTTGCTTATAACAACGGATATCAGAGTTCCATAGGTATGCCACAATATCAGGCATTATACGGTCGTCCTTGTCGAACTCCTTTGAGTTGGGATCGACTAGAGGATAAGTGTTACTTGGACTGAGATGCTTAAGTGACATGGAACCTTGAGTTGATCGTATTAGAGCATTTTATTAATAAGGATAGGCAAAAAATATCTTGTCATAGGATAAGTCAACTTGATTTACTATAGGTGATAGAGTGTTTCTTAGTCACAATGGTGAAAGAGTCCAATCGTTACAGGAAAAGGCTCTAAACTTATCGTTTAGTTGGGCATATTGAGATCTTAGAGAGAGGTGGTGCATATCGACTTCATACCCACCACCCAGTTTGTCTACGTATTCATGATGTTTTTCATGTATCAGTTCTTAGACCATATCATCCGACATATCCTGTGTACTTAGTTAGAATGTATTTACGAGGGTAGAGGGCATTTGAATTTGGAGCAGTGGCCATTCTCTGAGCACTAAGGCAGCTCAGTCCTACAGGGGAATTAGAGCGTTGTCAAGTGAGGTCCAATGGAATCCCAATATGAGCTTTAGCTTTACAGGAGGATCACGACATGCATGAGGAACTTTTATCCCTATGTTGTGAGCTTTCAAGAACAAACCCTAATCCTAGGGGAGGGATGGTGCCTCCATTTATGCTGATGTTTTCTGTTGTTATGATTTTACACTGTTAGACTATGATGCTTTGTTTGGATATTTTGATCGCTGGTTTTGAGCGAAAGTGGATTTATTATGTGACATGATGATACATTATATTGCGATATTTGATTCCTGTTATGTTTTGAGATAGCATAGATGTTTACTTCGGATAGTTGTACTATAGACAATGTTTGATGGATTAACTGACAATTCTTTCATCGGTTTGTTGTGGCGTGTATTAGTTATTGAAGCAGATTATCTTCAACCTACAGGGGTCTCTATGATATCCAGTGGGCCCTCATGGTTATTACTGTTTAATGCTTTATTTATATATATATATATATACGTTATTTGCTTAAGTTTGGCAAAATTCTGAGAATTTTGGCAACCATAAGACTCCACAGGTACCTGGTGCGGCGTCAATCAAGACTCATGGATATGTTGTTGGGAGATAGTGGTTTAGGTTTACCCTAAGTGTAGCCTTTAACCCTCATCCTTTATTACCATTTATGCTGTTTAGTTGGAATCATGGGATTGTTTGTCTAATTCTTACGTTTTGGTTAAATTTTAATTATTTAAATTAATTTATAAATGTTGAAGAAATTAGTGTTTGTTATTTAATTAATTAATTAGCTTATTTGGTTAAATGGTTTGATCTAAAAGGATTAAATTATTTAATTAAATAAATAAATAAATTAAATTAAATTATTTTAAAAATTGTGTGTAAATAGATTTAATATTTGAAAATTAAATAAATTGTGGAAATTGTATATTTAAATTGAATAAAATAAATGCATGGAAATTGAAATTTGAGTATTAAAATTTAAATTAAATAAATTATTGCATGCATTTGAAAATTGGAAAAATTGCCGAGAAGTGGTGGAAGAAGATATTTTGCAACCACTTCTCGACATGTGTGCCAGTGCTTTAATTGAAGATTGTTGAGGAAATTTGTTACGGAGGATATTTTGGATCTTGGGAAAAACACAGAGGTTGTTCAATTTCCTCATGGGAAAAATATCTCAGCCTGTGCAAAAATTTTCTGAATTAAGTTAATTTCGTAATACTGTATATTTGTGGAAGATCCCTTGCAGGATCTTGGTGGTTAGTTAAGCTCACTTGGATTGGGGATTTCTTTTGAAGAAGATTTTGGGATTTGTACACTACAGGCAAAAGGAATTCTCCTACAGGCAGTTATCATAGTACAGGTATTTTTCTTGTTTTGTTTGTTCTTTCTTTAAAAGTTAGAGAAAAGATATGCTTTGTATTTCCTGTGTTCTTCTCGGGAATTTGGTAAAATTTTATTTAAATAGTAGAAAGGATCTGTGAAGAATTTTAGTTGTGATAGAAAAGAAATTTTCTGTTGTCATATTTCAAATCTCTGTGAAAACTGTGAAAATAAGAAACTATAAAGAAATAAAAAGGGTAAAACAGGGTTTTATATTACAGAGGCAAAATTGTTAAAATATTTGAAGGGTTTGTAATTTCATTTTGAATTTCCTGTTGAATGTTATTGCCCAGTTTCAGTAATTAATTGTTGTTTTAATGAATTCTATATATATATTTATATATGTATATATATTTGTAACAAATATATATACATACATATACAAATACATATATAAAAAAAATTATTTGTTTCAAATAATAGTGATTTAATGAATTTAAATCGCCGTACGAAATTCGTATAAAATTTCGTTTAAGCGAAATTAAAAAAAATTCACAGTTTTTAACATATTTTTCATTGGGATTAATGTTAATGTTTTTACACTGTATTTGGAGGGGGCCGCGGGGCTACCCCCACAGCCGCCCCCATATGGGGCGACGGCTGTGGAGGTAGCCGACGCTACCCTCATAGGTAGGGCGGCTGCCACACAGCCGCTTCCCCATATGGGGAAGGCTGTCGGCTATTTTTAACAGCCGTGGCTGTCTATAGCAGGGAATAAACAAATTCGTAAATATTATACAGTGTTAAATCCGCATATAATTTTCGATTAGGGTTTTATGTATATTAAAATAATAATAATATATATATATTTATGTATATGTATATATATATATAAATTATTATATTATATTAATTTATGTTATTTTGAATTTATTTAAAAAAAAATGGTTTTATTTGATTTAAAAAAAAAAGAGTAGATTTATAACAGTGAAGTTAAAATAGAAAATTTGGTGGATATTGATTTGTGAAGTTGTGAAAGTAAAAGCTAGAATTAAATCATGTTAATTTCTCTATGTGATTATAATTTCTTGTTAATTCCTTGAATGAATGGATTTAATAAATCCGAATGGTAGATGTTTAATTTCTGATTTGTTCAGTTGTGTATTTAATTGGGGCAAATTGGGAAAGTTCGTAGTTTTCTTTTCAAAGTCTTCCAGACCAATTGTAAATGTGGGAATTGGGATTGATAAGTTGAGTTCTTGTGTAAACTAAGGATGTGTACATGGATTTGTAAGGTGGATTGACACCTGTTTATGAACAATAATTTGATGTCTATTATAACATGTTGGGTCTTTTATATTGATTTTGGTTAAATGTACACCTTGTAAACCTTAGTCAGAGAATATAGATTCCTTTGTTATGTTTAGGGGAGTGGCTTTTTGTAAGGGCCGACACACAAAGTGGTGTCAGGGTAACTTACAAAGAGTTAGTAAGTCAGTGATAACTAAGGAACACAATAGTTAGATTTAAAACTCTTAACAAGACAATTATGCCTCACTTATGAATCTTGAGCTACTTCAGTCTTGAGAATAAGATGAGAAGGCCTGGAATGGCAAATCAATGTCTTGTTTCTTCAAGAGACATTCGATTCCACAATAGTATGCAATAGGGGTCGGGTTTCGTAAGAGGTTACCAGGGTAACCCATGTTGGGGGCCGAAACCTAGGAAGAAACACTAGGGTAACCTTTGCAACGTTGTGATGACACTCCACCTAAAATAACAGTTAACCTTGTGTTTGTGATATAATCAATTGTCAAAATATGGAAGCAATGTAACCAATTGTTTGTTATGTACTAGTGTCTAGGGTTAGGAGATTAGGTCTAGGTAACTTTATTACTATCTCCTAGCACGGGGGGTGGACCTACGAGTACCACATGGTTGGGTGGAACGTGCACCTTACTCCGTTGGGTCCCCAGTTGATCATGGCATCGAGAGCTTCATGGATGGAGAGCTCGTACTTGGAAACTTATATGTACTTTCCTTATTGTAAAACTTGTATTTGATAACATCCCTCAAATTGTATATGAGGTGAACAATGTAAATGTAATTGTAACTATTATTTGATCTACTTCATCAGATGGATGAGTATTGTAATATCCTATCAAATGAAATGTATGAAAAAAGTTTGTACTTTATTATATCTTGAATGAAATTTAATGTTATGCAATGTTTATCTTTATGTTGTAAATTATTATGTGCAATGCGAAATACTTAAGTCACTTATGGAAACTCAAAGTAGTGTAACGTCACATAGCTTAATGAATGTATGCAACTAATTAAATTAATAATTAAACTTTAAAAAAAAATTTATTACACCTTTATACATAAATGCTACATTCTTAGGTTATTAAGACGGGGCATTATAGAATCAAGGGCTAGTAAAGACTTGGGATGAGATGAGAAGGCCTGGAATGGCATGATCGATATCTTTTTTTTTGGAAAGATAGTCGATTCCACATTGGATTGCATGTGGGGCTAGGTTTCGTAAGAGGTCACCAGGGTAACCCAAGATGTGGGCTAGAGCCTAGGAAGATTCGCCAGGGTAACCCATGCAACTTTGTGATGACACTCCTCCTATAACAACCGTGAGTCAGTTAGTTGTTTTGTGCAGTTGATCATTGTTATCTGGAAGCATTGTAACCATTGTGTAAGTTTTGTACTTGTGTAGTTTAGTATTGTTTTTGCCTATGTCTAGAGGTTGTAGGTTCTACCTAGGAAGCTCTTTTACTATCTCCTAGCATGGGGGTTGGTCGTTCAGGTACCACATGGTTGGGTGGAACACGCACCTTACACCATTGGGTCCCCAGTTCTTGTTCGTGATGACAAGTACTTCATGATTGGAAAGCTCATGTGTACTAGTGAATTTGTATTTCTATCATGTTCTTTATTGTATCTGTTGGATACTTTGTAATTTGTAATTGTATCACTCCTCAATTATATTCAAGGAGAATCTTTGTAGTTTTTAATTGTAACACTTTTATATAAACTATCTCATTTGGAAATGAGAGTTTTAATTGTTATATTGAATGGATGCAATATATGAACGAAATCCTTATTGGACTTTATATCGTAAGTGATGTATTTTTAATGCTTTGGATGTATGATCTTTAATTCTTGAGTAATAATCTTATGTTATGTTTAGTAGCTTTTGTTAGTAATGGGGTTTGTAAGTAAGCGACATCACGTACCTTAGAGAATGTATGTGTTAGTGTAGTTCACTTGTTTAATTACACTTTTAAAAAAAAAACTTGTTCGCTTCCGTTATGTGTGTCATTCTCTAGGGTTTCGTGGCGGGCGTTACAAATGGGATTTTCTTTTTTCCTTTCAAGTTTTCAGCCCACAAAAAGCCCTGAATACCTTTTTCAGCGCATCAGACTTTCCTTTCGGTATCTTTAATACAAACATCAAGTAGATTGGTAAGGCTTGAAGCACATACTTGACCATAGTTAATTTTCCCGCCAAAGATAACCATTTTGATTTCCAAGATGCAATTCTACTAGATACCAATTATATTATATATATTATATTATAATATAAAATTATATAATATAATATAATACTAGATGCAATTATATTATATAATATATTATATATATTATATTATAATATAATATTATAATATTACATATATTATATTATATTATTATATAATATTATAATGTTATATTATTATATTATAATATGTTCAATTATTATTATTATATATTATTATATTATATTATATATTATATAATAATATAATATAATATATTATATTTTAATATAATACAATATATGATAATACATATAATACATTATTGTAATACAAATATATTATTTTAATAGAACTTATGAATTACAATTGATAAAAATCAATGTCACTCAGTGGTGCTAAACACTCTATACAAACCATATGAGTGTTGCAACCATCAAACAAAACCATTGCAACTCAATTCAACATCCATACCATTAAAACCTTCAAGCTTAAGAACATGTCACTAGATCCTTAATGTAAAAGGTATAAAATCATCATGAATAAGAATCATTGTCTTTCAACTACATAAACAAGAACATTATGTACACCATAGGGGTTTGATGCAACCTGTAAACAAAGTCCTTACAACTCAACAAGATACATGTTCATTAGATTGTTCATGTGAAATCTAAACAATAATCATGATCAACAAATAACACATCATTCAACCATGATGCATGAACAAACACTATATATGCACACCATATATGAACAAATACTAAATTAATAGATTATTTAATATTTATTGCTAAATTTTTGTCTCATCATCGTACTATTATCTTCATAAATTCAACACTAAAAGTATCCATCCAACCAAATTCTTTATAAAATATCCATCCAAGGTCAAATTCTTTATAAAAATAAGATCATTGTCAGTGTGAACTAGAAAATTCAATAAGATCATTGTCTTAATAAAGTGTTGCGGCTCTTTGTTGCATCTCTTCATTTCTCTATGTTTTCCTTTTCAAAATAGGATTGACTCCTCTACTCTAATTATCATTGATGCTTTTCTAACTCCACATCAATGGACCTAACAACATCAACAATATTTTGCAACATAGATGCAAAAAACCTCAAATGTGGTGGAATACATTCTTCATTTTGAATAGCATTGACTTGATCCTAAATAGATCTAACATTCACATTGATTTGTGCTCACAAGCGAGCACCAGCGGATGTAAGTGGTGGAGGTGGGGGGGTTATGAGGTGGAGTGGGTGGAGGTGGAAGTGGAGGGCGTGGAGGTGGATTATGAATATTGTCAATATTGAATTGATCCATGATCTAGATATAAGTGAACCTGCATTAAATTTGTAATTCCAAAATGTAAGATTCATGTTTAAAAATACCCTTAAACCATTCAATATAAATCACCTAATTGAATTCAAATGAAAAAATGTGTAAGCCTCATTTATGTCTAAGGCATGTAAATGAAAAAAATAAAATTGTTAATGTGATGTGAAATCTCATTAAAAAATACATTAATTTTTTACCTTGTTGCAATGTTGCTTAAGTAGCCATATGCTCCAAATTGATTCAACAAAGGTGGAAGTGTTAAGCTCCAAATTTCCAATACTTAGTGAATCTGGATAAATATTCAATAATGGTTAAACAAAACTTGTCCCAATAACCGTAGGGAAATGGGAAAAGTTAATGGGTAATAATTGATGGGCTATGTAGGAGGCTATCATACTGTATGATAGCCTCCTACATAGCCCATCAATTATTACCCATTAACTTTTCCCATTTCCCTATGCCCGCTAGGACAAGTTTTGTTTGGCCATTACTAACTATGGATCTAGATTCACTAAGTATTGGCAATTTAGAGCATAATACTTCCAACAAGGGTCCTTTCTATTTTGAGAGCTAAGGAGAGTCAAAAGAATTAAAAATTAAAAAACAAATTGTTTAGCAAAGAAATACTAACTTAAGAATAAGAAACAAAGCAAGAATTTAAGAAACATGAGAATAAGTGATAAAGAAGAAGGAAAAATAGACAAGAATGTAAAACCAATAGGAGAAAAAGCGGGGTGGCGTTACTAAAAGAATCTAAATAAATGCAAAAAAGAGGCAAGCTACAAAAATCTAATAAAATGAACTATGCCATTAAAATTAAAAATGAAAATAAGCCCAAAATATATATACAAACAAACAATTAAACCCAAAAATAAAGAAAACTTACCAACTCATGAATATGTATGTATATCTATATATATGTATGTCTAAATATGAAACTATTTAAAAAGAATGAGAATAATAAAGAGAGGCCCAAATATAAAATTAAAAGAGTACATAAATATAAAGCAAAAATCTATTAAAAATAGATACAAAAATGTATATTTATTTATTTATTTATATTGTTGAACCCCAATCCTAATACCTGCAAAACAACATGAACAAACACATTAGAAGGTGAAATGCGAGAAAGAACAAGGATTCCCTATGAAATCCATTAGCAAAGTTTAAATTAGGAAAAGAAATGAAGAATACAATGAAATAGCAATAAAAGAGAGATTGAATCCTAATTAAACAAGCATACAAATTATATTGCATATTAATATGTATGCTTTGGAGAAGCTTCAAATCTAATGCAGTGAATAATAGATATCTGTTAGAAACAAATATCCATTTATAACAGATATTCATTTTGTCAAGGCTTTCACAAACTGAATAATACATAAAACCATTATTATGTATTCCTAATATTTAATAAATGTATTATATATTAATATATCATAATATATTTAATGTATATACTATATATTATATATTAAATATATTATATAATATATTATATATAATATATACTATAATATAGATAATTTATATTCTAAATATTATATATATTAAATATATTATATAATATATTATATGATATATATATTTTATAATATATTATATAGTATATTTAATATATACTATATATTATATATTATATAATATATTTAATACATAGTCTCCCTCTGAAGTCTCTCTCCTTCTTGGGTCTCTCTCTCTCTCTCTCTCTCTCTCGTCCCTATCTCCCCCTCTCTTTGGTGCCAATTTGATGTGAAAATTGGCCCTTTCCCAACTCCTATGATGCAAGATTGATGTGTGATGATAATTGATCCACTTTGTTGATGCTTGATGAGTGCTCCAATAGAAAAATTTGCATAACCTAGATATGAATTCAATGATGATGGATGAAAGTTGCTAATGATTTGAGCATAGTAAGTTTACTCAAAGTGTGGATGATAGAATGAGGGGATTAGCCTCTTATTTATAGAATGAGAAGATGAAGGGATGCCCAAAATAGAGAAATGTGGGACTAAGAATTAGCCAATGGCAAAGTGCCACTTGTCAACTTGTGAATGGATGGAGGTTGTGCAAGTTTTGAAGAATGTGTCAATAAATGCATATATTTGAATTTTGAATTTGTTGAAATGACATGTAAGAGGGAAGGAAGAATGCATTGAATGCCACTTGGCTCAAGGCAAAGGACATGTAAGATGGAGTAAATGCCTTGTTGGAAGGACTTATCCCACTTGGATTTTAAATTCAAACTTGGGGAATATTCCTTAAAAGATGCCTTGTTGAAGAAAATAGAGATTTAATAAATCAATTAAATCTATTTTCATGTGCAAGTGGGAAAAGCTAGAGGATGGGACATGAGATTTGATTAAATTAATCAAGGTTGATTAATTTAATGAAGGGATTAAGTGATGTGACCTATTTGAATTAAATTCGTGGATTTATTTAAATCAAATATGAGAAGAATGTGGTAAGGGATTAATTAAATAAGGATTTTTTATTTATTTAATTAAAAGAGATGATGTAAGATTAAACTAAATAATGTTTTAATTTATTTAATTTAATAGACAGACTTTAGAGATTTAATTAAATAAAGTTAATTATTCAATTAAATGGGGACAAGTAGATTAGACTGGATAATTTAAATATCGAGAAAGAATGACCTAATTAGATAACTGATTTATTTAATTAAGAGAGGAAATAATGATGAATTTAGTCAAATAAGGGAATTTGATTAAACGGTTAGACCAGAGGATGATTTGGGATGAAGCGATATTAGTAGTCAGGATCCGATGCCCAATGTCAATCAGTACATTTTACGTGTCTACATATATTATAAATACAAAAAACATAAACAACATGAAAAATGAAATAACATAAAAATAAATAAAAATAACAATCAATAAAAACACAAATATAACCAAATATACAAGTCTAAACATAGATACAAATATAAACCTAAATAAATAAAAACTATAAATAACTAAAAAACATATAAATACCCAAAAGCTAAAAAATAATGACTAACAACGAATACACCAAGATCAACAAAACAAGGCATATATTTAAAAATATAAATACATGCATTACAATAACATTTGAAAATAAATTAAAAAAGATAAATATAAGAGAAAACCAAAAAATACACATATGTACAAAGCATATATGTATACAAGAATGCATATATGTATTTAAGAATAAAAACCCATTCAAAAGGCCTAATTACAAAAAATAAAATCAAGCAATTTTTTTTTTTTTGTTTGATTAGGGTACCAGTTCAATTTTATGTTTGTTTTCTAGTAATGAAGGTTCAATTTTTTTGTTTGGTGTTTTTTTTGTTTTCCACTAATGAATATTTCAATTTTTTTTGTAAGTTTAGATTGAAATGAAAAAAATCAAAAAAACTATAAAGAATGCAAAAAAAAAAAAACCTAAATTAATCATTAATTACCAAAAAAAAGAAATGCAGAAAAAAGGATTCAAACACATACCTGGAGGTTGGTGGAGGTTGCTACTCATGCTAGAGGTCGCTACTCAACTGAGATCGTCTATGAAAATGAGGTAGGGTTCAGGTTTTAAAATCCTTAACAAAACAAATATCTGTTACAAAAAAAATTATGTTTTCTCCAGCATACAAATTATATTGCATATTAATATGTATGCTTTGGAGAAGCTTCAAATCTAATGCAGTGAATAATAGGGTGATCCCACAATAGTGGTTTACAATTTTTGGCCAAACTGGACATTGAAATTATTTTTAAACTAAATCTTCACATTTGGGCACCTATAGCGGCTAAACCATGAAGAATTTGAAGATGATGCAAACTAGAGTCTCGTCACATTTTGTTTGTAGATTCTAAAATATTTTTTAATTTTTGGAATTATATTCCACTTCTTTTTCCATCTCCCACGAAAACTGGTTTTTCAAAACAACATTTTTAAAAAGTAGCCACCGTATAACGTATAATTTTTTTTCTATGAAGGATAAAATTCTAATTCTTTCGAATTTAGATTTTTAACTCTGATATCTAGTGCTTCCACTTGGTTAGATAGTTTTTTATTGAATCTTTCAAAGTCAAAGTCAAAGACATATTATAGCCCAATGTCATTCAATATCTTGCGATAATCTGCTAGACAAAGACCTTCATTTTTGATGAAAAACCTATGTTTAATAAAACTAAAAAAACAAATACATAATAAAACCAAAACATATTAAAATTATATTCGTTGGATAGCTCATTCTAAGGACTACTTGATTCCAATTGGGTTTGTGAATATTCCTCCATTTTCATCCTCAAACTGATCTTCGAAGTGCCAAAATTCAAGTTTTTTTTGTGTCTCAAGGGGGGATGAGGAATAAAGGGGGTTTGAACGAACCCCTAGGGGTTCGAACGAACCCTCCTTCTATAAGGGGTTTTGATGGATTTTTTGGTGGGAAATTATTAAGAGGGTTCGACTGAACCTAGGTTCTACCGAACCCCTAATTGGTTCGGTTGAAGCAATAGGTTCGTACGAACCCCTAAAATCAAGTTTTTTGCAATGCATTCATTTTTTGTGAGTTTTCCTTCCTCACTTCAATTGTAGACCACTATTGTGGCTTCACCCAATAGATATCAGTTAGAAACAAATATCCATTTATAACAGATATTCATTTTGTCAAGGCTTTCACAAACTAAATAATACATAAAACCATTATTATGTATTCCTAATATATAATAAATGTATTATATATTAATATATCATAATATATTTAATATATATACTATATATTATATATTAAATATTATATAATATATACTATAATATATATAATTTATATTCTAAATATTGTATATATATTAAATATATTACATGATATATATATTTTATAATATATTATATAGTATATTTAATATATACTATATATTATATATTATATAATATATTTAATACGTAGTCTCCCTGTAATGCCCCGCCACGTACCCTAGAGAACACACACTAACAACCTAAGGCTGAACAATTTTTTTTTTTTTGAAAGGTGCAACATTCACTTGTATGCAATTAGCATTAATATTAAGTTCTCTAGTCTAAGTCCTCTAGGGTCTGCGACAACACTACTTTTCACGCATCTAAAAATTAACATGTAACCTTTAAGAAACATTACAATAATCAAGTTCTAACATCATTATGAAAATTGTATCAAAATATTCCATTTATTTGAATCAACAATAAAGTACAACCATAACATGTTTACATGGAATTAAATTGATTCAAATCATTTAATTACAAATACAATGCCAACTAGCTCTAGTCCAATGCATAATAGTGTTCTTCATTAGATACATCAATACATTTACATTCTAAATAAAGTTATCTCCCCAATTCCAGTGAGGTGTGAACATCAAACATGAAACATGATACATCAATGTGGTACAATACAAATACAAGTATAACAAATCCCGAGGGCATGAACAATGTTGAAGTCCACAGATCAAGAGAAGTCATCATGGCATGCATAGGAGAAGGGAACCCAATGGAGATCGAAACACGTTCCACCCCACCACGTGGAACCTGAAGGCCCACCCCCCGTGCTAGGAGATAGCAAAGGTTCCCACCATCACAGACAAACATGCACAAGGCTAACATGACAAACAAGAACAAGTAGAACAACATCAACGATATTACACCATAGAAGAAAAGTTGTACAAGACAACATATGGTTGAGATGACAATGTTGAACAATCATGGAACAACAACAATAATAGAGAAAACACTTCCAGAGGCACAAAATCAACTAAGGGGATGTAAAGAACCGAGGGAGTACAAAGTTGTCGTAGGAGTGAGTGTCATCGCATAATTTCTATGGGTTACCTTGGCGTAACCTTCCTAGGCTACCGGACCCCCATCCTAGGTTACCCTGGCTGCCTTTACCAGCCGCCGAACCCCCATACAAATTATGTGGGACCAACTTACCTTCCAAATGGACCAGGTAGTTGGTCTTTCCATTCCAGGCCTTCTCAACTCATCTCAAGCCTATACGAGCGCTTGAGCCATGAGCGAGGCATTATCTTATCTTGATTAGTGTTTTATCTACCCAATTCCCCTTAATTAATTAGTTAGATTTTCACTTGATTATACTCTTAGTGAGTTACCTTGGCACCCCTTTGTGTGCCAGACACCCACTAAGAGCCACTCCCCTACTGACAACTAGGAAACCAAATAATTCAAGCGCAAAGCCACTTGCACAATCACAAAACTCAAATCAAAGTCACATGGTGAGGCATAATTCCTTCCCACTCATAGATACCAAAGTACCAAACACAACGATAATCACACTGTGCAAGACTAACAACCATCTTAAAACAATATAGCTTCCAAATATCAAAATGATTCAAATTTTCCATCAAGAGAACATTTCACCCTAGCCTCTGGAAGATACCCTAATGTTCACTTACACGAAGATTTTACAATACCCAAAACAATCCCAAACAATTCTTCATTCATGATCCTTCAAAACTTAAACAAATCACTCAATGAGTACATAATAGACCAAAGATGTCAACATTCCACTTTTTGTGAAATACAGATCTTTATTAAATCTAGATTGATTACATCTAAATCTTAATACTTAATGTTCTTCTAGTTATTAATTAATTTACAATCATATAAGGTAACAAGACCACAAGCATAAAGACATCACATATATGAACTTATATATTTCTTTATATTTATATTTTACTTAAATATTTACTCACAAGATGTTCATAATACCCAACTGCATAAAAGCATAGACAAGTTACATATATTTATTGGACTCAATAAGCAATTTAATCAACCAAACCTCCATTCTTTATATCACAAGTTATTCAATTCTACGCAATTGTTTTACTATAGTAACCAAAAGCAGATTTTACATATTTAATTTACCTAAAAGTAATTTACCTTAAAAATAATTTAAAGGAATTATAAGCATAAAAGGAATCACATAAAATTAATTACACTATTCCTACCTTCATAGGATATTATTTACTTTTCCCTAAAAGGAGCTAATCTAAGGGTATCTTATTTACACTAAATTTAGTTTTAAAGATTCCCTTAAAAAAAATATGAGATTATACTCACTTTACTTTATTTAAGGGATAACTTAACTACACGTTGACTTTCCTTTCCCTTTTAAGACTTTAAGGGCTTAGTTTATATTTTACTTTATTTTTAAGGATACATTATAAAGTGAAGCATTCTAAGTCCATGACTAGGATCTTCTTTCTTTTAAAACTTATACACATGACAAGCAGAGCTCACCTTTTTAAAGGTCCCGAAATTCTTAGAAAAAGAAATAGGCTTGCGCTATAATGTTCACGCTGATAGACATGCAAGCAAATGGGGTAAGCACAGATGAGGTATGTGAACTATTTGACAGAATGCCTCAAAGATATCATCATAGGGAATGCAAATAATGCGAATTATGCAAGAAAAGGGTTGTTTAAAGGAAAACAAATAGACATCAGTTATACAAATGGAAATCAAACTAAGGCAGGCACAAATACAGTGGACACCAAGAATTATAGAGCATAGGTTATAAAGCACAAGAAGAAGCGTGAACATAAGATCTATCGAATTATTTAGTGGATCTAATGATATGTTCAAATCTCTACCAAAAATAATTACAACGATACCTATTCAAATCAAATGCTAGCTAACTACAAACTCAATGAAATTTATAAAATTGAATACCAATGCATGGATGAGGCATTCTACAGGGCAAAGGAAGCAAAAGAAAGGTGGACGCCGCTCAACTACAAAACACAATTTACCCAAATGAAATAGAGAGAGATATCGATTCCATAGCATTACAACCTTCAGGTGGAATCAATCAGAGATAAAGGAGATAGATAGAGGTTGCAACATGACAGGCTTGAGAGCCTTCAGATCATAGGTTTATATATTGCCCTTTGCTAACACAGAGGTTGTTAGGGATAATGGAACCAAAAATGCAACTGGGTTTAGCTCCAACACATACACTGTCGATGCAATTCTGATTAACACCCAAGATGAAGATGAGGAGGAAAAGCAATTCCAAGATTGGCTGCGAGCATGGCACAGGAGATGGACAACTATCATGCCATCCACATAGATGGTTTCCTATAAAAAGGTGAAGGAAAACCCTGTTTCGAGGGAGCTCATGTTTCAGGTGGAAACAAAAGAATGAATCCTATCTCAATAACCAAAAAGATAGGGTATCTCCCCTGAGTCGAGCCTTAAGAAGAGGGGAACTTAATGTTGTGATTACAATTATCGCCGAGTGACCAACTCAGTTTATTTCCTTATTGTTTCCAAGAGCCCTCTATTCACAACACTCTCTATGGCCGATATCAACCTATGCCAATACTGCAGATACCCATTCTAAAGAGAAGGCAACACTCTCTAATACATTCATCAGGTTGCTAAGGAAGGCCAGATAATCAGATCATGGCAACGACCTGTGTTGAATGGAATGAGTTCAGGACTTAAGAACTACAACTTCTTAGGGAGGGACCGAGCATTCAAGAAACATGCAGACATATGTGCAAAAGCAATGTCTGGAGTCAAAACTATGAAATATTTTAACAGTCAATTCTGGGGAAAGAAATACGGTGAAAAATAAGATGATGCTTATGAAATAAATAGAGTTTAATACAAACACATAATTTGTTCCATCTAGCACAATAGCATTAAATTTTTCTATCACAACATTAAGATGAGGGGATTGTTTTAGAACCTGGTGTATTTGCTTAGCGGAGCTTGCAGATATGATACAAAGCTCCTCCAAATTCCCTGCTTCTGATCCCTTTGAGACTTCTCAATTCTAAGCCATTCCCAGCTTCCTCAATCTTTCAGAAAATACCACCCAAATTTCCCAAAAAAATCTTCACCGAAAGAGCCAAAAGAAAGAAAAACCCCCCAAATACTCCCCTAGAAAAGCCCATAAAAGGCCATTATTTTCAAAAATCTGTAACCAAAGAAGATTCTCTGATTTTTTTTCCTATTTTAAGCCAATTAATTAAATTTTGTAGCTACATGCATTGGGTGCTGCCATGCCACAATTTAGAATAAAACTGACTTAATTATTGCCACTTCAATTTCTTTCTATTTGTAGCTGTTTTATAATTGCAGCTTTCCAATTCAATAATTTATTTCCTATTTTTCCATTTTAATTTATTTCAACTATAATTTGTTAATAAATCTTTAAATGTTTAATTTCCAAATACTTTTTCATTTAAAAATCACCTTATTATTCAATTTTCTTACCTCAAAATTTCATTTTATTATAACAATAATTATAAAAGAATTTATCATAAAGTTTAATTTATTAAAATCAAACAATCACTTTAACATTATTTATTTAATTTATTCATCCATCATAAAAGACTTCTATTAAATTATCTTCATGACTTTAATTTGATGTTTTCTATCAAAACAAGGTAATTAAACAAGGCACACACTTAGGTATCATTAACAACGATACTCAGCATGGAGGGCATTACACTCCCTTTGAAGTCTCTCTCCTTCTTGGGTCTCTCTCCCTCTTAGGTCTCTCTCTCTCTCGTCCCTATCTCCCCCTCTCTCTCTAGTCCCTCCCACTCCCCCCCTCTCTCTCTCTCAGGTCCCTGTCTCCCCCTCTCTCTCAGGTCCCTCCCACTCCCTGTCTCTCTCTCTCAAGTCTCTCCCACTCCCTCTTTACCTCTCTCTCTCTCTCAGGTCCCTCCCACTCTCTCTCACTCTCCATCACCCTCTCAGGCCTTTCTCTATAACGCCATATTGTGTGAACCCTAAAGGACAACAAAAGCAACAATTACCACACTTTTTTTTTTTTAAATCATAACATACATGAATTGCACCTTAAGTTATGACATGAAATTTCATTTAAAAAATCCACTAACACTTACGTCCCTTGGGGTACACGAGGTGACATTACGAAACTTAAGCCCGTACAATAACGATAAAGCAAGAAAGCCAAATTATAAATCATGACAAAGTATACGATTACAATAGTAGCACATACATTAAAATACAACAATAAGAAGTCATCCTCATATGTAAACACAACACACAAAATATTAACTTAATATTAATAATGATAAACACACTACCATCATAACAACTTAATGGAGCATATTTCCACAGATACAACACATTTTAATAAACAGTTGCTAAGGATCAACATTCACACAAGTTTACCGTAGATAAAATATTACATCACATCTTTTTCATTACATTACAATGTTCAAGAATTACAATGATACAAAAGTGTTCCCCAACATGGAAGAGAACCATATAACAAGATAGAATGATACAATTGAGCAGAAGAATACAAAATATCATAACTGGTTCCAAGTCAGATACAATTCTGGAGGCACCGCAAGTGGCACAAATCTGCACCTCTCGATTCTTGATTGGGGACCCAATGGGGTGCTTAGCACGTTCCACCTGACCACGTGGGTCCGAAAACCCACCCCCTATGCTAAGGAGCTGACAAGAAAGAATCCTCGACCAAGAACATCCAACAGAGAACAACAAGACTCAACACCAATCACAAGTAACATGAATACAAGAATAATCACAACATCAAATGATCACTTTCAAAACATAATAACAATAAACCACAAATCAATTGACCACTTTCATAGCAACAATAAATCATGTAAGATAACATCAATAGATCGCTTTATAACATTAACAATAATTCACTTCTAGAGGCTCACAAAGATAATTTTTTTTATATGGGGTACTAGGGGAGAGTGTCATCGCATAGTCCTACATGGGTTATCCTGGTCGCCTCCAGGCGCTGGCTTCTCCTGACTGCTTGAGGCGTCGGCCCCCATCTATGGTTATCCTGGCCGCCTCTCTAGGCGCCGACCCCCATCTATGGTTATCTTAGCCGCCTCTCTAGGCGCCGACCCCATAGGGTGACTCATGTGGAGCCGTTAATCCTCTCATGAGGACGAGGTAACGACCTTGCCAACCACGGCCTTCTCAGCCCACCCTTAGTTTGTGAAAGCCCTAACGGGTGGACGAGGCATCCTTATCTTGTTAATGTTATTTCTACCCAACCCCTAAATTATTTTAATTAGGTTATCACTTTTTACACTAACTCTTGCGTGGGTTATCCAGGCCACCCCTTTGTGTGTCGACCCCCACCAAGAGCCACTCTCCCTAGAACCCCGAACACATAACCAAAGCATCAAGGGGTTGTACCAAACTAAAAAAGCATTGAATCTCTAAATAAAACATACGCGAGGCATATACCATCTTGCCAATAACCATATACATAATTGCTCATGAAACCAGGTACAACCAAACATAAACTCAAAATATCAATTATGATCAAAATCTTGGCAAGGATCAAATCAATGAAGAATCAATATGAAACAAGATCACCTTTGCCTCTAGAAGCCTAATAACCAAATAACCCCAACTCCCAAAGGAGGCAATAAAATACTGAGGGTCCCCATAGAATTAAGTATCAGGGTTCATCAATGGAGTATAAATTCAAAGAAGAAAAGATTGTATTCAACAAAGAACATGAACATCGCAGTCAAGCATCGCCCTAGAATACAACATACTCCACCACAAATTCAAATAAGATTAGCATAAATCAAAAACAAGATCAACTCAAAAGAAAGTCACGTCGAGATAGAACCATCAAATTATCTTATAAACAACTAACACTTCCAAGGCACAAATTCTTAAAAAAAACCTTAAATAACCAACCACTCACAACTCAATAAAGAAACCCTAATAAAATCAACAACCAAAACTCAAATGAAAAGACATTCATTATCCAAATCAATTAACCACCAGAATTAAATAACTTTACAACGTACCCATATAAAATAATCAAGCATTTCGTGATAACATTCTCAAGTATGCTAAAAACTTATCCATAAAGAGAACTTACAAATCAGCCATTAAATGATTATAAAGGGAAATGATATCCAAAAGACCATCCCAAAACGGAAACATTCTTTTACCATCACCATTTTAATATATATACAAACATACACATTACAACTTAAAATATATTAAAATATGAGCAATATATTGCAACCTAAAATATGTTAAATACTTATTCCCTTATATACACACACATACATACATACATACATACATACATACATACATACATACATACATACATATATATATATATATATATATATATATATATATATATATATATATATATATATATATATATATATATATATATATATAAGTCATAAGTAACCGAATATCAAAATTAATTCCACTCTCTTATCATTCATCCTAACCACTAGACTCAATAAACTAACGAAATGCAACTTGATAACCAAATTTAAATTACTTATTCAGAGTTACTATAAAAGTATGAATGTAATAAAATAATGAAAGACCTAACATTACTCAAACGATAGATTTTCTTTAATTTTCAAGGTCTAGATCATATACAAATTTTGCTTGTAATAGTTCTATCCTTTTATTCTATGCTTCACCATTCTAAAATGACTATAAGAGTGAGACAAAGGGGTAGAGGTCAAATATCTTCCTTGATACATTACCTTCAAACAACCCCTTGATTAAGATGATTTAAGGGTACAACTACTTAAGTGATTAAACATGATTTTAAGAAGGTAAAAATAAATAAAAAACCAATACCGAAGCATGCCCCGTTTATTGAAGGTTTTCCTAAATTTACAATATTATAAGAAATAGTTAGATCTAAATAAACTTATAAAGACCTACCATCCCACCGACCATCTGATAAATATAAGAACTAACCCCCAAGACGTACGTTAAGTCTTAACTAGGAATTTAGAGATAAGATTCTTACCGTACAAAGGAATCTAATTCATCATTTTAGAGACCGATATTCTCATAAGCTTGTAATTTCCTTAAGAGTCGAAGGTCTTCTAAAATACGTGAAAGAATCAAAGACATGTTATTCTTAATACATGACTTGGAAGAGAAAGCTCCATTCAATGCCAAGTCACTGGAAAGTACGCAGGGATAGGATGAGAAAAATGACGTCCAGTACAGCCAGCCATCGAACCTCAGACACAAAAGGGTAAAGAGCAAAAGAATTCATTCTAAGTTAAATATGCAGAGACCAAAGAGCGCGACCAACCCCAAAGAAATTATGAGCAGAGATGAAATCTTATGTAAGATGATCAGAAAAATAATATAACCGAAGTTACAATGTCGAACCCAGGGATGATCCATAAGAGAAGAAGAAGTTGTAATTCTCATAACCGAACGGTTAAGCTCATGCGCTGGTTCGTTGTAAGGAATAGAAAGGCATGAATATCGTTATAAGATCGAAATTTCAGTACAGGATATAAAACTTAGGGGTTGAAGCATAGTTTAAAGAATCAGATGCTATATTATGTGTATGGCCAATCAAAATAAGAGATAAAACAAAAAATTACGAATAACATAGCTTCAATACAAAACAATATAGCGAATCAACATTGACATTTAAGGGGTTAAGATTTCCTTTGCAAAAATAAAGTATACAGAATTGCATGAAACACAGATGTAAGAAGATACAAGATTCGATAACCAAGAAACATCGGCCAAACCCTAAGGCATTACTCTAAACTTCATGACTTCGAAACTGTCTTTTTCTATTCTTAACTTCTTTATAACTGATTGTTCTTTATTCAATTTAATATTTTATTTCCTTTTCTATATCCTTTGAACAATTATCCTCAGAAAAAATAATAGTATTATTATTCATCATTAATTATAATTTAGAATGATACTTTTTATAAAACACATTAATTTATTTATTTAGTAACAAGCTAATTTACTTTCCATTTTCAATTGTTTTTGCACTTCAGTTACCAAAATCATATCTCTTATTCAGTTTAAAACCACATTAACTTTCCCCTATTAAAATGATTGTCTTCTCACAATAATAAATTATCAATTATTATTAATTATCGTTTAAAACCATACTATTTATAAAATAATTTAATTTAATCATTTAATAATAAACTTTATACCTTATATTCCATAATTTAATTTATTTTAAATCACTTAATTGGAATAATTATCTCCTCTCCATTTAATTCATTCACTTTCAATTATATTACTTTCATCTTTAAATAATTAACTTCTAATGATAATACAATTAACATTTATTATTAAATCTAATTCTTTATTTAATTCTAAATAAATAGAGTGACCTTATAATTAAATTATTTGATTAATCATATCTAGTCATAATATTAGTGTTATCAACTCACATAACACAATCACAAAATCATCATATCATCACAAAACAACGAACCACACTTACTCAATAACACTTTTAACAAATGAAAATGACATGACCACCTATCAAACAACTTAATTGAATGTCAAGAATGATCGAAACGGAGGGCACTACATTCTCTCTCCCTCTGTCTCTCTCTCAAGTCTCTCCCACTCACCCTCTCTCTCAAGTCTCTCCCACTCTCTCTAAAACTCCATTTCCCTCTCAGGTCTTTCTCTCTCTCTCTCTCTCTCTCTCTCTCAAGTCTCTCCCACTCCCTCTCTCCCTCTCTCTCTCAGGTCTCTTCCACTCCCTCTCTCTCTCACCCACCCTATCTCTTAGGTTTCTCCCCCCTCTCTCTCAAGTCTCTCTCCCCTCCTCTCTCTCT
>VDFB02256132.1:206467783-206532150 GCA_007258455.2 Sequoia sempervirens
AAGTGGAAAGTGTGATCATTAATGAAAGAGAAAATTTATAAATTTTCTATGATTAAAGACGTGATTTGGAATTTTTTTCTTCCTTATTTTAAATGATTTCACATAAATTTTAATTTTCATTTCAAATTTTAAAATAAGGAATAAATGTTAGTTACACTTTTATGTAAGTGACTTTTTACTAGTTTATTTATTATAAAATATTTTTATGATATGTTTATTTTAAATTTATTTATATAAATGAAATTTAAATATTTTAACAAAATATTTATAATAATGTTGGTTCAAGTGTTTTCTATTAATTAATTTATTATTAAATAATTTTATAATATATATTTTGAATTTATTTATAGAAATGAAACTCAAATATTCTAACAAAATATTTATAATAATATTGGGTCTAAAAATTTGCTATTGAGAAAAGTGTTAATTCCTTGTCATAGATGTTTGTATTTTAACATGAGACCTCATACAAGTCTTACACTTGCAACAATGTTTCACTCATAGCATAACTAATTGCATCCATCTTTGCCTTTGAAGTTATATTTAAATTATGTAAAGTAAGGATTGGTGTCATACTTATCTTTTCTACAACTCTTCAAACTCACACTACTATCTATTTCCCTATGGAAGTTCATTCCTTTTCTCATTACGTGTAGAAATGACAATCCAAACTATTTTTAACTTTGTCTAATTTTGGGTTTCATAGCACCCGAATGAGACTCGTCTCTTTTCCCTCTTTAAGTTTTGGTTTTTATTCAAAGATCACATGTTTTGATTTTAAGCCTAGACATTACCAAAACATGAGTAGTGGGTGAAATGTTAGTTTAATAACTTATTATTTTTCCATAATCTATCTTACTATCTTGCTCATATGTCAATTTAATAACTTATTCTTTTTCCACCATGTATTTTACAACTATGAACAATATTAAAGTTTTTGGATCTTGGGAGACATGCCATTTACATTATTTTATTAATTTGCACTTTGTGTTATTGGGTTTGTTGTGAATCCAACTTGTGTTGGGATTAGTTTGAACTTGGTATAGATGGATTGATTTAGTGTAAAACTATATAATAGCTCCAAAGTGGAATTTAACCTTGAAGCTTTGTTTTGGTGCTTCGATGGGTTGATCTAACATATCTTTGAGCCACTTTAATTAGCTTGTGATTTAAGCTTTTCTATGCATTTCCAAACCTTAAGGTTTGAGCAATGTGATAGAAGTTATGATCTTGACAAGTGGAATGACTAAAAATAAATGACTCTAACAACTATATTCAGTCGGCTTCTTTAACAAAACATCTTTCTTTGTTGCTTGCCCAAAAGCTTTTCGATTGAATTTCTTTAATCTCTTTTGCATAGAGTAACAACTTTATCGCTAGAATTTATGGGCCGCTAACTAGATTTTTATCTGCTTTCTCCTCAGTCTAAATGCATTACGCTCTTCGGCAGAACTCTACTTTGTGTGTAACTTGTTTTTAAAAATTATTCTGATCATTAAATAAAATATCTTATTATCACTATAATATTAAATCTTATTTATACCTTTGTTTCTTTTTAACTCATTTTTTTAATTTTCCTAAAATAAATATTTTGAAGACTAGTTATGTTCATTTTGTCCCTTTTCCTGAACCCTTAAACTTCTTTCTTTCTATTAATCATTTTCTTAAGAAAAAATTTCTTATGACCTAATTCTATTACATCATTTGATAACTTGTAGCTATACTATTATATAATACTAGTCAATTGAAGGAGGGTTTTGATGTAGATAGAGGTGTTGATGCATGAACAACTTCTTTCCTTTCACATGATTAGGTAGATCCTTACACAACAACAAACTCCATATGCACTAGAGTTTGAAAGCAATAAAATTGACTAATTGCAATCAATGTGATCTATCCTTTTAACAAAAAACATTAATTTTGACACACATAAGTTAGCATTTCAGGACTCCTTCCTTGTAGTTGATTTGAGATTGTTGAGTGTCTATTCTTGAAAAGGTTGCCAACTTCTCCTCGAATACTTTGTCCCTCATTTTGGCTAGTCTTAAACTTGAAAGATGCCATGATTTTAAAATAAATAAAATAGAAGGTTTAATATTTGACATCACCGGAGAAGTTGTTGTATGGACATGCTAGGTATAGACATTTTAGGGGCACATAGAGACTATTATAGATGTTGACTATGAGAGCAGACAACATATCAGCTTTTGAACCTTGCATTCAAAGTGGTTGTTAAAAATATGAAACTCTTAATTCTCTAAGAAAATTGTTTTAACTATTGTTGTTTATAGATTTGATTGTGTGTAACGACATTTCAAATCACATTATGTGATCTATTATCAAGATACTAGAGATCTTAGTCTTTTGCATTTTCAACAAAATTTTATAAGTTCTCTAACATCTTGATTATGGATTAAAGAATGTGATCTATAAAGTTAATTAAAATACTCACACAATCAAACCTAAACTATAAGAGAGTTAGTATTATAGATTGTCTAAATCTAATATCATTACTAAAAAATTGTTTTGTTTGATTGAAGTTTTTGTAACTAACTTGCTCTATGGAAATGAGAATATGTGAAGGAGAAATGGAAATATGTCTTTTATATATATATATATTTATTTATTTTTTAAAATATCTCCATCATTACATAAAAATATATTATTATCAATACAATATTAAATCTTATTTATATCTTTCTTTCTTTTAATTCAATTTTTATTTTTCCTAATCAATATAAAAGAAAAAATAAATCTTTTGAAGATTAGTTATGTTCATTTTTGTCTCTCTTATCTGTGAACTCCTTAAAAACTTCTTCCTATTAATCATTTTCTAAAGAAAAATATTATTATACATATACACTTGTTTCATAGATTGGAAATGATAAAATATTATGACAATTATTTGATACAAAAATAATGGTAACTTCCAATGTAATTTATGACCTTATTCTATTACATCATTTGATAACTTGTGGCTATACTATTATATAATACTAGTCAATTGAAGGAGGGTTTTGATGTAGATAGAGATGTTGATACATGCACAACTTCTTTCCTTTCACATGATTAGGTAGATCTTTACACAACAACAAACTCCATATGCACTAGAGTTTGAAAGCAATAAAAATTGACTGATGTGCAATCAATGTGATCTATCCTTTTTAATGAAAAAACATCAATTTTGACACACATAAGTTAGCATCATGACTCCTTCCTTGTAGTTGATCTACTATTTTAGGAATTCCATGGTGAGACCCAATGTTCATGTTAGTAGTAGGTTTATTTTTCTATGCTAATAATTATTATCTTCTCTAGTATTTTTCTATGAGCTTTGATACATATTAGAAAATCCAACTAGCATCTACATTTTCATAGTTAAAAAATAAATAAATAATCATATTATTGAATTTATTTTCAATGTATCACGATATGGATTTTATAAATCTTTTTCAACTAACTTCACAAACTAAGTTATTCTATAAGAATGCAACTAATTATTTAAATACTAATAATTAATAAACCACAAGTCACTAAAGTTACTTTTTTAACATACCTTAATATTCTAATAACTTCTCATGTCATATCTTTATTTTTTAATAGAAAATAAAATTGGGGACCATTGTTTGGGGCTGCCAACAATTCTATACAATGCAATACTCATTATACACTACCATAACCTATTTAAATAGAACTTTACACAAATTTCCAAATGTGAAAGGTGTAGATTCAATCCAGAGAAATTTGGGAAATTTTATAAATAACTGACAAATGTTGGTGTGTTACTGATGTCTAAGATACATATTCATTCATCTCAATGTTAGTGCAAAGGAACTTGAGGAACTTGGCATGGTGTCATATTCAAAGGAGAAAGATATCATAGTTCATGGTGTTATGGTATTCATTCATCCTTTGTTTCATGTATGGTGTTCAAGAATTCACAAGATCATGTTGATGCAAAAGTGTCAAAGGTACTATTGGTGCAAAATGCAAAGGTGCTATGGTTCATCTCATTATTTCATGGCAATTCATCATTGATCATTTAATGGTTCATATTGTGATTTTGAGGGTTTGATTTCAAAGGCATGTCATCATTCAATCAAAGATATTGAGTGGTGTTGATAGGTACTTGTCAAAGGTATACAGTAGAAAAGGTTTGCATAAAGACATGATTGATGAAGGAAGAGATTGTTTATTAAGGTCTTCCTATCCTTATGAGGGTCAAGGTTCTAAATCCAATTGCATACACTTCTTTAAAGTTCATCTTCTTTGTCAATGTCAAAGATAATATGCTCTACATCTAAAACTCATGATGACTAGAAGAGATCGTGAACAATCACATGATTAGCAAGTCTATGGAGTTCTTAAGATTGATTAGGATTCCTTATTGCTTGCAATCTTGTTCTAAACCCTAATCATGTGCAAGGTAAATGAAAACTTTTCTTTTGTTATAATTTAAAGATGACTTGCTATAATAGGTTAAAAGTCACTTAAGTGACTAATCGAGGGTTTCAAATACATTGTTTACCAACCCCTACTCTTAGGGTTAACCAGCTTGGGAGGTGCTTAATTCATTTGAAACCACCTAAACAAATCAATGGTTGATGTTTAATTCACATCATAGCGACTTTTGAATTTGGAAATGGTTACTGCCCGATGATCAAAAATTGACATGCATTTTAAATCTTTCACCATTTGAATTAGTTAACGCAATTTTATAACTGTATTACAACAATGATGGTTTTAAGGAGTTTTCTAGTGCATTGAGAAGGTTGGAATCATTTTCTAAGCTCTATCAGAATGTTATGAAGACCTTTATACCGTAGCTTTAAGAAGAAAAACCATAATGAGGGATATTTAAAGAATAGAATACCAAAAGTAGTGGAGACAGTCTTTTTCCAGTTAGTTGGGCATGACCACCACCACGACCTCTAACACGACCCTGACCTAAACCTCTAGGAATCTTCCTACATAACACCACTGAAGGACAAGTCTCAAATTACAAGGCAAGGCTGACGAAAGGGGAAAAAAATTAGCTCAAGAGTCTAAGCACTAGGACAACATAATGGGCTCATATGAAACTAGAGTACTTAGTGTTAGAACTTGGGCTATGATACCAAGTGTAATGCCCTGCCAAGGAACCCTGAAGGATGACACAACCATAGCACAATAATAGAATTTTTTTTTTTAAGAAAAATAACAGTGAAAAGAATAGCATCACATAACATATCATACAATCTAATCCTAAGTCCTTTAAGGTTCCCTAACTACACTACTAACATATCTATTAATAAAAAAATAGAATCATTTCATTAACAACTATGCTAACATAATTTACCTAATTTATTCAAGTCCATTTTAAACCATAACATTAAATAATTAAACAATATGAATCTCCATAACATATCATCAGATAAACAACATTAAAGATAATTTATAAACAATTAACAAATATACATATATAAATTCCATTACATGAGAATACATCATAATCTGTTACATCATTAAATCGATTACAATAATGCTTCCCTAAATACAATTAGGAAGAATACATCAAATTACATCAAATGGTAAAACCGATATACAAGTCCAATACATGTACATAAAAGAATGTTTCCTTGAACTGGAATATGAACTAGAATCTACTACACAGGGTAAAACCTACATGCACTCAAACAAGCAACAAGGAAACCCAATGGAGGAAAAATCACCAACCTCCCAACCATGTGGAACCCTAAGGTCCACCCGCCATGCTAGGAGATAACATAAGGTCCCACTACAAACAAATGACAATCAAGAAGACAATAGGCTAACATAAACAAGGGATATACAAGGCTCCAACACAACACTACAACAACATTATCATCACATACAACAAATACATTGCTTCCAGAGGCACACCCACAATAGAAAGGAAAACATAGCTAGGAAATGCTAGATTGTAATAGGGAAGAGTTTCATCACATGGTCTTGGCATGGGTTGTCCTGACAATCTCTCACTAAACACAAACCCCCATCTATGGTTGTCCTAACATTCTCTCACTAGACACCGGCCCCATAGGGTGACACATGTGGAACCAACATTCCTTTTGTGAGGACAAGGAAGTTGATCTTGCCAACCAGACCTTCTCAACCCATCCTTATCCTAAATGAGCACTACAAGCATGGTGAGGCATCCAATTATCTTGTTTAAAGTGAGAACTACCCATCCCCCTAATTCATTTTAGGTTATCATTGTATTAAGAAACTCTCCAATGGTTTGTCCTGATAGTCTCTCATTAGATGATGGCCCCCATTGAGGGCCACTCCCCCTACTTGAAACTAGTAAACCCTACAAGACCTACAAGGCATTTACCATCTTACAACTTAACACAATCACATGAATGCAACATCAGTGCAAGGAATAAACCCTCTCGCACACATATCACAATTGCAAGAATGCAAACTCAGTGCAGGTCATAGACCCTCTTGCACACATCTCAAGCACATTACCAACCACTTCAAAATGAAACAATCATAAAATCATACATGTAAAATTACTCCCTCCTAACCCTCTAAAAGCCAACCTTAACCATTAGCACAAAAGAATACCACTTAAAACAATAACCCAAAATCACCTTAGTATCACTAATCAAACACATTATTAAAGCAAGAACACAAATAACCAATGCAACCATGAAATCAACATATAATAACAAATAATCCATTAACTGATTATGAAAGAAATTATCATATTAAAAGAGAGAATCTAAACCAATATTTTACATGTATATTCTTCTAGTTACTGATCAAAAGTAAATCAACTTTCACCTTATTAATTCCCAATTTATTTATTTGACACAATTATTTAATTGTAAAGGGAAGCAATATTCTTTTACTTTAATTACCATAATGTAAACATATACATATATAAATTATAAACTAAATTGTTGCTTCCATATAATAAATAGATAATAATGTGGTGAACACACTTTATATACATACATGTACATACATACATACATACATACATACATACATACATACATACATACATACATACATACATACATACATATATATATATATATATATATATATATATATATACTATTGGAAATAGGATTCCATTTAATTGCAATCCTAAACATTATTTATTTTATGTATCTCCTAAGTCCTTGGAATGTGTTCATTAATACTAGGATTAGGAAGAGATTAATATTTGATGAAATAATCATATTAATTGACATTTGTAATTAATTCTAAATGTTAGGCGCATATGAGGGTGCCCATTATGAGTTCCTAATAATAGGGGCACATGGGGCACCCACATGGTAGGTGACACTCACCTTGAGTTCAGATAACTATTTAGAATAAGAGATAACACTTCTGAATGCATGTAAAGATTCCAGGAGTTATGGTTTGATGTTTGCATGCATGAAGTTCAGTTTAGTTCAGTTTAGAATTAGTTCAATTCAGTTCAATTCAGTTATGGTTCAGTTATCTTCAGTTAGTTTTATTTGAATGTTAGTTGACTTTAGTTAACTTGGAATGCATGGCTAATGATTTGAGTTGCATGAAAAATAACAGCGACTACCTCTAGTTAACAGGGGATGACCATTCTTGCATGAATGGTGTTGATTAAATGTTTCAGTTAACAAGAAATGACTTGGAGCCAACTTGGGTGCCCAAGTTGTCTTCTTGGAATTACCTCCTTTGCATGTTCAAATATTTTTGAAGGAACAGCTAAGTGGGACCACTTTTGGGCACCTACTTTGAGGATGAAGCCTTGAAGATATTTACAAAACAAAGGTTGAGTTGCTACTTTAGTTTGGGATGCCCAAATGCATGAAGATGAGGATTTGATATTGTTCTTCCCTATTTGCATGAGATAGGCGTACCTTTTAGGGATAGGCTTGAGCATTGTAATTGTAACTCTTGTGGAGTTTACAAAGATGATTAAAGCCTATATATCTCAAGCAAGTTGAAGAGAGTTGTATCAGTTTAATTGCAGGTTGTGAAGAAGTTTTGGTGAAGGAAAAAGAGGTATTCTCAAGTAATAATTGGAGCTATTGTAATCTACTTCAGAGATTGTATAATAGATTAATTCTTGGTGGATTTTTTTCCCAAAAGGGTTTCTCCATGGTATATGCTTGTGTAATCTTTCTAATATCCTATCTACTTCTTCTATCAACTTATGTCTACATTCTACAAACAGTACAGTGGATTAATCAGATAATCACCCACAAAGAACATGTAACAAAAGGAAAAGCTTATTTAGATCAGAAATATTAAGGTTTTACAAAGTATTAAGCTAAGAAAACACCTCAATTTTCAACATTTGGTATTAGAGCTAAGGTTGGATAGAGTATTGGGATGCCTTTCTCTTAAAATATTAGAGGCTTTTTGGCTTAGTGGGAGCTTTTATTATTTTTGTTATTTGCGGATTTTGGAAAATAAGTTTGTTACAAGAGGTATATATTCTTGCTTTAGAGGATGTTTATCATGTGTCATTGAAAGCTTGGATTCACAGGTTTGGTGTGAGCATATGAAGGAAATATGGTTTTGATTATGTGCATCATGATTCCATGGGATTGCTCAATATCACAGTTCAGTGGGAGCATTTGGCAATGAAGTGGATTTTTGGTTGTAGGATGGTTTTGTTATTATGTCATGGTATACTCTTGATTAGCAGTTTAGAGCTATGGCATGGTACATGTTATGATAATTTTGATCATAAGGAAATGTCTGAAATTCCATATACTTTTGAGAGTGATGGTTTGATGTTTATCTTGTTTCCATGTATAGCTCAGTATCACAGTTCAGTGGGAGCTTTGGTAGGACAGAGTAACCTTCATGGAGAGGATGATAGTCACAATGCCATGTGTAACTCGGTACCAAAATTTAGTGGAATTTGTTGGCAGTGACATGGATGCATCATTGGTAAGGTTATCTTCATGTGATTGGGGATATGGTTTTTTATTGGTTTAGAGTGGTCGCTATTATGTCATGGTTTACTCTTGATATGCATTTAGGGTTTGGCATATTACATGTTCTCTTGAGACTAGGATGTATGTTATGGTGCATGCGATCTTCTAAGAGGAGATGGTTAGATCATGGATGACATGTTTATGTTCCTGATTCATGATTGGAGCTTTGACATTGATCTTGTGTAATTCTCTTAAGTATTGGTTACATTAATCATTTGCTTGATTACATCATGAAAGTGTTGTGTTGAATTTGGAGTTTGGCATGGATTGGTTGGTTACAGGTCCTCATGGATACTTGGAGAAATAGGTGAGGCTAGAGTTCTCTTATGGTAAGAGATATTTGTTGGAATGGTTACTTGTAAGAAAAAAAAATTCAACAAAAAAGACCGAGGAGCCTACACCTTGGTTGAATGTGAGTTCAACACACTCAGTAGTTTAACATTCCTCCAAAGAGGTAGTTTGGATACAGAGACTTGGGAAAGGTATTGGTTTGGTTGATAATGGGAAGGTATTAATTGAGAAAGTTGACACTTTAATTAATGTTACAGATTATCTTATGAAACTAGATAAGTTCTCTTGGTTTTAATCATTTTCTTGGAAGCTTCATGACTATGCAAGTTGCATTTGAAGTTGGCATGGATTGATTAGTTAGGTGCAGGAAGGCCATTGGCGTTGAGTCCTATACTTGTTTTATAGTATTCCTTGTTTAGAATAATTGTAATGTATAATGTCAAATTGGAGAATGTTGGAAATAGGATGCCATTTCTAAATATTATTTATTTCATGTATCTCCTAAGTCCTTTGAATGTGTTCATTAACACTAGGATTAGGAAGAGATTAATATTTGATGAAATAATCATGTTACTTGACATTTGTAATTAATTCTAAATGTTAGCATCATGTGAGGGAGTCCATTATGAGTTCCTAAATAATAGGGGAACATGGGGCGCCCACATGGTAGGTGACACTCACCTTGAGTTTGAAGTCAGCTATTTGGAGTAAGAGATAACACTTATGAATGCATGTAAAGATCCTAGGAGTTAGTGTTTGATGTTTGCATGCATGAAGTTTAGTTCAATTCAGTTCAAATCAGTTCAGTTTGGTTTAGTTCAGAATTAGTTTAGTTCAGTTTAGTTATCTTCAGTTAGTTTTAGTTGAATGCTAGTTGACTTTAGTTAACTTGGAATGCATGGCTAATGACTTGAGTTGCATGATAGATAATAGGGACTACCTCCAGTTAACAGGGGATGACCATTCTTGCATGAATCATGTTGATTAAATGTTTCAATTAACAAGAAATGACTTGGATCCAACTTGGGTGCCCAAGTTGTCTTCTTGGAATTACCTCCTTTGCATGTTGAGATATTTTTGAAGGTTCAGTTAAGTGGGACCACTTTTGGGCACCTAATTTGAGGATGAAGCCTTGAAGATATTTACAAAAAATAGGTTGAGTTGATGCTTCATTTTGGGACGCCCAAATGCATGAAGATGAGGATTTGAGATTGTTATTCACAACATAACTCTATTTGCATGAGATAGGCATACCTTTTAGGGATAGGGCTTGAGCATTGTAATTGTAACTCTTGTAGAGTTTACAAAGTTGATTAAAGCCTATATATCTCAAGCAAGTTGAAGAGAGTTGTATCATTTTTATTGCAGGTTGTGAAGAAGTTTTGGTGAAGGAAAAAGAGGCATTCTCAAGCAAGAATTGGAGCTATTGTAATCTACTTTAGAGATTGAATAATAGATTAATTCTTGGTAGAGTTTTTTCCTAAAAGGGTTTCTCCATGGTATATGCTTGTGTAGTCTTTCTAATATCCTGTCTGTTTCTTCTATCAACTTATGTCTACATTCTATAAACAGTAAAATGGATTAATTAGATAATCACCCACAAAGAACATGTAACAAAAGGAAAAGCTTATTTAGATTAGAAATATTAAGGTTTTACAAAGTATTAAGCTAAGAAAATGCCTCAATTTTAAACATATACACCAATTTATCCATAATTGAATGCCTTTTAAATTCTTTTTTTATCAACTAAAATGTGGTGTATACGCATTAAAAGAAACTTCTAGAAAGCATATCGAATAAGACTCAATATGAAGCATGAAGTATAAGTCATATCCAACAAAATAAAATTCGGCATGCAGAATTAAGTATCGATAATCATAAAATGAAGCCTTCAAGGTAAATCAAAGCCTATAGTATAGCATAGAAAATGTAGAATGATGGGCAATCATGTAGCCTCAACTAAAATACAGACTTCACTAAGGTAAGGCATCAAATGATATATATATATATATATATATATATATATATATATATATATATATATATATATATATATATATTCGACTGTGGTAAAGGAAACATATCCATGAAAATAACCTAAGCACTAACAATTATAATCTTAAAAAATGAAATCGCTTCCAACCATAATGTCATAAATTCGCTACCCACCAAAACCATGACCAACTCAGATAAAAGAAACAAAGAATGCGATGACAACAAGCTAAGAAGACAAGCACAATCAGTTACAAAAAGGAAGCATAATCATCCAACCTTGACATAAAATAAATCAAAGACTCTCAATATAGTTCAGATGCAATTAATTGGTGTAAATTGAAGGCTACACCATAGTATGTAAGATGTTGGGGAAAAAGAATGAATTTACAGCCTCTACAAACACAGGCTCCCAACCAACAACATACTTGCCGACTTACATAAAGTTTAAAAACTAACATAATGCAGATATGATGATTTATGTTTCATTGAAGGATTAGCAAAAATAGAATTATAAACTATGTAATATGTATAGTAAAATCATTTGCAAACAGTTATAGACGAAACCGAAGGCAATGTAACAACCCTATCGATTAGATTCAAAAATATCAACATTGAGTATGAGGCACATAGATAGTACATAGTTTATACAATGGATTCACCATATACAATAAGGTGAGAAAGAATGTCAGTGAAATGTATAACCATCAGTTGCATAGAATTATCTAAGCCATGCATTCCAATCCAAGCAATAACAAGGGTGCACTCCAAAATGGTTTGCTAAAGAGGCTAAAATAACTTTCAAGAAAAAGATAAATGACTGGAAGGAATATTTCGACACCATAATAAAGATCAAGATCAGAATATGAACAAGATATATTTTGCAAGGAAACAATCAAAATCTTAGAATTTATGAATCATTCATAAACACATTCAAATAATCAAGCAATCGTTCTCAACAAATAGAGAGAGAAAGGATTCAATTTACAATAATTGGAGAAACGAACAAGAACAAACAAAGCCAACTTGGATTCCAATGTTGGCTGAGATGAAAATCTGGTGCCAAGATCAATCTTCTATAGCAACAACAACTTCTTTGAAATCCCCAATCAATCTTTCCAAAGATTCCCAATAAAAAATTTCTAGAAGATAATCAATAAAATACCATTGTTTTTACAAAAAAAATCTTGTAGATCAAATATTCCTTTTCTTCCCAAAAACCAAAAAAAATCCATAATCATGCAAAATCTCTCGAAAAGATAATTTTTTTCCAAAATGCAGAGCTGTTTGATTTTTGAAAACAAAAATAAAAAAAAATCTCTAAAATCTTTCATTAAAACATCAAGTTTCTTTTTGACAATCAGTTCTAAACTATGCATGTGCTCCAAGAAAAATATTTCTATCTTTTATAATGTTTTTATTGTTTATTAATTGCAATATTCTATTATAATATTTTATCACACTTTATTACAATTTGATTTATTTTATTTTATTTAATATTACATTGCACTTTTAAATTTATTATAAACCATAATCATTAATAAATATATTTATACCTAATTACCAAAGTACTTATTGCTTGAGAATTTAATTTAATCAATAAAATAACTAAGAACAACATTTATCAAAAAAATTTAAATTAAACAACCAAATATCAATAACAATTACCTATACATAATCAGGGTCAAAAAACAAGAGCAACTAAGCACAACAACTAACAACGTTGATGAGGTAATAGAATCAATACTCATCCTCTTCAAGGATGATGGCTAGGGTAGCAGACCATATGTTATCTCTGAACAACTGTTCCATTAGGTTTGAGGCACTCTCAGACCTACTAGTTCAGGTGGAGTTGATGCCTAGTACCTGCAACCTACAACACATAAATAGTCAAGCATACACATTATCCTACAATCAGGCACACCATGAAAGGAAATCACAGCGTAGTAGGGTACTCACAAGTGAGTAATGTGACACTATCCCTTTCACCAAAACAGATCAAACAAGTAACCACATCAACTCATAACAATCAATTACATAACAAAAAAGATAGAACAAACACCAAATAATCACATAATAACCATGATCAAATAATCACATAATGCTCACAATATGATTAATCCACATACTCAAATAAGTCCATATAACAGTCATAACATGTGCATAAACTCAAGTAATAGAAGTATCACCAAAGTATCATCAAAATATCATCAAACTATCATTGTAGCAGTAAGTCCAACATCAAACAAAGTGTCACAATGTCTAATCCTAAGAAGAGCAACTACCAGTCTCACATAGAACAGTACGAGGGGCACTACATTTATACTACATAATAAGGACTCACAATAAATCTAGGTATCTAATTTACTGGAAAAGTATAGTCAACATTAGAGCCAAGATAGAGATGGAACATACAAATACAATAACATTTGTACATTATTCAATCTTGAGAGTTTACAATAAGATATGCAAACTAACACATGACTTTCGCTAGCAATGCGAGAATTTTTTTTTAAACCCCTCATTAAATTAAAGTCATATGAGACAATCACTAAATGTAACATTTCAATATTATGTAAATTAGGTGTGTTCTTGTTGTGTATCAAATTATGTAATTATGAGTTGGCATTTATGTGTAGTTTCAAGTCAATCTTCATTAAATCATATTATGTATGTTCAAATCTAGATGATTTGTGATCAACTAGATAATGAAAGCCAACTATTAGAGCTATGCTTAGATTCAAAGCATATGTGCATATATAGTCATTTCACTAATGTAGCAACTATTATAAGTACAATAGTATTTGATTCTTAATTTCTCAAGCCTAATCTTGTAGAATTTATGAAAGAAGAAATTGTAATATTCTACTTAATTAGAAATTAAATAACAACCAAGAGAGGAAGAGAGAAGAATTAAGAACACTATATTTATCCCCCAAACCCTCCAAAGAGAGGAAAAAAATATTGTGATAGTAGCAATTGCCTACTACATATATTATGTAGAAAATTGTCATATTCAATAAGTGTACAAATGATAGGATAAAATATACCCCTTGTCGCATTCAACAAGGCCTTGGCTATGGATGCAATCCATCCCTTTCTCCATTAGTTGTCTATCTCTATTGTTTTTCTATGCTTCCATGCTCCTTTCCTTTTGCTTCTAACCTCTTAGAAAGACAACACAATTGTTCTCCTTAATTTGAAACAAGAAGATACAAGATACATTTTGTTCCCTCCTCCATCAATCCAGGTAGATACAAAAATAAAAAAATTCTCCCATGCCCATTTTGCAAACTAATACAACTTATTATTTATATATTCCCATGCACAATAGAGTTCTCTTAGGTCCAAGAATAAATTTCATCAACATAGGAAGTTTCCTTCATAGAGTTGATGAACTTGTAGACTGGAACAAAAGTAATGTATCTCCTTGTGAGTGGACTAGAGTGTGTTGTAAGGAGGCACTATGTAGAGATTGAGAATCTTAAGAGTTTCATGATTATGAATCTTACAAATAACCTTTTGTTTGGTAGCACTCCAAAGAAACTTGGGAGTTAAAGAAGCTTAAAATATTGGATAAGATACACTGCTGAATTTCACACATGACCATGTATGTGGGGGATTGAGCTTCAGTTTCCAATATTAGAGGCCCATTGATTTTACCACTTGAGCTCAAATTGATGGCATAGCACTTCTATCCCTTAACATCACTGTAGTTGTGAATTTATTTTCCAGTGGAAATGGTTGAGGAATATGCTTAGTTTATCTATAGGTGGATAGGAGAAATTTCTCTAGAATGATTTTTTGACTCCAGGAATGTTTTAATAGATATACCATTCATTGTACTATTGGTTCTTTTGTAAGATTTTCCTATTCTTTTGACATTCAGATGATTTTACTTACGATGGCTATTTAGTGATAGAATGACTGTGTTGGATCTAGTTTAATATGTTTAATAATCTAAAGTGATGATCATAATAATTCTTATAGATGTGATTCAAACTTTCATTCCTTGAAATTGAAAAATTGGTCCCAATCAGTAGTGTCCCTTCAATAAATCCCTAAAATTGATGTCAATAACTCCTCGAAATCAATACCAATAACTGAACATTGTAACTTACAAGGCGGTCATGTATCAATCTTTATTTAAATTACTACTCCTAGGGAGTGTCATGATAGTCACTATTGACAAATTGAAAGTCTTGGAAATTTATATCAAATGCATCTGTTAAGAGATCCATATAGGATTTATCTCACTCTTATAGTAATAGGTGGAGAAAATATTGGGATCATTGGACTTAGGCCTAGACAAGCTAGCATTAAGTCCATCTTAAGTGGTTTTGAAACTAGTCCTTGTAACTTCAACTAAGATTTAATTTTTGTTTTAAATTTTTTCAAACATGTGAAGCAATTCTTCTATTTCTAGTTAGTATAGGCAAACAATGTTCTCAATGGAGAAGATTCTAGGCTGTAGGATCACCTTGTAAAGATTTATCTTAACTTCATTAATTTGAGATGCTTTAAAAAGTAATTATCTATTTTTCAGTAAAAATGTGTTTAGTGTGATTTTTAAGTATAGAATGGTTTGAGTTTTTGTTAAAGTTGCATGTAATATTTCTAAATAACACTCATATTCCCAATACTTTATGTCTACACAAGTACAATTCCCTGCAATTTATTGGTTCTTGGGATTTTTTTAATTTCAGAAGCTCCAAGATGGCTGATAAGATTTAATGAAATTAGATTCTCTTTTAATGTGGTTTTGAGTTTTAATTATTAAGAGATTTACATATTTCACCATTGCTAAAACTTTTCTTGGTTAATCTTTGTTTATGGGATACAAGCTAAGATGGTAAAGATTTAGACTTTGAAGCTTCCTTACAAACACTTCGTGGGTTTGAATCTGATGTTTCCCTTGAGGCAATTGAAATTAGGGTAATTATTTCACCTAAAATTTGATCTTCCATTTATTTCCTTTATGTCATGTCCTTATTGTTCTATCAAAATAAAAATACAAAAAAAATATTCTTACCATTCTTTTTGGCTTTGCATTTGGTGGTCCAAGTAAAAAGAAACATTTGTACCATTTTTCCTTTACCAAACTGAATTTGACTATGTTTTGGCTATGAATTTTGAAGACAAGAAAGTTTCTTGTATGATTTTAGATTCATATGAATTTTTGAAGTTGATAGAGATATATAGAGAATGTAGAGGAGAGAAACAAAATAGTGTCCTTTTGTTTGAATTGTTTTCCAATTCAAGGTGAAAATTCATGAGGTTGGTGAATAGAGAGTAAGATCAATAGTTGGTTGGACTTTATTTGGATTGAATGTGAAAATTTTGAAACTGGTGATGTTTTGGTGAACAAATTAGATAAAAACCAGAAACTCTGCATTTGGTTTGGTTTGTATTTGGATTAAAAACCTTGAAGTGTTGTTGTAGGTCTTTTGGTCTTCTTAGTCACTTCAAGTTTCTTCATGGTCAACACCTTATCTTGTCTAAATCCATTGTAAGAAAGATTTTGGCTTCCTAATCCTTTCTAACACTTGTAGGGTTTTTCACCTAAAAGGAGAAAGAAGGGCCAAAATGGGAAATGTTACCCTCAAATTCAATACAATATGGATGGAATATGGATGTAATATGCGTATATGAGATAAAATAAATGTAGAAAAATAAAGAAAGATATTGTTTATTGAATGAAAACTAGAGAAATGCAACATGTTGGAAAACACATCGTGTAATGCAAAAACACTTAGAAATGTGAACAAAGCTTAATAGAAATGGATGAAACTGAAAGTGTGCACCTGAGATATGGATGGACACTGGGTGATCCCACAATAGTGGTTTACAATTTTTGGCCAAACTAGATACTGGAATAAAATTTTTTAACTAAATCTTCACTTTCAAGCAACTATAGCGATTAAACCGTGAGGAATTTGAAGATAATGCAAACTAGAGTTTTGTGAATTTTTTTCTGTAGATTCTAAATATATTTTTTTCAAAAAATTTGGAATTAGATTGTACTTCTTTTTCCATCTCCCTCGAAAACTAGTTTTTTTCATAAAACAACATTTTTAAAAAGTGACGCTCACCGTATAACGCATAACTTTTTTTCCATGAAGGGTAAAATTATAATTATTTCGAATTTAGATTTTTAACTCTAATATCTAGTGCTTCCACTTGGTTAGATAGTTTCTTATTGAATATTTTTTCTTTAATCAAGTTTCAAAGTCAAACAAATTACAATTCAAACATAGCACGACCGTATAACGCATAACTTTTTTCGTAGGTATCAAAATTCAATTTATTTTTTTTGTTGGATCAAGGAATTCAATATTTGGTGCACTCATATTTTTCTTTTTCTTTTTTTGATAATTTACTATTTTTTCACATGTGTAAAACAAAGAGCTTGATTTTTGGTGAAAAATGTACATTCATAAGAAATAAAAAATAAATATAATAATAAAAATAAATTTATTTAAAATTATACTTTTTGGAAAGCTTATAATAAATACTACATACTTACAAAAAATAATTTTTAAATGAATTCATTTGATCCTCCAAAAGGTAAATCAAAAGTGGTTTTTTATCAGCATTTTGATAGGTGTAAAGGAGACTCCGTTATAGGTATGGTTTAAAACTAGTGGGGTTCTATCCAAGGGGGTTTGATCTAAGGTAGTTTGATCAAACCCTGTTCAATTGGAATGCTTTAAATGGAACTTTTTAAGGCTTAAATCATTATATTTTCTAAAAATATGTGATTTTAGCAAAAATTAGAATCTCCCAAAAATTGTAAACCACTATTGTGACAACACCCCACTGAAATGAATTTTTGAATGCTACTGATGCTGATTTTTAGGCCTGGTGGGACTCATTCACCATTTTGGTAAAATTAGTCCTTGTTATGTGAAAATGTTCCAAAACTTGTTTCAAAAAAATGAGTGTCTAAAAATGTAGAAAAAATTGTTCAGGCTTGGACATGGGACTCATTCACCACTTATGGCGAATGATTCTACTTTTGAATTTCTGAATATTTAAAAGAGGAAATAGGAGATCTCGGTCTGCACTTTGGTTCTCTATAGGTGTCCACTTCTGAAACTCTAATTTCTTAACCCAAAAGTGACTTTTTGTTGATATTTTTCCTTGGACCATGAAGAGGAGACCTAAAAAACTTTGCAACTTGATTCTTAATGGTTTCCAAGCTTCCAAGAGGCCTAAATCTACAAACACACAAGACAAGAAAGAGAAATGTTTGATGTTAGGGCATGGTGGTTTTCCTTGGTCAAATCCCTTTTAGGTAATTAAACCAAAATGATGAAAGAAAGTAATGAAGCATGCAATAATGGATTCAATACCTTTCCATGATATTTTATCTTAAATGTATGTAGCGAAACATAGAGAATCTACCCTTGAATGTCTGAAAAATTGCTATCTTAATGAGTTGAAATGATGAAAGCCTAACTTGCTTGACTTGAGATGGAAGAATGATGGGTGAATAATGAAGAATGGTTAAGAGATGTAAATTAGGGTTTAAAGACTTATATTTATAGGAAATCCACCTTATTAGCCAAAAAATTAGATCCCTAAGGCAAACATGTGAAAATAATAAACTTAAATTTTAGTTTTTCTCCCTCAAAGGTCAAAATTGACCTAAATGGGACTCATTCGCCACCTTGGACGAATTAGTCCCAGTGAGGCCTATCTTCTAGCTGGATTCTTAGGAGACAAATAAGGTTTATATGATGACTTTGTCAAGTTTTTCATCAAATATTGCTTCGAGATGCACAATATGGGATAATAGGGGCCTATTAATGATGATGTGAAGGCCAATTAGGGCTTGGGGCACATAATTCAATGTGAAAGTGTGATTAAATACACTTTACAACACTAAAATGAGGTTCACTCAGCCTAGGAAGGCACAAGAACTAATGTGAATGTGTAGGAAACATTACAACACTAGATTAACATTAATTTTATTTTACAAGCCTTCTAGATTGATGTGATAATGTATTTAAATACATTTTATAATGTTGAATTAAGGGAAAATGGGTCCACTAAGTCTAGAAAAGTGTGAAAGTCCTTTAGAACACTTTACGATACATTTACAAGACATTGTTAAATGCATTTGAAAAGGTCCAAGACCTAGTGTGGATGTGAAAAAAACTTCACAACACCAAATCAAGGCCTCGTTAAGTCCAATTTATCATGAATTATTCCCATGCCAAGCAAGAAACATTCATTTTTCTATGGAACATTTAGCCCCCACTTTAGTGAGAGGATGAACTTGCTTCAAACTCATACTAAAGTGGACATTCAAGGGAGATCTGAGTGTATACATACAAATGATAAAGAATGAAAAAGATCAAGAAGGTAGTCAAGCCCCCAAGATCCAAGATCCTAGGTCAAACCAACAAGATACATAATCATGAAATGGCAAGAACTAGGAAGAAGAGAAAGATGAAAATGAAAAGGTGGATCAAGCTTCAACTGTTTTCCTAGCTAGTTGTGGATTAGGTCTAGGCTTGTTTACTTCATATGCTTGACACTCATATACATTGTTAATGCAAGATAGTGTAAGGAGTGGTCAAATGGATTTTTATTTGTTCGTACAAGGTCTCATCTTAGGGAACATCATGCTCAATGTCTCCAAGAGAGGATAAGTGCAAAAGAAGTATCATGCTCTTGGATGGAATCAAGCCCAATGGCTCCACCAAGAAAAGGACACATCGCAAGAAGAAAGAAATCGCACAATGAAATGTGAGTGGTGATGTATGCCCCCACTTTAAAACACTTGTGAACATCAGTACTATGAGCAATTGCTTTAAAGTAGAAGAAGGAGAAAATGAGAGCTTATTCGGAAAGCCCTATGCCCAGTCATATGTTTATGATAAGCTACATCATGGAAAAGGTAGTATGTCACGTGCAAGCCAACTTAAGGTACGTTGTCCACGTCCCAAGCTTGCTCTTATATGTTCATGAAAGGTTAACGACTATCCAAAAGAGACAATGACAAGTGACATATGAGGACAAGGCTATTGAACCCCTTGGCCCCACTTAGTACACGACAAGGATGAGCTGAAATGATTGATGAAATGAATGGTATAGTGAAAATCGGTATCAATTAGAGAAATTAGGTGCCCTCACAGAGGGAAGCATACCAAACTCCTGAAAATGTTGGATTTTACAACTTAAAGCTTTACATTCATTAGTGGAATGACCATGAACTCTATGATAGACGCAAAATGAAATCTTGGAATAACATTTCTTATGAGTTTTGGGAGGTAGGGTGATCAAGTGATCTTGGAGGAGTCTTGACAAGATACCCTCTTGATCAATGGTAGAAGGTGGTCTTGTAGTTGATGACAAAGGTGCATCTTGATTATTATTAGTTGTCATACTTATGCAAGACCCTTTAGATTGTGAGGATTTGTTCTCACTCTTATAGGAGGAGAGAAAATCTATTGAATACAAATTATTGGTGTCTTGCGAGATGACATTGACATTAAGGGAAGGTGTATTTAGTTGTTGGATGATTTGTAAAGGAGAACAATCAAGACCATTAGTGTCTATCAATTTAGGATGCTATACAGTTAAGGTTGGCTTAGAAGAATGTTGTGTGAGAGTGTTGATGTTGAGGGAAGGCCTAGAGATTTCTATCACAAGACAATAGCCAAGACCATGAGTTTTTTGTTGTGTGATAGGGTCTATAAGGTTGCAGATACCTTTTTCATGATCACTGCATCCTTTTCCACTATATCCAAGTTGTTTCATAATCTCATAACCATGTCCACAAAGTTTCTTCAAAGCTTTTGAATCGGGTGGCTATTCGTTGTTGTGTTCATCAAAGGTTGTTGTGTAGTTTTCTTCTTTGTCTAAAGTGGTTGAGGTGGATGCTTTTGAAAGGTCATCTGAGTTATGTTCAAAATCCAAGGGAACCCAATCATCTTCTGATAGCGCCATGACTTTTTCCATATGTTGTTGTTTGTCTTTTTGTTGAACAGGTTCCACTTGTGTAGGTGATGTTGATGTGTTTAAGGAATTTTCTTTGTTTTTCTCAAGTTGTAAGGCACTATTAGGTTCAGGATCGGCATTAAGTGTGTGGACTGTGTTGTTGTAGATGTATTTCATTTTGTGATGAAGAGTGGAAGGCACACCCTTCATTGCATGAATCCACTATTTTCCTAAGATAAGATTACATAAAAGTTCATAAGGAATAACATGGATTGGTGTATTCAAGGTGGTCACTCTAACGGTAAGAGGTATAACGATCACCCCTAGTGGTTTCCTTTTTGACATTGTTAAATCCCTTAATAGAGAAAGAATCAGGTCGAATGGTTGATTGATCAATGCCAAGCCTATCCAAAAGGCTCACACTACACATATTGAGGGAAAAACTAGTATCTACAAGAGTTATCTTTATCCCTTTTCATTTATATTGTGCTATGATTATAAAAGCTTCATTTTGTTTTTACACATCCAAAGAGGGGAGTTCACTTTGGTGGAAAATAATGTCAATGTTTAGTCCTTTAATCATGGCTGCTGTATTAGTTGGTGGCACTTTAGAAGGGATAGGAACTTGTTGTAAGGCTATTTGGATAATGTTGTGATGGTGAGGGGAGGCTTGAATAAGGTCCCACAATGATATCTTAGCAAGAATATTCTTAAGTTTCTCAACAAGATCATACTTCTTGCAACCTGGCAAGAAAGGGTTAGGTGGGATAGGACTAGGCAATGGTAATGGTGTCAGGGTTGGTTGTGGTGGTTGCGGATTGTTTCGAGTGTTATACATATGAGCAACAATATTATGAATCAGTTGTTGTGAAACATTATTCTAAGGAGGGTAAAGGATAAGTTCAGATTGGTGTTGAGTTTGTTGCTTGTGTGATGGTGGGTAGAGAATTAGAGGGTTGTTAGGATGTCCCATAGGGTATGTATGGGGACCATTGATCGAGGGGGATCTAAAGGAAAATTGCATATTCATAACCTCAGTGGTCTTAGTTTGATGTATCTCTAATAACTATGGAAATATAGAATCACCTTTCTATCTAAGGAAGACACATTATTATTGTTTCTTTTTCCTAGCACCATGATATTCTCCCTAAAAGGAGAGTTTTTAGAACTACAAATCAAATGTTCATGACATTCAGGAATTGGTTCTTCTAAAATGACTGCATTGCAAGTAGGGGGATGATCAAGGATGGGATTATCAAGAGGGGAATGATTAGGAGAAGGTTTTAGTTTAATGTCCATTGTTGTTAAGGTCCCATTCTCTTGTGCCATGTTATCTACCCTAGTAAGAGAGCTTGTAATATCCAATTTTGAAGTTTGTAAAGTAGCTTCATCACAAGTGGGGGAGGCATCAAGAGAAGGACCAGTATGATGTTCAAATAAATTGTCCCAAATGGTAGGAGCATTAGGGAAGGGAGGGTCAATATTCTCATGACTCTTAATAGGTATATCTTCTAACACCAACATATGCTCTTTGCATGGAGGAAGGATATTAAAAGAAGAAAAATTTTGATTGTCATGGTTATGGAGACTAGGTAAGGTGATATTTAGAAATGTGTCTATAATCTCAGGTTCTTGTTTTCTAACATTTTCCAAAGGGGGATGAGGAGATGGACAATCAAAACTCTTAAGGCTTGTAACTTCCTTCACCATGATACCTTCATCACTAATAGGAGAGATATCGAGAGAAGAATGAGTATGGGTGTTATAATTGTCTACACCTCCATTCACACCAATGGGTAATGTAATGGTTTGGTAAAAGCTATGTTCCCCATAATTATAATCAAAATCAAACTCATAAGAGGGGATATTATGCTTATAAAATTCATGTTTAATGAAACCAAAGACACATCTTGTGAAAAAGAACATGCTTTGCAAAAGTAAATAAAGTGCAATATGAAAGAAAGTAATAAATCATGAAATAATGGATTCAATACAATTCCATGATGTTTGATCTTTAATGTATGCAACAAAACATGGAGAATTTTCCCTTGAATGTCTGAAAAATTTCTATCTTAATGACTTGAAATGATAAAACCCTAACTTTCTTGACTTGAGATGGATGATGGATGAATAATGATAAATGGTTAAGAGAGATGTAAATTAGGGTTTAAATACTTATATTTATAGGAAATCCACCTTATTAGCCCGTAAATTGGATCCCTAAGGTCGACATGTGAATATATTAAACTTAAATTTTAGTTTTTCCTGCTCAAAGGTCAAAATTGACCCAAATGGGACTCATTCGACACCTTGGGTGACTCAATCCCACTTGGTAGGGACCAAGGATAACTTTAAGAAACCCCCCCTCAACGAAGGTGTAAAATCTTGGTGAATCTTTCCTATTATTTGAAAACAAAAAAAAAATATCTTGGAAAATCTATGCACATTATTAAAAAAAATTGTAAAATCTTGGCGAATCTTAATGAATAATTGGTAAAAATAATAATCATAGTGGTGAATCCTAGCGAATAATCACTAAAAAGATTAATTACAAAGGAAAATCTCCCCTTCAAAAATTTGTGTAGTTGGTCGGCACAGTTTCCCCATATTTTTTTTATTTTTTGTAATATTGAAGTAGGGGCCTGGGGGCGATAGCCACTGGTAGGGTCAAGGGGTAGCGCCCCTTGTGGGGGTCAAGGGGAAAAATCTCCCTTGTGGGGGTCGATGGGGCAACACCCCCTCGCAAGGTCCAGGGACAACAGCCCCGACAAGCTCCTATCATGATACAGGCAGGGTCGAGGGGCAAAGCCCCTCACCACCAAGCATAAATTCACTATTGAAAATGCATTGGAGCACACACAGATTAAGTATTTTTTTTAAATATCACTTTAAAATTAAGACTAAATGAAAAGTGAAATTTTTACCATTGATTAGCTTTTTAATCAAATGGCTGCAAGTTGATTATGTGCCCTAATACACGCGTGTCTTTTAAAAGGCTTGTTGAGGCCTGAAATTTGTTTTGTTCCACACGATTAGGCTTAATTGTGTGGACCAAAACAAATTTTGTCCCTCAACAAGCCTTTTAAAAGGCATGTGCGTATGAGGGCACATAATCAACCTGCAACCATTTGATTAAAACGATAATCGATGATTTGATGGCAATAAATTAAAGCCCTATTCAAGGCTAAAATATCCCTAAAATTAAATGGTAATTTATTATTGTGGCCATATTGCCCTGAAATTAATGGTAGTAATATAATATTACTGGCGAATTTAATTAATATTTATAATTATAGTATAAATTACTAATGAATCGATTCCAATGACGCATTGTTTACATAGGCGAATTAATCGAGACAAAATTATTATTTTTTGTAAAAACTTGGTGATTCAACATCATTTTTAGCTTGTACTATTCACCATTTCTGAAGGTCTCAATTTTAATTATTCACCAATTGGTGAAGATTCACCACTAAAGTTTTCCCTGGCAAGGACTCATTCGCCACAAGTGGCGAATTAGTCCTAGTGGGGCCTATTTTCCAGCTAGATTCTTAAGACATAAGAAAATAAGGTTTATATGATGACTTTGTCAGGTATTTCATCAAATATTTCCTCGAGATGCACAATATGGGATAATAGGGGCCTATTAATTGTAATGTGAAGGTCAATTAGGGCTTGAGACATAGAAGTCAATGTGAAAGTGTGATTAAATACACTTTATAATACTAAAATGAGGTCCACTTAGCCTAAGAAAGCACAAGAACTGATGTGAATGTGTACGACACATTACAACACTAGATTAACATTAAGTTTATTCTACAAGCCTTCTAGATTGATGTGATAACGTATTTAAATACATTTTATAATGTTGAATTAGGGGAAAATGGGTTCATTAAGTCTAGAAAAGCGTGAAATTCCTTTACAATACAACACATTTACAAGACATCATTAAATGTATTTGAAAGGGTCTAAGACCTAGTGTGGATGTGAAAAAAATCTCACAACACCAAATCAAGGCCTTGTTAAGTCTAATTTATCATGAATTATTACCATGTCAAGCAAGAAACGTCCATTTTTCTATGGTACATCCATTTAATTTATATAGCTCCAAAAAGTAAAATAAAATTGCTCACAAAGTACTGTAAATAGACTTATGCATTAACAATACCACAACCATTTAAAAAGTGTCAAGTGTCCCATTACAAAGTAAAATATATCAATATACATGCTAAAATGTAATACCACTACTTTGGAAACCAACAATGAAGGATTTTAACATTTTTTAATATACAAAATAGAATAACCAGCATGTGTCGTCTATATTATAGCCAAACATCAAAAAATTACATACTAAAAACTACTAATACTTTATGGGTGATTTACATGTGTTTTTTAATTAATTAATACTGTAGTTTTACAACTTATAAACTTCACCAGCAGCTAGGAGATGAGGCATCCAAATTTAAACCATGGATTATTCATCAAATCTAGTCAGTATATGGATATAAAATAAGAAATATTGGTATTTTAGACACAATGTCTTTGTTAACATGGCTAGGTTTTATTGTTTAAGAAAATACATTGAATCTTCAACTTAATTTATTGTTTAAGCAAATACATTGAATCTTCAACTTAAAATAGGAATAAGCATTAAAGTCACCAGAGACAAAGAGGCTACAGCAAAAAAAAGCCCAAGAAACAGAGTAGCCACCAACCCAAGGCCAACAAAGGCCAAGGCCACCAATAAAAAAACCAACCAAAAAAACTAGAAACCCCTAACTAACCTAAGAACTTAACAGCTTCAACAACCTCAACTTCAAGATTGTGCATTTCCTGAGTGCCCTTCTTTAGGACCTGAACCATCTGGGGCATACGAGGAGTCTTCCTCTTCATATTGGCTCTCATCCGCTTAGAAATATGAGCACCCTCAGTACTATTCTTGTCCTTACCCACTACCAGATCTAGAACTAGAGAACCCTGATGTGAATTCTCTAGTTTCTCAGACATTGCACTAATAATGATGGCATTATGTTTTGCCATTCTATGATTATGCTCCATAATAGTTTTCATAGTATTTTTTAATTTACCTATTTCATCTTCCAGGAACTTAAATTTACCTTCATTATCCTCGACCTCCATTCTCATGCTATCCTCCTTCCTCCCACACTCCGTAGTAATAAGGGAGCTAACTTTACCTTCCAAATCTTCCAGCTTGTCGTTGAAGGCTCTATTTTTGAGATTAAGGTCTTTAATTTCATGGAAGGCCCATTTCATTATTCTAAATTAATCCACAACACCATTCATGAAAATAGCTAGGATATCCTTAGGAAACTCACAGTCCAGTTTAAAATAGTGGTCCTCAAGGTTTAGGTCTCTAAGGTATTTCGGCCTATTATCTCTGTCTAAAGTAGGGAAGGACAAGTAAGAATTTTGGCTTGCATTAGGGGTCTCCAGAAATTCCTCCTGGGAATCCTCAGAGTAAGAGACCATTTTATTAGTAGGGGACTCTTTTTGAGTGGGCTTGACATTCTGACCAGAGCGGTTGGGGTTTTTAGCTTTTGGAAAAGAGCAGTTGGGGTTTTTGACAACAGTAGGATTCTTGGGTAGGGGATTACCTGTTGGGCTTTCTTACCATAATTTGGGGTCAGGGGACTTTCAACAATCCACACAGGGTCAAGCTCCTTACCATCCTCTGAAGCACTATCCTCAGTATCCTCATCTTTTGAGGGTGAAGCTAGGATAGGGTTGGATAAAGCCGACATATTTTGAAAGTGTTCATAAATAAGCAAATAAGGCTAGAATGCAAAATAGGGTACTTCTTAGGATCCTTCTTATGATCCTCCAGGCTATTGCTCATGGAATAGTACAAATAATAAGGTAAAGAAACCCTTACCTTATGACAGAAATGGTTGAGCAAGGCGAAGTGGTAGCCATAAACCCTGGTGAATCTACCGTCCAAATGAATGTATTCCATGATGATTCTAAGCACCTTCCTCCATAGCAATTTAATCGTATCCACTTCAAAGTAGTTGTTGGAGACTTTTATCAGCTTGGTATTTTCTTTTTCTTTTCTGGAGAATTTGATAACCACTTCATTAGAGAACCTTTTGTCATGAAATAATTTCATTCCCTCAGTAGACATGCCAATCACCTCTCCAATGAGGTTCTCATCCACCTTGACTTTCCTACCAAATAAAATTATTTCCCCATTCTTCCATTTTTTCTCAAAGTACTTGCTAGCCTTCAAATCAAGCCCATGAAGCTTCTCAATGAACGGAAGCAGCCCACCACATTCAATTTTTTCCCAAACCTTTAGATTCCTCATATGCATTTTGTAGGTTTTTCGGCTCCACCCTTTTCCTATCTCCTCCCATTGTCACAAGCACCTCACTACTAGAGCAAAAATTCTAAAATGAAATGCCGCAGCCAAACCAGAGAACCCACAAAACGTGCCGCCTCTTACTGCCAGTTAAGAAATTAAAAGCAGCCCCATTAAATCTAATGATGTTGAAGTACTTGGCCCTACTCACTTTCATCATCGAAATAAATTGTTGCTTTCCCATGCACGATATCATAATTAATTAAATCCTTGACGCTAGCGTCAAGATCATTGAGGTTCTGCCATGTGACCAGCTCTAATTGTTTAACCCATTCATTAGCAAAGAAATCAACCACACTGTTGGCTTCCCCAAACGCATGAGTTATTTTAACTTTATCAAAATTAGCTAAGAGGGACTTATCCTCTTCTATCCAACTCTTGATAGACCATGATGGAGGAGACTTCCCTAGGAGGCAATCAATAATGTTTTTAGAGTCTCCTTCGAGCCATAAATATTTAATGTTCCTGCTAACAACCAAGTTAATCACATGAAAGGCTCCAATAGCTTCAGCCACGTGATTAGTTTGAGATCCAATGGGAATAGCCACCACTACTAAAAATGTACCATTAGAATCCCTAATCACACCTCCACTTCCGGCCAACCCTGAGTTTCCCTTAGTTGCACCATCGAAATTAGCTTTAGACCAACCACACAAAGGAAAACTCCAACACACCTATATCTGATCTTTTTTTGTAGGTTTAGAAGCCCTAGACACATCATTTTTAATCTTCCACTCCTTGGCTATCTTTAAATCATATGGAGTGCAAACCACTGCCTCTTTTTTATTCTCTTGTTGAGGAATGATATTATAGTTTTCAACAATTAACCTGCATTTTTTTTCAAATACATTGTTCTCTGACATTTCCTTGTCTCCAAAGAGTCTATTATTTCATTCTTTCCACACACCCCATGCTATATAGGGGAAAGTGAAAGCCCATAATCTTCGAATAGAAGGATTCAAAGAGGGAACTTTCCATTGACATAAGAAGTCTTCAATAGTATAAGGAAAAACCCATGATATATTCCATAGAATCATAAACTTACTCCATATGGTGGCAGTAAACAGACAGTGGAGAAACAAATGATTTGCAGACTCTGCCTCATTCTTACATAGATAGCATCTATTAGGTATTTGGAATCCTCACTTATAGAGATTTTCAACTGTGAGCACTTTGTTTTGAAGAAGGATCCAAAAGAAGATATTAGCTTTAGGAATCAAATGTTTAATCCATGCTTTGGCCCAAAAGGGAATGGGGGATTGAGAAAAGGATAGCAGAGAAACAACCAAAGAAATAGAGAAATTTCCTGAAGGGTTATCTGTCTAGACTAAGATGTCATCCTGTTGATTTGAACCCATCCTAACAGCCAACAGAGATGATTTGATCGGAACAAGCTCCAAGCTAAGCTGGCGTAAGTCCTCCCAGGCCCCATCCTGCCAATAGTCCTTTTTTAGATATTAGCCCACCTATTAAACCTCTCATTATTAATAAGGGGATCCCTTAGCAGCCATCTATCTTCCCAGAAATTGGCTTGATTTCCATTTCTTATGTTCCATCCAACACCTAAATCCATAATATTTCTCCCAGTAATCATGTCATTCCAGCATGATGATCCACAGGGCAAAGATAGAGAGTCTAGAAGAGCCTTAAGAGATCCACAATTAGCCATATATTTACTTTTTAAAATTTCTTTCCATTCCCCATTAGATGAGAAAGATCTCCAGATTTTCTTAGCAAGAAGTGTTTTATTCAACATTTTAATCCTTCTTAGACCCAGTCCACCCATCTTCTTCGGCCTACAGACCAGATCCCATCGAATAAGAGGCATTATCTTTCTTTCTTCAACCCCTGACCAAAGAAATATTTTTTGGATTTTTTCAATAGCATCAACATATTTAACGAGAATTTTGAAAAGACTTAGGGCATAAATCCGAAGATTATGAAGAGAGGCTTTAAGAAGCTGGATTTTTCTTGACTAAGAAGGGCTTCTTTCCATCCAACAAATTTTTTTACTGATCCTATCCACCAATGAATACCAAAAGGACTCAAGAGGTTTAAGAACTAAAGGAAAACCAAGATAAATGGAAGGTACGAAATCCACTCTACAACCCAGAATTCTTGCTATCTTGACCTGTCTATGATCAAGAGTATTGAAAAAGAAAAGAGAACTTTTCAATCTATTAACTAACTAACCAGAAGATCTCTCATACTCATCCAAAATTCTTTTCATATTCTTAGCTTCGGTCACCATGGACCTCCCCATCAGAATAGTATCATCAACAAATTGTTGATGACAACAAATCAGATTACTAGAAGAGGCCCTTAGTCCCACCAAAGAACCCCAGTCAATCAATCTTTTCAAATTACACCCCAAAAATTTAGCCATAATAGTGAACAAAATAGGGGAGATAGGATCTCCCTATCTTAAACCTCTTGAATTTGGGAAAAAATGTGAGGGGGATCCATTCACCATAACAGAGATGGAAGCAATAGAAACAAGTTGCTCAACCATCTGAAGAAATCTGATGTTGAATCCAAACTTTCTCATGATCTTAAGTAGGAATTTCTATTCCACACAGTCATAGGCTTTCACAATATCCAGCTTTAAAAGAAAACCTTCAGTTTTGGATTCCACAAGGGAGTGGATATTCTCATGGACGGTAACAATAGAGTCAAGGATCTGTTGACCAAGAACAAAACCATATTTTTGGGGAGAGATCAGTGACGACAGGATTAAGAGAATTCTCGATGTCAGAACCTTAAAGATGATTTTATAGAAAGAATTATAGAGGCTTATGGGCCTAAAGGCTTCAAATTCTGCCACTCTAGGTTTCTTGGGGATAAGGACCAAGAAAGTAGCATTTAGTTCTTTTAGGAGACTTCTTGATCCAAAGAAATCTTTGACTGCATTTACAACCTCCTCTTCAACAATCTCCCAAAACCATTTAAAGAAGAACATGGGAAAACTATTTGGGCCAGGGGCCTTGTTCCCCTCAAAGGAAAAAACAATTTTTTTAATTTCTTCCCTTAAAGGAATAGTAGCTAGCATGGTATTGTCTTCCTCCTTGATGAAATTAGGGATGTCCTCTAAGAGGTAATCTTTCTCTTCAATGTTAATTCCTACATTAGTTGAGAGGAGGTTACTAAAGAAAAGGAAAGCTTGTCTTCTAATATCATCCTCCTCCTCAAACTGAATGCCATTACTTTCAATGTAAGAGATTCTATTGGCAGCGTTGTGTTTTGAAGCAGACAAATGAAAATATCTAGTGTTTTTATCCCTAGCTGATAGCCATAGAGCTCTAGATCTCTATCTCCAAAAGTCCTCCTCTCTAGCTATGACTTCATGCATTTTGACAAGCACCTCATTTTCTTTTTCCTTGTAATCATCAAAATACCCTTCCCTCTGGATTTTATCCTGAATCTCTACTAGCTCTAATTGAAGCTTGGATTTGATTCCAAAGATGTTGCCAAAGGTCTCTTTTTTTTCATTTTCTTATTTTACATTTAACTTCACTTAATTTCTTAGCCACTCTAAACACGACGGTCCCTGAAACATCAATGTTCCACCAGTTCCTTATTTCCTCAAAAATCTGAGGATGGGAGAGCCACATTCTTTCAAATCTAAAGGGAAAGTTCTTCCCGTTAACTAGATCTGCCACAAAACTTATAGGAAAGTGATCAAAACCCACCCTAGATAGCTTCAACTTAATTTGTTATTTTAGGGACTAATATATGTTTTTTTTTATATGTTACAAGAAAGGAGATCCATAATACAAAACAAGATAATTCTTTTCTTGCAGTTCTTTTGGTCTTCTTAGTCACTTCACGTTTCTTCATGGTCAACACCTTATCTTGTCTGAATCCATTTTAAAAAAATTAAAAATTGTGTTGTTGTAGAGGAATCCTTTGAAGCCATTGAATGGGCAAGTTTTCCATATTTGTGACGATCCGGTGGGAGTTATGACGGAAGGAGAGCTCTTTGTGGCATGCAATGAATGTGGATTTCTTGTATGCAGGCCATGTTATGAGTAAGAAAGGTGGGAAGGAAACCAATGTTGCCCGTAGTGCAACACTCGATACAAGCATAAAAAAGGTTCATTCTTTCCCATCACATCCTAAAATTCAAGTTCATTGTTACTGTTTCATTGATTTTTCAAGCCCCCACTCTCCCATAAACTCTTCAAGGCATGTTAGCGGTAATGCATGGGCTTTCCTACGTTATCGCTGGCATGCCTTGAAAAGTTTGCGGGAGAGAGGAAACCCCCACTTTCCCACAAACTCTTCAAGGCATGCCAATAGTAATGCATGGAAGCTTGAAAAATCAATGAAACAGTTTGCTTTCCTTGTCTATGCTTCGACATTTTCATGTATGTTTATTTTTCAGATTCTTTCATTTAACATCACCAATATTCTCCACAAGAACATTGTCCCTATTTAAAATAATGGAAATGGTTCACATCTCTTAGAATAATTTCTCTTGCAACAATCTTGGATATGAATTTAGATGTAGTGTGAAAATCAGAACATACTCAAAGGTTCTTAATATCTCTAATAGTTGCAAGTGAATGTCATTGGAGACGGGGTTTTGGTGAACTGCAGAATTCTTTGTGGATCTTGTTAAACAAGGTTTAGTTTTCATCACTAATAAGGAATCTGTGTCAATTGCAGGAGACCATTTATTGTGCCATATAGACAGACTGAACTAGCCATTATTTCAGTCTACAATATTGTTGTATGTTTCAAAATCTCTCAATCAAATATTTCAGCATAATGCAACGTGTTTATTGTTAATTGTTTTACATTATCAAATGTTTTTCTTTATGTCCTCCCTACCCTGCCCTGCCCTACCTCATTGTTAAAAAAGATTGTTTTCCATTATTTTCAAATTCTCTTGATCAAATCATTCAGCATAATGTAGTATCTATTGTCAATTATTTTCAGTTTGACAACATTTTTCTCTGTCCTCCCTGCCCTGCCTCAGTGTTCAAAAAGATTATCACACCATACATTTAAGAATATCGCCTTGTTGTACTTGCATTTATCTTGTACATCACCATAACTAGTGTAGTTTTTGATCAACTACTATATAGAACCTGCTACTATTGATTATTTATACCACCATTATTATGTATTGGAGTTGATATCATACTTGAATACGAGTCTAGCTTAGAAGGGAAAATAGGCATCTGGCAAAATTTTTTCACTTTTTTTCCAGAATCTTCACTAATGAACATAAATTGTGTCCTTTATAACCTGATGTCCCTGCCCTGTTATGCTTTTAATGGAATTGTCTAGCTCACTCTAGAAGGTGACCTTTGAAATGGACTTTCCTACTGAACCTAAGTACCTTCTAGTTCTCTTATGAATTACATACACTCCCTTCTATAATGCTGGCTTCACCATATATTGGAGTGCAATTAAGGAGCATGTGGGTTTCTTTCCTATAGAAAAATCACATCCTTTTTGCATTGCATCAATTTATTTTCAAATTCATTGCTTCCAAGTTCCATGACAGTTGGGTTTTGAAGAATGAGCCAGCATACTCACTGCCATGCTCACCTCTTCAATTGCAATAATTCTTCTTATAACTTTGGGATGATATAATAGTTTTGATATAGAATTTTCAAAAGCCACTGTTAATGATGAGTGGTATGTATATATGTTACCAATATCATAAAAGAAATGGAATTACATATTTTTTTAGTTGCTTAGATGTAATGGTACTTCTTATATTTGACAAAAAAATGTCTTATCATGTTGAAAGTTTGCTAAAATGGTAGGTGATGATTTTTCTTGCAGGAAGATTTATGGAAAGCTACATTTCCAGTAGGCATAGAGGTTTTTAGAAGTTATGTTGTTCGTATGAAAATGATTCTATCTTCACATTGTTCAAAGATACAAGTCTTAATAAATCTCTATATTGGAAAATTGAATTAGACTTAATACTAAAAGTGAGCTTACTTGGTCTGCTAAATCTATAATGTAACTATTCCCATTGTGTAAAGTTGAATTCAAATGAAATCTTTCTAGGATATCTGTTATAAAAACTACCCTTTAATTCACTTTTACAAATGTTTAAATATATATTTATCTATAACTTGTTATTTTATGTCGGTTAGAAAGTTCCACCAGTGTGTTGAGAATTAATCATTCTTCTATTGCAAGGGTGCATATGGTGATGCAAGCCTAATTCTGTTACTTTTTGTTCATGTAGTGGAATCAGCTTGATTTTTTTTATAAAATTAATTGGGATTTCTCAAATTTGGAGGTATGGCATTGCCTCATAGGTCAATGTTCTTTTATTTTCTTGTTGCAGCTCTGCATGTACGTCATTATTTGTTTTTCAAATACTTAATTGATAAGTAGATAAAGATTTTGATGCGATTTCTACTTCAGAATATGAACTTTCAATCCTACTTTGCATATACTAGTGCTTATTTAAGAAAATTTTAATGAGTATGTTATGTATAATGTGCTACTTAATGGTGAGCGATAATTTATTAAAATTTATTATTGTAATGCCTAGAAAGCATTTGAAGAAGATGGAGTGCTTTATGGAAAGGAGGTGTATCTCTTTGGTTGCACAGAACGTAATGGGAGAAAGAAGAATAAAACTTTCCCGCATCACCGTAGGCATCACTTGAAGTGCTTACGAGAGAGAGGTGATACACCGCTCTCCCGCAAGCACTTCAATTCATGCCTATGGTGATGCAGGAAAGCCCCACATCACTGCAGGCATGACTTGCAGTGCTTGTGGGAGAGCGGAATCACATTACAAGCCTATTTTTCAAATTGTTTCATTTAGCATCACCAATATTCTCCACAAGAACATTGTTCCTATTTAAAATGATGGAAATGGTTCACATCTCTCAGAATAATTTCTCTTGCAACAATCTTGGAGATGAATTTAGATGCAATGTGCAAATCAGAACATATTCGAAGGTTCTTAACAACTCTAATAGTTGTACCAAGGACCATGTTTAACAAACCAAATGCAATTTCTAACTTTTCACTATGGTAGAAGATAAATGATTCTTTTTTCTTTTATTCCACAGCATTAAGTAATTCTTGAATCTGGAAATTATGCCATGTTGCCTTCATTTTCCAAGCCAATTTCTCCAATTTTGCATAGCTCTCCCATGTTTGTGGATGTGATATGTCTCGGCCTACACAAAAAATCATGTACCATTTTATGCCCTTCAATCCAACTACATGTAGGTATCTTTTTAATTCCTCTATCTTTCATCAATATCCTTACTATTTGGACCTCACCACACTTGCCTACTTCTGCACATATGTTTTAGTGAATTTAATTATCCTCTACTTTATTGAAATGTGCATAATTGTTGTACAAAAATATTTGGTACTTTACTTTGAACTACTCTTGTTCTAATCCAGTTGAAAATAATTTCCACTTGGTAGATCTTTTTCAACTTAATTGCTTTATGCCTTTTTAGTCTGCCTACATATGGTCACCATTTACAAAGGCACCTTTTTCATCATCAAATTACTAATGACAATTTTATTGGTGCAAAAAATTTCTGGATGGTGGGTGTGGTACTATTGGATTGGCCCAACTGGTTGGACTCTAAATGGTCTCATAAATACTCAATATCGTGATTTGATTAAACAAATCAATGTAGTCGGACAACCTTCCCAATCTATAAAACACTTTTTAAAAGATTACTTTAGATTTTGACATGACTTATTGGGTGTTATAGTTGTAGTCCTAGAAATCTTCACTATTTTTTTTGCAGTATTCTTTTCCTATGCAATCAAAACTTTAAATTTCCAAAAGAGATGAAGGAAACAATGTTATGTAAAATAATATAATTAGAATATGACAAGGCCTACTGTGCACAGTTTGCATTTGTTCAAAACTTGGCATAGTTGACATGGTTATCTTTTCTCAAGTCATGTACATAAGTATGGATGTAGGCCAACACAATCAAGATTATAATGGTGTTGATGTGTAGCTTTTGTTATAAATCTTTTTTAACTTTCCTCAAGTCATGTACATGAATATTGTTAGGTGTGGTTTTTGGTCAACACGGCCTAGATGAAGGCTTGAAGCTAAGAGGCAAGCTCTTGTTCTATATGTTATGTTCCTGTATTTGTGACTATCCTATTGAGTTTTGACATAGAGATAGTAATTCTTCCTGCAATCTCTGCACTGTTGTCTCCTAAAAACTGCATTAGTTATTATGCTTTTGAGTGGCTCTTCACAATATGTTAGCAGGTTTGTCTTCTAGAATCAATTGGATAAAACTTATGTTGTTCAACCTTTTGAATTTCTCTGTAGGATCCATCATCAAGGATAAGTTTGAAGCCAATGTTTGATTCCAGAATACTCACATATTAGTATTTTTAAGCATAAAAACATCTAGTTTTTTTCATATTGTGACAAGTTTATTTGTTGAGTAAATTTTGTAGGGCGCTATAAACTTTGCACTAATGATGTCTCAAATGGAGGGTGGTTGTCTAGTTGATTACAATGTCATCACGGATCTCTTTCTTCAGGTAATTGCTTTCTAGTTTTTGTAAATTCATATATCTTCTTCCTATTGATACATAGCTTATGGTTTTTGATATGGAACTCCGGAATAAATTGCTTAACCATGGTAGCATAAGAAATAAATTACTGAACCATAATAGCATTCCATTTGCATAGTATTGAAATGGTTTAAGGCTTTTAGCCATAGTAGCAAGGCAGTGAACTGTTTGATAAAATACTTTAGTAGACATGTATGAAAAATGTCATAGCATAGACAAGGCAGTGAATTGTTTGAAAAATTGCCTCAAAGAAATGTGGTCTCATGGAATTCCATGACAAGCTAATGCAATTGGCAGCTACTCTTAGTTATTAGTTATGCAATGTGAAGTAATTGCACAACTGCTTAGGTTGACTTTGTAATAAACTATATTGTAATTGAAATTTTGTCATCTATCAACATCTAGTTATTATTTATGCAATCTGAAGTAATGCTTTGAGTTTGAAAGATGTGCAATGCAATGAATGTAATCAGTGATACAAATATAAACTACAAAAATCTATTTTCTACAATTCATTAGTTAAACTCTTTATTTTATTTTGTATTCTATTATCTTATTGAGCATATGTTCATGTGAGGAACAGGCTAAGATAGGCATGACTATAGCTTTTGAAGGTGCATTACAGACTCTTCATGGGTATGAAACTGATGTAACAGTTGAAGAAGTTGAAATTAAGGTAATGCTATGATATGGATACAATATTTTCAAAGCTTTTAGTTCCATATGCATATTTTTGCACTTTTTCTATCTATTTTCCAAATAGAGAATTCTCTTCAATCCATTCTCATTTAGTCTTATTACTGACACATTCTGCTACTATGGTGAATTGTATTTTCAATGTCATTGGCAATGAGGATCTCGACATTCACTTCAAATACATTGAAGCAATAGCCAAAACTAGACAAATCAAGGAGGTGGAACATGTAACCAAAGAGTCAAACTTCTATGATGCTGAAAAGACAAAGAACTTTCTTATGGAAGCAAGACTTCTAGATGCTCGTCCATTGACAAATGTTTGTAACTTAGTTTTCTCAATCACAACAATGAGAAACAAACTTTATATTATTTTTTTCAAAGAAAAGAAACATTTAAATATTGTATATGTTATAAGAATACCTTTTCTAAATAAAAATTTAGTATTTTTCCTCTTAATAGTTGTTTCATTATGTGCAAATGAATGATTGATTATATTTTTCTGTGTTTTATGTTTAAACCTCAAAAACATTGTCTCATTTCCATCACTTTAAGTGAACAAAAACAATTAAATAAACTACCAATTGACTAAATATACTACCAATTGACAGAGCAGTGAATAAGTATGACTAAATATAATGATTATGCAATTAATAAACAATGTATCAATAAAACACTACCAAATTGATCAAATGACTAAATAAATGACTAAATCAGTTGACAAAAATCAGTGAACAAAAACACTACCAAATTGATTAAATGACTAAATTAGTTGACAAAAATTGGTGAACAAAAACAATACCAAATTGATCAAATGACTAAATAAATGACTGGAAATAAACTACTAATGGTCACATGACTAACTACATGACTAAATATATGACTAAATCTGATTAAATCAATAACTAAATATACTACCAAAGCTGACTAAATCAATGACTAAACACACTACTAAATATATGACTAAATGTACTACCAAATTGATCAGTCAAAACAACCAATAAATGACTAAAATTGGTTCAGTCATTAATTTGGTCACATTATAAATGACTGGAAATAAATTGCTAATGGTCATGTGACCAAATTTAATCATTTATAGGCAGTTTTTAGTATTTTTTTCAATAGTTTATTGTTGTTTATGTACTAGTACATGGTAACAATAAATCATCTAAATTTTTTATATAATTAAGTCTCAGTCGTGTAATAGATGTTTTGGATGAGGATCATGAATTTTTGACCCTACTCTTAATTTTAAAACATCTCTAATGTTTAGATGATACCCTTATATTATCATACCAATATTTTTTAATTAAAGATTTGATTTCATTATTTAATTGCATGTCAGGCCTACATAGTGTACCACTAAAACTCCATTGGTTAATTGGATCATTTTCAATACTTTCTCTTCTCTTTATGGCTCTTCCTAAAGTTTTAGGATTTATATTTATAAATTCACTATTCTTACTTATCATTATTTTATTAAAAACTAATTTATTAACTAAATCAATTGTTATAGCTCATTGTGTTGCATTCCTATCTTTTGATCAACTTTTTTTTTCTGATAGAATGAATATAATTAGCAACACTATCTATATAACTTGTTTCATTGAAACATCTTTCTTTTTAGACTTTAGAAAAATACCTTATTTTTTCATTACTTTTCGCATTTTCCACATTTTCATCAATTACATCATGAGTTTACATTAAAATCCTATACTTTTCTATTAAAAAATAGTTTATATAATCTATTTGCATGGGTTCTTATATTTTTCCAATGAATCTTACCAAGAAAATTATCCGAGTCATTTCTTTCAATTTAAAAATATATATTTTTATTTTTACTCATACAAGTGATTTCATTCTCATTTTATGTTTCCAAATTTTCAACTTAGTAAAATTGATCTCACTATTGGAATATCCATCTTCTTTAAAATAATTAATATCAATATCATCAAAATGTGGGTTTGAGGACATACTTGGATTTATTTCTATAGTCACATTTTCCATATTGTTGAACTCTTCCACATTAACCATTTCCACATTTGTATCATCTTTATCCACACCATCATTGATGGTCTCTTGAATGTTCCTTAGTTCAATATTAATTGAACTAAATGCTTCAATAATATTCATTTCTCAAATATTTGTTCTTTTATCACTTTTTTTGTTTTTCCTCCTCTCCATTTGCTTCAATTTCTTCATGTGTCATGAGCCTCTTTTGTTTACTTTTTTTATTTTGATATGATCACATCATTACCAAATCCTATTGATAAAAACAACAAACAATATTTAATATATTTTTAAATTGATAACTCTTTCAAATTTCTGAAGTAAAAATAGATGTAGATGATTTGCTTAATATAATATAAAGTACAAGTAGATGTCAATTATAAAAAATATCTTACTTGATTCCTCTTTTCAAATAGCCCATGTACTTGATTTTACTTCAAAATAGTTCCTTGATTGAATCCTTTTAAAAATTAAATAAAATATTGCATGCCAATAAATTGTACAAGACACCTGTAAATAAAAAAATACAAAAATCATCATTGTCAAGCCATACATGTAAAATATAATGTTACAAAGGGGTAAGTGCACTAAGTTGTGACACAAAAAGAGGGTCTTAAGATGCCACTTTTTTTTCTAAAATAAGCAAAGTCTGATATTCGATGAGAAAATGAAGATAGTTATGCTCAAAATTTGAAGATGCAACAAGAACAAGAGTTGTAGTGCTCCAAATATACTTTCTAAACTACTAGTTTTTTTTTAAATGGTGAGGATTATGGGTTTTAAAAAGGGGGAGCACACAAAGTGGTCCTATTTTTTTCAAAAAAACATAACATAGCATCTGGTGTGCTCCCCCTAAAATGTTAACTTTTTTTAGAATTTCAAAAATTGCTTTAGTGCGAAATTAGCTAACACCATGTAGTTATGGCAGATTTTTGGCTAATATTTTAATGAATATATTATTTTTTACTAATTTTTCAAAGTGGACACATCCTAAAAAACAAAAATTTGAGCATGCTCACCCTAAAATTTTTGAAAACTAATCAAAAATCAATTTAATTTTTTCAATACATGTAGAATGGAGTCTAGTTTCTAAAAATGTTTTTTTTTTTTCAAAATTTGATGAATGAGTAAAAAATAATACCCAAAATACCACATGTTGGTTTTTGACGAAAAACTGGACACACTAACAAAAGGAATTAAAGATAAAAACCTTAACATAAGAAAAATGTGAAAAATTATATGGTTAGATAGCTAAGAGAGAGCTTAACGTCATCATGGTATTTTTTATATATTTGCATTGAAACATGAGCAAACCTGATGGAGAGCATGGCCAAAAATTTGTGTTTCTTTTTACCTTTTCAAAAAACATGTCTTTGGCATGAAATGGCCGTCCAACTCTTTGGGTTGGATTCCCAAGGAAAATCCAACCCAAAGGGTTGGTATTTCCTAATGCAAACCATTTGGTGAGTACCAGATTTGGCACTCGCCAAATGTGAATGATAAATTTTTAGAATGCATTTTATTTCTCTTTCTATTTTTATGTCTTTTTCTTTGGATTTCTCTGTTAGCAAAACTATATACATGAGATATAACTTAAAGTATAATAAATCAAATGTCCATATGTAAATTTCAACTTATACTTAAAGTTGACATTTACATACGGATATTTAATTTATTATACTTTAAGTTATATTTCATGTATATAGTTTCAAGATGTTTGAGAGTGGTTTCAAATCTCTTGGAGTTATAATGAAAATTCTAGTTTTTGGAAGATCTTATAATTTTTTAGACAACCAAATTTCAATAATCTGCATGTCAAATTTCAATAATCAAGAGGTCAAATTTTAGTAATCAGCAAGTTGTATCATCTTTCTCTCTCTATCTCATTCATTATTTATCTCTTATACTCTAGACCTCTCTCTCACTATCTCCATCCCATTATCTAACTCTCTCTCCTTTGAGCTCAATAACTACCTCTCTCTCTCTCTCTCTCCATCCCTCTCGACTTCTCTCTATCTTACCAATCTCTCTCTATCTATCTCACCACTCTCTCTCTCTACTTCTATTTATCTCACTTATACCTCTTCACCTCTCCCTCCCTCCCCTCTCTTTCTCCTACCCTCCATCCTCTCTCTTTCTAATGTGCACCAAGATGTGATACAAAAAGGTTAGGAAGGTGGGGATATTGAGAGAGAGGGAAGGAGGGAGGGAGAGATAGAGATGTAGAGAGAGAGAGAGTAGATAGGGAAGGAGAGAGAGGGGGATGAGGGAGGGAAATGTAGGGAGGGAGAGAGAGGTGTGATAGACAGAAGTAGAGAGGGATGGGGGAGGAGGAGGGAGGAAGATCAAGGTGAGATAGATAGAAGTAGAGAGAGAGAAGCAGAGAGAGAGAGTGAGAGAGGTAGGAATAGAGAGAGGTGGGATAGAGAGAGAAGAGAGGGAGGGAAGGAGGGAGAAGTGAGAGAGAGGTGATAGAGAGATAAGTAGAGAGGGAAGGAGGAAGGTGTAGATATTGAGAGATGGAAGGAGGGAGGGACGGAGGGAGAGAGAGGTGAGAGAGAGAGAGTAGAGAGGGAGAGAGAGAGAGAGAGGGGAGGGGGAGGGAGAGGGAGGGAGAGAGAGGAGGGAAGGAGAGTGAGAGAGAGAAGGGTGAGATAGAGAGTAGAGGGAGAGAGGGAGGGGGGAGAGGGTGAGATAGAGAGTAGAGAAAGAGATAGAAGGAGAGGGATAAGGTAGATAGAGAGATGTAGAGAGGGTAGGAGAGAGGGAGGGAGGGAGATAGATTATAGAGGGAAGGAGGGAGAGAAAGAGAGAGAGAAGGATGGACAGGTAGAGAGGTAGTTCTTGAGCTCAAGGGAGAAAAAGTTACATAAAGGGATGGAGATAGTGAGAGAGAGAGGTCTATAGCATAAGATATGAACAATGAGTGAGATAGAGAGAGAGAGAGAGAAAGATGATGCAACTTGTTGATTACTAAAATTTGACCTCCTGATTACTAAAATTTGACATGTTGATTATTGAAATTTGACTAAGTCTAAAAAATGATAAGATCCTCAAAAAACTAGAAATTGCATTATAACTTGAAGAGATCCAAAACCACTCTCAAACATCCTGAAACTATATATGTAATACCCCTCATGTTGTTGTTGGGACCTGATACTTTCTATGGCTTTTCTTGACACTTTGAGACTTTGATAGTTACTGTTTGTTGGTTGGATCGATTGACTGGATAGTTTAGACTACTTGATGACTATGCTACTTTAATTGATGACATGGATATTATGATATGACATTATGGTTACTTTTTATTTGGTAATGTTTTATATGGATGCAGTAATATATTGTGATGTAGTAGACTAGTAATTATTTAATGTGGATATGATGTGTTCGGTATAGTGTAACAATGTTATTTTATATTTGTTGTCATAGATGTTATTATGGTTTTGGTGAGGGGATAGTGTAGCACTACTTGTTCACGAGTGCCCTGCTATGTTGTGATTCCTTCTCATGATGAGATGTATTTGATTATATATATGTTGTACACAACCTTGTTTGTATGCAGGAATTGCAGGAACAAAGTCTTGATTCCACCTTCTTTGGTAGGACAGGGCGAGCATTAAATTATCCCAACGGGCATGAGGTTGAAATAGAGATGACAAGGACGTCACCCCATCCCAAGTCTATCAACCCATCATGTGTCTAGTGGTATTGTGTGCATTTGAATTTGGTTATTTATGTATTATATGATAGTTGCCTTTTGTGAGTGTTTTTTTGTTATTTATTTAATGTTGGTGTCGCTTTATTTTGGGTGAGTAATAGTATGATGTAGTTCAAATAATTAAATAATTAAAAATAAATGTTAGTAATAGCTATTGGAATAGTTTTATTAAAATTTGAAAGTATTAAATTAAAAGTTATGTAGTTTATTAAAGATAAATAGATTGATAGTGTAAATAATATTATTTAAAATTGTCATTTAGATAATTTAATGAAAATAGAAAGTTGAGGATAATTAATGGAATAAAATATTTAAATGAGTTAAAATGTATCAATTATAAGTGGAAATTAGCAAAATAGAATTAAAATTTAAAGATTTTAGTTCAAATAGGAAAAAATCAAGAGAAGAATGAAAATGACCAATGAATGTTCAGATTTTTGTTAAAAATTGGTGAAGAAATAGAAAATTGCCTTTTCATTTTGATTTTTGGGTTTTCGAAAATAGAAGAGGATTTTTTTATTTTAATAGGAAAAAAGAAGATGTATGCACGGGAAATTTTCACGAAAGCTTTAAAAATATATATATGCTTGTCTATAAAAATTTTCTTCTTTCATTCTCTCTGAAAAAAGGTTTTTGGGTTGAAATAGAAGATTAGTCTACAGAAAATTAGATCAAAGAAACAGGTGGAGAAGTTCTGTAGAAGGAAAGGGAGTTTTTTGAAAAGGCCAGTGGGAATCAAAAGAAGGCTTCGTCAACTTCTCGGAAAGCGCATGACTCCAGGTTCCTTCATTGATCTTTCACTGCTTGTTAAATCTGAAATGGCAAATATGTTGTTCTGTAAAACAAAAAATCATTTAGGGGTTTTAGAATAAATGTGTTCATATCAATTTACTAGGTAACAAATAAATGAAAAGAATTTTTTTTGCTTGGAGCTTCTAGAAATATTTTGTATGTTTGTAATTTTGTTTATGAGAAAATTTGATTTCCTCTCTGAAATAAATGGATATGCATATTCATGTATATATATAAATATATATAAATATATATATATATACACTCACATACAGAGGTATATACATATACAAATATATATATATATATATATATAAATTAATAAGTTTGAATTTTTTCATGGGATTGAACTTATGTTGGTGTCGGCATTTCTTTTTATTGAATGAAATGAGGTTGAGGGGGGACGGTTGGGCCGCACCCTCCCCTCTCCCCCTTTTGGTAGCACTAGGCTGCCCATAGTAGTCCTATGGACTGTTGTGCACAACAACCGTATGGGCTGTTGTGCCCAGTCAGCCGCGTACGACCAGTGGTTAATAAATTTAATTTTTTTCTTTTTGATAAAATATATATATATATATATATATGTGTGTGCGTGTTTTTTTTATGGGTACAATTAAATACCCAGAAAAATCAGTTAGGCCAAAATTATTTAATAAAAAATAAATAAACAAATTATTTATATATATATGTTTCATTTATATATATATATATATATATGTATATATATATATATAACATAAATATATAGATATATTGATTTATTTTATGATTGTGAAATTATAAATATGATTGTAATTTGTTAATGGAGAAAGGAAAAATGATATATCAGAATTATTATCAAGTTGTTATTTCAAAATTATTTCATCAAAAATGGGATTAAGTCATATCGATTAATTATGAATGAAATAAAATGAATTGTTGTATTTTGGGTCTATTTTGTAATAACAATGTGTGAAAAATATTATGTTGTTTTGTATTTTGGAGTCTTGTAAATTAGATTTGGCTTCTTTGTTATCATTATGTTATTGTTTTGGCTTTAATCGATGTGGGAACCCAGTTTGCTTTAGGAACCCGCTTAGGGATGTTGTGAACTTTAGTCTTCTAGAGGCTTGAGTCAAGTGTTAGCTGATGTTTTATCTTTCATTTGCTCTAACAGTGGCAAGTTATTTGGCATCTTTATTTTGAAAGGGTTGTACTGGATTTTATTGAGAATTTGGTTATGTGCTTCTGGCTAGATGGGTAATACCTCGCATGTATCCAGTTGAGTTTGGATGTTTTTTTTTTCCTTAGTGGTTCAATCCTTGATTTTGGTGATTTTTTTGGGTCTCTAGGGAGAGTGGCTCTTCATGGGGGCCAATGCACAAAGGGGCGGCCAGGATAACCCATGTGAGAGTTAGATTAAAAAATGAAAATCTAATTAAAGAATTTAGGGGGATGGGTAGTAATAACATTAACAAGATAAGTATGGATACCTCATCCATCTATTAGGGCTTCCACAGACTAATGGAGGACTAAGAAGGTCATGGTTGGTAAGGTCATTACCTCATCTTCACGAGAAGCTAACAACTCTACATAAGTCACCCTATGGGGCTGGTGCCTGGTGAGAGCTGGCCAAGATAACCATAGATGGGGGTCAATGCCTATTTGCAAGGTGGTCAGGATAACCCATGTAGGACTATGCGATGACACTCTCTTCTAGTTTCCCCTTACGCTTTGTTTTATTTCTAGCCTCTGGAAGTGGTTTATGGTTGTTGCCTTTTGATTTATTGATGATGTGTTTAAATTTTTTATGTTGTGGTGGTTGGTTTCTTGGATGTTGTTTGTTTATGATTTATGTACTCTCATGTTATTGTTATTGGAGTTATTGTTATTAAAGTCTAGTCTTTTTGGCATCCTCGGTCGAGGTCACTTCCTTGTCATCTCTGAGCACGGGGGTGGGTTTTTCTGAAACCCACATGGTCGGGTGGAACATGCTCCACACCCCCTTGGGTTCCCCATCAGTGTTCATTTTGCACAGTGCCATCCAGATGGAGCTTGAGCCATATACATGTTGATATTGTATTTCAGTTATTCTTTGTATTAATGTATCTTTCCCACATGTATGGGAAATTATGATGTAAACTTATGTAAATGAACTATGTAATGTACTAAAAGTTGATGTAATGTAAATGTACCTTTGTAATCATTTTTGACCTATGAGATTGAATATGGTTTTGTACCATGTGATGTATTTATATTTAGTAGAATTAATCTTGTTATCTCTTGCAAAGGACTAATGTAATGACTATGTTGGATGTAAAGTTGGTTAAGTTATTTCGCTTTATGTCTATCTTTCATTATGGGTTGGTTTTATGTGATGTAACCTCGTGTGCCCCAAAGGACTAAGATGTTTAGGAGTGTATCATGCAATGTAATAATGTATAATGGTTCTTTATATGATTGCTTAATATGTTTACCTTGTATTTTTTTTTAAAAAAAATTGCTTAGTAGTTGTCCTTTGGGTTTTGCACAATGGGCATTACAACTTGGTATCAGAGCTAGGTTCACACACTAAGCATTATGAGCCCATTATGCAATCTTGCATTTAGACATCCTACGTTTAGGTTTTCACCCTACTGCCAATCTTGTTTTTTTTTTGTCTAAGTTTTCTTGTCCGTGTCGGGTCAATGATGCAAAAAACCGACAGAAAGGATAGGACCCTCGATGTAGTGCACAATGCACCGATATCCTTCCTATCGGGGATGCATTAGAGCTCTTGTATTGTTGTGTGATGTAAGTTTGTGTGTGGATATGCTGAATTTATGATTAAGTTGGTATTTTGTGCCTCTTTTTCCATTCTTGTGACCCTTTCCCCTTGGTGATGTATGTAGGATGGCTAGTGGTCAAGGGCGAGGTCGTGGTAGAAGACAGGGCGGAAGCTGAAGGACTAATTGCCAGGGCGCCTTACCTCAATATCCTCACAACACCGTATGCGGAGAAGGGCTTGGAACCTAGATAAACCTAGAGTAGCCAAGCATGGAGAAAGTGCAAGTAGGCCAACCGCTAGAAGAAATCTCTGATGATGAAACCCTGACACATGCTCTAGTCTGGATCAAGATAGAAGAAAGCAGAAAAACTGCTGAATCTAAACTTGTTACTAGGACCAAGAAGCCATCAGCAGTTTGAGATTGGCCATTGGGGTGTGGACCCCATGCCCCCAAGCTGACAAAAGAAGAGGTAGAATTCCTATGAGCACATTGCCCCTCCTTTAAAACGGCCATGAGGGACTCATATGAGGACTCAAAAGAGTGTCCTCTAGGGGATCACGAGTAGGAACCTTTGTTTTGTGAACCCTTTTTAATAATGTACTTGATACTATAAGTTTTTGTTGGTGTAGGTGCACCCTTTTGTTTGAACTGGCTGACAGTATGAATAACTAGTATGTGTGATACTCTATTATAATGATTGTGTTATGAAATAAAGAGTGATGTTTTCTTGAAAGTTGCAGTGTGGAATCTTGGCCTTTTGGTTGTAAATGTGTAGGAACTTGTGCTAAAAAGTGAATAAATTAAATTTTCTGGTGTGTAAATGTAGAAGTTAAACTAAAATATATACTTGTGTGAATAATCATGCTAGGAATTTATAGTATTTTGAGGTTAAGATGAAGTTTGAACTATTGAAACTAATGTGTTATGTCCTATCATAGTTGGTGATTTCCAGATAGTTAGCTTTTTCATTCGTTTAACCATTTTATGCAATAGAAATTTTCTCTTTCTATTTGTGGTTGCAAATGATTGATTACTTATTTTATTGCATGATGTTCAACGCTGAACTTTGTACTCCATTATAGAATTTGATACTCTAGTCTTATTGCCATTGGTATTTGTTTGAAAGTTTCTAAGCTTTGGTGCATCCTTCTTTCCTTTCTTTTTTGGCTTGCTACTAATAGTTTGAAGATCATTATATGTTAGTTTGGCATCAATAGTAGACCCTTTGACTTACTGTGAAGACTCCATCTTGCTAGTATGGTTGCATTCATGAATATAAACTGAGCTTGGTATTCAATTTTGGTTTCCTATTCTTTTGTTTTATAACAACAATACTCTGCATTATTATTTGATTTCATTAAGCATAGCATGGTCCTTATTGTATCTTAAATTTGATGCCCCCTTATTACTCATCATGCCGATAACCTTCACTATTTGCACACTTTCTTTTCAACCACATAGTCATGATTTGTCATAGTTTTCAATTTTTGCCTTGATGCATGTATGGTTTCCTGAAATAGGTAGCTACTAAATCTGTCAAGAATCCATTTTTCTTCTTTATGCTTGATGGAGGTCGAATTATATCACACAACCATGGATGAAATCCCTTGCAGATTTATGCCAGCCTAGTGCTTTTGTTGGAAATTTTGGAGCCTAATCTGTCAAACCATTGTGGTAAATCCTTCAAAGCATAGCATACCATGATACTTCTAGCATACCACGTTAAACATCGCTAGATCTAAATAGCCTATCCTCTTTGGGTTTTGTTGGAGATACTCAGCCTATGATAGTATATGATCCTTAGGCACCACAAGTTTATGCACACATGATGACAAGCATATATGTAATGCACTAAGGGAGTTCTATTGTGTACAGAAGGCGCTACCCTTAACCTTTAACCCTACATTTTCTCATTGATAGGTTTTCACATTATAGTCTTCTTGTGCTAATCATTCTTACATAGCGATCTTTGAGTTATCTCTGCATATTCATTGGTGTTGGAAATTCAATTTGGAGGGCATGTTTTCAATTGGATGGTTTAGTTAGGTGAAGATTGATGGTTCAAACCATGAACCAAAATTACGTTTGCTATAATTGGTATTCGATAGAGTAATACATTGGTCTGAAACTTTGATTCAAATGCTTATGCATGGAGATAGCTGAAATTTCCTTATGGTTGGAAATTAACTTCTCTCTACTTGGTCTTCCATTGTAATTGATCATTATTAAATCTTTTTTGTGTAATACATGTGACTTTCCATCGTATTGACATTTGTATTTTATGATGCATTTGATTATAGTTGTATTTGTGTCTGTGTTCTCTTCTTTTCCCTAGATTTTCACTGATGACTACAAAGAATACGTTCAGGTTGATCTGGTTTTAATTCTTTCATTGCAATCCATAATAAGTAATGGTTATTCTCATTTTATGTGAAATTAGCCTTTCCTATGTTCGGGGCATATTTATCACAACTTCTTGCTCGTTTTCACTCGTTTTCCTTTGAGGGAGTTTATTTTCTTGTTAGGAAAGTGTTGCTTGTATGGTAGTTATCCTCCTCGGTATTGCATTCTCTCCTTTTTGCAGTAATGTGTGAGCAAAGACATATACCATGTTGATTATTGCATCAAGTAATATTTTGAATTAGATATGCTAGTTTATATATATACATATATGTGTGTTGTCTCTATATGAATTGTCATAATGAGTTAGAAATTGTAATTTTCTAATAGTATAGATTTGCATATTAGGTGTTGTGGTAATAGTAATTGATGATTAAGATTTATGCAGAAATAAATGACTTCGATTGTCTCCATTAATCAACATATGAGGTATTCCATCATGATTGTTTTTGGGTTGCATAGCTTTATAATTTGATAGTTCATAATTTCCATTTAGTGATAAACTCTCTTTCATAGTCATAGATTCAAGTTGTGTGGTTGCCAGGTAAATGATTAACTTTATTTTATAATGGGTAGTGAGAACAAGGGAAATGGATTATAATATGCTTTTAATGTGTAGATATATTTTGTTTATACTAATAATAATACTATGGTATAGGTTGTAGTTTATTAATAAATAGAATGATTTATTTGATAAGGGGAGACAACTAGGAAAGAATTAAATTAAAATGTTGTTCTTACCTTAATAATTAATTGGTCAGGTAAATGAGTTAATTAGATTGTCCCTTGTTACTAACAATATCATAATGGTATCACTGTAAAGCAATCCCAATTACGTAAGTAACATGGTTGAGACCTACGTGAGATATAGTAACTAGTTCTGTGGTTGTCTTGAGTAGCCTAAAAGACAAGTGCTGAGACTTCAGCAACATGGGAGTATGCCTCCCGTATTAGAGAGAATCTTATCTGTATTTGTTCACTAGCTTCCACGAGTTACAAGCCGAATTCTAGGGGGGGGATGTAATACCCCTTGTGTTGTTGTTGGGACTTGATACTTTCTATGGCTTTTCTTGACACTTTGAGACTTTGATAGTTACTATTTTTTGGTTGGATCGGTTGACTAGATAGTTTAGACTACTTGATGACTATGCTACTTTAATTGATGACATGGATATAATTATGATATGACATTATGGTTACTTTTGATTTGGTAATGTTTTATATGGATGCAGTAATATATTGTGATGCAATAGACTAATAATTATTTCATGTGGATATGATGTGTTTGGTATAGTGTAACAATGTTACTTTATATTTGTTGTCATAGTTGTTATTATGGTTTTGGTGAGGGGATAGTGTAGCACCACTTGTTCACAAGCGCCCTGCTAAACTGTGATTCCTTCTCACAATGAGATATATTTGATTATATATATGTTGTACACAACCTTGTTTATATGCAAGAACAAAGTCTTGATTCCACCTGCTTTGGCAGGACAGAGCGAGCATTAAATTATCCCAATGGGCATGATGTTGAAACATAGATGACAAGGAAGTCACCACGTCCCAAGTCTATCAACCCATCATGTGTTTAGTGGTATTGTGTGCATTTGAATTTGGTTATTTATGTATTATATGATAGTTTCCTTTTGTGAGTGTTTTTGTGTTATTTATTTAATGTTGGTGTCGCTTTACTTTGGGTGAGTAATAATATGATGTAGTTCAAATAATTAAATAATTAAAAATAAATGTTAGTAATAGTTGTTGGAATAGTTTTATTAAAATTTGAAAGTATTAAATTAAAAGCTATGTAGTTTATTAAAGATAAATAGATTGATAATGTAAATAATATTATTTAAAATTGTCATTTAGATAATTTAATGAAAATAGCAAGTTGAGGATAATTAATGGAATAAAATATTTAAATGAGTTAAAATGTATCAACCGTAAGTGGAAATTAGTAAAATAGAATTAAAATTTAAAGATTTTAGTTCGAATAGGAAAAAATCAAGAGAAGAATAAAAAGGACCAATGAATGTTCAATTTTTTGTTGAAAACTAGTGAAGAAAGAGAAAATTGCCTTTTCATTTTGATTTTTGGGTTTTCAAAAATAGAAGAGGATATTTTTATTTTAATAGGAAAAAAGAAGAAGATGTATGCACAGGAAATTTTCATAGAAGCTTTAAAAAATATATATACTTGTCTGTAAAAACCTTCTTCTTTCATTCTCTCTGAAAAAAGGTTTTTGGGTTGAAATAGAAGATTAGTCTAAAGAAAATTAGATCAAAGAAACTAGTGGAGAAGTTCTGTAGAAGGAAAGGAAATTTTTTGAAAAGGTTGGTGGGAATCAAAAGAAGGCTTCATCAACTTCTCGGCAAGCGCAGGACTCCAGGTTCCTTTATTGATCTTTCACTACTTGTTAAATCTAAAATGGCAAATATGTTGTTCTGTAAAAGAAAAAATCATTTGGGGGTTTTAGAATAAATGTGTTCATATCAATTTACTAGGTAAAGATAAATGAAAGAAATTGTTTTGTTTGGGCCTTCTGGAAATATTTTGTATGTTTGTAATTTTGTTTATGAGAAAATTTTATTTCCTCTCTGAAATAAATGGATATACATATTCATCTATATATATATAAAATAAATATATTTATCAATTTCTACAGAAAGTGCTTGGAAATATATATATATAAACTCACATACAAAGGTATATACATATATATAAATATATATATATATATAAATTAAAAAGTTTGAATTTTTTCATGGGGCCGAACTTGTGTTGGTGTCAGAATTTCTTTTTATTTAATGAAATGAGGTTAGGGGGGACGGCTGGGTCGTACCCTCCCCTCTCCCCATTTTGGCAGCATTGGGCTTCCCACAACGGTCCATAGACTATTGTGCATAGCAATCCTACGGACTATTGTGCGCAGCAGCCGTATGGGCTGTTGTGCGCAATCCACCGCGTACGACTGATGGTTAATAATTTATTTATTTTTTGATAATATATATATATATGTTTTTTTTTTATGGGTACAATTAAATACCCAGAAAAATCAGCTAGGCCAGAATTATTTAATAAAAAAAAAACAGAATATTTATATATATGTAATTATATGTATAAATAAATAGATATATTGATTTCTTTTATGATTGTGAAATTATAAATATGACTGTAATTTGTTAATGGAGAAAGGCAAAATGATATATCAGAATTATCATCAAGTTGTTATTTCGAAATTATTTCATCAAAAATGGGATTAAGTCATATTGATTAATTGTGAATGAAATAAAATGAATTGTTGTATTTTGGGTTTATTTTGTAATAGCAATGTGTGAAAATTATTATGTTGTTCTATATTTTGGAGTCTTGTAAATTAGATTTGGCTTCTTTATTATCGTTATGTTATTGTTTTGGCTTTAATCAATGTGGGAACCCAATTTGCTTTAGGAACCCGCTTAGGGATGTTGTGAACTTTAGTCTTCTAGAGGCTTGAGTCAAGTGTTAGCTGATGTTTTATCTTTCATTTGCTCTAATGGTGGCAAGTTATTTGGCATCTTTGTTTTGAAAGGGTTGTACTGGATTTTATTGAGAATTTGGTTATGTGATTATGGCGAGATGGGTAATACCTCGAATGTATTCAGTTGAGTTTGGATGTTTTATTTTTCCTTAGTGGTTCAATCCTTGATTTTGGTGACTTTTTTGGGTCTCTAGGGAGAGTGGCTCTTTGTGAGGGCTAGCGCACAAAGGGGCAACTAGGATAACCCACGTAAGAGTTAGATTAAAAAGTGAAAATTCAATTAAAGAATTTTGGGGGATGGGAAGTAATAACATTAACAAGATAAGTATGGATACCTCATCCATCTATTAGGGCTTCCACAGACTAATGGTGGACTAAGAATGTCATGGTTGGCAAGGTCATTACCCAGTCTTCATGAGAGCTAATGACTCCACATAAGTCACCCTATGGGGCCAACGCTTGGTGAGAGGTGGCTAGGATAACCATAGATGGGGATCAGTGCCTTTTTGCAAGGTAGCCAAGATAACCCATATAGGACTATGTGATGACACTCTCTTCTAGTTTCCCCTTACACTTTGTTTTCTTGCTAGCCTCTGGAAGTAGCTAATGGTTGTTGCCTTTTGATTTATTGATGATGTGTTTAAAGGTTTTATATTGTGGTGTTGGTTTCTTGGATGTTGTTTGTTTATGATTTATGTACTCTCATGTTATTATTATTGGAGTTATTGTTATTAAAGTCTAGTTTTGTTGGCATCCTTGGTCGAGGTTACTTCCTTGTCATCTCTGAGCACGGGGGGTATGTTTTTCTGAAACCCACGTGGTTGGGTGGAATGTTCTGCGCACCCCATTGGGTTCCCCATCAGCATTCATTCTACACAGTGCCATCTAGATGGAGCTTGAGCCAGATGTTCATATTGTATTTCAGTTATTCTTTGTATTAATGTATCTTTCCCACATGTATGGGAAATTATGATGTAAACTTATGTAAATGAACTATGTAATGTACTAAAAGCTGATGTAATGTAAATGTACCTTTGTAATCATTTTTGACCTATGAGATTGAATATGGTTTTTTACCATGTGATGTATTTATATTTATGCTTATGTATGTATGGATGTTTAGTGGAATTAATCTTGTTATCTCTTGCAAAGGACTAATGTAATGACTATGTTGGATGTAAAGTTGGTTAAGTTATTTGGCTTTATGTTTATCTTTTATTATGGGTTGGTTTTATGTGATGTAACCTTGCGTGCCCCAAAGGACTTAGATGTTTGGGAGTGTATCATGCAATGTAATAATGTATAATGGTTCTTTATATGATTGCTTAATATGTTTACCTTGTATTTTTTTTGAAAAAAAATTTGTGCTTAGTAGTTGTCCTTTGGGGTTTGCACGACGGGCGTTACAATATACATGAAATATAACTTAAAGTATAAGAAAGCAAATTTCCATATGTAAATGTTTATTTCATGTATATAGTTTCACTGATAGAGAAAGAGAAAGAAAAAAAGAAAGAAAAATAAAACGCATTCTAAAAAGTCAGCATTCATATTTGGTGAGCGCCAAATTAGGCACTCGCCAAACTTGGCTTGGGATGACCAAGCCTTAGGCTCAATCATCTGAGCCATTTGGCGAGCGCTGAATTTGTGCTCACCAAATGGTCATTTCAAGTAAAAAAGAAAAAGTGGCATCTTAATTGTGTCACAACTTTGTGAACTTACCCAAAGATGTCATTGGTAGTAGGTTTTACTTAAGATTGAAAATAATAGATATATATGAAATGAGTACCTATTATATTTTTGGAATGGGTTCCCATTTCAAAATGGGTACTTGTTTTATTTTTTAGAATGGGCACTCACTCTAAAATGAGTACCTATTTTAAAGCAGGTACCCATTCTAAGAAATTTGAAACTCTTACTTGCCTTTTCAATTTGGTTTTAGGATTGAGAAAGGAATGGTGACCCAACCCTTAGCCTTGAACCTATAATTACAAGGTCATGTAAATACCAAGAGAAAAAACTAATTTTCATAATATGGCTGACAATTTTTTTCTTAGAATTTTTTTATGAAATTAAAACTCATTATAGGTGGCAATGTCTAGTTTTCAAATATGTAATATTTTCTATGATTGTATTTGTTTTTAATAAAAGTTTGAAATATCAAGTGTTCATATTATTTTAATAACTTTTAAATTTTAAATTTTCTCTATAAAAAACTATATGCCATCAATCCATACAAAATTATTTACACAATGAAAAAAATAAAAAAATGATTAGTTTAGCCCAAATTATGCTTGTAAACACAATATGTTTTCATAAGTAACAATTAGAACCAATAAAAAATATTTGAAAAAAATATAACAAAATATCCTCATCAATCTTTAGTATAATACACATATTTTCCTAGAAGTAATTAGAAAAATACTTTTATATAGATCAAATTATGCTTGTCAGACATGTGCATGGTATGGTCCTAAAAAAGTGAATTTTAAAAATTGGTTTTTGTACAATTGTATGTAATATTACTAGACTTTCTTAAGATTATATGCATAAGTGCTTCAAATTTTTAGTCCAAGTATGACAAAATTTTATTTTTCAAGAAAAACACTTCCACTTTTTGGCCAAAAAGTGGACCCAACTTCTTGCACCTACTCCAATATTTATTATAAGGAAATTTACACAATTTTAACCTCTTAATAAACTTAAACTATACTTTAAAATTTAAATTGTATTTTTCTTATTCCTCTGCTAAGTTGATGGTGAACAAAAGAAAGAAAGAAAAAAAGTAATAGTTTTGATTAATTACAAAGTATAGATTTTGCATGCTTCACTTACAATGGTCATGAACAATGATATGGTCAAAGTAGTTGCTTGGTAAAACAATAAATGGGGCTATAGGTAAACTTCATATTATTTCTACACTTAGCAATAAATGGTACCTATTATTAGCTAGCAAGTTAAAAGGAAAGACCATCCATGGCCCCAAAAAACAAAGGGTGCGCTCAATGAGAAAGGAGAGTTTAGTTTAGAAAGATATGCAAGAGGTCGATTCCCTTGCTACCTCTAATTAGTTACTAGAGAGGGCATTCCATCTACCTATAAGTGGTTAATAGATAGGAGGTTAAGTGCTCACCCAAAATTCTAGAAAAATTATCTTATCTATTAATACATTCAACAAGGATGAACCATTTGAAAAATAAAGATAGATCTATTGAATATATCCTAGGAAAGATTATTGTTATTTTTTGTGATCATTTATTCATGTATGTGTGCAAATATAAAATGGAATAATACTTCACCAATTATGACTCTATTTAGCATATAAAGTGAGTTGCTTGTTGTTATGAAAATGATGTCTCAACCTTCCAATTACACAAGGTTACTATTTATAGTAGTTTTACATTTGAGAACGGATTGGTGCGAAATTTTCCCCAAAGTTTTGAAATGGATAATAAGCATGTTTGTCAAGTTCCATCACAAAATCAATTTTGGATTTGAAGATATTAAAGTTTCTATTTTTGAATGTTTTAAAGCCCAATTTGATGGCCTTAGAGGAATTTTTTTGGGCCAAAATCTATCATAATTGTGAAGCTTTTTATAGCTTGATAAAGTGCTTCATGATTTTTTTGAAATTTCAAATAGTTCATCAATTAGACACCTAGACCAAAATTTATCCTAATATGGAAGATGTAAAAATGTTTTGAACACGTAAATGAGTTGTAAAGGGGGTGTTACACATGGTGGTATGCATTTTTAATCATAGGCATCTATTATTGGAGATAAGGATGGTATGTGGTTTTAGGTCATGGTTTTGTAATATAGTTTGACGGTTTCATGTATTGTATCTCCTATAGATTAGGTGCATGAGATGGAGGTTGGGTGTAAGTCTTGTAGCTATTGAGTTGTCTCTAGATTCAGTGGATGGTGATACTCATGTAAGAAAGCTTTCTCTTCAAGTATATTGTAATATTATTGATTTTTGAATAATATATTGGCTAGTTTGTGGGTGTGAGGTTTTTCTCCTAAAAGGGTTTTCCCCGCATAAATCACTATGTTGTGGTATGAATGTTGTTTATGTTTATTTTTGTTTAAGTTTCTATAATTGTTTAGAAATGATTTTTTTTTTGCATAACCCTCATCTTAGGATTAGTGTAGGAAGTTGTTTGGCTACCTTAGCTTCCTTACAAGTGTATCAGATCTTGATCATCTTTTCTTTTAGTTGTGAGTTGTTGGGTTTTTTTAACTAATCCACATTTGAGTGAGAGCTTGTATAAAATATACTTTGTGATCTTGTTGTATGAATTTTTAGATGGCAAAAACATCAGGGCGAATAGAGGTAAAGAATTTTTCTAGAAAAAAAATTGAGATGTGGAAGTTGAATATGGAGGATTTGTTAATAGATCAAGATCTGTGGGATGATGTTGATGATAATTGTTTAAGGATTTTTTATCTTAATTTAGCTACTTATATTGTGCTATAGACCATAAATACAAGGGTCTAATCATATTCTGCTTGGTAGACTCTATTCTAATTAATTTCCACAAAGAGACCTCTACACAAAAACTATCGACGAAGATTAGTGAGATGTATCAAGCCAGATCCATAGTGACTAATGTTTTTTTAAAGGAGAATTTGTATTCATTGGGAATGGGAGGGTGGATAAATTATAAACCACATGGATGCATTCAATGTGTTGATGGCTCAATTAGCATAAGTTGGTGTCAAAATGGATGAGAAGGAGAAATGTTAGGTTTTTCTTTATTCTTTTTCTGATTCATGGGATTCTCTTGTTGTGGCTATTTGGAGTACTTATGTTATCTTGAAGACTGAATATGTGGTGGGTTCTTTGATTTTTGAAGAGATGAAAAGAAAGGTATCCATTAATGGCAAAGAGGCCCTAAATTTTCATGGAAGACCTAAGGAAAAAGGAAAGAAGAATGAGAAGCATGATAAATCCAAATCCAAGGGGAGATCCAAATCTCCTAGAAAGTACAAAGCTATTTGTTGGAATTTTGGTAAGCATGGATACTTCCATAAGGAGTACAAATAAGAAAAGTAGAAGAAAAAGAAGATATTTGATTCTAATTTTGAATGTGAGAAGGAATGTGGTGATGCATTCATTGTATAATTGGCCACTCATGCAAGTAATGATGCATGGTTAATTGACTCATGTTCATATTTTCATATGATCTCTAATAGAGATTAGGTTTATGAATATGAAGAATTTGATGGAGGTAAAGTGTACTTAGGTGATGATTTTTGTTTAAATATTATTTTCCATGGTAATGTTAGAAACAAGTTTCCTGATAGTAAACTAAAAAGGATCAATAGTGTGGGTCAATGCAGGATCATGGGGGTCCAAACTAGGCCCCTAAGTGGCAATTAATATTCAGAAAAATAGAGTTAGGAAACTTGGCATAAAAATTTGAATAGGTTATTGTCATGCCCAAAATTTTACGCTAGAAAACCTAACAATTTTTTTTTTTTTTAAAACATGTAATTAAGATAATTAACCCCTCTAAGTGTTAGAGGTGAAACCCAACTTGATGTGAGGGACACACCTTCAATGAGATATCTAAACATAACTTAATGATTTGTCCTTACCAAGGAATTTAAACCCAAAAATTGACATTGGTAGCAATGTCTTCATTTAACCAAAATAATGACGATGCTAATTACTCTTCACTCGACAAATAAAATGTTATTATTATTTAACCATAACATTATTTATTTATAAAAAGAATAGTATTACTAAAATCATGTTATCATTAACTCTATTCCCATTATATTCTACCATTCAACAATAATATTAATTTACTAATTTATTTTCACTGTTAGCGTTATAAATGCAACAAATAACTTGAAAGTAATAATATTATTTCATATTATTATCGATGTTGATATGTTAACACATAGTAAACTCTATTATAATTTTTTATTTATTTATTTTAATATTATTTTCATTCTTCCATCCAATTATTAGTTTTAATCTACATTATTAAGAATCGATAAAAGTTCAAAATATTCAATATCTCAATGATAAGAGAATTTGTACAAAGAACATTAATAACTAAATTGGTTGAATCAACCTTTCCCATTCATTACTATTTTTTTTTTATACAAATATTAATATTCTTATTGATAATATAAATATAAATATGAATAGCATAATATTATTGATAATATAAATATTATTAGTACAATTCCTTGATACAAACATTAATCCTATAATAATATCTAGTACCATCTTAGCATTATTATTAACTCCATATCGTAAATAATATGACTACCTTAACCCACCAAGTTGTGTTTATTTATTTATTTATTGAAAATTAACCTTAATAACATCATTTATGTCCATCCACTATAATTTACCATAATATTATTATTACTATCAATTTTTCTTTGAGCAATTAATTTTATATCTTCTTGCACTGCTAGCTGAAATGAGATATTATTATTATTAATAATGCACCGTATTTTATGTTGGTCGAGGTTCGAAAGGAAGGAATACTAATAAAATATAAATACCCATTTGAATGGTGACAGGGCCAAGTATGGCGCTAACAATGCAGCCTTATATTCACCGTTAGATGTGAAGGAAGATCAACGGTGTGCAAATGAAGCTGCCTAAAACCGACAACAACCCTAAAATACTATACCATTTACTCTTATTTTTTTTCTTCTCCTGATTATTGTGTTTCATGTGCAGACAGAGCATGATGGCTACAAAAGATTGGGTCAAGGAAATATAGGGCGAGTGGAGGGGAGTGCTTCATGCCTCAATACCTTTATTTATCTACAAGGCATAAGGACTATTTGCAGCATTTTTTTTTTTTCAAAATATTTAGCTATATATATATCGACTTATGTGTTTTTTTTTTAAAATGATTTTTAAACCCCAAAGAGGCGATCAACTGTTTGAGATATTTTGTTTATTTCTGTATTTTATTTATTTATCCCTTCTATAAGAGCTTTTCCCTCATTCTTTTTTATTTAATTTACAGTATTTTGTTTGTTCCAGATGTTCAAAGAATGGTGATCTATTGTTTGTAGATCTGTGGGGTTTAAATCTGCAAATGCTTATCTCCAGCTTGAAGCAATATGTTATTTAAACAAAAAAAAAACTATTATTAAACTAAAGGTTTTAAATATGCATTTGATCTAGAGTTTTAAATTTCTTTTCTTTCATGCACAATTCGTAGGTTCCAGGTTACATGGATTTCTCTTGTTGTTTTATACCTTATTTATGTCAAGCATATAGGGGTAGGGCATTATTTAACCTTCCCTTATCTCACAGATCTTTGTATATATTCTTTCCACCCTGAGTAATGAAAACCCAATATAAATTTACTGGTTTATTTTGTTTTTAATCAATTACTGTAATGCAAATATATATTTATTTATTTCAAATCTGCTCATACAGAACGCTGCACTTTAGTTGCATCTTTAAACTGTAAATTTCACTTCGCAGGCATTTTCATTCTTTCACAGCCTGTGTGCATTTCATTCTTGAACAAAGTTATTAATTTTTTTCTTATTATATATATATATATTCTTTTATTTTATTTTTATTACCTAATATGTACTTTTTGACTGCAACAGAAAATGTCTACTTAATTGATTTAATATACATTAATACTTTAATCAATAATTATTTTATATAAAAAAATATAATATGTTTATTTCATGATTATTTATATAAGGATGAGTATTTACATTCATGAAGGGTTATAATATATATACATATTTTTTATTTGATATAAAAGCAAATAATTCTCTTAAAAATGTATAATATATAAATATAAATTAAATTTGTGCTTTTTTCTTTTTTTCTTTTTTTCTTTTTCATAAAATCTATTCAACTTTCTCAAATAGACATCTCTTGCCTTTTGATTTGAAAAAAAGTTATTATTTGTTTCTAAATAAGACTCTTAGATAAGTATCAATAAAGATTACTTTTATTCACCACATATTAACTTTCCATTTTCCACCTTTAAAAGGATAGAATTAGATGAACTAGATTATTTTCATGATTTTCATCCAAATCTCTAAATTTGAATAGGGGATGGATATCATTGAGTTTGTACATTTATCTTCTCTTTCATAGACATTTTTAGTTTCAAACTAAAGGAGCTGCAATTATTTTATCTTTACCTTTAATGACAATTTTATCTTTGAATGCTATCATAATGATATATCAATATTCAAGAAAATTAAATCAGCTATGGGGCTTAGAAGGTTTAATATTGATAGAAGAACAATACATTGCTTATATCTAATCTATATAATAATCCCTTAATATTCTAAGTTTTCTTTTATGAAAAGAAAAAAAAATTGAACAAAAAGATTTCATACATTTATCAATAAAACTCAAATAGTACCACAAGAGGTGAACTCCACATTTTAGCTCTAACATCTATAGGAAATGCCAACCAAAGAATAAGGACTTGCTATGTTACCAGTAATATTGGGAAAACTAACAACTTATATGTCCATGCAAATAAATTTTTCTCTATTCCATATTTTTCTCTTGCCACAAAATACCGACTTTCAATATAATCATAATAATGAGAAAACAAATACTTTTCATTCCAATGAATGCACACTTGCTCTCTATATTCTTTCATTTTAAAATAACACACTTGTCCTCAATATTACAACAATATTTAAGAATATTCAGAATAAAACACAAAATAAGAAGGCTTGCTCACCACCCTACCATAATGGCGTCATGGAGCCTCATGGGCTCTAGCCATACCCCCGAGCAAGAAACAACAACTACCATTGATCTAGGTAGGAAGAGTAAGAGAATAGCTTAACTACAAATTTACTATGTATCAACCCACCAAACAAATTTTAAATTTACCCATACATAAACTTGAACTTCCCACTTGATTTGAAAGCCATTAAAAAAATAGCACAACACAAAGTTCCTACTCAAACAAGCTGATAGAAATGAGGAGAAATCACGTATCTTTATTTTTCCCCTTGAACACCTCCTTATCCTGTGAGAGCTCCTTGCTCCTCTTCCATTTTTCTTCCTTTCCCTTCTCCCAAACTTTTCCATTTCCAAAAAGAATTCTCCAAGAGGAGAAGTGGGTAACCTCCATTTCCTCTTTTCCATCCAAGTATATAGGCATTCAACTTGAATTCACTTGAATGAGAGAGAGACACTTGTCACTCTCTCATTCGTTCTTTCAACACACATCCCCACAACTTCTCACACATGTGTGAGACTTTTGGGAAGATGGGGAATGTACTATGACACTCTACCCAACATCCCTTACAAGGTGGCTTCACACATGTGAAAGCCTTGATGCTCTTCCCAAGTTCATTAATGAACTTTGGGGAGTGGTGGGAGAGTGACAAGTCACTTCTCCCAACTCCCAAGGACTCAAATTCGTCACACTTTTTCAAGTGGACTTTTGAAGGGTCATATCATGTCCTAAGGACAAAGTCACATGTCCAAAAGATCCCCCTTCCATAGGTATAGGCCTTAGGGGTCTATTTTTGCACTAATATCAAAGAAATTGACCATACAACACCCTAAAAAGACAACTTTAAAGGCCAATTCGAAATTCAAGACCTAACTAAGGATTTGAAAACCCTAAAGGATCTTACACTCTTAACCACATGACTATAATCAATAAGGATCCAAAAAGTACCTACACTAAGCCACCAATCATTAAAACCCTCCACTCAATCACAACATAAACAAAACCCTAATTACCTCCCAAGTCATAGGGTCAAAAATCAAAAATTTCAAAAGATAGATATTTAACTTGGGTCTAGATTGTTCTCCCTTTTACCCTTGGCATTACTCTCATATGCATTTTTCCAAATACATGTTAGGATAGATATTTAACTTGGGTCTAGATTGTTCTCCCTTTTACCCTTGGCATTACTCTCATATGCAATTTTTCCAAATACATGTTAGGTTAGATATTTAACTTGGGTCTAGATTGTTCTCCCTTTTACCCTTGGCATTACTCTCATATGCAATTTTTCCAAATACATGTTAGGTTAGAAATATAATAAATACCTGTTCAAAATATCAATAAGATCAATTCAATAGTTAGTAAATCATGGTACACATATATATTCATTTCCTTTCCCTATAAAAGATGGAAACTTTGAGCATTCATTAAATAATAATGGAAACCTAACCTTAGCTAAATACTTTATTTACACTACTAAATTTACTCTTGGACACTCTTTCCTGTAATAAAATTTATCATTCAACTTGATATCTAATTTATATAATTTTTCCTCAAATTATCCTACCTTAGGTATACCTCTAATTGATTAGAGTCATCTTTTAAATTTACCTTGATGATTCTTGGCTAGTGATCCTTCTGGAAACTTCTCCCTGATCTTCCAAAGTCCTGCTTTATTCCTACCTATTATCATTTCCCAAGTAACATGAAACTTATTAGCGAGATTCAAACTAATATTAGATACACAAAATTTCTTAGCTCATATTGATCTAAGTGTATTCTTCATATGATACTTGTTCGAGAATCTAAATATTATCTGCTCACATTCATTCTTAATAGTTCTCCCATTTTCATTTAATGAAGAGAATTTGTCACAATAATCATTTACAATAGTTAATACTAAAATCAAAATATTAAACATGGAATTAGGTTAAATCATCAATTTATTCACCAACAAGAATAATTAAACTTATCAAGGTGTGACAAAATCTATAGATAGGGTTGGGCCTATTAACATAATTTGAAAAATATGTAAGAACAAACTTGTAGCAAATTGAATTTAGTTTCTAGGATACTATTCCTTTTTTTGAAAAAAGTAAATCTATTTTGTGAAATTTTGAAATTTCAATGTAGTGGTACTAAATTTTCAGGAAAAAGATAAAGAGCAGGTGTATGTTTGACCACCCTAATTACAAGATTTTTTTTTATTTTTTTGAAACTTTCAATATATGTAGAGGACACATGCTCGGATGTGCTAGATTTTTTTTTGTTATTTTTTTGCATGTAAATAATTAGTTATGAAATTTTTAGTAGAACATTTCAAAATCATTAAAACGTGTTTGTCTGACCACCATAACTTGGTCAAAAATTTATGAAATTCAATTTTTTTTTATCCTATAGTATGTGAAGCATAGAATGTGATGCATCTTTTAGATTCAAAAAATGTGAAATAGTTTGAAAGTTATATAACTTTTTCAATCAAGACTTTAGTCGTAATGTATGTAGAAAATCAATAATAATTATTTATTTAATTCAAAATAAAGCATATCTTATGTTGGTGGAAAACTGACATTTTTTTCTATAAACCTTTTTCGTTTCATCAAATTTGGATTAAAAATTTAAAAGTCATCAGCCACAAGGGCAAACTTCAGTAAATGAAGGAAAATTTGTAAACGCATTTTTGGGCTGACTTTCTAGGTTTGGTAATCCTGAATCAAATCCCAAGCCAAATCCTGAGCCTATTGATTTTTGCAAAAAAAATGGATATCCATTCAGAATAGATATTTGTTACCTGTATTATTTATAATACATTATGTATTATATATTATGTATTATATTATATATTATATACTATATATAGTATATATTAAATATTAAATATTATATTAATATTATGTAATATATATTATATAATATATTTAATACATAGTATATATTATATATTTATTGATGTGTGGCGAATTCACAAGAGAGAGAGAGGGAGTGGGAGGGACTTGAGAGAGAGAGGGAGAGAGAGACTTGAGAGGGAGGGAGAGAGGGAAGGAGAGAGAGAGAGAGTTGAGAGGCAGAGGGAGAGAGAGAGACCTAAGAGGGAGGCAGAAAGTGACTTAATAGGGAGAGAGAGACTTGAGAGGGAGAGAGGGAGGGAGAGACATAGAGAGATATAGAGACGGAGAGAGAGACAGAGAGAGAGACAGAGAGACTTGAGAGACTTGAGAGACAGAGACAGAGACAGAGAAACTTGAGAGAGAGAGACCTGAGAGGGAGAGAGACCTAAGAGGGAGGGAGGGAGAGAGTCTTGAGAAGGAGAGGGAAAGCTCGAGAGCTCAAGAAAGAGAGAGATAGAGAGAGAGAGAGAATTGAGAGGGAGAGAGAGAGAAGGAGAGAGAGAGAGAGAGAGAGAGAGAGAGAGAGAGAGAGAGAGAGAGAGAGAGAGAGAGAGAGAGAGAGAGAGAGAGAGAGAAAGACCTGAGACCTAGAGAGAGACTTGAGAGGGAGAGAAGGAGAGAGAGAGGGATAGAAAGTGAGACTTCAGAGGGAGAGAGAGAGACCTGAGAGGGAGAGAGAGTTGGAGGGAGAGACCTAAGAGAGAGAGGGAGTGGGAGGGACCTGAGAGAGAGGGAGAGAGAGAG
>VDFB02256132.1:206532250-206548377 GCA_007258455.2 Sequoia sempervirens
TGATTTTGGTGACTTTTTTGGGTCTCTAGGGAGAGTGGCTCTTTGTGAGGGCTAGCGCACAAAGGGGCAACTAGGATAACCCACGTAAGAGTTAGATTAAAAAGTGAAAATTCAATTAAAGAATTTTGGGGGATGGGAAGTAATAACATTAACAAGATAAGTATGGATACCTCATCCATCTATTAGGGCTTCCACAGACTAATGGTGGACTAAGAATGTCATGGTTGGCAAGGTCATTACCCAGTCTTCATGAGAGCTAATGACTCCACATAAGTCACCCTATGGGGCCAACGCTTGGTGAGAGGTGGCTAGGATAACCATAGATGGGGATCAGTGCCTTTTTGCAAGGTAGCCAAGATAACCCATATAGGACTATGTGATGACACTCTCTTCTAGTTTCCCCTTACACTTTGTTTTCTTGCTAGCCTCTGGAAGTAGCTAATGGTTGTTGCCTTTTGATTTATTGATGATGTGTTTAAAGGTTTTATATTGTGGTGTTGGTTTCTTGGATGTTGTTTGTTTATGATTTATGTACTCTCATGTTATTATTATTGGAGTTATTGTTATTAAAGTCTAGTTTTGTTGGCATCCTTGGTCGAGGTTACTTCCTTGTCATCTCTGAGCACGGGGGGTATGTTTTTCTGAAACCCACGTGGTTGGGTGGAATGTTCTGCGCACCCCATTGGGTTCCCCATCAGCATTCATTCTACACAGTGCCATCTAGATGGAGCTTGAGCCAGATGTTCATATTGTATTTCAGTTATTCTTTGTATTAATGTATCTTTCCCACATGTATGGGAAATTATGATGTAAACTTATGTAAATGAACTATGTAATGTACTAAAAGCTGATGTAATGTAAATGTACCTTTGTAATCATTTTTGACCTATGAGATTGAATATGGTTTTTTACCATGTGATGTATTTATATTTATGCTTATGTATGTATGGATGTTTAGTGGAATTAATCTTGTTATCTCTTGCAAAGGACTAATGTAATGACTATGTTGGATGTAAAGTTGGTTAAGTTATTTGGCTTTATGTTTATCTTTTATTATGGGTTGGTTTTATGTGATGTAACCTTGCGTGCCCCAAAGGACTTAGATGTTTGGGAGTGTATCATGCAATGTAATAATGTATAATGGTTCTTTATATGATTTCTTAATATGTTTACCTTGTATTTTTTTTGAAAAAAAATTTGTGCTTAGTAGTTGTCCTTTGGGGTTTGCACGACGGGCGTTACAATATACATGAAATATAACTTAAAGTATAAGAAAGCAAATTTCCATATGTAAATGTTTATTTCATGTATATAGTTTCACTGATAGAGAAAGAGAAAGAAAAAAAGAAAGAAAAATAAAACGCATTCTAAAAAGTCAGCATTCATATTTGGTGAGCGCCAAATTAGGCACTCGCCAAACTTGGCTTGGGATGACCAAGCCTTAGGCTCAATCATCTGAGCCATTTGGCGAGCGCTGAATTTGTGCTCACCAAATGGTCATTTCAAGTAAAAAAGAAAAAGTGGCATCTTAATTGTGTCACAACTTTGTGAACTTACCCAAAGATGTCATTGGTAGTAGGTTTTACTTAAGATTGAAAATAATAGATATATATGAAATGAGTACCTATTATATTTTTGGAATGGGTTCCCATTTCAAAATGGGTACTTGTTTTATTTTTTAGAATGGGCACTCACTCTAAAATGAGTACCTATTTTAAAGCAGGTACCCATTCTAAGAAATTTGAAACTCTTACTTGCCTTTTCAATTTGGTTTTAGGATTGAGAAAGGAATGGTGACCCAACCCTTAGCCTTGAACCTATAATTACAAGGTCATGTAAATACCAAGAGAAAAAACTAATTTTGGTAATATTGCTGACAATTTTTTTTTTAGAAATTTTTTATGAAATTAAAACTCATTATAGGTGGCAATGTCTAGTTTTCAAATATGTAATTTTTTCTATGATTGTATTTGTTTTTAATAAAATTTTGAAATATCAAGTGTTCATATTATTTTAATAACTTTTAAATTTTAAATTTTCCCTATGAAAAAACTATGTCATCAATCCACACAAAATTATTTACACAATGCCAAAAAAATAAAAAATGATATTTAGGCCAATGATGTTTGTAAAACACAACAAAAGCTTTCTAAGGCACAATTAGAGCTACTAAAAAGTCATTTTAAAAAATATAACAAAATATCCCTAATCAATTTTTAGTATACACATATTTCCTAGAAGTAATTAGAAAATACTTTTATATAGATCAAATTATGCTGGTTGGACACATGCAATGTATGGTCCTAGAAAAAGTGAATTTTAAAAATTGGTTTTTGTACAATTGTATGTAATATTACTAGACTTTCTTAAGATTATATGCATAAGTGCTTCAAATTTTTAGTCCAAGTATGACAAAATTTTATTTTTCAAGAAAAACACTTCCACTTTTTGGCCAAAAAGTGGACCCAACTTCTTGCACCTACTCCAATATTTATTATAAGGAAATTTACACAATTTTAACCTCTTAATAAACTTAAACTATACTTTAAAATTTAAATTGTATTTTTCTTATTCCTCTGCTAAGTTGATGGTGAACAAAAGAAAGAAAGAAAAAAAGTAATAGTTTTGATTAATTACAAAGTATAGATTTTGCATGCTTCACTTACAATGGTCATGAACAATGATATGGTCAAAGTAGTTGCTTGGTAAAACAATAAATGGGGCTATAGGTAAACTTCATATTATTTCTACACTTAGCAATAAATGGTACCTATTATTAGCTAGCAAGTTAAAAGGAAAGACCATCCATGGCCCCAAAAAACAAAGGGTGCGCTCAATGAGAAAGGAGAGTTTAGTTTAGAAAGATATGCAAGAGGTCGATTCCCTTGCTACCTCTAATTAGTTACTAGAGAGGGCATTCCATCTACCTATAAGTGGTTAATAGATAGGAGGTTAAGTGCTCACCCAAAATTCTAGAAAAATTATCTTATCTATTAATACATTCAACAAGGATGAACCATTTGAAAAATAAAGATAGATCTATTGAATATATCCTAGGAAAGATTATTGTTATTTTTTGTGATCATTTATTCATGTATGTGTGCAAATATAAAATGGAATAATACTTCACCAATTATGACTCTATTTAGCATATAAAGTGAGTTGCTTGTTGTTATGAAAATGATGTCTCAACCTTCCAATTACACAAGGTTACTATTTATAGTAGTTTTACATTTGAGAACGGATTGGTGCGAAATTTTCCCCAAAGTTTTGAAATGGATAATAAGCATGTTTGTCAAGTTCCATCACAAAATCAATTTTGGATTTGAAGATATTAAAGTTTCTATTTTTGAATGTTTTAAAGCCCAATTTGATGGCCTTAGAGGAATTTTTTTGGGCCAAAATCTATCATAATTGTGAAGCTTTTTATAGCTTGATAAAGTGCTTCATGATTTTTTTGAAATTTCAAATAGTTCATCAATTAGACACCTAGACCAAAATTTATCCTAATATGGAAGATGTAAAAATGTTTTGAACACGTAAATGAGTTGTAAAGGGGGTGTTACACATGGTGGTATGCATTTTTAATCATAGGCATCTATTATTGGAGATAAGGATGGTATGTGGTTTTAGGTCATGGTTTTGTAATATAGTTTGACGGTTCATGTATTGTATCTCCTATATATTAGGTGCATGAGATGGAGGTTGGGTGTAAGTCTTGTAGCTATTGAGTTGTCTCTAGATTCAGTGGATGGTGATACTCATGTAAGAAAGCTTTCTCTTCAAGTATATTGTAATATTATTGATTTTTGAATAATATATTGGCTAGTTTGTGGGTGTGAGGTTTTTCTCCTAAAAGGGTTTTCCCCGCATAAATCACTATGTTGTGGTATGAATGTTGTTTATGTTTATTTTTGTTTAATTTTCTATAATTGTTTAGAAATGATTTTTTTTTTGCATAACCCTCATCTTAGGATTAGTGTAGGAAGTTGTTTGGCTACCTTAGCTTCCTTACAAGTGTATCAGATCTTGATCATCTTTTCTTTTAGTTGTGAGTTGTTGGGTTTTTTTAACTAATCCACATTTGAGTGAGAGCTTGTATAAAATATACTTTGTGATCTTGTTGTATGAATTTTTAGATGGCAAAAACATCAGGGCGAATAGAGGTAAAGAATTTTTCTAGAAAAAAAATTGAGATGTGGAAGTTGAATATGGAGGATTTGTTAATAGATCAAGATCTGTGGGATGATGTTGATGATAATTGTTTAAGGATTTTTTATCTTAATTTAGCTACTTATATTGTGCTATAGACCATAAATACAAGGGTCTAATCATATTCTGCTTGGTAGACTCTATTCTAATTAATTTCCACAAAGAGACCTCTACACAAAAACTATCGACGAAGATTAGTGAGATGTATCAAGCCAGATCCATAGTGACTAATGTTTTTTTAAAGGAGAATTTGTATTCATTGGGAATGGGAGGGTGGATAAATTATAAACCACATGGATGCATTCAATGTGTTGATGGCTCAATTAGCATAAGTTGGTGTCAAAATGGATGAGAAGGAGAAATGTTAGGTTTTTCTTTATTCTTTTTCTGATTCATGGGATTCTCTTGTTGTGGCTATTTGGAGTACTTATGTTATCTTGAAGACTGAATATGTGGTGGGTTCTTTGATTTTTGAAGAGATGAAAAGAAAGGTATCCATTAATGGCAAAGAGGCCCTAAATTTTCATGGAAGACCTAAGGAAAAAGGAAAGAAGAATGAGAAGCATGATAAATCCAAATCCAAGGGGAGATCCAAATCTCCTAGAAAGTACAAAGCTATTTGTTGGAATTTTGGTAAGCATGGATACTTCCATAAGGAGTACAAATAAGAAAAGTAGAAGAAAAAGAAGATATTTGATTCTAATTTTGAATGTGAGAAGGAATGTGGTGATGCATTCATTGTATAATTGGCCACTCATGCAAGTAATGATGCATGGTTAATTGACTCATGTTCATATTTTCATATGATCTCTAATAGAGATTAGGTTTATGAATATGAAGAATTTGATGGAGGTAAAGTGTACTTAGGTGATGATTTTTGTTTAAATATTATTTTCCATGGTAATGTTAGAAACAAGTTTCCTGATAGTAAACTAAAAAGGATCAATAGTGTGGGTCAATGCAGGATCATGGGGGTCCAAACTAGGCCCCTAAGTGGCAATTAATATTCAGAAAAATAGAGTTAGGAAACTTGGCATAAAAATTTGAATAGGTTATTGCCCAAAATTTTACGCTAGAAAACCTAACAATATATATATTTTTTTTTAAACATGTAATTAAGATAATTAACCCCTCTAAGTGTTAGAGGTGAAACCCAACTTGATGTGAGGGACACACCTTCAACGAGATATCTAAACATAACTTAATGATTTGTCCTTACCATGGAATTTAAACCCAAAAATTGACATTGGTAGCAATGTCTTCATTTAACCAAAATAATGACGATGCTAATTACTCTTCACTCGACAAATAAAATGTTATTATTATTTAACCATAACATTATTTATTTATAAAAAGAATAGTATTACTAAAATCATGTTATCATTAACTCTATTCCCATTATATTCTACCATTCAACAGTAATATTAATTTACTAATTTATTTTCACTGTTAGCGTTATAAATGCAACAAATAACTTGAAAGTAATAATATTATTTCATATTATTATCGATGTTGATATGTTAACACATAGTAAACTCTATTATAATTTTTTTATTTATTTATTTTAATATTATTTGCATTCTTCCATCCAATTATTAGTTTTAATCTACATTATTAAGAATCGATAAAAGTTCAAAATATACAATATCTCAATGATAAGAGAATTTGTACAAAGAACATTAATAACTAAATTGGTTGAATCAACGTTTCCCATTCATTACTATTTTTTTTTATACAAATATTAATATTCTTATTGATAATATAAATATAAATATGAATAGCATAATATTATTGATAATATAAATATTATTAGTACAATTCCTTGATACAAACATTAATCCTATAATAATATCTAGTACCATCTTAGCATTATTATTAACTCCATATCGTAAATAATATGACTACCTTAACCCACCAAGTTGTGTTTATTTATTTATTTATTGAAAATTAACCTTAATAACATCATTTATGTCCATCCACTATAATTTACCATAATATTATTATTACTATCAATTTTTCTTTGAGCAATTAATTTTATATCTTCTTGCACCTAGCTGAAATGAGATATTATTATTATTAACAATGCACCGTATTTTATGTTGGTCGATGTTCGAAAGGAAGGAATAATAATAAAATATAAATACCCATTTGAATGGTGACAGGGCCAAGTATGGCGCTAACAATGCAGCCTTATATTCACCGTTAGATGTGAAGGAAGATCAACGGTGTGCAAATGAAGCTGCCTAAAACTGACAACAACCCTAAAATACTATACCATTTATTCTTATTTTTTTTTCTTCTCCTGATTATTGTGTTTCATGTGCAGACAGAGCATGACGGCTGCAAAAGATTGGGTCAAGGAAATACAGGGCGAGTGGAGGGGAGTGCTTCATGCCTCAATACCTTTATTTATCTGCAAGGCATAAGGACTGTTTGCAACATTTTTTTTTTCAAAATATTCAGCTGTATATGAATCGACTTATGTGTTTTTTTTTTAAATGATTTTTAAACCCCAAAGAGGCGATCAACTGTTTGAGATATTTTGTTTATTTCTGTATTTTATTTATTTATCCCTTCTATAAGAGCTTTTCCCTCATTCTTTTTTATTTAATTTACAGTATTTTGTTTGTTCCAGATGTTCAAAGAATGGTGATCTATTGTTTGTAGATCTGTGGGGTTTAAATCTGCAAATGCTTATCTCCAGCTTGAAGCAATATGTTATTTAAACAAAAAAAAAACTATTATTAAACTAAAGGTTTTAAATATGCATTTGATCTAGAGTTTTAAATTTCTTTTCTTTCATGCACAATTCGTAGGTTCCAGGTTACATGGATTTCTCTTGTTGTTTTATACCTTATTTATGTCAAGCATATAGGGGTAGGGCATTATTTAACCTTCCCTTATCTCACAGATCTTTGTATATATTCTTTCCACCCTAAGTAATGAAAACCCAATATAAATTTATTGGTTTATTTTGTTTTTAATCAATTACTGTAATGCAAATATATATTTATTTATTTCAAATCTGCTCATACAGAACCCTGCACTTTAGTTGCATCTTTACACTGTAAATTTCACTTCGCAGGCATTTTCATTCTTTCACAGCCTGTGTGCATTTCATTCTTGAACAAAGTTATTAATTTTTTTATTTATTATGTATATATATATTCTTTTATTTTATTTTTATAACCTAATCTGTACTTTTTGACTACAACATAAAATGTCTACTTAATTGATTTAATATACATTAATACTTTAATCAATAATTATTTTATATAAAAATATATAATATATTTATTTCATGATTATTTATATAAGGATGAGTATTTACATTCATGAAGGGTTATAATATATATACATATTTTGTATTTGATATAAAAGCAAATAATTCTCTTAAAAATGTATAATATATAAATATAAATTAAATTCGTGCTTTTTTCTTTTTTTCTTTTTTTTTTCCTTTTTCATAAAATCTATTCAACTTTCTCAAATAGACATCTCTTGCCTTTTGATTTGAAAAAAAAGTTATTATTTGTTTCTAAATAAGACTCTTAGATAAGTATCAATAAAGATTACTTTTATTCACCACATATTAACTTTCCATTTTCCACCTTTAAAAGGATAGAATTAGATGAACTAGATTATTTTCATGATTTTCATCCAAATCTCTAAATTTGAATAGGGGATGGATATCATTGAGTTTGTACATTTATCTTCTCTTTCATAGACATTTTTAGTTTCAAACTAAAGGAGCTGCAATTATTTTATCTTTACCTTTAATGACAATTTCATCTTTGAATGCTGTCATAATGATATATCAATATTCAAGAAAATTAAATCAGCTATGGGGCTTAGAAGGTTTAATATTGATAGAAGAACAATACATTGCTTATATCTAATCTATATAATAATCCCTTAATATTCTAAGTTTTCTTTTATGAAAAGAAAAAAAAATTGAACAAAAATATTTCATACATTTATCAATAAAACTCAAATAGTACCACAAGAGGTGAACTCCACATTTTAGCTCTAACATCTATAGGAAATGCCAACCAAAGAATAAGGACTTGCTATGTTACCAGTAATATTGGGAAAACTAACAACTTATATGTCCATGCAAATAAACTTCTCTATTCCATATTTTCCTCTTGCCACAAAATACTGACTTTCAATATAATCATAATAATGAGAAAACAAATACTTTTGATGTCAATGAATGCAAACTTGCTCTCTATATTCTTCCATTTTAAAATAACACACTTGTCCTCAATATTACAACAATATTTAATAATATTCAGAATAAAACACAAAATAAGGAGGCTTGCTCACCACCCTACCATAATGGCGTCATGAAGCCTCATGGGCTCTAGCCATACCCTCAAGCAAGAAACAACAACTACCATTGATCTAGGTAGGAAGAGAAAGAGAATAGCTTAACTACAAATTTACTATTTATCCACCCACCAAACAAATTTTAAATTTACCCATACATAAACTTGAACTTCCCACTTGATTTGAAAGCCATAACAAAATAACACAACACAAAGTTCCTACTCAAACAAGCTGATAGAAATGAGGAGAAATCACTTATCTTTATTTTTCCCCTTGAACACCTCCTTAACCTGTGAGAGCTCCTTGCTCCTCTTCCATTTTTCTTCCTTTCCCTTCTCCCAAACTTTTCCCTTTCCAAAAAGAATTCTCCAAGAGGAGAAGTGGGTAACATCCCTTTCCTCTTTTCCATCCAAGTATATAGAAATTCAACTTGAATTCACTTGAATGAGAGAGAGACATTTGTCACTCTCTCATTTGATCTTTCAACACACATCCCCACAAGTTCTCACACATGTGTGAGACTTTTGGGGAGATGGGGAATGTACTATGACACTCTACCCAACATCCCTTACAAGGTGGCTTCACACATGTGAAAGTCTTGATGCTCTTCCCAAGTTAATTAATGAACTTTGGGGAGTGGTGGAAGAGTGACAAGTCACTTCTCCCAACTCCCAAGGACTCAAATTCGTCACACTTTTTCAAGTGGACTTTTGAAGGGTCATATCATGTCCTAAGGACAAAGTCACATGTCCAAAAGATCCCCCTTCCATAGGTATAGGCCTTAGGGGTCTATTTTTGCACTAATATCAAACAAATTGACCATACAACACCCTAAAAAGACAACTTTAAAGGCCAATTCGAAATTCAAGACCTAACTAAGGATTTGAAAACCCTAATAGATCTTACACTCTTAACCACATGAGTATAATCAATAAGGATCCAAAAAGTACCTACACTAAGCCACCAATCATTAAAACCCTCCACTCAATTACAACATAAACAAAACCCTAATTACCTCCCAAGTCATAGGGTCAAAAATCAAAATTTCAAAAGATAGATATTTGACTTGGGTCTAGATTGTTCTCCCTTTTACCCTTGGCATTACTCTCATATGCATTTTTCCAAATACATGTTAGGTTAGAAATATAATAAATACCTGTTCAAAATATCAATAAGATTAATTCAATAGTTAGTAAATCATAGTACACATATATATTCATTTCCTTTCCCTATAAAAGATGGAAACTTTGAGCATTCATTAAATAATAATGGAAACCTAACCTTAGCTAAATACTTTATTTACACTACTAAATTTACTCTTGGACACTCCTTCCTGTAATAAAATTTATCATTCAACTTGATATCTAATTTATATAATTTTTCTTCAAATTATCCTACCTTAGGTATACCTCTAATTGATTGGAGTCATCTTTTAAATTTACCTTGATGATTCTTGGCTAGTGATCATTCTTGGAAACTTCTCCCTGATCTTCCAAAGTCCTGCTTTATTCCTACCTATTATCATTTCCCAAGTAACATGAAACTTATTAGCGAGATTCAAACTAATATTAGATACACAAAATTTCTTAGCTCATATCAATCTAAGTGTATTCTTCATATGATACTTGTCTGAGAATCTAAATATTATCTACTCACATTCATTCTTAACAGTTTTCCCATTTTCATTTAATGGAGAGAATTTGTCACAATAATCATTTACAATAGTTACTACTAAAATCAAAATATTAAACATGGAATTAGGTTAAATCATCAATCTATTCACCAGCGAGAATAATTAAACTTATCAAGGTGTCACACAATTTATAGATAGGGTTGGGCCTCCCGCGAGACTAAAAGGAGATATTCATAAAACAACTTTTAGAACAAAGACGGGCATTATGAATTCTGGTATTACCACTTTGGGTTAGCTCAGCCTTGACCACCTTTATGAATTTGATGAATAGTGTATTTTTAGTGATTACTGGATAAGTTTGTTTTAGTGTTTTGGATAATCAATACGATTTACTCCAAAAAGCGAGGAGCATCTTCATCATTTATGCTACGTGTTTAAAGTGAGAGAAAGCAGTTGTGGTAGCAAGTTGTCTAAGTACTCATTTTTTCCAAAGGAAGTGCAGAGTATTTGGGGCACATTATACACTAAGGGTATTATTTGTGGATTGTAGCAATTGAAGTGGAATGGCAGAACCAACCAAAAATGTGCAAGAGGTCCAAAGTTTATGGGGTTGGTGGTTGTGCAGGAAATTTGTGACTAATTTTCTCGAATTGCATGCCTGTTACCTCCGCTTCAGCAGGAAAGAAGTTTGTGTGGGCGGACAAATGCCGAAGCATCGAGGTTTTGAAAGAAAGTTGACATCAGCTCAGATTACGCAGAAGTACGTTACGGGGTATTTCGTGAATTACCACGGATACCTCGGGGAAAAGGATTGGGTGATTTTCGAACAAGACAAAAATTCATTACTATGAGTCGAAGTGAAAAATTATGAACTTAATTATGCTCCTCATGACCTTGAATTAGCTGCCATTGTTCATGCATTACAAGTCTGGAGGCATTACTTACTAGGAAAACCTTTTGAGTTGAGGTCTGACCACAGAGGGTTGCAATATTTGTTCACTCAACCCAATCTTAATGCTCGGCAAAGAATGTGGCTTGAGTGAATTTCTGATTATGACTTTGAGATCAGCTACATCAAGGGGAAAGAAAATCGGGTAGCGGACGCCCTAAGTAGGAGGAGACATATAACCTCCATGCTATCGGTTCATACGAATTTTTGAGAACAAGTCCTCCAATCCTCTACAAAGATGAGTATTATTAGCAGGTTAAGCAAGCCCTACTGAAGAATCCTCAAGATCATAGGTATGATGGATTTCAATTCGATACCGATGGGGCACTCAGATATAAAGGAAGAATGTACATTCCAGATTCTGGGGAGTTAAGAAAGCTAGTTCTTCATGAGATTCATGATGCAGCCTATTCCGGACATCCTGGGGTGACTAAACTTATGGCAGATTTGCGACCGTTGTATTTCTGGAAGGGGATGAAGAAAGATGCTACAAAATATGTGGCAGAATGCTTAGAGTGTCAAAGAGTTAAGGCTGAGCACCTTCACCAAGTAGGTTTATTATATCCGCGTGAAGTTCCTGGATGGAAGTGGCAGGTGATTAGTATGGACTTTGTGCAAGGACTTCCAATGTCCAGAAGCAAACATAATTCAATTTTGGTGGTGGTGGATAAGCTCACTAAGGTTGCACATTTTATTCCGGGAAACCTAACCAATGGAGCACCAGCAATAGCAAGGAAATTTGTGCAAGAAATCTTCAAATTGCATGGGGTTCCAGAAAAGATCATTTTTGATAGGGATGCTAGGATGACCTCTAGGTTTTGGCAAACGCTCTTCGCTTCCCTTGGGACCCAATTAAACATTAGCTCTGCATATCACCCAGAGACAGATGGTCAGACATAGAGGGTTCAGAAGATTTCCTGAGAGTTTATTGCATGAACCAACAGTACAAATGGGAAGATTATCTTCCACTTGTCGAGTTTGCTTACAATAATACCTATCATTCTGCCATTACGATGGCACCATTTGAGGCGTTATATGGGCGCAAGTGCCGCACTCCTATAAGCTGGGATAGGCTAGAAGATAGGATTAGCCTTGGCCCTGAGATGCTCTCAGAAATGGAAGAACAAATCAGAGTGATTAGAAAAAGGTTAGCTGAAGCAAATGACAGGCAGAAAAGCTATGCAGATGCTAAGAGAATGCCGAGACATTTTGCCATTGGTTACAAAGTGTTGTTAAGGGTTAAACCCCAGAAGAGTGCTATTAAATTTGGGAAATCCTCCAAACTTACGCCAAGATATGTGGGACCATTCGAAGTATTGGAGGAAATCAATCCTGTGGCCTATCGGATTGCTCTACTGCCAACCCTATCTAGAATGCATAATGTTTTTCATGTCTCTTATTTAAAGAAGTATATACCTGGCAGTAACCATGTAATTAACTAGAATGCTTTACAGGTGCAAGACCCAGGAGTGGTGTCGATCGAGCCCAGCAGAGTACTCGAGATGAGTAAGATCCGCTTACGTAATCAAGAAGTGATTCAATGCAAGGTCCAGTGGGACCAGTATTCCGAGGATGGTGCCACCTGGGAGGATCTCCAGGATATTAGGTAGAGATTTCCTCATCTTTTAGAGGACTATGAGCTTCCTTTTTAGACTCTTTATGTTATTATCATGTTTGTATATGAACTCAATATCATCAAGGACAATGACTCTTAAGGGGGGAGAGATGTTACATCCCACCCTAGTGACTTATAAACACTTTTATTATTCTTGCTTTAAAAGTGATGAATGATGCAAATGTTGTGTAATTTATGCATGAAATGGTGGAAATCTTATGATTGTGCTATGAAAACGCAATGGAAATATGTACCATGCTTATCCTAAATGTTCATACTGTGGTGAACCTAGAAAGAAAGTTTAAATCTTACAGTAATTGAATAGATTGAAATATGTTTTGATCATTATTGAGATGACAGTCTAATCCTTCTTCGTTTGTTGGAGTTGGATACAGGATAGCCGTTTCGCAATGCTCGGGAGCAGGGAAGTATCATCTGAGTAGAGAGGTAATGTTGTAAGAACCCTGGAATCGCCATCTGAGCTAAGGTTGGTCTTGGAATCTTGTAAACCCTAGAAGTGAGTATTTGGTACCCTGTCGTCATAGGTTATCGAGTGAACCTTAGAGTGGTTTTGCCATCAATGATATTAGGGCTTCAAAAACCGGTTCTTTTATCTCTTTTGGTCATTGACTTTTACTTAACCTTGGTACTTGGTTTCGTTGTTTTTGGTAATCGTATCGTTGAGAGTAACCTCGCCTGGTAAGCTTATATATAAAATATTATTTATTTTGTTCCAAGTGAACTTAATAATGTTTATGATGAATATTATTGAAGAATTTATTTAATATTAAATATGTTACCAAATTATTTTTGGGCAAGATAGTATTAAAAACTAAATCCATCTTTGAGTTCGGACATTTTAATAGATAAATTAACTAATATACATTTTTCTCATCAGCATTTTCACGAGGATGAGTATTGGCCATCTAATTTTTGTGAAGTAGATATCCTCCGCTGATGTTGGTTAGTTGCTCCTCAAGGGAGTGATATTATTAAAGGGCCGCCTTGAATCACGCGCCTGTATTTCTCAATTTTAGAATCTAAATATAATTTTTTACCTCTGTTTTGTGCGTTTCTCGGGAGAGTGGCGAAGACATACGCCATGGAATTTCCTTCTTATCATTTTGAATTCCGAAAATGGCATTCGTGGAAGGCGTGGAAGGAAGAAAACGGTAAGGTAGTTTCGATAACTACACGGGAGCGATAATTAGATGGGAATCTCTTTTATTGGAGGACCGGAGGGATACAAGGAGAAAAGAATGATAGTCCGCGAGGGAAATAGAGGAGAGGAAGGGTTTTCGGGAAAAAGGAATTTATCTCCTGAAAATAGATGAGCCAGAAGGAGCACGTGGAATTCATAAAAGGTAGAGACATCTTGAGGAGAAGGCGTAACAGTTGAAAGACCATTTGTGTTGGCCAGAGCACAGATTCGGTGACCAAGGCTTCGTACGAAGCCGCGTGGCTACGTTTGCATTCCTTTCTTGAAAAGTCATGATTTATGAGTCATGTTAGAATTTAATAGAGAACTCTGGTTGAGTTTTGTAGTCATAAGTATTGTAAATGACTGAGTGTTATATTCTTTCTTTCCGTCTGAGTGTTGTAGAGGAAGAAATCTGGAGTATAGATAGCGGAGTTCTTACTTATTTACTTTGTCCATAAAATTCTGATGAATGTGTATGGAACCTATCGGAAACATCTCTTTGTTGAAGTAAATGAAGTTAAGAGGAAGTAAATTTAAATGAACAAGTTATGCTAGGTCTGTTGCTTGTTGTCATGAAAGAATGACAAGTAAGGAATGAACGGTTTACTTGCTGTTGTACTCTTTTCTGATAGACGTATAATGTTAAGGGTTTTTGGTTTCTTTTTAAGCACCTAAACTTCATAAAATCTGTTGAACATACTATTGATTTATAATGTATGAATTCTGAAGTACAAATGGCAAACTCATATTGAGATAGAAGGAGAGAATGTTACTTCCTTAAGCCATGATCGGTTGAGCAGTAGGGTCTGAAATAGAACATATTATGGAAACAAAACTGAGAACTGATAGGTGATAGTATATATACGCTGATAATGACCAGTATCACCATTATGTCTTTGGACAGCTTAAAAGTAGGAAGCCATTGATTAAAAGGGTTTTATTTCTTTATGAAAATATACGAACTTAAACTTTAGTATCATAAACTCGAAAGAGTTAGTTGGGACTCATGTAATGACTACTTAGTCTGAAGCTCCCTATACTTAGCTCTGAGGCTTATTTGTTACTTTGACTTTTATATCTTTTAAGTAATAGATTAGTATCTTTAATACTAAACGTGTATGGCAGTTGGTCAAAAGGGTATGCAATCTTTACGGTAACCCTAGCACTAGATTTACTAGACACACGTGGCAGGTAGCCAGGAAGTGTGAGTGAAGGGTAGTTAAATCATGGGTAGGATATAAATTTATGCCCTAGGACAAGTGTCCAGACCTGAGTAAGTGTCGAAGAATTAATCTTCCAGAAGCCCTAGTTGAGGAAAGTTTTTCCAAGTCGAGCAGGGTGGGTGAGTAGCACAATAGTGCAATTCTATGGCCATAGTAGGGTAGATGCCACTGTCTGCGCCTAACACTCACATGCAATTCAGATATCTAGCTAGCCAGAAATGCCGGCTTAGTAGGAAGGATTCCTTAGTCAGGCAGAGCTAGTTAGATAGGGTTCCACCACCATAGCTCAGATGGCTATTTGAGGGTTATTCCAACATCACCTTTTGCAAGAAGGGCAGAGCCCCCTTCCAGTAGGAAGGTATGCGCGGGGGACTGAACAAGTCCGTGGTTGGAGGTAAAAGCACTTAGATGATGCTTCCCTCAATTCTTCAGTTGGCAAGCCGAGTCTTGGAAGACGCCAATCAGATGAGGACTTCTTAACCCTTACTCTTGTACTTTCTTTGTACTTAATTAGAAATGTAAATAGTTCATTTATGTTATGTTGAAGTATGTAATCATGTGTATTGCTAACATTGAAATTGTTGTAGAGTAAAATTTTAAAAAAAAAAAAATGCTCTCGATGATGTACAAATGCATACTTGTTTATTGTATATTGAAATTGAGTTCTAACACAAAGCGGTTCAACCATGGAAAGAATGACCCTGGCAACTTCACTCAAAGAAATGTTAAAACATATAGATTCAATCAGCAAACAATTAACTAGTTGGTAAGATAGGAGGCAGGCGGCTAGGAATTATTACCAAGATAAATTATCTTATAAAGATGTAAAAGATCTAAAAATTACAAAATTTGATTTGTACTCATTATTCACTGACCCATGCACAAATGCAAATCTTACTCTCAATGTGAAGAGGTTTCCTATCCATTAGTGCCACCACCAACATATTAGGACCTTTTTTTGG
>VDFB02256132.1:206548477-207034807 GCA_007258455.2 Sequoia sempervirens
AGAGAGAGAGGAGGGGAGAGAGACTTGAGAGAGAGGGGGGAGAAACCTAAGAGATAGGGTGGGTGAGAGAGAGAGGGAGTGGAAGAGACCTGAGAGAGAGAGGGAGAGAGGGAGTGGGAGAGACTTGAGAGAGAGAGAGAGAGAGAGAGAGAGAAAGACCTGAGAGGGAAATGGAGTTTTAGAGAGAGTGGGAGAGACTTGAGAGAGAGGGTGAGTGGGAGAGACTTGAGAGAGAGACAGAGGGAGAGAGAATGTAGTGCCCTCCGTTTCGATCATTCTTGACATTCAATTAAGTTGTTTGATAGGTGGTCATGTCATTTTCATTTGTTAAAAGTGTTATTGAGTAAGTGTGGTTCGTTGTTTTGTGATGATATGATGATTTTGTGATTGTGTTATGTGAGTTGATAACACTAATATTATGACTAGATATGATTAATCAAATAATTTAATTATAAGGTCACTCTATTTATTTAGAATTAAATAAAGAATTAGATTTAATAATAAATGTTAATTGTATTATCATTAGAAGTTAATTATTTAAAGATGAAAGTAATATAATTGAAAGTGAATGAATTAAATGGAGAGGAGATAATTATTCCAATTAAGTGATTTAAAATAAATTAAATTATGGAATATAAGGTATAAAGTTTATTATTAAATGATTAAATTAAATTATTTTATAAATAGTATGGTTTTAAACGATAATTAATAATAATTGATAATTTATTATTGTGAGAAGACAATCATTTTAATAGGGGAAAGTTAATGTGGTTTTAAACTGAATAAGAGATATGATTTTGGTAACTGAAGTGCAAAAACAATTGAAAATGGAAAGTAAATTAGCTTGTTACTAAATAAATAAATTAATGTGTTTTATAAAAAGTATCATTCTAAATTATAATTAATGATGAATAATAATACTATTATTTTTTCTGAGGATAATTGTTCAAAGGATATAGAAAAGGAAATAAAATATTAAATTGAATAAAGAACAATCAGTTATAAAGAAGTTAAGAATAGAAAAAGACAGTTTCGAAGTCATGAAGTTTAGAGTAATGCCTTAGGGTTTGGCCGATGTTTCTTGGTTATCGAATCTTGTATCTTCTTACATCTGTGTTTCATGCAATTCTGTATACTTTATTTTTGCAAAGGAAATCTTAACCCCTTAAATGTCAATGTTGATTCGCTATATTGTTTTGTATTGAAGCTATGTTATTCGTAATTTTTTGTTTTATCTCTTATTTTGATTGGCCATACACATAATATAGCATCTGATTCTTTAAACTATGCTTCAACCCCTAAGTTTTATATCCTGTACTGAAATTTCGATCTTATAACGATATTCATGCCTTTCTATTCCTTACAACGAACCAGCGCATGAGCTTAACCGTTCGGTTATGAGAATTACAACTTCTTCTTCTCTTATGGATCATCCCTGGGTTCGACATTGTAACTTCGGTTATATTATTTTTCTGATCATCTTACATAAGATTTCATCTCTGCTCATAATTTCTTTGGGGTTGGTCGCGCTCTTTGGTCTCTGCATATTTAACTTAGAATGAATTCTTTTGCTCTTTACCCTTTTGTGTCTGAGGTTCGATGGCTGGCTGTACTGGACGTCATTTTTCTCATCCTATCCCTGCGTACTTTCCAGTGACTTGGCATTGAATGGAGCTTTCTCTTCCAAGTCATGTATTAAGAATAACATGTCTTTGATTCTTTCACGTATTTTAGAAGACCTTCGACTCTTAAGGAAATTACAAGCTTATGAGAATATCGGTCTCTAAAATGATGAATTAGATTCCTTTGTACGGTAAGAATCTTATCTCTAAATTCCTAGTTAAGACTTAACGTACGTCTTGGGGGTTAGTTCTTATATTTATCAGATGGTCGGTGGGATGGTAGGTCTTTATAAGTTTATTTAGATCTAACTATTTCTTATAATATTGTAAATTTAGGAAAACCTTCAATAAACGGGGCATGCTTCGGTATTGGTTTTTTATTTATTTTTACCTTCTTAAAATCATGTTTAATCACTTAAGTAGTTGTACCCTTAAATCATCTTAATCAAGGGGTTGTTTGAAGGTAATGTATCAAGGAAGATATTTGACCTCTACCCCTTTGTCTCACTCTTATAGTCATTTTAGAATGGTGAAGCATAGAATAAAAGGATAGAACTATTACAAGCAAAATTTGTATATGATCTAGACCTTGAAAATTAAAGAAAATCTATCGTTTGAGTAATGTTAGGTCTTTCATTATTTTATTACATTCATACTTTTATAGTAACTCTGAATAAGTAATTTAAATTTGGTTATCAAGTTGCATTTCGTTAGTTTATTGAGTCTAGTGGTTAGGATGAATGATAAGAGAGTGGAATTAATTTTGATATTCGGTTACTTATGACTTATATATATATATATATATATATATATATATATATATATATATATATATATATATATATATATATATATATATATATATATATATATATATATATATGTATGTATGTGTGTGTGTGTGTGTGTAAGGGAATAAGTATTTAACATATTTTAGGTTGCAATATATTGCTCATGTTTTAATATATTTTAAGTTGTAATGTGTATGTTTGTATATATATTAAAATGGTGATGGTAAAAGAATGTTTCCGTTTTGGGATGGTCTTTTGGATATCATTTCCCTTTATAATCATTTAATGGCTGATTTGTAAGTTCTCTTTATGGATAAGTTTTTAGCATACTTGAGAATGTTATCACGAAATGCTTGATTATTTTATATGGGTACATTGTAAAGTTATTTAATTCTGGTGGTTAATTGATTTGGATAATGAAAGGTCTTTTCATTTGAGTTTTGGTTGTTGATTTTATTAGGGTTGCTTTATTGAGTTGTGAGTGGTTGGTTATTTAAGGTTTTTTTTAAGAATTTGTGCCTTGGAAGTGTTAGTTGTTTATAGGATAATTTGATGGTTCTATCTCGATGTGACTTTCTTTTGAGTTGATCTTGTTTTTGATTTATGGTAATCTTATTTGAATTTGTGGTGGATTATGTTGTATTCTAGGGCGATGCTTGACTGCGATGTTCATGTTCTTTGTTGAATACAATCTTTTCTTCTTTGAATTTATACTCCATTGATGAACCCTGATACTTAATTCAATGGCGACCCTCAGTATCTTATTGCTTCCTTTGGGAGTTGGGATTATTTGGTTATTAGGCTTCTAGAGGAAAAGGTGATCTTGTTTCATATTGATTCTTCATTGATTTGATCCTTGCCAAGATTTTGATCATAATTGATATTTTGAGTTTATGTTTGGTTGTACCTGGTTTCTTGAGAAATCATGTATATGGTTATTGGCGAGATGGTATATGCCTCGCGTGTGTTTTATTTAGAGATTCAATGCTTTTTCAGTTTGGTACAACCCCTTAATGCTTTGGTTCTGTGTTCGGGGTTCTAGGGAGAGTGGCTCTTGGTGGGGGTCAACACACAAAGGGGTGGCCTGGATAACCCATGCAAGAGTTAGTGTAAAAAGTGATAACCTAATTAAAATAATTTAGGGGTTGGGTAGAAATAACATTAACAAGATAAGTAAGGATGCCTCATCCACCCGTTAGGGCTTTCGCAGACTAAGGGTGGGCTGAGAAGGCCGTGGTTGGCAAGGTTGTTACCTCATCCTTATGAGAGGATTAACGGCTCCGCATGAGTCACCCTATGGGGTCGGCGCCTAGAGAGGCAGCTAGGATAACCATAGATGGGGGTCGGCGCCTAGAGAGGCGGCCAGGATAACCATAGATGGGGGCCGATGCCTCAAGCAATCAGGAGAAGCCAGTGCCTGGAGGCAACCAGGATAACCCATGTAGGACTATGCAATGACACTCTCCCCTAGTACCCCTTATAAATTTTTTTTATCTTTGTGAGCCTCTAGAAGTGAATTATTGTTAATGTTATAAAGTGATCTATTGATGTTATCTTACATGATTTATTGTTGCTATGAAAGTGGTCAATTGATTTGTGGTTTATTGTTGTTATGTTTTGAAAGTAATCTTTTGATGTTGTGATTATTCTTGTATTCCTGTTACTTGTGATTGGTGTTGAGTCTTGTTGTTTTTTGTTGGATGTTCTTGGTCGAGGATTCTTTCTTGTTAGCTCCTTAGCACGAGGGTGGGTCTTCGGACCCATGTGGTTAGGTGGAATGTGCTAAGCACCCTATTGGGTCCCCAGTCAAGGATCGAGAGGTGCGGATTTGTGCCACTTGCGGCGCCTCCAGAATTGTATCTGACTTGGAACCGGTTATGATATTTTGTATTCATCTACTCAATTGTATCATTCTATCTTGTTATATGGTTCTCTTCCATGTTGGGGAACACTTTTGTATCATTGTAATTCTTGAACATTGTAATGTAATGAAAAGGATGTGATGTAATATTTTATCTACAGTAAACTTGTGTGAATGTTGATCCTTAACAACTGTTTATTAAAATGTGTTGTATCTATGGAAATATAATCCATTAAGTTGTTATGATGGTAGTGTGTTTATCATTATTAATATTAAGTTAATATTTTGTGTGTTGTGTTTACATATGAGGATGACTTCTTATTGTTGTGTTTTAATGTATGTGCTACTATTGTAATCGTATACTTTGTCATGATCTATAATTTGGCTTTCTTGCTTTATCGTTATTGTACAGGCTTAAGTTTCGTAATGTCACCTCGTGTACCCCAAGGGATGTAAGTGTTAGTGGATTTTTTTAAATGAAATTTCATGTCATAACTTAAGGTGCAACTCATGTATGTTACAATTTTTTTAGAAAAAAAAAAAATTGTGTGGTAATTGTTGCTTTTGTTGTCCTTTGGGGTTCACACGATAGGGCGTTATAGAGAAAGGCCTGAGAGGGTGATGGAGAGTGAGAGAGAGTGGGAGGGACCTGAGAGAGAGAGAGCTAAAGAGGGAGTGGGAGAGACCTGAGAGAGAGAGACAGGGAGAGAAGGAGTGGGAGGGACCTGAGAGAGAGGGGGAGACAGGGACCTAAGAGAGAGAGATGGGGGCAGTGGGAGGGACTAGAGAGAGAGGGGGAGATAGGGACGAGAGAGAGAGAGAGAGACCTAAGAGGGAGAGAGACCCAAGAAGGAGAGAGACTTCAAAGGGAGTGTAATGCCCCTCCATATTGAGTATCGTTGTTAATGATACCTAAGTGTGTGCCTTGTTTAATTACCTTGTTTTGATAGAAAACATCAAATTAAAGTCATGAAGATAATTTAATAGAAGTCTTTTATGATGGATGAATAAATTAAATAAATAATGTTAAAGTGATTGTTTGATTTTAATAAATTAAACTTTATGATAAATTCTTTTATAATTAATGTTATAATAAAATGAAATTTTGAGGTAAGAAAATAGAATAATAAGGTGATTTTTAAATGAAAAAGTATTTGGAAACTAAACATTAAAAGATTTATTAACAAATTATAGTTGAAATAAATTAAAATGGAAAAATAGGAGATAAATTATTGAATTGGAAAGCTGCAATTATAAAACAGCTACAAATAGAAAGAAATTGAAGTGGCAATAATTAAGTCAGATTTATTCTAAATTGTGGCATGGCAGCACCCAATGCATGTAGCTACAAAATTTAATTAATTGGCTTTAAAAAAAATCAGAGAATCTTCTTCGGTTACAGATTTTTGAAAATAATGGCCTTTTATGGGCTTTTCTGGGGGAGTATTTGGGGGGTTTTTCTTTCTTTTGGCTCTTTCGGTGAAGATTTTTTTGGGAAATTTGGGTGGTATTTTCTGAAAGATTGAGGAAGCTGGGAATGGCTTAGAATTGAGAAGTCTCAAAGGGATCAGGAGCAGGGAATTTGTAGGAGCTTTGTATCATATCTACAAGCTCCGCTAAGAAAATACACCAGGTTCTAAAACAATCCCCTCATCTTAATGCTGTGATAGAAAAATTTAATGCTATTGTGCTAGATGGAACAAATTATGTGTTTGTATTAAACTCTGTTTATCTTCATAAGCATCATGTTATTTTTCACCATATTTCTTTCCCCAGAATTAATTGTTAAAATATTTCATAGTTTTGACTGCAGACATTGCTTTTGCACCTATGTCTACATGTTTCTTGAATGCTCAGTCCCTCCCTAAGTAGTTGTAGTTCTTAAGTCTTGAACTCATTCCATTCAACATAGGCTGTTGCCATGATCTGATTATTTGGCCTTCCTTAGCAACCTGATGAATGTAATAGAGAGTGTCACCTTCTCTTTAGAATGGGTATCTACAGTATTGACATAGGTTGATATCGGCCATAGAGAGTGTTATGAATAGAGGGCTCTTGGAAACAATAAGGAAATAAATTGAGTTGGTCACTCGGTGATAATTGTAATCATGACATTAAGTTCCCCTCTTCTTAAGGCTCGACTTAGGGGAGATACCCTGTCTTTTTGGTTATTGAGATAGGATTCATTCTTTTGTTTCCACCTGAAACATGAGCTCCCTAGAAATAGGGTTTTCCTTCACCTTTTTATAGGAAACCATCTCTGTGGATGGCACGATATATAGTTGTTCATCTCCTGTGCCATGCTCGTAGCCAATCTTGGAATCGCTTTTCCTCCTCATCTTCATCTTGGGCATTAATCGGAATTGCATCAGCAGTGTATGTGTTGGAGCTAAACCTAGTTGCATTTTCGGTTCCATTATCCCTAACAACCTTTGTGTCAACAAAGGGAAATATATAAACCTATGATCTGAAGGCTCTCAAGCCTGTCATGCCGTAGCCTCTATCTATCTCCTTTATCTCTGATTGATTCCACTTGAAGGTTGTAATGCTATGGAATCAATATCTCTCTCTGTTTCATTTGAGTAAATTGTGTTTTGTAGTTGAGCGGCATCCACCTTTCTTTTGCTTCCTTTGCCCTGTAGAATGCCTCATCCATGCATTGGTATTTAATTTTATAAATTTCATCAAGTTTGTAGTTAGCTGGCATTTGATTTGAATAGGTATCGTTGTAATTATTTTTGGTAGAGATTTGAACATATCATTAGATCCACTAAATAATTCGATAGATCTTATGTTCATGCTCCTTCTTGTGCTTTATAACCTATGCTCTATAATTCTTGGTGTCCACTGTATTTGTGCCTGCCTTAGTTTGATTTCTATTTATATAACTGATGTCTATTTGTTTTCCTTTAAACAACCTTTTTTTGCATAATTCGCATTATTTGCATTCCCTGTGATGATATCTTTGAGGCATTCTGTCAAACAGTTCGCATACCTCGTCTGTGCTTACCCCGTTTGCTTGCATGTCTATTAGCGTGAACATTATAGCGCAAGCCTATTTCTTTTTCTAGGAATTTTGGGACCTTTAAAAAGGTGAGCTCTGCTTGTTATGCGTATAAGTTTTAAAAGAAAGAAGATCCTAGTCATGGACTTAGAATGCTTCACTTTATAATGTATCCTTAAAAATAAAGTAAAATATAAACTAAGCCCTTAAAGTCTTGAAAGGGAAGGAAAGTCAACGTGTAGTTAAGTTATCCCTTAAATAAAGTAAAGGGAGTATAATCTCATGTTTTTTTTTAAGGGAATCTTTAAAACTAAATTTAGTGTAAATAAGATACCCTTAGATTAGCTCCTTTTAGGGAAAAGTAAATAATATCCTATGAAGGTAGGAATAGTGTAATTAATTTTATGTGATTCCTTTTATGCTTATAATTCCTTTAAATTATTTTTAAGATAGATTACTTTTAGGGTAAATTAAATATGTAAAATCTGCTTTTGGTTACTATAGTAAAACAATTGCTTAGAATTGAATAACTTGTGATATAAAGAATGGAGGTTTGGTTGATTAAATTGCTTATTGAGTCCAATAAATATATGTACCTTGTCTATGCTTTTATGTAGTTGGGTATTATGAACATCTTGTGAGTAAATATTTAAGTAAAATATAAATATAAAGAAATATATAAGTTCATATATGTGATGTCTTTATGCTTGTGGTCTTGTTACCTTATATGATTGTAAATTAATTAATAAATAGAAGAACATTAAGTATTAAGATTTAGATGTAATCAATCTAGATTTAATAAAGATCTGTATGTCACGAAAAGTGGAATGTTGACGTCTTTGGTCTATTATGTACTCATTGAGTGATTTGTTTAAGTTTTGAAGGATCGTGAATGAAGAATTGTTTGGGATTGTTTTGGGTATTGTAAAATCTTCGTGTAAGTGAACATTAGGGTATCTTCCAAAGGCTAGGGTGAAATGTTCTCTTGATGGAAAATTTGAATCATTTTGATATTTGGAAGCTATATTGTTTTAAGATGGCTATTAGTCTTGCACAGTGTGATTATCGTTGTGTTTGGTACTTTGGTATCTATGAGTGGGAAGGAATTATGCCTCACCATGTGACTTTGATTTGAGTTTTGTGATTGTGCAAGTGGCTTTGCGCTTGAATTATTTGGTTTCTAGTTGTCAGTAGGGGAGTGGCTCTTAGTGGGGGTCTAGCACACAAAGGGGTGCCAGGGTAACTCACTAAGAGTATAATCAAGTGAAAATATAACTAATTAATTAAGGGGAATTGGGTAGATAAAACACTAATCAAGATAAGATAATGCCTTGATCATGGCTCAAACACTTGTATAGGCTTGAGATGAGTCGAGAAGGCTTGGAATGGAAAGACCAACTGCCTGGTCCATTTGGAAGGTAAGTTGGTCCCGCATAATTTGTATGGGGGCCCAGCGGCTGGTAGAGGCAGCTAGGGTAACCCAGGATGGGGGTCCAGTAGCCTAGGAAGGTTACGCTAGGGTAACCCATGGCAATTATGCGATGACACTCAATCCTACGACAACTTTGTACTCCCTTGGTTCTTTACATCCCCTTAGTTGATTTTGTGCCTCTGGAAGTGTTTAATCTGTTATTGTTGTTGTTCCATGATTGTTCAACATTGTCATGTCAACCATATGTTGTCTTGTACAATTTTTCTTCTATGGTGTAATATTGTTGATGTTGTTCTACTTGTTCTTGTTTGTCATGTTAGCCTTGTGCATGTTTGTCTGTGATGGTGGGAACCTTTGCTATCTCCTAGCATGGGGGGTGGGCCTTCGGGTTCCACATGGTGGGGTGGAATGTGTTTCAATCTCCATTGGGTTCCCTTCTCTTGTGCGTGTTATGATGACTTCTCTTTATCTATGGACTTCAGCATTGTACAGGCCCTCGAGATTTGTTATACTTGTATTTGTATTATACCACATTGATATATCATGTTTCATGTTTGATGTTCACACCTCACTAGAATTGGGGAGATAACTTTATTTAGAATGTAAATGTATTGATGTATCTAATGAAGAACACTATTATGTATTGGACTGTTAGAATCCAAGATCACCTACATGCAAGATGGATACCTGTCACATGCAAAAGATATGAAGAACCGAAAAAGATGTTCACTGTAAACCTCTCAGTAAAAAATGCATTAAGAGAATCAATGATTACAAACGAGATCAATTCTTATGAAGGAGATCAAGAAACCCTAAAAGGGAAACCCTAAATGAAACCCTAGTGTGCACACTTAATAATTAATAATTAATTATTAATGTACCTAAGTTTAGCTTAAGTAATAAAGAGGAATAAGTGACTTAATTAATTAATCATGTGATGTAATTAATTAAGCATAATAACTTATTACTCTAACACCCCCCCTTAAGATGAACTTAGGAAGAAGCTAAAACACTAGAATAAGATGCATGAAATCAAAGATGGGTCCCGACAACTAGGCCTGATCAGGTACCCATTTACAAATGCAATAAGGAGTAAGAGAAGGAAAAACCCAGTGGGACAAAACCCCCCTTACAATGAGATAAAATGCTGCAAAGAAGCACTGGAAGAACTCTATAGAGTAACACTGGAACTTGATATAGGCAAGTAGGAAATATTCTTCTGTATACTACTGAAACCGGATGAGAGTCACTGATTGACTCAAGGAATCATGATAAAGCAACAGAAAACTCGATGCCACAGAACACTCGAAAACTCCAAACGGGAACAACCCTAGAATCTATGAAGCAACAAATAATTATTGAATGATGTATTACTAAAAACGAAGTGCAAAGATGCAAGATGCACTCTCCCAACTGCCAAAATATCCAAGTAATCGCCAAACAAACCATCGGTCCAAATCTGGACTAATTGATAAACCTGGGACAGATACAAAAAAATTGCATGGACAGCAACCTAGATCTCCTCAATACCTTTCTGACGCTTCAAACGAGGTAAAAAATAGAGATTGTGGCAAAAAGTTATGAGCTCAGAAGCATAAAACGTACATCTGACTTCAAACAGCAATAAATGCAGAAAAAAATTAAAATACTAAAAAATAAACAGCACTACTGGAAAGTGCTCGGAACCAGCTTTCCGGCGATATCTCGTTTGCCCGATTTCGATACCGTATGCCCAAGTTATGACCAAAAGAAAAAAACTGCTCTTTTAGGGCAAACTAGGGTTAGGAGAGGGCAAAGAGGGCCGGCCGTACGGATGACGTCATCATGACGTCATGCTAACGTCAGCAAAACACGAGCAAAAATTTGACGCCATCTGGCCGTCGGCGCAAAAAATCGGCCCCGCAAAAAAAAAAAATTCAGCGCGGTTTCGTGCACGGGACGGAATATTCGCTGAAATATCTCGGCAGAATCTTATTTGTCCGGCCGTTTGACTGCATGGCCCCGGTCCTCCATATGACCGAAGTGCAGCCCTGGGCCTGCCGGACGGTGGACGGCTCTTCTGCGCGACCGGAACACTGGAAGCACCCGGGAGTTTGAGTTTTTGACATTTTTTTCGATTTTCGAGCCTCGATCTGCGTGCTGGGGAGGCCGTACGGCCCCTCAGACAAAAAAAATTTGCCTCCTCGACCAACTTGCCCCAAAATGGACAAATTTTATATGAAAATGGGGGTTTTTGGGCGTTGCGGACTCAATGGCGAGGTCCGTTTTGTCCCAAAATGCACAGAAAATTAGGCTACCCCCAGATTCAATCAAAAAATTGCATGTTGAAACCCTTGCACCCGAAACTCACGAAGAGGCCATATCTTCAGATCACGAACAAGCAGCTGCAGGTCTGAGCTCTGATACCATGTTAGAATCCAAGATCACCTGCATGCAAGATGGATACCTGTCACATGCAAAAGATATGAAGAACCAAAAAGAGGTTCTCTGTAAACCTCTCATAAAAAATGCATTAAGAGAATCAATGATTACAAACGAGATCAATCCTTATGAAGGAGATCAAGAAACCCTAAAAGGGAAACCCTAAATGAAACCCTAGTGTGCACACTTAATAATTAATAATTAATTATTAATGTACCTAAGTTTAGCTTAAGTAATAAAGAGGAATAAGTGACTTAATTAATTAATCAATGTGATGTAATTAATTAAGCATAATAACTTATTACTCTAACATGGACTAGAGCTAGTTGGAATTGTATTTGTAATTAAATGATTTGAATCAATTTAATTCCATGTAAATATGTTATGGTTGCACTTTATTGTTGATTCAAATAAATGGAATATTTTGATGCAATTTTCATAATGATGTTAGTACTTGATTATTGTAATGTTTCTTAAAGTTACATGTTAATTTTTAGATGTGTGAAAAGTAGTGCTATCACAGACCCTAGAGGACTTAGACTAGAGAACTTAATATTAATGCTAATTGCATACAAGTGAATGTTGCACCTTTCAAAAAAAAAAAATGTTCAGCCTCAGGTTGTTAGTGTGTGTTCTCTAGGGTACGTGGCGGGGCATTACAGGGAGACTATGTATTAAATATATTATATAATATATAATATATAGTATATATTAAATATACTATATAATATATTATAAAATATATATATCATATAATATATTTAATATATATACAATATTTAGAATATAAATTATATATATTATAGTATATATTATATATAATATATTTTATATAATATTTAATATATAATATATAGTATATATATTAAATATATTATGATATATTAATATATAATAGATTTATTATATATTAGGAATACATAATAATGGTTTTATGTATTATTCAGTTTGTGAAAGCCTTGACGAAATGAATATTTGTTATAAATGGATATTTGTTTCTAACTAATATCTATTGGGTGAAGCCACAATAGTGGTCTACAATTGAAGTGAGGAAGGAAAACTCACAAAAATAAATGCATTGCAAAAAACTCGATTTTAGGGGTTCATACGAACCTATTGGTTCAACCGAACCAATTAGGGGTTCGGTAGAACCTAGGTTCGGCCGAACCCTCTTAATAATTTCCCGCCAAAAAATCCATCAAAACCCCTTATAGAAGGGGGGTTCGTTTGAACCCCCTTTATTCCTCATCCCCCCTGAGACACAAAAAAAACTTGAATTTTGGCACTTCGAAGCTCGGTTTGAGGATGAAAATGGAGGAATATTCACAAACCCAACTGGAATCAAGTAGTCCTCAGAACGAGCTATCCAACGAATATAACTTTAATATGTTTTGGTTTTATTATGTATTTGTTTTTTTAGTTTTATTAAACATAGGTTTTTCATCAAAAATGAAGGTCTCTATTCTGCACATGTGGAAAAATAGCAGATTATCAAAAAAAAAATTGAAAAATATGAGTGCACCAGATATTAAAGTCCTTGATCCAATAGAAAAAATAAAATTGAATTTTGATATATACAAAAAAAGTTATGTGTTATACAGTCACGCTATGTCTAAATTTTAATTGGTTTGACTTTGAAACTTGATTCAAGAAAAAATATTTAATAAAAAACTATCTAACCAATTGGAAGCACTAGATATCAAAGTTACAAATCTAAATTCGAAAGAATTAGAATTTTATCCTTCATGGAAAAAAAGTTATATGTTATACGGTGTGCGTCACTTTTTAAAAATGTTGTTTTTTGAAAAAAACCAGTTTTCGTGGGAGATGGAAAAAGAAGTGGAATATAATTGCAAAAAAAAAATTAAAAAATATTTTTAGAATCTACAGACAAAATGTGACGAGACTCTAGTTCGCATCATCTTCAAATTCTTCACGGTTTAGCCGCTATAGGTGCCCGAATGTGAAGATTTAGTTTACAAAAATAATTTCAGTGTCCAGTTTGGCCAAAAATTGTAAACCACTATTGTGGGATCACCCTATTCACTGCATTAGATTTGAAGCTTCTCCAAAGCATACATATTAATATGCAATATAATTTGTATGCTGGAGAAAACATAATTTTTTTTGTAACAGATATCTGTTTTGTTAAGGATTTTAAAACCTGAACCCTACCTCATTTTCATAGACGATCTCAGTTGAGTAGCGACCTCCACCAACCTCCAGGTATGTGTTTGAATCCTTTTTTCTGCATTTCTTTTTTTTGGTAATTAATGATTAATTTAGGTTTTTTTTTTTTTGCATTCTTTATAGTTTTTTTGATTTTTTTCATTTCAATCTAAACTTACAAAAAAAATTGAAATATTCATTAGTGGAAAACAAACAAAAACACCAAACAAAAAAATTGAACCTTCATTACTAGAAAACAAACATAAAATTGAACTTGGTACCCTAATCAAACAAAAAATATATATATTTTTGCTTGATTTTATTTTTTGTAATTAGGCTTTTTGAATGGGTTTTTATTCTTAAATACATATATGCATTCTTGTATACATATATATGCTTTGTACATATGTGTATTTTTTGGTTTTCTCTTATATTTATCTTTTTTAATTTATTTTCAAATGTTATTGTAATGCATGTATTTATATTTTTAAATATATGCATTGTTTTGTTGATCTTGGTGTATTTGTTGTTAGTCATTATTTTTTAGCTTTTGGGTATTTATAGTTTATTAGTTATTTATAGTTTTTAGTTATTCAGGTTTTTATTTGTATCTATGTTTAGACTTGTATATTTGGTTATATTTGTGTTTTTATGGATTGTTATTTTTATGTTATTTTTATGTTATTTCATTTTTCATGTTGTTTATGTTTTTTGTATTTATAATATGTGTAGACACGTAAAATGTACTGATTGACATTGGGCATCGGATACTGACTACTAATATCACTTCATCCCGAATCATCCTCTGGTCTAACTCTTTAATCAAATTCCCTTATTTGATTAAATTCATCATTATTTCCTCTCTTAATTAAATAAATCAGTTATCTAATTAGGTCATTCTTTCTCGATATTTAAATTATCTAGTCTAATCTACTTTTCCCCATTTAATTGAATAATTAACTTTATTTAATTAAATCTCTAAAGTCTGTCTATTAAATTAAATAAATTAAAACCTTATTTAGTTTAATCTTACATCATCTCTTTTAATTAAATAAATAAAAAATCCTTATTTAATTAATCCCTTACCACATTCTTTTCATATTTGATTTAAATAAATCCACGAATTTAAGTCAAATAGGTCACATCACTTAATCCCTTTATTAAATTAATCAACCTTGATTAATTTAATCTCATCTCATGTCCCATCCTCTAGCTTTTCCCACTTGCACATGAAAATAGATTTAATTGATTTATTAAATCTCTATTTTCTTCAACAAGGCATCTTTTAAGGAATATTCCCCAGGTTTGAATTTAAAATCCAAGTGGGATAAGTCCTTCCAATAAGGAATTTACTCCATCTTACATGTCCTTTTCCTTGAGCCGAGTGGCATTCAATGCATTCTTCCTTCCTTCTTACATGTCATTTCAACAAATTCAAAATTCAACTATATGCATTTATTGACACATTCTTCAAAACTTGCACAACCTCCATCCATTCACATGTTGACAAGTGGCACTTTGCCATTGGCTAATTCTTAGTCCCACATTTCTCTATTTTGGGCATCCCTTCATCTTCTCATTCTATAAATAAGAGGCTAATCCCCTCATTCTATCATCCACACTTTGAGTAAACTTACTATGCTCAAATCATTAGCAACTTCCATCCATCATCATTGAATTCATATCTAAGTTATGCAAATTTTTCTATTGGAGCACTCATCAAGCATCAACAAAGTGGATCAATTATCATCACACATCAATCTTGCATCATAGGAGTTGGGAAAGGGCCAATTTTCACATCAAATTGGCACCAAAGAGAGGGGGAGATAGGGACAAGAGAAAGAGAGAGAGACCCAAGAAGGAGAGAAACTTCAGAGGGAGACTATGTATTAAATATATTATATAATATATAATATATAGTATATATTAAATATACTATATAATATATTATAAAATATATATATCATATAATATATTATATATTTAATATATATACAATATTTAGAATATAAATTATATATATTATAGTATATATTATATATAATATATTATATAATATATTTAATATATAATATATAGTATATATTAAATATATTATGATATATTAATATATAATACATTTATTAAATATTAGGAATACATAATAATGGTTTTATGTATTATTCAGTTTGTGAAAGCCTTGACGAAATGAATATCTATTATAAATGGATATTTGTTTCTAACAGATATCTATTATTCACTGCATTAGATTTGAAGCTTCTCCAAAGCATACATATTAATATGTAATATAATTTGTATGCTTGTTTAATTAGGATTCAATCTCTCTTTTATTGTTATTTCATTGTATCCTTCATTTCTTTTCCTAATTTAAACTTTGCTAATGGATTTCATAGGGAATCTTTGTTCTTTCTCGCATTTCACCTTCTAATGTGTTTGTTCATGTTGTTTTGCAAGTATTAGGATTGGGGTTCAACAATATAAATAAATAAATAAATATACTTTTTTGTGTCTATTTTTAATAGATTTTTGCTTTATATTTATGTACTCTTTTAATTTTATATTTGGGCATCTCTTTATTATTCTCATTCTTTTTAAATAGTTTCATATTTAGACATACATATATATAGATATACATACATATTCATGAGTTGGTAAGTTTTCTTTATTTTTGGGTTTAATTGTTTGTTTGTATATATATTTCGGGCTTATTTTCATTCTTAATTTTAATGGCATAGTTCATTTTATTATATTTTTGTAGCTTGCCTCTTTTTTGCATTTATTTAGATTATTTTAGTAATGCCACCCCTCTTTTTCTCCTATTGGTTTTACATTCTTGTCTATTTGTCCTTCTTCTTTATCACTTATTCTCATGTTTCTTAAATTCTTGCTTTGTTGCTTATTCTTAAATTAGTATTTCTTTGCTAAAAAAATTATTTTTTAATTTTTAATTCTTTTGACTCTCCTTAGCTCTCAAAATAGAAAGGACCCTTGTTGGAAGTATTATGCTCTAAAAATTTGCCAATACTTAGTGAATCTAGATCCATAGTTAGTAATGGCCAAACAAAACTTGTCCTAGCAGGCATAGGGAAATGGGAAAAGTTAATGGGTAATAATTGATGGGCTATGTAGGGGGCTATCATACAGTATGATAGCCTCCTACATAGCCCATCAATTATTACCCATTAACTTTTTTGGTTTCCCTATAGTTATTGGGACAAGTTTTGTTTAACCATTATTGAATATTTATCCAGATTCACTAAGTGTTGGAAATTTGGAGCTTAACACTTCCACCTTTATTGAATCAATTTGGAGCATATGGCTACTTAAGCAACATTGCAGCGAGGTAAAAAATTAATGTATTTTTTAATGAGATTTCACATCACATTAACAATTTTATTTTTTTTCATTTACATGCCTTAGACATAAATGAGCCTTACATATTTTTTCGTTTGTATTTAATTAGGTCATTTATATTGAATGGTTTAAGGGTATTTTTAAACATGAATCTTACATATTGGAATTACAAATTTAATGTATGTTCACTTATATCTAGATCATGGATCAATTCAATATTGACAATATTCATAATCCACCTCCACGCCCTCCACTTCCACCTCCACCCACTCCACCTCATAACCCCCCACCTCCACCACTTACATCCACTGGTGCTCGCTTGTGAGCACAAATCAATGTGAATGTTAGATCCATTCAGGATCAAGTCAATGCTATTCAAAATGAAGAATGTATTCTACCACATTTGAGGTGTTTTGCATCTACGTTGCAAAATGTTGTTGATGTTGTTAGGTCCATTGATGTGGAGTTAGAAAAGCATCAATGATGATTAGAGTAGAGGAGTTAGTCCTATTTTGAAAAGGAAAACATAGAGAAATGAAGAGATGCAACAAAGAGACGCAACACTTTATTAAGACAATGATCTTATTGAATGTTCTAGTTCACACTGACAATGATCTTATTTTTATAAAGAATTTGACCTTGGATGGATATTTTATAAAGAATTTGGTTGGATGGATACTTTTAGTGTTGAATTTATGAAGATAATAGTATGATGATGAGACAAAAATTTAGCAATAAATATTAAATAATCTATTAATTTAGTATTTGTTCATATATGGTGTGCATATATAGTGTTTGTTCATGCATCATGGTTGAATGATGTGTTATTTGTTGATCATGATTATTGTTTAGATTTCACATGAACAATCTAATGAACATATATCTTGTTGAGTTGTAAGGACTTTGTTTACAGGTTGCATTAAACCCCTATGGTGTACATAATGTTCTTGTTTATGTAGTTGAAAGACAATGATTCTTATTCATGATGATTTTATACCTTTTACATGAAGGATCTAGTGACATGTTCTTAAGCTTGAAGGTTTTAATGGTATGGATGTTGAATTGAGTTGCAATGGTTTTGTTTGATGGTTTCATATGGTTTGTATAGAGTGTTTAGCACCACTGAGTGACATTGATTTTTATCAATTGTAATTCATAAGTTCTATTAAAATAATATATTTGTATTACAATAATGTATTATATGTATTATCATATATTGTATTATATTAAAATATAATATATTATATTATATTATTATATAATATATAATAATATATAATAATAATAATTGAACATATTATAATATAATAATATAACATTATAATATTATATAATAATATAATATAATATATTTAATATTATAATATTATATTCTAATATAATATATATAATATATTATATAATATAATTGCATCTAGTATTATATTATATTATATAATTTTATATTATAATATAATATATATAATATAATTGGTATCTAGTAGAATTGCATCTTGGAAATCAAAATGGTTATCTTTGGCGGGAAAATTAACTATGGTCAAGTATGTGCTTCAAGCCTTACCAATCTACTTGATGTTTGTATTAAATATACTGAAAGGAAAGTCTAATGCACTGAAAAAGGTATTCAGGGACTTTTTGTGGGCTGAAAACTTGAAAGGAAAGAAGAAAATCCCATTTGTAACGCCCGCCACAAAACCCTAGAGAATGACACACACATAACGGAAGTGAACAATTTTTTTTTTTTAAAGTGTAATTAAACAAGTGAACTACACTAACACATACATTCTCTAAGGTACGTGACGACACTTAATTACAAACCCCATTACAAACAAAAGTTACTAAACATAACATAAGATTATTACTCAAGAATTAAAGATCATACATCCAAAGCATTAAAAATACATCACTTACAATATAAAGTCCAATAAGGATTTCATTCATATATTTCATCCATTCAATATAACAATTACAACTCTCATTTCCAAATGAGATAGTTTATATAAAAGTGTTACAATTACAAACTACAAAGATTCTCCTCGAATACAATTGAGGAGTGATACAATTACAAATTACAAAGTATCCAACATATACAATAGAGAACATGATAGAAATACAAATTCACTGGTACACATGAGCTTTCCAATCATGAAGTACTTGTCATCACGAACAAGAACTGGGGACCCAATGGTGTAAGGTGCATGTTCCACCCAACCATGTGGTACCCGAAGGACCAACCCCCATGCTAGGAGATAGTAAAAGAGCTTCCTAGGCAAAACCTACAACCTCTAGACATAGGCAAAAACAATACTAAACTACACAAGTACAAAACTTACACAATGGTTACAATGCTTCCAGATAACAATGATCAACTACACAAAACAACTAATTGACTCACGGTTGTTATAGGAGGAGTGTCATCACAAAGTTGCATGGGTTACCCTGGCGAATCTTCCTAGGCTCTAGCCCCCATCTTGGGTTACCCTAGTGACCTCTTACGAAACCTGGCCCCACATGCAATCCAATGCGGAATTGACTATCTTTCCAAAAAAAAAGATATCGATCATGCCATTCCAGGCCTTCTCGTCTCATCCCAAGTCTTTATTAGCCCTTGATTCCATGAGCGAGGCATTAACAAGAGTTAAGTGTTTAAACTACCCTTTTTCCCTAACATATTTATTTAATTTTCACTAATTAAACTAACTTTGCATGAGTTACCCTAACACCACTTTGTGTGTCGTGTGAGGCCCACCTCTATGCTACATCCAGTAAGTGAACTATTTTAAGTTTAATTATTGATTATGCCCAATGATACCATTGATGATAGGAGATTTAGACATTTGTGTTCATGTGATGGTTTGATTATCACTATGATACATCTAGTACTTGGATTATTTTGAGTTTGGTTATTGAGTTTGTTCAATTTGAATCTGAAAACTTAATGATGAAGGAATGAAACAAGTGGTGTGAACCAATCATGTTGCAATTAGATGAGTATGAAAATTAATGTTAATGAAAATGAGATAAGATAGGTGGCTAATGATTTTTCAATTATGTTATAGGATCTTTATGCTATACAAATTATGAAACTTGTGTGAATGCAATTGTGATTCAAATGATTTGATTATTATATGAATATGATTTACTAGAATGGATTAACGTGTGTATTGAGTGTGTAGGTACATTTTCCATGGCCAATGGAAATTGGAGGCAACTCTTGGGAACCCTATGTAAATTAACCAGTGAAACTGAGCTAAAGTCCATATGAAGGGACTATAGTTCTATCATGTAATTATTGATGTTATTTGTGAATGTTTTTAATTTGGTTTTTATTGCCACGTCAGTCCATCCAGGAGGTGAGTTGTCTATCCAAGTGGAAAAACTCGGATTTGAAATTTTAAGCACTTTTGGGGATTGAAAAGTGATATTTTTTTTAAGTTTTTTTATGGGTTTAAGTTCCCTAGGGAAAGTACCTATGGGTTAGGTACCTTTTTAGCTCAAAATCATGGGTCAGTCTCAAGATAGGGCACTCTTTTTGAGGCCTTAAAGAGGTTTGACGAAAATAAGGTTTGGAAAGTGGGGTTGGGACTAGTCCCTTTCCAATCCCACTTCTCCATCTTGTCTTGGAAGTATCCCAAGTCCTCACACATGTGTGAGAACACATAGGTGAGTGTGCCTCAGAGGGTGAATGGAAGGTTGACAAATGTCAACTCCCTATTCAAAGGAATTTAAACTTGAGTTTCTATAAAGAAAACTCAAAACAAGGGTTAGGGGATTCTTTTGCATTCTTGATTTTGGTTGAATTTTGGGGAAGTGAGGAGTTTGAAGGAAAAAGCTTGGAAAAGGAAGAGTTGTGTGGATCCTCAACCCATCTTTCCTTGAACTTGGTTTTAAGGTATATTCACCACTCTGGTTTTCTACTTCTTCATGTTTGTATTTGAAAGATTATATGTGTAGGTGAAAATATGTGCTTGAAATTTGATCTATTGTGTTGATCTGTATGTTTATTTCAAATTTCTCTTGGAGTATATCTTCTTGTGTTTTGTTTTGATGTATTATGTGTTATGGAAAAAAAAGGGTTGTGTAGGGATAGGCTCACCCAAGTTGGGAAGAGCATCCCTTGTTGGGGATGGTATGGAGTAGGAACCTCCATGGGGAAGTTTAATCCATCCTTAAGAGGAGAGGCTCAAAAAGGGTATGAGTACCCATATGTAATTGTGAAATGGTAGAAATGGTTTTGGGTGGTATGGGTTTTGGAGGAAGAGGAGATATTAAAGAAGGATTGCATGTGAAATGATGGGAGTATGATATGAATTATTCTTGTTGTTATTACTATGAGTCCCCATATGGAGTGTGTAGTCCACTCTCTATCCCCCACTTTGGATTCTTGATGGAATCCTAAAGTTATGTGAAAATCCCTTGGGTGGGTGTGAAAATAATTTTGTATCATGTGTGTGTAAATATTGTTTTGCTTGGTTTTGTTGTACCCGGTTTCCTCGGTTGCCTCCTAGCTTGGGGGAGGTTGGTTTTCCAACCAAAGGTTGGGAGGTGAGCACTACCTTGGCTATGGAAAAGTATTGTGTTCCTTGTACAGGTTGGAAGATTTGGGATATATACATATTTTGAAGAAATCATATCAGTTGTGCCTTTGAAGATTTGATGAAAAGGTTGTAGTTTTCATTAAAGTTTCTTGATGAACTTTTAGAGATGTAATGTAAAGGTTGTGAATTCAAAATGTTATATAATTAGTATGCGGTACTCTTAATCTACCTATATCTTTTTTATTCAAATGGCAATCTTATTATAACTTTCCACCCTTTAGGGAAATTCAAAAGAAGGAAATATGTGAATACATGTATAATATGTACTTTTAGGTGTTTTATTGTTCAATGTGTGGAAAATCCATGTAAAATTTGTACATGTTATTCATCTATATTATTCATCTATATTATTGTGCCGTTCTTTTGACATTAAGAACAAAACATTTTCTTTGCTACAAAAAAGAAAGAAATGTATACTAGGTTTTGACATAGTAATTATTATTCGACGTTAGAAATAAAATAAGAAGGGAAACTTCCACATTTATGTTATAGCTTGAGAAATATGGTATGAATCTTATAGGAGCTAAATGTAACGTGTTAAAAGAAATCTCATGTAATAGGAATACATGCAGTAAACTATTTTAGAATAATCTCAAGTGTAAGTCCATTAAAAATGTATTAATATCTGTAAATTTGCATTCCCTATCCAAAGAAGTTAGCTCTCTGTCACATGAGGAATAGAGTTATGAACATAAAGTCTATTTCCTAAAATAGTAAGATTAGAGAGGCATTTAGAGTTACAGTACCCTTTTAAGAACTTTTATACTCATCTGGCATCTAGGAGACTAATCTTTAAACGAAAGAAAGAAAAAAATAAAATAAAAATAAAATCTTTAATACAGCCCATGGTTTAACTACTTAGGTTAGAGAGCAAATCTATGTATGTTCCTTTCTCACAGTTAATATAAACCCGAGGATATCATTGCATCTCTCATAGGTCTAGTATTTTCCAATAATATACTAAAGGACACTCAGCTCCTCAATGTTTGTTCATGGACAAAGTGGGTAGGGATGCATAGAACATAGCAGACGGTGAACAACAGGGATAAGTAAATACATTGATGAAATGGATAGAAAAATTATGGGATAAAATAAACCCAAAAAAAAAAGAGTCACTGTCCCCTCCAATTTCAACACCCATAGTGAAGGCTTTCTATTAGGGAAATAAGTATAGCTCTGCCAAATCTGCTTCAATGAGCATTTAGGAGAAGCTGGAAGGATGGTGAGGAAGGTGAGATAGTATACATGTTCACTCGCCAACCAAAGGTAATTTGATGCCTTAAGAACTAGAACCATTAACGTTGCAGCTGTTACAGTGATGATTAAGTCGTATACAACATAAAATGAAGAAATATATCACCATTTGTTTAGCCCTGTGTGGTTGCTAGGTCCAACCTTGGTAGTCTAGTCCCTGTGCAAGTCCTCAACGTACCCAATAGCCACAATCACCATCTTTACCTTGAGCCTGTGAAGGAGAAACATAGAGTTGGGCATCAGATGGTAGCCATAGTAAATAAAAGAAATGTAATAAGGAAAATCATTGGAAGCAGATCGATCCATTTAAAAAAATATATGCCTAGCTCAAACAGATATTTATCTCCTATAGGTTTAGACCAACATATATATATATATATATATATATATATATATATGTAAATAGCAACGCCAATAGTTACAGGAGACTCACAGCCGACTGGGGGTTCCAAAGGACTGAGCAAAGACATTATATCCTGTAGTCATTAAACCCCAGGATTATTGTGTTGAGTGGAGTGTGGTAGGATAAAGCATAATAATGGAATAGCTCACGAATAGTATACCATGTTGATAAGCGGATAGGTATACTTTCCCCGCAATGTTTAAATACACACTTGCACAGGATAGTATTAGCTTGGAGTATTGTTGATAATTGACTACCCGTGCCTTACATCTCAATGACTTATCGCTTTAGGGATAAATAGGCTCATCTTCAATTTACGTCCCCTTAGCACTTGCACTGCCTATGACATTTCATTTTTTTTCCAAATCAAGTTTTCTACATCTCTCATTTGGGAACATATGAAATGAGCTCATCACTCCAGTTTGGTCAATCGCAGAAGTAGGTATTATCGGCAGGAGCAAGCCGGTGTGCTTGTCACGAGATTCATATCTTTGAAGATGTACACTCATTTCGTGAGCTATCATCTTGTCATAGACCGCATTAACACTGAAGTTTGTGCTCCTATTCATCCCTCTGGTAGGCGTCTCCCTTTCATCTGAAAATGGCAGCACTCTCCCTATGCCTTTGGATTGCATAGGAGATTGCCACTCTTGCATTGAAAATAAATAAATAAATAACTTGGAAAATGTCCTCTCTTCCTGCTACACTCCCTCCTAAAAGCTCCATTTCTGGTAACATCCTTTGTGCGACCTATACTGTTATTGCACAACCATACCTCTAATTTCAAAAGTTTATTGGCTAACGAATGGTTCTTGAAAATAGCTTGGGCAAGAAGCTCTGCTTGGTAAGGGATCTGACAGTGGGAGGTGGCGTGTGCAGTAGCTTATAGATTTACGCAGTTGATTAGACCACTCCATACCATAAATATTATCCTTTGTGGCATGGGAGGTGAGGCAAGGGATAGGCTGTGTCACGGAAGCTTTTTAGTAAATTCTATGACCTATTAGAATGTATAAACTTGAACCTTATGGATGACCAAGCAGCCCCGGATAATGGGAAATTTGTCTGTAAGTTTATGAATAATATTGTGAAGTCCTTCAAGTTTTGTAAGTAGTATCTTTAACAAAAGACAAAAAAAAAAAAATCATAAATTATTAAATAGTTATCCTTTCTCGGGTGAGGCGTAGGAGTATGCGGAATCTTTAAAATTTATTTTGTCATTTTTCTCTTCGGTGGGACCCTAACACTAGGCGTGTGATTTGGGGTGCATAGTCAAATTTTACTGGAGCCGAAAGTGTAAACATAATAGTTTTGTAAGGCATTAAAGATAAGAAATTTAATTTAATGGTATGTTAGAAATCCCCATTCAAGACCCCATGCATAACTCTTAACAAGTCTTATCATGGGTCATATAAATACTTATCCTTTAATCATGAGTAAAAAAAGAGTCTATTCTTAAGAATAAGATAATTTAAAATAAGAAAAAAAATACTCGATACTATTAGTATTACCTTTTTAAAAGGAGACTCTTCTTTATTTTGACTTTATGTTTTTTAAGAAATTCCCACTAAAATAAAAGATATGAAAATATACATGTTTTATTATTATTATAATATATAGCCTTTCATATATTATATTTAAAATAATAAAATATAATAAAATAGATATTATGTAAACATGAGCAATAAATATGTATTTAATTATATTCACAAGTATATACATATATATAGGAGATAGAAACTTAATTAAATTCTCTTTAAATCGAGCTATAAGAAATTAAAAATATAAATTATAGAATGGGTAATCTTAATCATAAGATAGGGTGATACATTTATAATCGATTATTTAATCTTAAGATGATAATTCATAGAAATCAAGGAGTTGCAAGTAATTGATTTGTTAATTTTGAGGTTTTGAGAAAAAGAAAGGAGTATGATCATTTTTTTTTTGTGTACATTAAAATTCCAAAACAATAAATTTCTTAGAAATAATGTAGGATGGAAGTCATGCGAGTATTGTATCCAATTGAAAGGAAAGGATCAGATAATGGTTGTGTATTGTATATTAAGTGAGTTGTCGATGTTGACTTTGTTAGAAGGGGGAGACCTTTTTAAGTCTTTGCTTAGGTCCCAAGGAACCACACCTCCAGGAAAATATTTTTCCAAGGAGAAAGGGGTAATTCAAGTGGTGTTAAATTAAGATCATGAGCTATTGAATTTTTTTATGGGTGATGTTAATATGTTGAATTGTGAGCTAAGTCTAACCCTAGTATCCTTACCACGTCAAGGTAATTATGGGACCCATATAATATAGTTGATAGAATTATGTTGTTCATCAATTAAGGGTGCTCACATTGGACTTCATGCACTTGACTGAGTTTCCTCTCACTCCTCACAAGTAGCATGTCAACAACGATGTTACACATTCAACATCTCCCAATGAGCATAGTTTGCAAGCGAGTGTTTAAAAAAAAAATGTTAGATGCATTTTTGGCCTTAAGTGCAAATTTTGGGCATTACATGTCGGCCCTCATGGAAAGCCACTCCCCTATTAACAACCTAAGGGATCAATTCTACTAACATAGGGTAAACCAGGTGCACATTACAAATACCAACTTAAAACAATGTACAACACAACCTGTTCATAGAACCAGGTGACCATACTTGATAAAATACCACATGCACTACCCAAGTTATTTCAAAACTAAACCAACATAAGTTGTAGCCCCACCACAAAGGAGACACATCTGGAAGTCTTACATAAACAGTAACTCAATTTTCCCTAACAACAAGAATGAGAGAAACGTAACTTTAAAACAATTTCAAGCAAAAGATAAAATATAATATTAGGATATTCTAAATCCAAATAAGGCAATTACATATTGCATGTGAACAATCAAAATAATGCCTTGCTCAATTATTTCTAATTTGAGACAATTTCATTCATAGGATAAGAACAAATCATAACTAATTGTTTAACTCTATAATTCCTCAATTACCCATTACCTGAAAATAACTAATCTTATCATAAATTCATTTGCAATCAATAAGAAACATAAATAAAAATATCTTTTTTAAAAATTTCATTTCATCTGAAACAAATAACCATTTCCCTTAAAATCATTCCCTTATTGAATAACTACTTGTGCATTTGACAAGCAATAATAAATTTAAATCTAAAGGTTTACTTTGGTTTCCCAATAATATTTAAATATAAAAATCCCATTTCCCCATTGAAATCATTTCATTATAAAATAGCTACTTGGACATAGACATGCATCTCTATTAATTAATATTCACTTAAATAAAAATGTGTTTCTATATAAATTTAACATCCATTTCTCATATTTAAATATTCATTTATTTAACCATATGCACATTATCCATTTTCCTTAATTACACAAAATGATCAAAATCATTTTTATTTTTTTAAAGTAAAATCATTTTATTATAAAATCAACATTTGCATCTAATAAAATAATCTTAAAATCATTATATTTAACCATAAATATATATATTAAACACATATATAATTATATACTCAACGTATATACAACTATATATATATACATATTTAAATATATATTTATAAAAACAATTTAAATTATAAATCATTTAAATATAACCCAAACATTGCCAATTAACTATGCAAATAAAATATACATATATATATAATATATATTATATATTAAAAATAATATATAAAATATATATATACATATATTTTATTAAAATTATAAAAATCATAAATATAAATATATATGCATATATATATTTATATAATATATATATATAATATATATTTTTTTTATAGGTAAGTGTTGTCAAGGGGACAACTCCCATCAAAAGAGAGAATAGATGCATGCCCTTGCCATTAGGGGTGCAACCAATGACTACCCACATTGAACAGTTCACAACTACTTCGTACATAATAATCATTGAATCCTTTTCTTCGAAGAACATAATGTCATTTAGATAGAGGGAAGAGATTTCTTCCGCTTGACTTCAATCCAATCCAAATCTATCTTAGAGGCGGCAACTGAATCAGTACACCCCACCCTATTCTTTTCTTCCTCATTATGTATGGTTGTAGGAGATGTAGAGGAGACTTCAACACTTTCATGGGTGATCGGCTGTGTAATCGTTGAAGCAACCAAGGAGGCTTTTGTAGTGCTTGTATTAGAACATTTTCCTTGCAAAATGGCAGAAGGAGAGGATGAAAAAGTGTTGGCTACCTCCAAGGGTGGAGACGAAGTAGTAGTTAGAACATCATTTTATTTTGAATCTGACTCTATCTCAAGATTGTTACCATTCACCAAGGAGGACAAGATAGGAGCCGAACTCTGAACCATGGGGGAGGAAGGAGTTGCAAGCTTCAAAGGAGGAGAAATTGCATAGTGGCGAGATTCGACCCCTTCCCACCATGAGGGTTTGAAATTAGGAGCTAAATTGGCATGCTCCCCAAAACGTCTTCTTTTACACTCAGCGGTACCATGGTCTGTAGCAAAGCAAATTCAGCATCTGAATGCAATATTTTTATAATCTACTGACTGGAACCATCGTCTCTTACCAACTTTAAGAAAAATTTCTACAAGGAGACCCTTTGAGACATCCATCTCAACACATAAGCATGCAAAGGTTGAGTTTTTGTAGTTGATTGTCTCCTTGGAGAGGCAAAAATATTTCCCCAGACCATTGCCGATTGCTTTCAAACAATCAATTTCCCAGAACTGCAAGGGGAGGTAGGGTAAACGAATCCACAGGAATGTCGTTGAAAAAGTCTCTGTTGAATGAGGGGAACCAGGATTTCATGCATAAAAAAATGCCTTGGAAAAACCACAGACCAATTTTGAGCACCATTTCTTTGTCTTTCGTAGATTCGAATTCTAAGATGAAAAACCCTTTTGCGCATGGATAAATACTAATTTCATTTTCCAGATAATCCTTCTAGTTTGCATCAATCCATGAATGAAGATCACAGAGTTTAGGCCAGACCTTTGTGAACCGACATATCAAAGCATGATCCACCAAATAATCTTCCCTGTCACAGGAAAAGTTGTCAAGAGAGATCTCCAAAGCAGAGCATGTGTGTCAAACAGTAAAAGGGGGACTCAAAGAGGCGCTTCCATGAGACAATTGGGGATCAGGATTGCGCGTTGTAAATCCAGTATCCTGCATGCTAGGGTTTCCCCTCACCTCATGGCGAATGTTGCAGGAGAATGCGAGTGCACGACTAGGGCATCCAAAAAACTTTTCTTATCACCAACAACACCCAAATTTGAATTGCCAGTCATTGCTATGTGATGAACACTGTCGACTGGTCTCTTTGTGTCATCTTCCAATTCTGAACCACCATCGCTTGCCCTCCATGAGCTATCCAACGGGAGAGCAGAAAGATGGAGAAGGTTGCCGCTCCCCACCTGCAAATGCCCCGGCACAAAAGTCTTTGTTTTCAGGGCTTGACAAAACCGAACTCGCATATCCAATGCCCTCCAAGCCATGGTTCATCACTAAGGAGCACGCACAGAAATCCTAATCGGAGGTCACAGTTGTGAAATATTTTGGAGCAGAGGGATCCATCGCAATTTTTTTCCAATTTAAATTATATATATATAATATATAATAGAATATATATATTTAAAAATTATATTATATAAAAAAACTTTGAAGAAAAACAGACCCCAACGCAAGGGACGTAGGGTCCACCCTGATGGGGGCGGTTGCCACACAGCCTCCCCCTGTGGGGGTGACTGTGGTGGGAAACATTGTTACCTGTGAAGGCAGCGGCACTGCCTACCACAACAGCCTCCCCATGGGCGGTTGTGGGGGCAGGCCCCAGCCTATTTAATATAAATAATTTTTTTTTCTATATATATATTTTAAAAAAAAAACAATAATATCCCCTATTTCTGGTAATTCCCAGAACAAAAAAAAATTGACATACAATTTTTTTTTTTATATAATTTTTTTTTTGCACAGAAAATATCCCAGCATCACAACATACAAATTTTATATATTAAATATATGAGTATATATATATATATATATAATCAGAATATATGTATATATATATATATACATAAAAATTCCCATTTACAGTCAAATTGGACAAATCTTTCTACAGAAAGAACTTCAATAAATTTCAATTTCTAAATTATAATGGAAAATTTTTAATTCCAAACACAAAGGTTAACAAAATTTTCTTTGGTTTCTCTTTCAATTTTTCTATTGTTAAAATTTGATTTGCCAGAATTTTTGTTGTTTTCTTTTGTTTTCTCTATAGAAAATCTGAGAATTTCTCCATTTTTTTTCTATAGCTCTATTTTTCAAGAATTCACAGCAAGCTTTCAAAATTTAAAATCCAAAACTTCAAAACAATAAAACAAGAAAGAACCTATGTTCTGAAGTCTGAAGAAATACAATTTGATGTTGTGCTTCCTTGCCAAATCCAAAATTCCAGATCCTCCTTCCAAAAATCTCTACTTCCAGACCAAAAAAGTATGAAATATAGAGAAAATCTCCCTCTATTTTAGCAACCAAAAAATATCAGATATATATATTTTTTTTTCAAAAATAAATATCTCCTTTTTTTAACAACAAGATTTTTCCAAAAATAACTATATCCTCTCATTAATTTTTCAAGATATTTTATTTTTCAAAAAATAAATATTTCCATTCATTTCCTCAACACTTAGTCAAAATTTTACAAATATGTCCCTTTCAACCACCATAGATATTTTCTCATGCATTTACAAGATATTTTTAAATAATTTAAAACAAAATTTCATTTCAACTAAATTTAAATCTCTTAATTTATGCACTTTACAAATACAATTAAACTATTAGCTTAATAAATATAATTGACTAATCTATTTACCCAACAAAATAGATTTAGTTAATTAATTTATTTACTTAATATAATAAATTTAACCACTAGAATTAAATTACTTTACCACATAAATTTAATTTAATTAATTAAATTAAATTAAAGCTTTTAACCATTTTAATCTAAAATAAATAAATAACATTTAAAACATACAATCATTAATCTTCGCATATACTTCCCACCGATAATAAATTATCAAAACATCAAGAACGACATGACTCAGCAACCAACAAGACACAAACTAATGACACACTATGACAGGGTTGTGGTTTGACAAGGGAACCCCATTACTATCTCCCAATCAACAAAACCGTTGGGATATGGACATGCTCAAACCTGTGACCAGGTGGAGATAATGTCCTATGCCTACAATCATGTAATCAAGACGAATGTCGAACATGCATAAAATTTAGCAGACACACCATGAAGAGAAATCGCAGAATCACAGAGCGCTCGCATGCGAGTGATGTAATCATGTCCCCTTCACCAATACAGTCACATCAAGACTAACGAAAATAAAGCATCATTAATCAACAGATAAGCATATAGCAATATTAACAACTATGCTAATCAAAAGCATAACATAAAACATAACATCCATATAGTGCATCATCTCATCACAGTATAACATTCACATCACTCTAAAGCCAGCTATCATAAGGTAATAACAAATATCATGGTCTATCATAGTAAAGGTATTGTCTAACAACATATACAAATCTAAACCCATAGTAGTAACGACTAGAGGGGCACTACACCATTAGTTTCCTAGGACAAGGTTTGTATGCCAAATACTATGGGGGGTGTTGGGCTAAGAGACATGGTTCTCCAAAATAAGGCATTAGGATCCAAGCTTGTTTGGCATATTTACAAGGAACCGAATGCCAAGTGGTGTCAAATCATGAGATACAAGTATTTGGATACCTTGGAAAGTGAGCGCATTTTTACAATAAAATACCCCCAATCTGGTTCCAAGACTTGTAACTTCATCATGTCTTGAAGAATATTATCCCTCCACATCTCTCTTGGGTGATCCACAATGGGAAAAATGCTTTATTCTAGGATGATGCATGGAATGACCATCAACCTTTACGATCTCTTCAAAATTGGGGAGTGATTTTGATGGTCTTAAAGAGGTTGTGGGGTACTAAAGTGGTGGATTACCTATCTGTTAATGTGACTAACTACCCACCCATAGTTAAATGGAGATCTTTTGAATTTCTTCCTATTTTGACCCAACTCAAGGTTGATCTTTGTAAATAACTTGAGAAGAGACAAATTTTGTATTAAGACTATGAGGATGAAATCATTTGGACCAAATAACCTTCAAGTGCCTACTTAGTTAAAGAGGGTTATAGACAATTGGTTGACAAGGTGGATGTTGTTGATTGGCCTCATCATTTATGTTGGGGCCCAACAATATTGCCCAAAGTAGGTGCTTTCTCCTAGTTGGCTTTGAAGGATAGAATCCTTACAGAAATGCAGTTAGATCACTTGGGGATTACCCCTCTTTTTCCTCAAGTGTTCTCTGTGGAAAATTTTATGAGTCTTTTGATCACCTTTTTCTATCTTGTGACTATGCCCAAACTTGTTGGTTGTGGCTCCAGAATAAGCTTAGTTGGGTTGGGCCATTATAGGGCTCTCTCTTTAAACATTTTCATAGTCAAGGCCCTCTCTATATAAAGGTTCACTCTTTAAATGTATATGGGAGATCTCAGTCCCTCCATTCTTATCTAGTCAATATGGATCGAAAGGAACAATAGAATGTTTAGACAAAAGATCACTACAGTTAATCAAACTATACAAAAAATTGAAACCTACATCTCTAAATTGGTGATGTCTCATGTCTTGAAGGTGCAATATAGCCACATGGTTTTTACTTCTTGGGATGATCAATCAACTACTAAAATCTTGGTTCATGATTAAGGCCCCTGCAAATAGAGGTTCTCTTCAAAATGATAAGTCTATCAATCCAAGGAAGTTGGTTAGATGGTCTCCTCCGAAGAGGGATTGGATCAAATTGAATTTTGATGGTGCCTCGCATGGTAACCCTGGCTATTCTGCAGTGGGGGTTGTGTTGATAGACAGTAATGGTTTGGTCATTAAGGCTGCATGTAAAGCATTGGAATAGGGTACAAACAATGTGGCAGAATTTTTCACCTTAATATTAGGGTTAGAATTGGCAATAAACAGTAAGGTCTCTTGTATTAAGATTGAGGGTGATTCTCTAGTGGTGATTGGTGCTCTAATCAAAAAATAACAAGGCTCCTGGAATCTAAAATATCTACTAGATAATGCACTACAGCTACTAGAAAAAAATGAGGCTTATCAATTTCAACACTGCTTCAGGGAATACAATTTTGTGGCAAATAAACTTGCCAACAAGGCGATTGATTTTTCTCTTCCTACCACCATTTTATCTCCTGCTGAATCAACTAGATTTTTGTGCTAATTTTTGTTGGTTTTTCGCAAACTTATGGTGATAAATATCTCTTTGGATGGCAGTCCCCGTGATGTTGTCCTCACTTGGCCTTGGTATGGTCTCCAGGACATTCCTGATGTGGCTATCTTTTGGATGGTCCCTTTTACATCCTATTAACCACCTTTTGGGCCATTTGGATGTTACTTCCAGATTATGAGATCTTTTGTATGAGGACGGTCACCTTGGCATCCATCTTGGTACATTTTTTCTATGTTTGGGAAGGCTACCATGACATCCACGTGTTCTTAGGGATCTTGGATGGTCTTCTTGATGTCTTGCTAAGAGTTGACTGCCACTATGTCTGGATGGTCCCCATGACATCTTTAGACTTTAAGTTTTGAGACGGTCCACATGATGTCCACTTGTTTGCATATATTTGGGACGGTCACCATGATGTCCATCTAGAATTATGGGAATTTCTTGGCTCAGATGGTATGTACAACATTGGCTGAGCTAGTGCTTGGGACAGTCCTCTTGACATCCTTCTGAAAGTATGATTTGGACATTACATGGATTGTATTCATGACTTCTAATTGCATGTGAGTTTATAGAACTATGATTTGGACATTACTTGGATGGTCTTCATGACATCTAATTTCTTCCATGCTAGGATGGTCTTCACAATGTCCAGTTGGAAATAGTCACTTTGCTTGACTTCTATCAACTCGAATTTTATTTTTACTGGTGGTCTCCACGACACATATAACTTCTATTTAATGGGAATTGTAGGTTGGTTTTGTGTAAATGGTCACCTCGACGTCCTTTTGCACTTGTCCCTTGGTATTTATTGTAAATCTCAAGCAATTCGCTTGGATGTAATTTTGGGTGGGGTATTTTTTGTACATTGCTTGAAAGACATTGTAGCTATTTTTAAGCAGCCCATGGGAGCACAGATCAACGATTTATGTAAGACCTATGTATATTGGGGCCCTCATTTTTGGGATGTTTTTGTAATGAAATTTTGTAAGTAATTGAGCTACAACTAAAGGTTTTCTTCCTAGTTCTTTCCTGCTAGTATGCTCTTTTGAACCAGGCTCTGTAACATTTTATTTAAATTTAATAAAAATGTATAGTGGCTATGCCACTTTTGTTTTAAAATATATATATAATATAATATATTATATTAAATATTTTAATATAATACAATATATGATAATACATATAATACATTATTGTAATACAATAAATTATATAATAATATAATATATTTGTATTACAATAATGTATTTTATATTATATATTATATATAATACAAACAATGCTCACACATAACATATGGGGGTCAAGTCCCAGACCCGACCAAATTAAAAAATGCCTACCTAAATGAAACATATATCTGTTTTGAAATGGATATCCATTTTATAACAGATATCCATTTTGAAATATATATATGTTTCAAACAGATATCTATTTAGGTTTGGTGTTTGCTATGGAACCATGTACTTTCTACCCAAGCCTAGAAAAAGTCAAAGAATATTTTTGCATTTTTGACCAAGTTCAAAAAAATTATCTATGAGAAAACTAATAGATTCAGGTGTGCAAGTAGTCTTTTTGGATGTAGGATGCAAGATGGTTAGATGTGTTATGGTGATTGCTAAAAGTTTTAGATTTGGCACATTGCATAAGCTTAATGCATTACACTATTGAGTGCAATAGTAATTTTATGAAAAGAAATTGTGTGGCTACTTCATTGGAAGAGGTGAGGGTTTCATCTTCAGTAGACGGTCATAGCTTCTAGGTACCCCAAGGGTGCTCTTTATTTTGAATCAAAGTTACTTGCAAAGAAGACTATGTTATGGCACCACAAACTTGGCCACATTAGCGAAAAGGGTATAAAGATATTGAAAAATAAAAACCTTTTTGAAGGGTTGACTAATTGTAATCTTGATTTTTATTTTTGTGAGCATTACATTTATGGGAAAGAAACTATGTTCAAATTTACTTATCATAAATCTTGTGATGTATTGGATCTTATTCATTCTGATGTGTTTTGTCATATAGATGTTTCTTTGATTGGAAATTCTATATATTTATTTTATTTTTTGATTATTATAGTAGAAGGACATGGGTATATTTTATAAAGTAAATTTGAAGTTCTTAGTCAATTTAAAGAATTTAAATCAATAACTGAGTTATTGATTGGAAGAAAATAAAATGTTTGAGGACTAATAATGGTAGCAAATTTTTCTCTATTGATTTGATAGATTCTTTAAATATTATGACATTTTGAGACAAAAGACAATTATATATTCTCCATAGCATAATGGAATTGCAAAAAGAATGAATAGGACACTAATGAATAAGGTTAGGAGTATGTTGAGTGCTGCTAGTCTAGAACAAAGGTTTTGGGTTGAGGCATTAGGTATGAATGATGCAAAATCCTAGAAGATAGATGAATAAATGATAGCTTTAAAAAATAATAATACATGGGATCTTGTACCATTGCTTGAAGGATGAAAAATTATTGTTTTCAAATGAGTGCTTAAGAAAAAAATGTTCTAGATAGACATATTGAGAAGTACAAAGCAAGATTGGTTGGGAAAGGTTACTCTCAGGTTGAGGGTGTTGATTACAATGAGATATTTTCTCTTGTTGAAAAAGTGACATCCATCAGATATTTCTTTCTATTGTTGCTTCTTATGATCTATAGGTTGAACAAATGGATGTAAAAATGGATTTCCTTCATGGAGATTTGGAGGAGGATATTTATATGACATAGCTAGAGAAATACATGGTGAAAGGTAAAAGTAATTTAGTTTGTAAATTAAAAAAAATTGTGTATGGTCTCAAACAAAGTCCTAGGATGTGGTACAAAAATTTGATACATATGCATTGAGTTTGGGATTTAAGCATTTTAAATCATATCATTGTGTTTATTATAAATTTGATAGTGATCATTTGCAATTTATTGCATTATATGTTGATGATATCTATTGGTAAAGGGAAAGGTATGATTTTAGCACTAAAGTATCAACTTGCAGCTAAATTTGAAATGAAAGACCTTGGTGCAACTAAACACATTCTCAAGATGGAAATTAGAAGAGATAGAGTGAACAAAAAGCTATGGCTCAACTAGAGTAAGTATTTCAATTTAAGTTTACAGGTTTAACATGCATCATTGTAGACCATTATGTGTTTCTTTAAATTTCCCAACATCAACATCAAAGATGGAAGACATGAGTAGATTCTATTATCATAGTAGAGTTGAAAGTTGATGTCTTTTATGGTCTACACAAGACCAGACATTTCCCAAGTAGTGGGATTTCTTTTCAAATATATGTCTAATTTCCTAGTATAATTCATTGGGATGAACTTAAAATATTCTTCAAATATTTTTAGATTACCTCATAATATTCCTTGTGTTATCATTATAATATGGTGGGAGATGGAAATCCCTTTGATATTCATGGTTATGTGGATTCAAACTAGGAAAGTGATATAGATGGAAAAAGATTCACCAATGCTTATGTGTTTACTTTATTTGGTGGTGCAATCAGTTGGATGAGTAAGTGACATGCTATGGTTTCTTTGAACTCCACTACTGAAGTTGAATATATGGTAGCTACTCACATGTGTAAAGAATCCATTTGGCTTAAGAGAGTATGTTTAGATATTGGAATTAAACAAGGTACGATGACAATTTATTGTGACAGTTAGAGTGCAATTTTCCTAGCTAAGAATTCTACATTTCATGCCTAAACCAAGCACATTGATGTATAGTAACATTTTATTAGAGATATAGACGAGGATGGAAGGGTGAAGTTGGTTAAGGTAGAGAATTTGATGAATGTTGTAGATTCTTTAACTAATCATGTGAGCAAAGAAAAGTTCATATGGTGTTCAAAGTCTATGGGCCTCACAGCCCCTGGTGATTAAATTTATATGGTGTTGATACTCCCTTTTCTCTTGAAAGGTGTTCAATAAGTGGGAGAATGTTAGGAAAATGGTGTCTCAACCTTGAAATTATATGAGGTTACTGTTTATAGTAATTTTAAATTTAAGCACAGATTGGTGCAAAATTTTCCCTAAAGCTTCAAAATGGATAAATAAGCATCCTTGTAAAGTTTAATTGCAAGATCATGTATGAATTTGAAGATATTAAATTTTACATTTTTGAAAGTTTCAAATTCTAGTTTGGAGGCCTTAGAGGCATTTTTTAGGCCCAAAAGTGATCATAACTAGCAAATTTGGTTATAGTATGATACAACACTTTATGATCTTTCTGGTGGTTCCAACACTTCATCAATCAAACACTTTAATCAAAAAATTTGGCCTTTGGAAGTTGTGTCTCTTGAAATGGGAGATGTAAAAATGTGTTGGACACATAAATGAGTTGTAAAGGGGGAGTTACACATGGTGGTGTGTTTTTTGACATATCATATACATTTTTTATTGGAGGTAAGGATGAGCACCACTTTTAGGTGGTTTTAGCTCATGGTTTTGTAATATTTTTTAATGGTTAAATCATGTATTGTATCTCCTATATATTAGGTGCATGAGATGGAGGTTGGGTGTAAGAGTCTTGTAGCTATTGAGTTGTCCCTAGATATCTAGTTTGTGACACTCATGTATAAGAAAGCTTTCTCTGCAAGTATATTTTAATTTTGTTGATTTCTGAATAATATACTGTATGACTTTTGGAGTGTGGGGTTTTTCACTCGAAAGGTTTTCCCCCACACAAATCACTATGTTGTGGTACGAATGTTGTTCATGTTTTTTTTTGTTTAATTTTTTATAATTGTTCATATTTGAAAAAAATCATAACCCTCCTCTCAAGATTAGTGTAGGAAGTTGTTCCACTACCTTAGCTTCCTTACACTTGTTCTTATCTCATGTAATGATAAAATATATATGCCAAGCCGTGTTATCCTTTTGGTCAAATAAACTTGATAGTTGATAAAGTAAGATCATGTGAGAATAATTATGGGAAGTGATGAGAACGAATCCATTTCAAATCTTGTCAAATAGATCTTTGAAATGATATATCAATTTGGATATATCTTTCAACTAACCACCTAGTCATATCTACAAAATTAAAAGTTGTAGACAATGGTATAAGAATATTAGGAAATAGATGAATATGGAGAGAATGAAGGAAAATTTCCCATAGTTCCAATTAAAGTATAAGAAAAATAACAATATATATTCCTTAAGGAGTGTCACCCCTAAAGAAGTTTTTTTCCACTCTCCTTGATACCTCCATCATTGCCAATGCCTTATTCTTGCAATCTTCATAAAATTTATCATCTCCTTCATCTCCACTACTACTACCAAATATCTAAATTTGTATCCCTTTTCTCAAAATACTACAATGTATGTTGCTTCCCCTTTTCCTTTAAGCTATAGATGTTATCACATTCCACTTCATTCTCGTCCTTTATATAGTAAACCATTCCTTGTACTTGAAAATTGTTTTTAAGACTTTAGTCAATATGTGCTTCTCCCACCCACATTAGTATAGGTTCAATGTTGCTTAATTTTCTTAGTGAGATCAACCTTCTCCTTTTTCTTTCAATAAATGGGATATCTTGATGTCTTCAATTTTAAAAAAGGATGGTGTGTTCTATCAATCCCCAAATATAGGTACACAAATATTCTAAGTTGTTGACTTATTATAGGAACTAGTAACAATGAATACTCATCTTCCAAAACTAACATAATTCCCTTAGAAAAGATTTATTTTTTAGACTAAATACCAGTTGTTTAATTCCATATAAAACCCACTAGAAGAGCTCATAAATAAAACTTTGAAGAAAAGAAGTCAAACTAGTCATAAATTTCTCCATTCATAAATCCAAGCATTTGTCCAAAACAAAAACAAATAGAAATCTACATTATGTGTCTGACTAACAAATTCACTAGAAATAAAGTCCCCTCCTTAGTGTAGCTCCCCCTGTGAGCAATCTTCATCATTCTACTATCACGACTATTTTCCAATGTTGTTAACACAATAATTTTTAACAATTAACATAGATATTCCTATTAACACAGACTAATTGCCACTACACCAAAGCTTAAGTTGTTAGTGAGGGAAATATCAAAGAGGTTAACGGGTACCAACGAGGGTTGAGGGTCCCACATGACAATAGTTTACTCCCCCAGTTGATAGGTCGATGGACATAGTCGACTACAAGATAGAAAGAGTGTCAAGAGTGGGATTCAAACCCTCCCCAACCAAGTCGTCGATTTTGTTAATACAAACCGACTGTCACTACACCAAACGCCTAAGCTATCAGTGAGGGTGACATCAGAGAGGTTAAGGGGTACCGATGAGGGTTGAGGGTCCCACGTGATAAAAATTCCATAACTAACTTATCAAAAATTAAAATCCATTTTTAGTGACCTACAAAATTGTTGTCCTCTAAATACTTTTATTAAGAAAAATATTAATTTTCTTGAAATGATGATGTTGAAGTGTTGAAAATTGGAGATAATTTGTGCGAATGAAATGAAAAAAGAAGGCATTGAAACAAATAGAAAATTAGATTTGAAGAGGGGCTTCAACCAAGAGAAATCTAAGATGGAAAAATAACTCTAAAAGAGTAATGTTTGTGCATTTTCTTACCACTGTCTTGCAATCCAATTTATATTCAAATTTTGTTACATGGAATTTGAATATAATAAGATGATGTTATAGATTGATTCTTTTTTCTTATAATTAAAAATAAAATCACTTTTCATAATATAATTATAATGAATGCAAGACCACTCAAGGGTTAGATGTCTCTAAACATTTTTTTTTGTTTTTTTTTTATCCCAACCAAAAATAAAGATATTAGATCATTAGCGAAGCTTATAGAATAATAACTATTTTCAAGTTGTTTCTTTGCTACTAATTAAGTTCCCAACCTCTTATACTATGTTGGATTCTTGAACTACTTCATTTCAACATTAATTTTCCATGCCACTAAATGAAGATGATGAAAAATCATTCAAAAATAAAACACAATAAAATTAATTAGGAATGATGTCAACTCTACCATTGCATATCTTAGGATAAGTTTTCAATTTACTGTATCTTTATATATGAAAATGAATCATCATAAGATAAACCTTATGGTTATTTTTCTTGAAGATGATATTCAATGAATATTAAAAAAACACATAGCTTAACCAACATACTAATGACATAGCCTATAAATTAATCAATACTATTTTTTAAACATATTGCATGATTAGTAGATGATGTTCATATTAGGAAAAGTGTATAAATGCATGGTCCAAGAAAATGTATAGGAATGTGTTCATATAATGATAATAAGAGGGGATAAATGTGTGAGAATGTGTGTATAAAGATAGGTAAAAGTCACCAGAACAAGCCCAACGACACATAAGATTGCACCATTTGTTGATATATACATGCATTAATAAATTTCATTAAAATGGGCACAAAATTCAATGGGAAAGGACATAGGTAAACAAATTATGTCATTATCTCCACATTGAGGTGCATGTGAATCCTAGAATCATCATGCATCTCAAAGTATGTAGCATTGACAAACATGCATGCAAACTAAATGTTCAAATCATAAAAGGGTATCATGGGGGTCCGCACAAAGTAATGGTAAAACATGTCATCGTGTAGGTTCATCCTTTAACATTCACTCTTCACAAAAACCTACAAAACAAAGGAAAAATATACCTTGCGTAGCTTGTATAAATCAAGTAGAAATAAGAACTCTAGAATTGAAATATTACTATCAATATTCATAAGAGAGAAGATAAAATAGGGTTAGATAAATTGGCATACGACAAATTCACCGCCAGCAATTCACCGAGGGAAAATTCACTGTCAACAATTCACTGTGGGAAAATTCACCGCCATGACAATTCACCGTGCGAAAAATTAATTGCATGAATTTTTGGCAATTAATTTTCTGTGGCGGTGAATTGTTGGTGGCGGTGAATTTTCCCGCGGTGAATTGTTGACGGTGAATTTTCCGTTGGTGAATTGCTGATGGTGAATTTTCCTAGAGCCAGATAAATTCTATATGTCTAAAAATTATAATGGTCCACCTCACTTGTACTTGATGAGTGAAAATGCATGAGGTGTTTGACATGTCAGACACTAAAAATAAATCTCTAAAGACACAACAAATTGTAGGAGACAAGAAAGAGTACATGAATATAAATAATTTAACTCCTACTCAAAAGGAAATTTATTGGTCAAGATTCAAATCCTTAGGAAAAAATTCTTTAAAAGCAAAAAATTAAAAATATAAATAATAATTTTTTTTTAAATTAATTAGGAATGTTGTCATAAATGTAGATAAAGCTGGAAAATATTATATATTATCATTTGGTCGTTCCACTTTATGGTCGATAACATATTATATTCAAATTTGGAAAATATGTGCACAATAATGTAGATCATGCTTAGTTTATCACGCTGAAAGGAAAGGCATTTATTGATTAAAGTGATTCATGAATGTTAAAAGGAAAATGTGGAGGTTCCACTTTTAATTTTAAATTGGGTTATTTGTGGAAGCACTAGCTAGGTATAGTGTGAATAAAACCATTATGATAAGCAGAAAAAGATGTTTGAACCACTTATTTTTAACTTTAATTTCCCATACCACTAAACAAAGAAGATGAAAAGTATTAAAAAACAAAACATAAGAAAGATGTCAACTTTACCATTCTATATCTTAATAATAGTTTTCAATTAAATGTATCTTTATATATTAAAATGAATCATCATAAGATAAATTTTATGGTTGTATTTCTTTAAGATGATATTCAATGAATCTTAAGAAATCATATAGCTTGACCAACGTACTAATGACATAGCTTATAAATTAATCAATACTAATTTCCAAAAGTATTACAATGGTATGGATTAGTAGATGATAGTCGTATTGGGAAAGGTGTATAAAGGCTTGTTCCAAGAATATGGGAATGTGTTCATATAAGGATAATAAGAGGGGATAAATATGTGGGAATGTGTGTATAAAGCTATGATGCAGGGCATCTAGTGGTGTGAGGGCAATCTTGCATCACCCAAAAATATGCTTTCCATTTATGTTCTTGTTGTTTGCTTTTTGTAGATGTTTTTGTATTTTTGGATACCCTTTTCATTGAATAAGAGTTTCCAAATTTCAAAACTATTTTTCTACTTTTTCTGCTCAACTGCTATTTTTAGTAGGTGTGAATTTGAAGGCGTAGGAAGACAGAAATTTATGGGAAGATTCAGGATAGAAAAATAAGCACTTTGGCAAAAGAATCAGGTCAAGATCATTCACGGTTTGAAAGTTATTCAAGTTCCAGTTTCTGCTTTTTTCCCTAAAAAACCTTTCGAGTCCAGTTTGAAGCACTAAACGGTTTCGGATGGGCCTAAAAATTTGTGGATCATCTTTTCAAGAGATTTCCGAAAAGGTATTATCATTGAAAATCTGACGGTCGGACTAAAAGTTATGGCTTCCAGAAGTTGGTGCATATTTTAGAAATGTGCTAATTTTCGAATGTGAATTTAAATTTGAATTTCAAATTGTAATTTTTGGCACCAAACAGCCAAAACTCATATCTCGAATGTTGTTTTTGGCTCCAAACCAAAAAGGGGTTATTTATGAGCTAGTTTCTTATTTTTGGGTAGTTTTTTGAGGAAAGAGTTTTCATGCTGCGAAAAGGGGATTTTCTATAATTTCTGTAATTTTCTGAAACTTTTGTAGCTTGCATGTATCATAGAGCTCGAGGATTTGGGATCCTCTGCATGTAAGAGTTCCATATTTTTGAATAAAATATTATTCTCTATTTTGTGAGTATTGTTATGTGTCTCGGGTTTTCTCCCTCGTCAGGTGGTATTAGAGGGGGTTTTCTCGAGCATGTGAATAGATCACCGATCATGAGGCAGTTTGCACCAGGACTGTGGTTGTGGGTTAAAGATCTTCAAGATACCTCCAAGAGTGATTCCTGGTAGGCGTGGTGGTGCCAGATGTGGCAGAAATGCTGGTGGAAGAGATCCATAGGTGACCGAGGGTTTCAGATCCCTCCAGAGATAAATTGATGCATTGCAAAAACAAATGAGAAGAGGGTTAAACCAGGGAAGGAGAGGAGAAAATGAAGATGAAGAAGAAGTGGAAGATACAGATGTAGAAGAGGAAGAAGAAGCGATTGATCAAGATCAAATGTGGCTGATTAGGGCCATTTTCAAGATCGGGAAAAGACCCAGAATAGAAGTCCCCAGTTATTCTGGAAGTTTGAACCTGGAAGAGTTGATCGACTAGATCAACGAGCTAGAAGAATATTTTGAGTATGAAGAAGTAGAGGACCCAAATCGGGTTAAGTTTGCAAAAACAAAGTTGAAGGGCCATGCCAATATTTGGTGGAAAGAGGTCTAGTTGGAGAGAAATCGAAGAGGAAAAGGAAAGATCAGTAGTTGGGATCACATGGTGGAGAACCTAAAGAAGCAATTCATACCAGTGGACTATGAGTTAGATTTGCTGAAGAAATTGCAAGGGTTGAGGCAAGGAAGTAGATCTGTGAAATAATACACAGAAGATTTTCACAAGATAATCATCAGAACAGGCCATGTAGAGGCCAACAAGGAGAAGGTAGCCTGTTATCTTAATGGGTTACAACCGAGCATTCAAGAGGAGCTAAGCCTGGTTAGAATGACCACCATTGAGGATGCATACCAGTTTTCTCTGAAAGTGGAGGAGAAGCTAAAAAAAAGATTTGATAGCAAACAAAAAGGACGAGGAGGTCAAAACGGAAGGGGTAGTGGAAGATCTTCTGGGAGCTGAAATGAGGATGAAAGGAAAAATGAAGATGTGGGTACCAGTTGAGGTCAGAAGAATGATAACTTCTACCGCCCTCGTGATCAAAATAGTGGTGATCAAAGAAGTAGAGGACGAGGAAGATCTGGGCTAGGACCCAGAAGAGGTGGTTTTAGAGGAACTTGTTTCCATTGTGGTGAAGAAGGGCATCGAGCCTATGAATGTCCATAACACCAAGGAAGGATAGATAGAAGGCCAAAAGGTCATGGAAGAGTTGCACATGCAGATGAGGAGGCTCAATCCGAGCATTTAGATGATGTAGAAAGGGGAGAAGACCTAGTGGCTAGAAGAGCCCTGGTGACTAAAGAGAAGGAACCAGAACAGAGGAATAATCTGTTTTGCACAAGGTGCAAGTGTGAAGACAAATGTTGTGATGTCATTATTGACAGTGGGAGCACTGATAATCTGGTGTCATAAGAGATGGTTACAAAGTTGAAGTAGAAAAGGGAAAAGCATCCACATCCATATCAGATTTCCTAGCTACATAAATACCACAAAGTTCTGGTCAATGAGCAGTGTTTGGTGAAGTTCAAGATCGGAAGCTATCATGATGAGGTACTATGTGATATCATTCCCATGGATGCATGTCACATGTTGTTGGGGAGGCCATGGCAGTTCGATAGGCGAGCTATACATAATGGCCATGCAAACACTTATTCCCTGATGAAGGATGGAGTCTGTCATAAGTTGAAACCCCTGAAGAAGAATGAAGAAAAGGTATGCAGTAGTGCTAGAATTTGTTTTGTTGATGGAAGGAAATATTTAGAAGGCATGAACCATGAGTGTATGTGTTATGCATTGATTCCTAGAATGGAAAAGGAAGATAGTGAGAAAGTGCCAGTAGAAGTTTTTGGACTATTGGATGAGTTTCAGGGGATTATTTATGATAATGTGCCTGAGGGTTTACCACCAATGAGGAATATCAGTCATCAGATTGACTTGATCCCTGGAGCCAGTTTACCAAATAAGGAAACTCACAGAATGACTCCTGCAGAAAATGAGGAGTTGAACAGACAAGTTCAGGAGTTGTTGAGAAAGGGCTTGATTCGAGAGAGTTTGAGCCCAGGTGTAGTACCTGCAGTACTAGCACTGAAGAAGGATGGGGAGTGGAGGATGTGTACAGACTCTCAGGCCATAAATAAGATAATAATCAAGTACAGATTTCCCCTGCCAAGGATGGATGACCTGATGGACTATTTGAGTGGAGCAAAGTACTTCACGCAGATTGATTCGAAGAGCAAATATCACCAGATCCAGATTCGAGAGGGTGATGAATGGAAGACTGCCTTCAAGACCAAGGAGGGCTTGTACGAGTGGTTAGTCATGCCCTTTGGGCTAACCAATGCACCGAGCACATTCATGTGGCTCATGAACGAGGTATTGAAAGAGTTTTTTTAGGGAATTTTGTTATTGTGTACTTAGATGATATTTTAATATTTAGTAAGTCCCTAGGTGAGCATTTGATGCATATTCATAGAGTCTTTGAAAATTTGAGAGAAGAGAAATTGTTGATTAATCTGAAGAAGTTTAGTTTTGTGAAGGAGTTAGTGTACTTGGGGTTTGTTGTCTCGAAAGAAGGTCTCAAGATGGACCCAAAGAAGGTGAAGGCTATTCTGGAATGGCCTACCCCAAGAACTGCTACTGAGGTGAGATATTTCTATGGTCTGGCCAGTTTTTATAGGAAGTTCATTAGAAACTTCAGTAGTATTTATGCACCCCTGACTGAAACAATGAGAGGGGATAGAAAAGAGTTCAAGTGGAGCACTAAAGCAGCGAAGAGTTTTGATCTGTTGAAGCAAAAGGTGACAGAGCAACCAGTTTTAGCCCTCCCAGATTAAAATAAGGTGTTTTAGGTGGATTGTGATGCCAATGGTTGTGCCATTGGAGCAGTGATGAGCCAAGAAGGTAATCCCATTGCCTATTTCAGTGAAAAGCTAAATGATGCAAAGAGAAATTACTCTGTATATGATCAAGAATTTTATGCAATAGTTCAAGCATTAAAGAAATGGAGACATTATTTGTTACCAAATGAATTTGTTCTATTTACTAATCATCAAGCATTACAGTATCTGAGTAGTCAAGGAAAATTAAATCAGAGGCATATGAAATGGGTAGAATTTTTGCAGAGTTATACCTTTGTTTTAAAGCATAAGAGTGGCAAGTCGAATAGGGTTGCAGATGCCTTAAGTAGGAGGAAAGCATTGTTGATAGAGATGCAGATTGAAGTGGTTGGGTTCAATGAACTCAAGACATTTCACCCTGAAGATCCTAATTTTACAGAGGCTTGGAAAGCTTGCAAGGAGCCTGTTACAGTTGATAGGACGAAGTGGATGGATTTCATAATCCAGGATGGCATGTTGTTTAAGGGAAGTCAATTGTGTATTCCGAGGAGTTCCATGAGGGAGAACCTGATAAAGGAGAAGCACAGTGGAGGAATGGCTGGACATTTTGGTCAGGATATGACCATTTCCACTATCAGTGAGCATTATTATTGGCCTCAGTTATCAGAGGATGTGAAGAAGTTTGTGCAGAGTTGTAGGGTATGTCAAATGGCTAAAGGAGTGAGCCAGAATACTGGGTTGTATCAGCCCTTACCTATACTAGAGAGGCCATGGGAGGATATAAGTATGGACTTTGTTCTTGGTTTGTCAAGGGCATAGAGAGGGAATGATTCAGTATTTGTGGTAGTTGACAGGTTTTCAAAGATGGCACATTTCATCCCATGCCAGAATACCCATGATGTAATCCACATTGCTAACTTTTTCTTCAGAGAAGTGGTGAGACTACATGGTCTGCCAAAGAGTATAGTCTCAAATCGTGATACCAAGTTTTTGGGATACTTTTGGAGGACCTTGTGGAAAAAGTTGAAGATGGAGTTGAAGTTCAATTATGCACACCATCCACAAACTGATGGGTAGACTAAGGTTGTGAATAGAAGTCTGGGTAACCTACTAAGATGCTTGGTAGGAGATAAACCCAAGGGATGGGACTTGATCTTACCCCAGGCATAATTTTCTTACAACAATTATGTCAACAGAAGCACTGGTAGATCACCATTCTAGATTGTGTATGGAGGTAGTCCCATAACTGCTCCAAAATTGAGGAAGATGGACCAAGAGAAGAAGACTAGTGTTGAAGCCGAAAACTTTGCAAAGCACATCAAGAATATACATGAGAAGGTAAGAGAACATATTAACAAGACGAATATGCAGTATAAGGCTAAGGCAGATCAAAAGAGGAGGTATAAGGAGTTTCAGATTGGTGATGAAGTGATGGTCCACTTGAGGAAAGAAAGGTTTCCAGTGGGAACCTATAACAAATTGAAGATGAAGAAGTTTGGTCCTTGTAAAATTTTGAAGAGGCACGATTCAGGGAATGCATATGAGGTAGAGTTGTCAGATGGAGTCAACATTTCCCATGTGTTCAATATTTCAGATTTGACAGAGTATCATGAAGGTGGCGCAGAGGAAGTACCAACAATGGAACAATGTAGCATTCCAGCACCTACTTCAAAAAAGGAGGAGATTGAAGAAATCTTGGATAGCCGTGTGGGAAGGAGTACCAGAAACAGGCAGCATGAAGAATATCTGGTAAAGTGGAGAGGAAGGCCTGTGGAAGATTCATCTTGGCTATCTAAGGCAGAGGTTGACCGTTTGGGTTTTCCTCAACCATCTAAGATATGATGGGGTCACTTCTCAAATTACCCTGGGTGTCTGATGCAAGAGCATCCAGTGGTGTGAGGGCAATCTTACATCACCCAAAGATATGCTTTCCATTTATGTTCTTGTTGTTTTCTTTTTGTAGATGTTTTTGCATTTCTAGATACCCTTTTCGTCAAATAAGAGTTTCCAAATTTTAGAACTGTTTTTCTGCTTTTTCTGCTCAACTGCTATTTTTAGTAGGTGTGAATTTGAAGGCATGGGAAGATATAAATTTATGGGAACATTTAGGACGGAAAAATGAGCACTTTGGCGAAAGAATTAGGTCAAGATCATTCACAGTTTGAAAGTTATTCAAGTTCCAGTTTCTACTTTTTGTCCTAAAAAACCTTTCGAGTCCAGTTTGAGGCACTAAACGGTTCCAGATGGGCTCAAAAATTTGTGGAAACCCCAAAGTAGATGCCAAAATCCCTACTTTGTGCCACATCATCTTTTTGAGAGCTTTCTAAAAAGGTATTATCATTGAAAATCCGACAGTCGGATTAAAAGTTATGGCTTCCAGAAGTTGGTGCATATTTTAGAAATGTGCTAATTTTTGAATGTGAATTTAAATTTGAATTTCAAATTGTAATTTTTGGCACCAAACCACCAAAACACATATCTTGAATGTTGTTTTTGGCTCCAAACCAAAAAGGGGTTATTTATGGGCTAGTTTCTGATTTTTGGTTAGCTTTTTGAGGAAAGAGTTCGCATGCTACGAAAAGGGGATTTTCTGTAATTTCTATAACTTTCTGAAACTTTTGTAGCTTGCATGTATCACAGAGCTCGAGGAATTGGGATCCTTTGCATGTAAGAGTTCCATATTTTTGAATAAAATATTATTCTCTATTTTTTGAGTATTTTTTTGTGTCTCAAGTTTGCTCACTCGTCAAGATAGGTAAAGGGAAAGGGAATGGACCCAAATTTACATAAGATTGCACAATTTGTTGATATATACATACACTAACAAATTTTCTTAAAATGAACACAGATCTCAATGGGAAAGGACATAGGTATACAAATTTCACCATTACATACCACCTTGATGTGCATGTGAATCCTAGAACTATCATGCATCTCAAATTATATAGCATTGACAAATATGCATGCAAACTAAACATTTAAAACATAAAAGGGTATCATGGGGACCTATATAAATTAATGGTGAAACATGTCATTGTGTAGGTTCATCCTTTAGCATGAAATCTTCATAGAAACCTACAAAACAAAGTAAAAATGCACCTTAAGTAGCTTGTATAAGCCAAATTGAAATATTACTATCAATGATCATGAGAGAGAAGAGGAAATAGGGTTAGATAAATTCTACATATATGAAAATTAAAAATAATCCACATCACTTGGTAGTTGATGAGTGATAGCATGTGAGGTTTTTGGCATGTCACATACTAAAAATGAGTCTTTATAAGCATCTATAACTATTTGTAAAACTTAGCATGAGAGACTTTTTCAAGTCATATGCATGACCTACAAATGGTTGTGTTGATAGGACACAACAAACTGTAAAAGAGGGAGAAAGAGTACATGAAAGTAAATATACACTACCTATAGGTAAGGATGTAAATCATGTAAAGTAATAACTATAAATGAATGTATTGTGTGTCAAGCAAGCAAAGTGTGTTGAATGATAATCATGGTAAACACATGCACTAAAGATATCATCAAGGAATAAGGTTCCCCCTAGCATAGGTGAGTAAGAGTGGTGGTGTGATCTCTAATGGAAAGGAACACCCATGTAAGACTTTAGGATGCTAGAGAAAATGCATATGCCTCCAATGTAGAAACATTAGTAAGAAATAGAGGTTGATAGGTCCCTAGCTATCATGGAAAATGTTGATATATAGTATAACATGTCGTTGATAGTGTGAAGATAGATTTTAGTGTCTCCAATGTAATCAGGATATCAATACATGTCATAACATGAAGGATTCAATAAACTAGGGAAGGATTGTAGAGCCCATCAGGTAACTCTTAGAACATGGTTATGTCATACAAGTACACAATTGTAAAGTGTAAGCATGAGATAATAAAGTTAAGGTAATTATCCCCACATGGGCAAGATACTACTACTAGGAGCAAAAAAATGTGAATATCTAGCAATGAAAGCATCTAGTGTATAAGGGGAAAATATGAATATCCTCATAGTGTTAAAATATAGCAATGCAAGATCATAATCAATGTGTAATCATTCAAATAATGAAGTAATTTGATAAAAATTGGCTTGATAATCATAACATTATGTCATGCCCACATTTTAACATGGACATAACAGACACAACTAACATTTTTTTTAAATGACTCCCAACACTAACTCTTATCATGCACCAACTGACAAAATAATGCACACCATAATGACATTTCTTTTTTTATAGTCTATTATTTAATAGAACTGTAGTGTTAACTTGAGAAAGTTAAAATCTCAACCTAAGTCAAAACTAGTTTCTCCTCAACATTTCTCTTTAATTGGATTATGAAGTCATTTGACTTTATAATTGAGTTTCATTTTATTTTATTAGAATAATTGTATAAATTTCCTTATTAAATTGATGGGAGCACTTTCAATACAATTGATTAATAATCTGCTATAGTCTCATATCACCCTTTTTGATAAATCCATCATTTAACCCATTATTTTAAATTAAACCTTAGATTTCGTTCTTTAATGAAGTGAACCAGTTTAACTCAACTTTGAAATACTTAATTAAAAACCTACTTGTAATATAGTTGGCCTCTTAGGGTTATTATCGTAAGTTAATTAATTAATGTGATAACTAAATTAATTTAATTTCATAAGATTGGAGGATGAAGACAACTTATGGAAGTCCTCTTTCTTTTAATCTATTAAAATGAATAATTAGAAATCACAAATGTCACACACAAATTAAATGAATAGGAACTTAAGGTAGCTTTTAGATTTATTTAAACCAATCCTTAAATTATGACATAAGTGGAGGGTCCTATATTCATGGATCCCACCATGACTTAATTCAATTTCAAAAGGTTATTAGTTTTAGGTAATTTCATTTTAATTAGATTAGGGCTCTTTAATGCTTTGAGCATTAAGTCTCATCCATTTGACTAGATCTAATGCCATCCATTGGATTTAGGGCAGTCTTAATTCATAGAGATCTTTATTTTAAAAAAAGGTTCTCCCCCATTTTCTCATTCTCCTTTTTTTTCAAGTTAGAAATATTTTATGGGAGTTGGAAGAACAAGCTCGACCATATATATATACATACATATATAGATATATATGCATATATGTATGTATACATGTATGTATTGCACACACATATATGTGCAATACATACCTATATATATATATATATATATATATATATATATATATATATATATATATATATATATATATATATATATATATATAAAATTTAAAATACATGTTTCTCTTACAGGCTTCAAATTGTTAGGGATGCTTATATCATGTATACACACACATGTGTGTATGCATATATATGTGTATATATATGTATCCATATATATCTATGTGTATATGTGTATGTGTGTGTATTCATTTAAATTAATACATATGTTCATTCAAATCTCGTGCAGGTATTACAACCAGTATTTTTTTTAATTTTAAATCACACATTAATATGTGCAAGGCCCTAGTGGTCGTCAAACCCCATTAGGGATCTCAGGCACATTTGAAATTAACTTTGAGTGGATTTTCATCTTCATCACATGTTTTTGTTCAAGGAATTTGTTCTAGGGAAAAACTTACTTCATTTGAGAGAACATGGGATGATTCTATCTAGAAGGAAACTCGAACAGAGTCAAAAGCTAGCAGGAAATATGGTGATGATAATTTAGCTCTCATTGGATAGAGCAGGGAAATAAAATAAAAGTGAATAGTTTTAGGAAAGGTGTCTCAACCTTGCTCTTAATGTTTTAGGAATTGGTATAATTATTTTTTATTATAGTTAGTGTAGACACGTAAAATGTACCAATTGAACCTATACACCTAATCTTGATTTACTAACACCAGTTCGTCTTGAATCATCTCCATTTGCTAGTCATTTAATTAAATAATCTTTATTTAATTAAATTCATCATATTCTGTCTTTTAATTAAATAAATCAACTTTATCTGATTAAATCATCATCTCATATTAATTAAATAAATCACTTTGTTTAATTAATCCTATATTCCCTCTTTTAATTAAATAATTCATTTTATTTAATTAATCTCTAAGGTCATCTCATTTAAATTAAATAAATTTATATTTATTTGATTTAAAGCTAACACCATCCTCTTTAATTAAATAAATCAAATCTTACTTAATTAAGTCTAAAATCATTTTCCTCTCATTTTGATTTAAATTATTCTAAAAATCTAAGTCAAAATGGTCAACTCAGCTAATCTCCTTTAAATTAATCAAATCTTGATTAATCTTAGTCTTAAACCATCAAATCCTCTAGCTTTTGCCACTTGCTCATGAAAATCAATTTATCAATTTATTAAATCATCTATTTTCTTTCAAAAAGGCATCAATGGTTGGAATATTCCCCAAATTTGAAAAATCCCTCCAAAAGGGTTTGTACATCCAACAAAGCATTTAAAATCTCTTACATGTCCTTTTCTTGAGCCATGTGGCATTAACTTCACCTTCCACCACATCCTTCAAGCCATCTTTTGAATTTGAACCTCCCCCCTCTTTGCACATTCTCCAAAATGTGCTCAAGCTTCCTCCATTTACATCTTGACAAGTGGCACTTGCCCATTGGATGTTGAATGATCTCACATTGCTTCATGTTGCTCATTATTCCATCTTGTTCTTCTATTTATAGAAGGATTTCCTTCTCATTTAGGATCCACAACTTAGAGCAAAGTTACTCTCTTCACATTGAGAGCTAATTTTATCCATTTCATATAAAATGTTCATCATTTTCATGGTTTCATAGCAAGGTTGTGCCAAAATTTCATCAAGGAGCTTCAATCAACCACAAATCTTCATCAAGCTTGCATAGGAGTTGCGAAAGGGCCAATTTCCACATCAAATTGGCACCAATTCCCCCATAGGATTGAGATTTTGCATCTTAAAATAGGATTTCATTGCTTTCTTGGTTCATTTTTCTTTCCTATTTGAGTTTTATAAATGTATTTCATGGGGAATATTGATTCTCACTTGCATTTGATCTACTATTATGTGTGTTTCTTGTGTTTGTGTAGGTCTAGGATTGGGGTTCTACATTTGGCGCTTGAAGGAGGGTGAATCTATAGAATCTAACATGTTTTTTTTGAGAAATTTCGCTTTTTTTTTATGTTTTTTGTCTTCCTAGGTCAAACAACACCGTTGGGACAAATTGCAACACATATGCAGTCTTCATTTTTCTAAACAGAGCCGCTAGTTTCACTAGAGTGCTGCTCAAATCCTCAAATAGTTCCGCTTAGTCCAAGCAGCGTTGTTGCCTGAGTTCAAACAGCGCCACCTTTGCTTTCTTGCTTTTTCACTCAAACTTAAAATGGTCGTATCTTGCTCATTTTTTGGTCTTTTTCAGAGATTTTTTTTTTTGAATGGGGTATAATTTCATAAGATATCCAATGGTGTAGGGTTTTTTCAACTTTTATCGTTTTAATTTTTTTAAATTTTTACCTAATGTCAAATCACAATGAAACTTGGTCTAAATTTTAGGGTTTTTATTCTTAATCATTTATCTAGCCTGCATATCTTATTGTTTCTTGATTTCATATAACATTTGGAGTTTGTATTGAAAATTTTAAAGGATCATGGAGCATGGAATTCAAAGAAAACACATTATCACATGATTGTAACAAGTGTTTTTAAACACTTTGGGAGCAATTATAATCCCATTCTTAAGGCTTTGTTATCTTCAGGTTTTAGGACTCAATAATTTTCATTTGGGATTAAAAATAACAATCAAACGGATTAAAAAGAACCTTAGGAAACTCACTACATTTTGTTTTAGGCTTAACAATTGAACAAACAAGTTACTTCATATTTCAATCTTGGTGCTTAAAAAGAACCCATTCTTTCTTTGAAGGTTAAAATGAACATGCATCCTTTATGTTTTGTAATCTTTTACACAAAGTAATCTTATTTAAAAGGGCATATGAACTTCTCTCATGCTTCACAAAAATCTTGATAATCAAAATTCATTTTGGTGACATTAAGTTGTATAAAAGATTGCCTCCATATTTCAATGTGGGCTCTTAAAATTGAACAAAGTTTGCGAGTGTGAGTTAGGTATATTGTGTGTGTTCTCTATTTGTTTCTCAATGAAGATTGATCGAACTATAGATGTACTTGCTCGCTATTAATTATCCTTAGAGGGCCTACCTTGTGGGAAAAATTAATCACCCAAGGGAACAACCCAACCGACAACATGCTAAAACCAAGCAACTTCCAACCAGTATATAAGTGTGGGTCCTTGTTGAAAGGAAAGTATCATGATGGTCATTCTAATGAGAAGGGAAACAATGGTCTCTCGCTGAATAGGTGATCCCCCATGAACGGAAAGTTAGTATTAAAACCCTTGTTTAGAAAAGGCTAAAATCCTTGATCTATTTGTTGGTGCAAGAACGGTCATTCTAAAGCCACCCCACACTTTTACGAATTTTAGTAGAAATGGGAATTATGCCATGGGAGTTTCATGGGTGTTGATGCTTGGCTGCCCCATATAAGTGAGTGTCGTGGAGGGGATTCAGTGGGGTCAAGCATCTAACCATTCTCTAAAAGTAGGCATAGCTAGACTTTTCCAAGTGGGGATTCAACAAATATTGTCTTTCATATCCATAGGGTTGTGCATGTTCTTGGAATAAAAAACACTTTGCTTTATCATAAACATTGGGAAAACAAACGTTCAACATGAACATCAAATTTCAAACCTTTTAGAGGAGTGAATACTTTTGACAAAATCCAAGTGCTATTGCTTGCCCTTGGGATTCTATCCTTAGAGGCATCTAAGTACTTGGGGTTTATATCTCAATTTTCTCTCACTAAAGTCAACATTAGGGAACTATTTCCTTGATTCTCTTGATTTCTGCATAATGGACCTTGTGGGATGAAAATAAATTGAGACATAGACATTCAGTTTAAAACTTAATCAAGAGAGTGTTTGTGGTAAAATCAATTCATTAATCAAGATGAAATCAATTGAACCCCAGACATGTGCTTGTTTATCTTTTGTCTTATCGTCTTTTGAGAAAACATTGATCTTTTGGTTTGAATTACTCTTAGGGAAAAGCATGTTCTTCAAAACCTTGGTCTTGTAAAAAAAGTTCTTTTTAGGCTCATTTAGGATCAAAATAACTAGTCATTTCATCCATCTCAAACATCAATCAAAACCCATCTCACAAACAACTTTTGAACCATTGGAAAAATTATTTATACTAGACTTTTGGAAAATCCTTTCAAATCAAAATCAAAAACATCTTTTTTAGCTAAGTGTGTGTAGATGAATCCTTCTTCATACACTTAGTTATATTATCACCTTGTGGACAAGTTTATTCTAAGATAACATCCAACATCTTGGGGTTTATTAGTTCATTATCCAAATCAAAATCAAATCCAAATCAAATCTAAATCAAATCCGACTCAAATCCAAATCAAACCAAATCAAATCCAAAATAAAAAAATAAAAAATTCCTAAAGTCTAGTATTCCTCCAAGGGTCTTAAAAGTTCAAACACCCATATCATTCACCCCTTTCATCCTTCATCTCATCATTGGTCTTAACCCCTTAGAGATCAACAAGGTCAAAACACAAGAGGAACATAGAATATAAACTTGCTTCATACATCATGAGTGATCTAAGTCAACCAAACTATCAAAACCTTACAAAACCAATGGATTATCAAAACTCACATTTATACAATCCATACATGGGATCATTATCTCCTACAAACCTCAATGGTACAACAAATGTGAGTATGCCCAATATAAATTTTGGAATACCTTTCCCAATGGTAGATTTAAATCAAAGTCCAAACCTAAAAATCTATCAATCAAACTATCAATGCATGAGTCTTCAAAAAAACAACATTATCCCACCAAATCCATACATGCCAAATGTGAATATACCAAGTACACATTTACCAAACATGAACATTTCAAATCCACACTTGGTAAACTCTAGGATGGATATGTTTGTGAATCATATGAATGTTGTTCAAAGTCCAAATAAGATGTTAATGACTGCATGTATTGATCCAAGTCAAGGTAACACCATGCAAAATCAAAGTTACCTAAATCAAGGCAATGGGATTCCCAACCACAACAATGTTCAATTTCAACCTATAATGCCAAATATGAACATCATCCCAAATCATAACATTTTCCAAAGTCAATTTGTCCATGATCCCATACAAACACCACAAGTATAAATTCCAAATCTGCTTCAACAAAAACCAAATCAACTATATCAAGGGTGTCAAGGTCAAATTTTGCGAGATCAAATTGCTACACTTACCAAAATAGTTGATCCATTGCGCCAAGAGACATCTCCACCCCAAAATCAATACACTCTTCCATTGGTTAAAACATGTCATCAAAGCATTGAGTTGTGTCCACAACCACATCAAGAACAATATCTCCAATGTCAAGAAGTTAGATATCAAGATCGAAGACATCAAAAAATCCAACCCCCGCATCTCGAAGATCAATCACCACATCTCAAAGATCAATCACCACATCCCAAAAACCAACAATCACAAGGTCAATTTAAAGTACAAATCTCACAAGTTAACAAACAAAAATACACACCACTTGGGAGACCAATCTAATCGATCATGCAACATTTGGTGCAAGAAAAACTCATCACAATTCCCACCTATGAAAATTATCAGGAACCCTTAGTGAAACCACCATGGTACAATGAAAATCACCTTTGTGATTTCCATAAAATCAAGGGACACACAACATAAAATTGCATTCGACTCAAGAATCTCATCCAAGACCTCATCGATCAAAAAATAATAACTATTCGGGACAATGATCAGGATTCAACCAATCTCTCTACCACAATTGTTGAAAACAATGATCAAGATCTATCCATCAATAAGCACCTAGAAGATGTTTCCACCTCATCCAACAATCAACTCAACATACATCAAAAGCCACTTTTTGATCCATCGACCAATGATCATGTTGAAAATGTCTCTACATTATCTAATGAGTTAGAGGACATATCTCAAGAAGTTATTCCAAAGCATGATCAACATCTTTCACCAAATTCTAGAAATGGTCCTTTCCAAGACATATTGACATCCTTTGACCTCATGGTTGCAGATATTGAAGGAATCTTCAACTCAACATTTGATCCAATTCTACTCAAAGATCAAGAGTATATTGAGCCACTTCTCATTCCTAATGACGATATCCAAGAACCCTTTGTAAGTAATCCACCCTTTGAAATGGACCCATGTCAAGAACTTGATCCAAAGTATGTCAAAAGTACTTCCAACATTAATCAAGATCAAGAATCTGTATCTCCAAGATACTACAATGATCTAATAGACACTCTCCTATCTATACAAGATGTCACAAATGATTATCACATCCACATAGCACATATTCCTCCATATACCCATGAGATTCTTTCTTTGGATGGACACGTAGATGATCTTCATTCAGAACATGATTCATTTACTCTTGACATTATTACACAAAAAGAGCAATTTATTAATTCCTATAGTCAAACTAAGTTGTCAACATTAGGATCAGATATATCCCAAATTCAAACTGAGGAAATCATGTATGAAGATATCCATCATTATCCACTCAAAGAAAAAGGCCTGATAGAACAAGACATTCTGGAGTTAGCAGAGCAGCAAATTGAAACAATGTCATCTGCAGTGGTCATTTATTTAAGCATGCTTACTAATCAAGACATCTCAAAACAAGTAGAATCAAGGAATGAAGGTGCCACTAACACCATACTGGGGGCAACTATGTCTCAGGAAAATGTCAACATAGGGAGCGTGAAGAATCCTGATGATGAAACCGATGCTAATACTACAACTAGCCATGTCATGAATCTTCATCCACCCATCACCCCATCCATGAATTGGGACCAATGTCAAAAGAAAGATTTGAATCAAAGCACAAGGAACATTATCAAAGCAGAAGAAGCAAGGAAGCATAATGGACAAATCAAATACACATGGATACCAAAGAATACAAAGAAAGATTATCCCTATCAAACTCCATTAGTCAAAGAAACTATGGGGCAAAATAAAAAAGGGAAAAGTATCCATCAAAGATGTCCACAAAGGAAAAAGTATGTTTCTCAAGCAACATACAAAGTATATCAAGTTGTTGGTCCTAATTCCCTTCACACTTTCATATCCACCCATCATTGCTCATCTTCCTAAGTTTAGAAAGTCAAAGGTTCCAAACTATCAACCAATTCATCTTTTATCCCTAACCACACTCCATCTGCGCCTCCACACATGATATCCAATTCTCACATTGACCATGTATTGGCAACCACCCTTGATCATAAGGATTCAAAAAGAACTCTATTGTGATGTGTGCATAGAGACAGAGTTAACTTTGGTATCAATAAAGAAAATTAAGAATCTCAAAAGTTGCATTTAAGTGCACGTATCTTGGCAAAGAAAATTCTTCAAGTAGGATATCAATGGCACATTATGATTGGAGCATATACATCGACACTACCAAGTGGTTCAGCATGAGCTTAAAATCTTTCAAAAAAATACAAAAAAATCAAAAATATGAAAATCCAAAAAAATTAGAAAAAGGATTGAAAACAGTAAAGAGAAAAATCATCCTCTAAAGTGAAAACCACTATGGTGGCACTTTGGCCAAGTACTATGATGAAAACTTGGCAAACAGGTGTCATGTGTAGAATCGAGCATCTATGTACGCTAGTTCATGTGGAAGCATCTTATCCCATCCATAATAAATCCAGCATTCCATCCATCTCATCCATAATAAATTCATTCATCCATGAACCATTTATCCAATCTATCTTTATCCATTTGCATCCATAGTCCAGATTATCTTGACCTTGATGAAAGTTTGGTGCATACTTTACACTTGCTTATGGTAGACATCTTGACATGGGTCATTTTCATTGATCTTATCCTACCCAGAATTATCTGAGCCATGAAGGATTATCCAAATGAGCATCCTCTGTTCAAACACCTTATCTTATCACAAGGTAATCCATATCCATCCATCCATACACCTATCTGAGCATCCACCCATGGAATTCCATACATTGCTAGACACTTGGGGCAGATATTTGCATCTTGCTTTAGGAAAAAATCTTGATCTATATCCTCCAACTTATGTGGTGATGCAAACATTGGAAAACGTGAAATCAAATTGGTCAAAGCATTTGTGAGCAAGAATCCAAATCACTAGCCCATGTCATATTTTGACAAGAAGACATTCCTTATCAAGCTTCATCTTTCATCAAACATCAATCCAAGCAATCAATATTAGTTGCATCTAATTTACACTTCCAATGTTACATCAAATCATTCAAAACAAGTTTGTTCCAAAATCAAGCTTCAAAATCCTGATCAATCAAATCCAATCCAAAAATCATCATCTTGGGATGTCCTTCCCAATCCTTGTGTTGCTTAACACTATCTTTGCATTGTTGTTTATCCTCAACAATGTTATCACCAATCAATCCATCATCATCTTGGGATATCCTTCCCAATCCTTGTGTTTCTTAACACTATCCTTGCATTGTTGTGTATCCTCAACAATGTTATCATCATCAATCCATCAATCAGATCAATCAACCTTAGCTTTGTTTTCAAAAAAATCCCAAACAAAGCATTGATATCATCACACATATCCAAAATGTCAAAATCATACACAAAATCCAAAAACATTGAAAACCATATCAAAATCCAAAAAAACTCAAAAAGTTAGAAAAATGTCAAAAACTTGGTCATCTAAACTACGTCATCTCTGAGCTTAAACGTAGGAAAGGCTAATATTTGATCAGCCCCTGAGACACAAAATCTAAAAAAATCAATAAAATCTCAAAAAACACAAAAACATTGGAAAATTGGAAAATCAAAACATTTGTAAAATCTCAAAAATACCAAAAACAACCTCAAAACAGTTAAGAAAACATCAAAAACATTCAAAAAAACCCAAAAAATCCATCTGTCTCATTTTGCTTCACCCACAATAATCAATCATCCATAATAAATCAATCGTCACCTTCATCCTTTGGCAAAACAAATAGAAACAACCACAACAATCAACAAAATCAAGCTTCAAACATAAAATCAAAAGCAAACTTCAAACTTTTAAATGCAAAATCAAAATCCTGATCATTCACAAACATGTTAGTCAACCTTATATCAAAATCCTATCAAACAACTTATCAACCCACCATCATCCTATACAATGCATGTCCTGGGATATATCGTTCTGACAATGGGAATCATTTTGGATATCACTTTGGATACTTATCCTAAACAAAACACATCCCCTTGGCTAGAGGTATGAAGAACATTGACTTGTTTGTGTGCTTGATCTTTTATTTTGATTTATCTTATTGCACTCATTCCAATGACCTCTCAATGATGTCTAATCAAAATTATTTAGAGAGAAAGGAATGGGGCATTGATCATTATCTTTTGTCTGTTGTGCTTGTTGGACGTTCTAATAATATAACTTAGCGAATACTTGCTTTGTTAGGTGCTTCCTAGCAAAGTTTATGTATGTTAGGTGTGAACAAGAATACTCCTATCTATTTGTTGATTCAAAGTACATCTCACTAGATACAATGCCATCTTGGTTGTCTATACCTTGATGCATCATATCTATGTGTGTTATCAAACATAAGATAAATGGTCCCTTTTAAAATCCTAATTCCTGGCAAGCGAACACCATCATCAACATCATCATCCATCATCCATCATCCATCATCATCTCCAATAAAGTCTTAATGCATCATGGACTTGTTGGATCCTCTTGTCATCATCTTATTTCTTCTTATTCTTCTATCTTTACTAACATTTCTATCCAAATTTGTGTAATTTATCAAAGTAGACTTGAGGTTACCCATGGTCGATGAATGTCTACATCATCAAATCTATCTACATCAAATATTCGATTTGAACTGATCTTGAACCTCTTTGTCTAGATATTGAACCTCAAATCAAACCTCTTCGCCTGATCTCTCGAGGGGGAATTTTACCAGCATAATTCTTTCACTGGGGTAGTAGTGGGGCATTTGAAAAATTCAAAGAATTTTTGTAATTTTGATCAAAACAATTTATTCTTCGAACCAACACAACAAGTGCGTTGCTTCAAAGAGGGGAAAAATGTAGATACGTAAAATGTACCAATTGAACCTATACACCTGATCTTGATTTACTAACACTATTTCGTCTTGAATCATCTCCATTTTCTAGTCATTTAATTAAGTAATCTTTATTTAATCAAATTTATAGACATGTAAAATATACTGATTGACATTGTGCATCTGATCCCGACTACTAACATCGTTTCTTCCAGAATCATCCCTCGGTCTAACCATTTAATTAGATCTCCTTATTTGATTAAACTCATCAATTTCTCTCTCTTAATTAAATAAATTAGTTTATCTAATCAAGTCATCTTTTTTATTAATTAAATCAATTCATCTAATCTAATTATCCCTATTTAATTAAATAATCAATTTATTTGATTAAATCTCCAAAGTCTATCCATTAAATTGAATAAATTGAAACCTTATTTGATTTAATCTAACACCATCTCTTTTAATTAAATAAATCAAAATCCTTATTTAATTAATCCCTTACCATATTCCTCTCTTATTTGATTTAAATAAATCCATCAATTTGAGTCAAATAGGTCACATCATCTAACCTCTCCTATTAAATTAATTAACCCTTGATTAATTTAATCTCATCTCATGTCCCATCCTCTAGATAATGCAAGTTGCACATGAAAATAGATTTAATTCACTTATTAAATTTCTATTTTCCTCACAAGGCATCTTTTGGAATATTCTCTCAATTTGAATTCAAAAATTCCAAGTCAACATGTACATCCAACAAGGAAATAACTTCAACTTACATGTCCTTTGCCTTGAGCCAAGTGGCATTTATTGCATTTTCCCTTCCCTCTTGCAAGTCATTTCAACAAATTTGAAATTCAAAATTATGCATTTATTGGCACAATCCCCAAATCTTGCACATCCTCCATCCACTCATAGATTGACAAGTGGCATCATGCCATTGGATAAATGTTAGTCCCACATTGCTCAAATTTGGACATTCATCCATCTTGGCATTCTATAAATAAAGAGCTCATATCCTCATTTGATCATCCACAACTTATGCAAAGTTACTGTGCTCAAATATCTCTCAAATTTCATCCATTATCATTGAGTTCTTAGGTTTTTTGCAGATTTTTGCCTTGGAGCTCTCATCCTTCATCAACATATCAAGCTTGCATCTTAGGAATTGGGAAAGGGCCAATTTTCACATCAAATTGGCACCAATTCCCCCATGGGAACATGAGTTTGCACATTTAAATTAGGATTCAATCTTTGTTTTATCATTTCCATTGCGTTCTTCACTATTTTCTTCCTAGTTTGAGTGTTGTAAATGGATTTCATGGGGAATCCTTGTTTTAGCTTGCAATCTCTTGTTTAACTCGTTTATTCATGTTGTTTTGCAGGTACTAGGAAAAGGGTTTGCACATTTGGCGCTAGAAGGAGGGTTGGATATCATTCTTTCTCATATTTGCCCAAAATTTCCTCGTTTTTGCTCATACACAGAAAATTCTAATGTTGGGAGCTCAACGTCACTGTTTTAGCGTTGTTGTCTCTTCAGCGTCGCTATATAGCACCGTAGGAGACTTAAAGTGCAACACTGGACTCGTCTCGCCAAGAAAATTTGAATTTCTAACTCCGCCACTGGACTCGTTGATTCACAATTTTTTTTGAAAATATCAAACTACAACACTGGAAGAAAACTATGATGCTAGGAAAAAAATACGATGCAGTTGAGCTCTCTGTCCCAACACAGAGCGACGTTGACTGACAAGCAGCGCTGTGAGAGCACTTCTTAGAAATCAAACTGTGACGCAATTACGAGTTGCGACGTTGGGAGTAAAAAGGGGAAATTTAATTGTAGCACGTGCTTTTTGATTGATGATTAATTTGTCTTTTGTTTTCTGCTTTTTAATTTTTGTATTTTCTAGAATCTGACTGGTTTTTCTTCCTTGTAGGTTGGAAATCGAAAATGAAGATAGGAGAAGCATGAGAAGGATGTTTCATCAAATCAAAGTTTTTTTAAACACTTTAGTGTTTGCTTAACACTTTTTCACGAAATTGTTATCCTTTCTTTCTTAGGACACTAATTTTCGTTTGGGTTTAAAAAGAATCTTTCCATTTCTTACAAAAGGGATAAAATGAACAATAGGATAAACCACATACTAAAGTTTGTTTTTGAATTGAACAAAATGTCTCTCACTTGTCATTTGGTGTTTAAAAAGAACTCACATTTTGCTTTGTGGATTTAAAAAGAACAAGTGTAACTTTGTTTTTCATGAAGGCTTACTTAAACTAAAGGCATTGAAAAAGGACGTATGTGCTTCTGTCGCGCTTTATAGCGATCTTGAGAATCAAAAGGCCTTTTTCATGACTTTAGGGTGAGATAAAGAAATCACCTCCACACTTCGATTTGGGTTTAAAAATTGAACAAAATCTTGAGCGAGTGTGAGTGGGGGCATTGTTACATATATTCTCTCTCTTTGTTGCCAACAAGGATTGATCGAGTTACAAATATTGTTCTTCATTCGCTTTTGTTTATCCTAGAGGGCCTGCCTTGGGGAAAAAGTACTCACCCAAGGGAACGACTCAACTGGTAACACTCTAAAGCCAAGAGTATTTCCAACCGGTATATAAATGTGGGTATTGGATTAAACGCCAATATCACGCGGTTGATTCCAAAAAGATGGATCTGAAAGGGGACTCTTGTCGTATGGGTCAATCTCCACAAATAGAAAGTCCTTATTAAAACCCATGTGCTAGAATTTTTCAAAATCCTTTAATCTATTTGTTGGTGCAAGAACGGTCATTCTGAAGCCACCCCACACTTTTATAGTCTTCTAGTAGAAATGGAAAACATGCCATGGGAGTTTCATGGGTGTTGATGCTTGGCTTCCTTGTATAAGTGAGTGTCATGGAGGGGAGCTAGTGGGGTCAAGCATCTAGCCATTCACTAAAGATAAGCGTAGCTGGACTTTTTCAAGTGGGAATCCAACAAATATTGCCTTACACATCCATAGGATTGTACTTATTCTTGGGTTACAAAATGCATTGCTTAATCGAAAACATCTTGAAAACAAACACTTAACATCATCATCCAAATTTCAAACCCTTTTGGAGACAAATACAATTGACTTAATCCATATGTTATTGTTTTCCCTTGGGACTCACATCCTTAGAGGTTTCTAAACATTATATTGCATCTTGATTTTTCTACTTAAGTAAACAATAGGAAAACCCTTGCCTTAAGTTCATCGAATTTCCACATGACATATCTTGTGGGGTTTGAAGATATTAAGACATTGGACATCTTAGTTTGAAAATTTAATCAAAGAAAGTGTTTTTGGTAAAATGAAGCCATTAAGAAAAGCTAAGAAAAATTAACTTTCATGTGTGTTGAAGCCTCACGATTCTTGAAAAAGTTCAAAGCAAAGGTCATTGGTTGGAAATCCGAAAGTGTATTGAATCATTCTTTAGTAACAAAGGTCTATAGGAAGCATTTGCATGTTCTTCAATACCTAGGTCTAGATAAACAAAGTGTCTTTTTTAGGTTCATTTTAGGATCAGAGCAAAATCAAAATCTTTTTTCATCCATCCTTCAAAACATCAAAACAAACACTATCTCACAAATCACCTTTTTGAAATCATCCTTAATGCTAGGCTTTTTGGCATAATCAAAATCATCAAAATCCTTGAGACTAAATCCTTGAAAACATTATCAAAATCACCTTTGGCTAGGTATGTGTAGATGCATCCTTTTGCATGTGCTTAGTCAAAGTCATCAAAATCATCTTGTTTAGCTTAGTATATATAGATGAATCCTTCTTCATATACTTAGTGAAACTATCATCTTGTTTGAATAGGTGTGGATAGATGCATCCTTCTCCCCACACATATTCAAATTATCATCCTTTGATCAAATCTATCCCTTAGATCATCATCCAACATCTTAGGGTCTTTTTATTCAAAATCAAAATCAAAATCCAAAATCAAATCAAAATAAAAATCCACAACGTATCTGAAAGTTCCAAAAGCATAGCATCTTCCATCAAGATTGATCAAAAGACCATAACATCCACATCGTCCATCCCTTACATCATCACCATATCATCTCTTGATTCTTAAGATATCCTAAAAAAAAATTCTTCTACTTTGGACATAAAATAAAGATCAATCCAAAGAACCAAGAGATTTGTCTCTCACATTCTTGAAAATTGATCCTCATTTTATGGTTCAAACTAGATCTCAATACAAGAAGAGCATGGAAGCCAACAAAGAAACGCCCGCTTCAGGCGATCTTAGCTAAACAAATGTAGAGATGAATCCCGCTGAATCAAGCAATCCTTTGACCCTCTCATCATCACAAAATTTACAAGAGGAAAACTAAGGAGAAGATCTTACCTTTGGAATGTCTCATGACGAAATGACTGAAATGCTTCAAAATTCGGAGACCATAAAATCATCAACATCATGATGAGACTTAACCCTTCATTATACATGCTTGAGCTAGCAAAACAAGGGGCCAAGTTACCTTTGAATTTCGACGTGAGTACCATAGTAGAGACATCATTTCCTCCAATCTCATCCACCATTCCCATTTCATCCACACCCCCATCCCAAAACATCACGCAAAACATTCTACAAATCACGACATCGTTTGATCCAACACAACCCAATGTTAATAAGGGAAATGCATTTCTCAATGCTATTCAAACACACCCCCTTGTTAATAATCAAAACTTGGATGCAAACACCACCTTGGAACAAAACATACCTGAAAACCCATTACATAAGAATGTTCCTCTCACCTTCTATTATGATCCATCATCATCATTCTTCCATGCAACACCTCAAACTTCTCTCCTCACAAATTTGCAAGAGGAAGGAAACATGTTCAGACCGAGGGGCATATTCGACACCACAACATTCTCACAAGAGCTCGTACCCCTCACATTTCCACTTCTTCCACCATTTCCATCATCATCCACATCACTTCTTGGTTTAGGGCTTCCCCCTCTACCAAGTATAAATCAAACCAACATCCCAAATATCAATCAAAGTAGTATGCCAAATTCTCAAAATTTGTTGTCAATATCGCAACAGACGACAAATGCACAAACAATTGCAACATCATCAAACACCCCCCAATATCTCAAGGACCAACCACCACATCAACACCACCATCCAACACTAAAAACATCAACACGACATCATTACTCACCAAAAACGCCATTCTGAATCCACCACCACCCCCACCACCACCAACTTCCACTACATCAAATCAATATAGCGCAGCATTGCAAGTTGCTTTTCAAAGGGGATTCCAACAAGTGCAAAAACAAAAAGCCGTACACCTAGCTGCTCAGCAAGCTGCTCAAGCCGCACAAGTTGTCCAAGTTGCACAAGCCGCATTACAAGCGCAACAAGCCGCACAAGCCCAAGCTTTATTACAACAACAACAACAACAAGAAGTCGTGCAAGCATTGCAAGCACAAAAGGCCGCTCAAGCACAACTTCTATTGCAACAACAATAAGCACAAGCGCAAGCTCAATATTAGGCACAACAAGCCCAATATCAAGCACAACTCCTTACACAAAGACAAGTAGCGCAATTGCAAGCATATCAGTAAGCATTAAAGCAATATCAAGAGCAACAAGAAGCAACACAATTGGTAGCCCAACAACAAGCGTTGTTGGAACAACAACAAGTCCAACAACAAGCATTGTTGGAACAACAACAAGCACAACAACAAGTGCAACAACAAGCACAAATCTTAGCGCATCAACAACAAGATCAAAAACAAGCGTTGTTCATACAAAAGCAGGTGGAAGCCTACCTCGCTCGACAAAACATACAGATACCATCGAACAACACACCGACCAACCCACCCATCCAACCCACAATTGAAACACCCCAAAACACTTTCATCCCACCCCCTGATCCATAAAATGATGTGACGGCACAAATCAGGTTGCTCTCGTAACAAGTGCTTGACCTTCAATCAAGGCGAACAACCAAAACACCAAGCAACTTGTGTCCCTATCCATGTGATAGGAGCTTAGTAATGAAACCATTCCCCAAGGGATTTGAGATCCCCAAATTTGACAAATATCGAGGGACGGGAAACCCTGAAGATCACATCAGGGAATTCCAGGTTCATTGCATGGAGGTCGCATATGATGATACTTATCTGATGCGGCTATTTCCTAGGAGCTTGGCAGGCCACACTATGGAATGGTTTTCTCACCTACCTTCAGGCATTAGAACATTCCAAGAAATTATAGATGCATTCATTAAAAATTATGCATGCAACATTGCAATGGATGTTAGTCTAGAAGAACTCTCGGCTCTGAAACAAGGAAAGGGAGAATCATTCGCCTCATTCCTACAACGATGGTGATCCAAGGCCAATCGGAGCAAGTGGACCATGCCAGAAGAACAACAAGTTTGTACCATCATAGCCAACCTTGAAGGCCGCTTGGAATTTCATCTCAAGGTTCAGGGCATCACCACATATGATCAGTTGATCCCCAAGGCGCTTAGCATCGAAAGAGACCTTGTGACTCAACCCGCGGAATCAACATCATACCACAAACAACAAAACAACCACCCACCATCCAAATAAAATGATAAACCTCGCACGTGGGCAAGGAACAAAAATGTTACTAATGATGGTATCATTGATGCCAAGGTGGTCATTAGTGCCCCTCGCCAAAACAAACCCACACCGCAAACCCAAACACAACACCAAAACACTCATCACATAACACACCAACCAAACAACAATCCAACCATCAATAATCTCAATGATCAAAGGGGACCAGCTCAACGCAAGAGCTATCCCAAGCGAAAATATACCACTTTGGGGGAACCACTTGACGACATAATGAAAAAGTTGATAGATGAAAAACTCATCAAGGCTCCTACCTTCAAAAATTACCAAGGACCAGATGTAAAACCTCCTTGGTATAATGAGAATAAACTTTGCGAGTTCCATAAAATCAAAGGCCATACCACAAACAATTGCATGATATTGAATAAAATCGTCCAATATCTCATTGATAAAAGAATCATAAACGTGGAACAACCAACGGGAAACAAAGATCTTAAGATATACACGAATCTGATGTCGAATCATGGCAACAAAGGGAATAAAAATGATAAAGGGAAAGGCACCCGCTCAAACGTAAATCATGTGTATGAAACAGTCGTCACCTCCCTAAATGAAGACTGCATGGTCATTAATATCAAAGGTGCCTATGCCAAAAATTGTGGAGTCACCACAAGAGGCGGCAAAGTAACCATCGTAGGATCATCCCAACCAAATAGAGCCCCTGCATATAGATTCATTCCTAATGGCTACAATGTCCTAGATCAACTAAGGAGAACGCAAACACACATCTCCATCATGGAGTTGTTAAAAATATCATCAGTTCATAAGAAAATCCTTGAGGAAGCGTTGGCCTCATCCACTATCCTCGCAGATCTCAATGCAAAGCAATTCCAAGCTATGGTTGGAAATATTATTACGCCTAATCTTCTTACATTCTCTGACCAAGATTTCCCCGCTCAGCCATCTCACAACTGTGCACTTCACTTGGAAGCCATAGTACATAAGAGCAAAATCAAAAGGGTCTTGGTGGATGGAGGTGCAAGCTTGAACATTTGTTCTCTCAACCTCAAGCAATTGAAAATAGCAAAAGATTCCATCGAGAAAGGGAAGGGTATCATGATAAGAGCATATGATGGTCAAGAAAGAGTGTCTCAGGGCACAATCAAACTCCATATTCAAGTAGGGCCTACCATCATGGAAACCACTTGTCAAGTCTTGGACCTCGACTTGCCCTATAATATCCTCTTAGGATGTCCATGGATCGATGTGATGAAAGCAGTAGCATCAAATTTCCACCAATGTGTGAAATTTACACATAATGGACAAGAAGTTACCATCCATGGATATCCTGAACCCTTCTCCTATTGCAAAAATCTTGAAGCAAAATATTACAAAATCCCCCAAGTACCAAAAAATGATGAGGGCCCATCCACACCTTACATTGATCCTTCCACTCTCGCATCCACTTCTGCGACAGAGACACCCACAACTCCTGCCATTCCCACCATCTCTGGCATCAAGCTCATTATCTAAGATAATGGCTGCAAAAACTACAAGCTCCCTAATAATGCCTTTATGGTAGGAGAGTTACCACAATCTCCTAGATCAAGGGGATGACCGCAAATAAATGAGGCTTCCACATCCCAAATGTCTCCTGAAAACTATCCCGAAGTTACAAGATGGGGAGATCTTGGACGAGAAGTTATTGAGGAAAATCCATCTCACATGTTATATCAAGATGAAAGACCAACACTTGAATTACCAATGGATGATAGAAGCAAGGGCCTACAAATGATGCTTGCAATGGGCTACGATATAAATCAAGGACTTGGGAAAAATGACAATGGGCTCATAATACCTATCATGCTAGAGATGTGACCAATAACAAATCTTGGCCTTGGATGTACCCCTCCAAGTATAGCCATACATGGCCGAAGTCCTCCAGTTAGAATGGTTAACAATCCTCCTCATCCAACCCCAGCAGAACTACGCCTACCCATATCTACAAGTCGTGTCATGGATAATTTTACATTTGATATAACCAATGTTTGTACTAGTAGCGATGACGAGGACCCCACACCCAACTTACCCAGGCTATTCGAGGATATCACCCTCTATATGATTAGTACCCTATCCTTTGAAATAGAGCATCAAAATCATGAGATTTGTCTAGTCTATCCCCAACTCATCGACTATGACCAACGAGGACCACTAGTTCTAGATACATTCAAAAACGATGAGGCACTCTTAGAATTCATGGGATTGCGGGATAACATTCTAGATGGGGATCACAAAGCAGGGGATCACAAAATAGGGTTTATAATAGAGTTGGACACACATGCCTATTATGGGGAAACGATTGAATCCCTCATTCACAAAAGTGAGAAATTAATAATAATATCCAAGCCCTTGAGTGAAAACCACACTGTGGCACTCTCTGACAAGAATAAAGTAAAAATAAAGGATGCATCCAATGGTGAAAACCTCTCTAAGGCACCTGAGCATGGGGGATTCAATCTTCCTTTAAGAGCTATTCATCAAGAAAAGTCAGCAGTCTTGGCAGAAAAATGCAATCCGGTCAACCTAGGAACATAGGAGACCCCACATATCACAGTCTATGCGGAATCACTACTATCAGAAGAGCAAGAGCTCCTAGCAGCCTTCTTAAGGGAAAGATAGATAAACTTCACATGGAGTTATGTTGACATGCCAGGACTTGATCCAAAGACTGTGGTTCACCACTTAGCAGTGTATCCAAAAGCAAAGCCTGTCAGACAAAAGCTTCAAAAAATGCACCCTCAGATCACCTTATTGGTCAAAATGGAGCTAAAAAAGCTTCTAGATGTAGGATTCATACGACCAATAGATTATCCATAATGGGTATCAAACTTGGTACCTGTTTCAAAGCCTGACGGAGCCATTAGAATCTGTACAGACTTCAGAGATTTGAACAAGGCATGTCCAAAAGATAACTTCCCACTTCCAAACATTGACATGATAGTAGACATGACAGCGGGACATGAGATGTTGTCACTAATGGATGGATTCTCAGGGTACAATTAGATCATGATAGCTAAGGAGGACCAACATAAGATGACCTTCACTTGTCCATCGGGGACATACTATTGGAACATGATGCCATTCGGCTTAAAAAATGTAGGAGCAACATATCAAAGGGCCATGTAATTGATATTCCATGACATATCCATAAGATGGTCGAAGACTATGTCGACGACATCCTAGCTAAATCCAGAAAAAGAAAAGATCATATAGCAACCCTAAGTGCTATTTTTGACAGACTGGAAGAGTACAAAGTCAAACTAAATCCCAAGAAGTGTGTCTTCGGCGTACAATCAGATAAACTACTAGGATATATAGTATCAATGAGGGGTATCGAGGTGGATCCAATGAAGGTGAAAGCAATCCTCGAAATGGAAGCACCAAAGACATTAAAACAATTGAGAGGCCTCCAAGGCAAACTCCAATCCATTCGTAGATTCATAGCACAATTGGTGGACAAACAGAACCCATACTCTCACCTACTCCACAAGGGAGTAGCATACAAATGGGATACCAAGTGTGAAGAGGCATTTAAAAAAATCAAAGAATATCTACTAACACCACCAGTCTTAATGACACCCATCCCAAAGAAACCATTGATCTTATACGTGTCAGCGACAGCAGCAGCCCTTGGAGCTCTTCTAGCTCAGCATGACGAAAATGGAATGAAAAGGGCTATCTATTACATCAGCAGGACAATGGTTGGTCATGAGCTAAACTATTCATTCATTGAGAAAGCATGCCTCACAGTAGTTTTTTCATCACAAAAATTCATACATTACATGTTGGCACATCAAATAAAACTCATCGCCAAAATTGATCCTCTCAAGTATCTACTATCGAAGGCAATGCTCACAGGAAGAATGGAAAAATGGGTGATGATACTGTCAAAATACGACATTGAATATGTAGAGAGGAAAGCAATCAAGGGACAAGTCATCGCAAATCAATTGGAAAAAGCACCAATCTATGTAGAGAACCCTCTTGTCTCAGAGTTTCCAGATGAATCCATTTTTAATCTCAACGTAGCTAACCACTGGAAACTATACTTTGATGGCTCATACACACAACATGGATCAGGAGTTGGTGTCTTCTTCATAACCCCACAAGGGGATTGCATACCAAGGTCCTACAAACTAGCATTTCCTTGCACTAATAATATCACAAAATACGAGGCTTTGACTATAGGTCTCAGAACAGCAGTGAAATGGAACATCATAGCTCTCAAAGTGTACGGAGACTCCCAATTGATCATAAATCAAGTCAATGATGAATATCAGACCAAGGACGACAAGCTCACTCCATACAAGAAATTGGTGGAGACTCTCAAAGAATCCTTCATCAAAATTACATTTGAGCAAATACCCAGAGCCAACAACAGAGTAGCAGACGCCATGGCAACAATTAGGTCCCTACTGGACATCCCCAACAATGCTCCAAAATATAAATTCCTAATAGATCAGCTTCTCTTGCCCGCATTCGAGGTACTAGAATCAGAATTTTTGTGCAAAATCGTTGGTCCTAGTGATCCTTGGTATCATGACATTTACACATACCTTCGAATAGGAGTCATACCCGCTAACCTACCATCAAACCTAAAACGAACCTTTGTTTGAAAGGCATCTATATTAGTCATCCTAGGAGATACCCTATATCGTAGAAGCATATAAGGAACCCTACTACACTGCCTAAATGCTGAGGAGGCATTGACTGCTCTAACTAAAGTACATAACGGTATCTATGGTTCACACTCGAGTGGAATGACCATAGCTAAGAAACTGCTGAGGATGGGGTATTATTGGCCCACAATGGAAAGAGAAGCACATGATCATGCCAGAAAGTGTCTACAATGTCAGCAGCATGGGGACCTCATCCATGCTCCAGCTCAAGAGCTTCATCCTATCATCACACCATGGCCCTTTTCGCAGTGGGGACTTTATCTCATTGGAAAAATCACACCCACTTCATCTAACGGCCACAAATTCATCATAACTACAACAGAGTACTTTACTAACTGGGTGGAAGCCATACCCATGACGTATATAACTAGGAAGTAGATTTCAAAGTTCATCCTAAACTATCTCATTTGCCGCTATGGTGTTCCACAAGCCATTATCTCAGATAATGGGACACCATTCAAGAATCAAGATGTTCGTGACTTGTGTGAGAAATTCAAAATCCAACATCGCTTCTCCACCCCATATTATCCCTAAGGAAATGGCCAAGCAAAAGCTACAAACAAAACCATTATGAAAATCCTTAAGAAAACAGCCAATGACGTAGGTCATGATTGGCATTTACAGCTTAATCCTGCCCTCTAGGCCTATTGAACCAGTATCCGAACACCCACTGACACCACCCCCTTCTCCCTAGTCTACGGATCAGAAGCCATACTCCCCATTGAGATCGAGCTCCCATCCCTTAGGATATCACTGCAAAACCTCATCATAGATGAATAGTACCGAGTGTCAAGATTGAATGAGCTAGATCTACTAGATGAGCGACGGATAGATGCTTTGAATCATTTGCAAGTCTATCAGAATAGACTCAAAAGAAGCTACAATAAGAAAATCAGAAGCAAGATGTTCCAAGTCGGAGAACTGGTCTTAAAAGAAAATTAGAAGAATGTCCCAAACCCAAGTAGCAAAGGAAAGTTTGAACCCAATTGGTTGGGACCATTCGTCATCACAGCAAGTTACAAGTCAGGGGCATATCAGTTGTCAACACCCAAAGGGGAACCTCTACAAGAGCCCATGAATAGCTCTCATCTCAAAAAAAATTATGCCTAAATATTTCAAGGTATAGAACCAAAAAAATCTAAAAAATTAGAAAATGTCCTAAAAAAATGGTTACTTCGGCGAAAACCTGGAAAACAGGCATCTTGGTAACAACAAAAAAAAAATCAATAAAGCAAAAAATCCAAAAAAATAAAAAAAGGATAAAAAATAGTAAAGAGAAAAAAATCGTCCTCTAGTGAAAACCACTTTGGTGGCACTTTGGGCAAGTACCTTGGTGAAAACTTGGCAAACAGGTGCCTTGCATAAATAAGCACTTTCCATCCACCAATATCTTTACGGCTTGTTCTACATCATCCATCTGTTACGCTTCCATCATCCATTGCATTCAAATCTCCATCTATCACTCATCCACTCGCATCCGCACCATAGCTTGGTCCTATTTTTGTATCATGATCCAAGCTCCTACTACTACTCGGCCCATCCTCAAGGTCAGTTTGTCCTGCCTTTATTGGATTATTCTATTGCATCACGCTGGGGGCATGTTCTCATTGGATCAGATTCATGTATATTCTTAAAGTCCTAAATATCATAAAATCCAAAAACATCAAAACATATCAAAAACCCAAAAAAAGGTCAAAAAGTCAGTCAAAAGTCAAAAACAAAGTCGTCATGTCGAACTATGTCGTCTCTGAGCTTGAACATAGGCAAGGTTGATCTTTGATCATCCCTGGAGACACTTAGGTCAGTCCTTTAGGAGTCTGTCATAATAAACTGACATCTCATAATGTATATCATCATCTGTAAATCGGTCAAGTCATCAGTCGAACTAGGTGGTCTCTACGTGTATAACGTAGGCAAGGCTAATCTGTTGATCAGCCCTCGAGGCCCCTAGGATAGGTCTTTAGGTTAGTCTCTTGGTCAAAATCTCAGAAAATCCCAAAAACATTTGGAAAATCAAAAAAATCAAAATATTTGAAAATATCGAAAATACCAAAAACAACCTCAAAACATCTCAAAATGATCAAAAACATCCAAATATTTGAAAAAAATCCATCCACCTCATCTCGCTTACACCCACAATAAACACCACTCATAATAAACTAATTGTCATCCTCAACCTTTGGTGAAATAGTTAGAAACAAGTCTAGCAACTTAAAAGTAAAACTCAAAAACGTCAAGTCTCAAGTCTAAGTCAGTACGTAAACAAGTTGGTTAATTCTTTGTGTCAATATTCCATCATCCAAACAGTCACATATCAATCATCTGATAACATCATGTCCTAGGATGAATCCTTCCTACAATGGGCATTATTTATCAAAAAGAACACTTTGGATAAATGAAATGGTGTGCCGCCATCCACTAACATGTCCTAGGATGTATCCTTCCTACAATGGGCATTATCTTTTGGCAATAGTTTCGGTTCTTATCCTTAAGAACACATTCCCTTTTGGTTAGCAATATTCAAGAACATCAACTTGTTTGTGTGCTTTATCTTTGTCTTTTGACTTATCTTATTGAACTCAGTCCAAGGACCTCTCAAGGATATCCGAACAAAGGATTTAGAGAAATAGGAATGGGGCAACGATCATTATTTTTTTGTCTATTATGCTTGTTGGATGTTCTTGTAATATAACCTCGGCGAATACTTGCTTTGTTAGGTATGAATGGAGGATGTCTAGGTAAACTTGTTGACTATTGCATGGATAGGTTTACCTTTCCGTGTTTTGGTCTGAAGTTTCTGAAACTTCTGAAGTACATCCTAGCAAGGTTTCCCTATGTCAGGTATGAGAAATAATACTTCTATTTTCTTGTCAAGTCAAAGTCCATCACACTAAGTACAATGCCATACTAGTTTCCTATACCTTGATGCATCGTACCACATGCGTTATCAAACATAAGAAAATTTGGCCCTTCTAAAAATCCCAATTCCTTGACAAGTAATCAATATCATCATCCTGTGTCTTGTTGAAATGATTTATTTTCTTACTAACCGCACTAACAAAGTACTATGACAGTTGATCATCACCATCACCATCGCAATCATCATTAATCCTGCATCCACAAATCATTAGCATATTGCATAAACATATCATATAGGAAATATACACATCACATATTGATTATCATATAAACATATTATCATAAGCATCCATTGCATTCATCCCTTGCATCATATTTCCATTATCATATAAATCATCGCATAGCATCTACGGAAGCATTCCATAATCATTTTTGCATAATCATAAACAATAGGTGTATAAGCATTTAATTCATTTGCATACATACTTGCATAGCATCATGACATTATCTCACCACCATACATTCAGATTACATTCATATTACATTACGCATTAACATAACATCGCATCCTATTAAATGCATCACATAAATTACATCATCATTTAATACATTTAGGATGATAACATTTGTTATTCTAAGCATCAACCATCTCATTATGCATTAAAACCATTTCATTTGCATCATATCACGACCATCGTATTCATATTTCATCATCCATATCATCTCATAAATAACATCATAAAATATTCATTGCATAAATCATTCCACATAGGCATAAACGTACAAAATTCATTACAAAAAAAGCATATATGCATCCATTCATAAACATTTCATAAGCACGATTTACATATCATTTTGCATATGCACCATAGATCATATCATTTCACATATCAGACCATCGCATTTGCATTATCATAAATAGACCATTGTATTTTCATTATCATAAATAGATCATCACATTTTCATATCATAGGTTAACATAATATAGATCTATTAGTCATAATCATAATGCATACATCATTAGAAATAAAAGCATCCACAACATATATAGAAGTAAAATCATACATAAAGAGAACATAGTGCATCACATCAAAATCATCATCGGCTCATATATATATCATTAATAATGTCACTATCATAATACAAGGAATAAATCGGATCACTATACATATGTGTCAATCAGTACAAAAGGCCCATTGGGGCTATCAAAAATGAGCCCATAAGGCACAAAATGTATCATAACATCTCGATCAAACTCGGTCCCTACGAATGCTGCCCTCACCCCTGTCATCGTGACCCTCTGCTAGTCTATGGCTGGCCCACTCTGAGTACTTTGGGACCCACTCTTCTTGGGGTACGGCCTTGTGATAAGACCGTCGGTAATACTTTGCCTCTTGGATGGCATCCCTATAGGACCGAACTAACACTGTACCCTGGGAGGAGGAGGCTGTCATGCTCTCTATCTATTGTCTATGACCTAGCTCAGTAGCTGCCTGTAGCTCCGCAACCTGTCTCTGTTGCACGGCCTGATCCCTCTCGACCCTGAGCTACTCTCTCTCAGCCCTCACCTGATCTCTCTCAGCTATCAAAGCCTAGACCTGGGCCTGCAGTTGTACAATCAGCACATCTCGGGCATCTGCCTGTCTCACTGGTTGCACCTGTGGTTGCACCTGAGGCTGATCCTCGCCTCGTAGTGGCTCCTGCTGTTGGTCTTGCATATGCACATCCCCCTTCCCTGGTTGGACTAGAGGCACAAGTGGTGGATCCTGTCGAATCTCAGCTCTCCATCCTCGTCCTCCCCCTCTGCCTCTGACTCTCCGCACATCAGGGACTACACCTGGAGTTGTCAACCAAAGAGGAGACCCGAACCAATCCCTACAGGCCTAGGTGGTGCATGGATCTACTAGCCCCTGATCATAAGCCCATGGTTGGGCTACTAGCTATTGAAAAATGTACACTGCCTCTGAGGTAGGAATATATCGCCCCCATGAAACATGTGTCATGGTGCGGACAAAGATGGCTACGTAGTCATCATCTGGCCGATCCTGTGGATCCCCAAACTGACACTACACGCGCCCAAGTAGATACCTCTCGAGCATAGTATGCTCCTACCCCTGCATATACCGGTCCTAATGGCAGTAGAATATCTAATCAGCATCGTTGGCCCATCCGGACTGACCAAGGTAGGGTTGTCAGGTGAAAACCTGCATCTCATCCAAGACCCACCTCCAGTAAGGGATCCTGTGCTCATGCGGTATGAGTGAAACACACACCACCTCTGTATTGTGCCACAAGGGGATCGTCTGGCCCCATCAGAACTGAAATGACACATGGACGTAGCACAAAAATGTGCTTCCATGCGCAAACATGAAGTAGAGTCACCCCTGCTCCCAGTGCTCTATCGTCCATGTAAACATACTCATGGAGGTCTTTGTATAATGAAGCAAGAAGGACAAGCCCCCATTCAAAATGAACCGGCCTGTCTCAGACCATCCGCTCCCAGCAATATTTCCAGTCGGGACTGAAGTATCGCCCTCGCCTGTCAGGGGCAACGAGGCTCGAAATGATGGCTACAATCACCCAGCGGTAGGGGGTGCTAGGATCCTGTGTCGCTCAAGCTCTATCAACCCCTCGCAAAAGATAATATCATCAGTAGCAAGGACTCAGAAGCAGGCCTCGCATCCCTTGTCCATGTCGAAGATCGCCCGACGACCGTGAATAGGAAATCGTAAAATCTGCCAAACGTCCTCTAGAGTGACAGTGGCCTCACTAGTGGGAAGATGAAATGAGGATGTCTCGTTGTGCCATCTCTCGGCCAGCGCTAACAACATCCCTAAGTGAGTGTGGATGGGGGCCGCATATACAATGTGTGACAACCCCGCAATTCGGAGTCGATCCTAGTCCCTGTCACTCAGGTCCTGCAAGTAGCCAGCTAGGTCTCGCGACCTATGCTCATGAGAGTAGAGCTCCCTCACTGTGTCCTACATCAAGGAAGGTCACCATGTTAAAAATTTTGAAAAATTATTCATCAAGCGTTCAAAAAACTTCCCCAGTGGTGCAACCGGTGATGGTGTCACAGTTTGATTTTAATCAAACTACAACACTAGGGCTGAAAAGGGAAAAATTACGTCGCCACAGTGCAATTTCCCTCCCAGCGGCGCACTTTGAGCTAAATTGAGACCATCGTGTTGCACTTCCAAAACTACCTTGTCGGCCCCGAGCTCAGCGTCAGAGTTTCTAAACTCCAAACTGCACTGCGGCGGCACTATATCACATCGAGCAATGCAATTTGACTTACGAGCGGCGCTATATAGCATCGTTGCAGGCAAACTGACTCTTTAAAGCATTAATTAAAGCAATAAATGAAAGACAAAGCTAGGGTAAGGACCACTTACCGGTGCCTCAATGCCAGGTGGCCACTGGTACATCTAAACTTGATTTGAAATGTGCAGAGGAAGCTATCGTTGCACCATATCATTAGGAGGTCTGAGCTCAAATCTTGAGATTACTATTGTGGGTGTTTGAAAATGGCTTGAAAGTGACCCCTCAAGCCCCATTTAAGCATGAAAATTAGGTTCTTTTCACCCTGAATGGCTGACCTGCTAGAGTTTTGGGCCCTTGAACCAATTTTTGTCCAATTGAGGCTTGTTTCTCATCGTTTTATTGCATTTAGACACATTTTTTAGCCTCTCGGAGCCTTTCTGGACCTTTCAGGTACTTTGTCCTCTTTTTTCGCGAGATCACCCAAAAATTGAAATTTTCATCCAATCTCTTGAGGGGGCATTATAACGACATGTTTTCTCTTGCCATGCAGCAGTGGGGCAAGTTTTAATATAACAAAAATTTTGATGTTGATCGAGATCGTTTATTTTTTGAACCAACGCAACGAGTGCATTGCTTCAAAGAGGGGCAAAATGTAAACACAAAAAATATACTGATTGACATTGTGCATCTGATCCCGACTACTAACATCGTTTCTTCCAGAATCATCCCTCGATCTAACCATTTAATCAGATCTCCTTATCTAATTAAACTCATCAATTTCTCTCTCTTAATTAAATAAATCAGTTTATCTAATCAAGTCATCTCTTTTGTTAATTAAATCAATTCATCTAATCTAATTATCCCTATTTAATTAAATAATCAATTTATTTTATTAAATCTCCAAAGTTTATCCATTAAATTAAATAAATTGAAACCTTATTTGATTTAATCTAACACTGTCTCTTTTAATTAAATAAATCAAAATCCTTATTTAATTAATCCCTTACCATATTCCTCTCTTATTTGATTTAAATAAATCCATCAATTTGAGTCAAATAGGTCACATCATCTAACCTCTCCTATTAAATTAATTAACCCTTGATTAATTTAATCTCATCTCATGTCCCATCCTCTAGATAATGTAGGTTGCACATGAAAATAGGTTTAATTCACTTATTAAATTTCTATTTTCCTCACAAGGCATCTTTTGGAATATTCTTTCAATTCGAATTCAAAAATTCCAAGTCAACATGTATATCCAACAAGGCAATAACTTCATCTTACATGTCCTTTTCCTTGAGCCAAGTGGCATTTATTGCATTTTCCCTTCCCTCTTGCAAGTCATTTCAACAAATTTGAAATTCAAAATTATGCATTTATTGGCACAATCCCCAAATCTTGCACATCCTCCATCCACTCATAGATTGACAAGTGGCATCATACCATTGGATGAATGTTAGTCCCACATTGCTCAAATTTGTACATTCATCCATCTTGGCATTCTATAAATAAAGAGCTCATATCCTCATTTGATCATCCACAACTTATGCAAAGTTACCATGGTCAAATATCTCTCAAATTTCATCCATTATCATTGAGTTCTTAGCTAGGTTTTTGTAGATTTTTGCCTTGGAGCTCTCATCCTTCATCAACAAAGTGGATCAATCTCATCAACATATCAAGCTTGCATCTTAGGAATTGGGAAAGGGCCAATTTTCACATCAAATTGGCACCAATTCCCCCATGGGAACATGATTTTGCACATTTTAATTAGGATTCAATCTTTGTTTTGTCATTTCGACTTTGTTCTTCACTATTTTCTTCCTATTTTGAGTGTTGTAAATGGATTTCATGGGTAATCCTTGTTTTAGCTTGCAATCTCTTGTTTAACTCGTTTATTCATGTTGTTTTGTAGGTACTGGGAAAAGGGTTCACACAAAATTCATCATATTTCATCTTTTAATTAAATAAATCAACTTTATATGATTAAATCATCATCTCCTATTAATTAAATAAATCGCTTTGTTTAATTAATCCTATATTCCCTCTTTTAATTAAATAGTTTATTTTATTTAATTAATCTCCAAGGTCATCTCATTTAAATTAAATAAATTTATCTTTATTTGATTTAAAGCTAACACCATCCTCTTTAATTAAATAAATCAAATCTTATTTAATTAATTTTATAATCATTTTCCTCTCATTTTGATTTAAATTAATCCAAAAATCTAAGTCAAAATGGTCAAATTAGCTAATCTCCTTTAAATAAATCAAATCTTGATTAATCTTAGTCTTAAACCATCAAATCCTCTAGCTTTTGCCACTTTCTCATGAAAATCAATTTATCAATTTATTAAATCATCTATTTTCTTTCAAAAAGGCATCAATGGTTGGAATATTCCCCAAATTTGAAAAATCCCTCCAAAAGTGTTTGTACATCCAACAAAGCATTTAAAATCTCTTACATGTCCTTTTCTTGAGCCATGTGGCATTAACTTCACCTTTCACCTCATCCTTCAAGACATCTTTTGAATTTGAATCTCCCCCCTCTTTGCACATTCTCCAAAATGTGCTCAAGCTTCCTCCATTCACATCTTGACAAGTGGCACTTGCCCATTAGATGTTGAATGATCCCACATTGCTTCATTTTTCTCATTCTTCCATCTTGTTCTTCTATTTATAGAAGGCTTTCCTTCTCATTTAGGATCCACAACTTAGAGCAAAGTTACTCTCTTCAAATTGAGAGCTAATTTTATCCATTTCATATAAAATGTTCATCATTTTTATGGTTTCATAGCAAGGTTGTGCCAAAATTTCATCAAGGAACTTCAATCATCCACAAATCTTCATCAAGCTTGCATAGGAGTTGCGAAAGGGCCAATTTCCACATCAAATTGGCACTAATTCCGCCATGGGATTGAGTGTTTGCATCTTAAAATAGGATTTCATTGCTTTCTTGGTTCATTTTCTTCATTTTCTTTCCTATTTGAGTTTTGCAAATGAATTTCATGGGGAATATTGATTCTCACTTGCATTTGATCTAATATTATGTTTGTTTCTTGTGTTTGTGTAGGTCTAGGATTGGGGTTCTACAGTCAGGTAACTTTTTTAAATTTTCATGATGTTTTACTTGTTCTTGGTCTAAAGAAAAAAAAAAAATTGGTAATGGAAGATAATGGATTTTCAATTGAATTCAAGGATCAACAAGTTCTTATCAAGTCAAAGGAATCTAGCCTACTTACAATACAATTTATAGGGGTTAGAGAAGGCAACCTATATAGGTTACAAGGTGAACTAGTTTCATGTTTTGTTCATAATAGTGGTAATCTATGCTACTTATGGGACAAGAGGATGAGGCATCTACATCAAGAAACATTACCTATTATGAAGGAAATTTCCACATAAGTTGTAGAGTTTAACATTGAATAGGAAGGAATTTGTAGAGGATGCACACTTGGAAAGAATGCCAATGCTTATTTACCAAGTAGTGAGTATAGGTATAAAGAAATTTTAGACTTAGTGCATTTTAATGTGTGTAGAAATATGTTATTAGGATCAATTATTAAAGCATGCATTATGTTTCCTTCGTTGATGATTTATCTTTCAATACATGGATCTATTTCTTAAAGACCAAGGATGAGGTATTTAGTAGATTTTGAAGAACTCAAAGCTCTAGTTTATAACTAGATAGGGAAGAAGATAAAGGTATTGATATTTAACAATGGAGGAGAGTATATCTCTAAGGATTTCAAAGGTTTCAACAATTCCATACAACCCACAAAAAAATGGGTTTGCAAAGTAAAAGAATTGATTGATCATTGGAGCTACTAAGGCCATCATTCATGTCTTGGACTTGCTAATGTTTCTTTAGGTAGAAGAATGCCTTATAATATTTTACTTCTAGAACAGGTGACATCATAGGATTTTGGAGGACAAGATGCCAGAGGAGGAATTTAGTCGTGTGAAGCTAGAGTTGAGTTTTTTTTGCATATTTGGTTGTCTAGTATATATCCATATACTTTTAGAGAAGAGGATAAAATCATAACCTTCTAGTAGGAAGGGTTTATTTTTAGGTTATAATGAGACTTCAAAGGCTTACAAATTCTACATTCTAGAGCTAAGGAAAGTTTTAGTCAATAAGGATGTCAAGCTTAAGGAAGACTTTGCATCCATAAAAACTTAGGAATTGATTTAGTAACAAAGGATGAGGAGTAAGAAGCTCAAAAGGTTGGATATCCAAACATTCTAGTGATATCCAATTTAGGATAGCAACCTAAGTAAGGAGGGAGAAACTCCAACCCTTTATTCTTTTTCTTCTTCCATTAAAAGATCTTGACGGTTAGAATAGACATTGAGGGATTTTTAGGAGCATGTTGAGGCTACTATGAGCACATTCAAGGAAACTAGGACTCTAAAGAAGTTTCCTAACTACATAGTATTGATGAGTAACATCATTGAGTATTCTAGCCTCCAAGAAGTAGTGGATCAATAATTAGCTAATATTCTAACCGAGCCCTTAGAAAAAGGGAAGTTTGAATAATACAAAGACAAAATTACTTTAGTGTAGAATTCCTTCCTCATTAAGAGGGAATGTTGAGTTTTTTTTAGCTCAATTCATAAATTCTACAAAGGTTTAGTGTGAGCGTGTAATTGGTTCAAGTTATTTGTATTTTTAATTCACTTAAGTGATTTAAAGTGAAAATATTTTATTTAGTTAATTAAGTCTACTAAAGTGTGGATAATAAATAATTATTTAGAAATATCTTCCAATTCATCTCTTGAATTATATATGAATACTATTCATGGAAGATTAGATTTTTTAGCTAAATAGTATAAAGACATGCAAGATAGAAGTTTAATAACTCAATGCAATGTAATAATTCCATGCAGATGTCAATTTGATAGCTGTGGTTACCTTGCAATATTTTGAAGGAATACAAAGTATATTTCAAGTTGTAAATTATTTTCATACTTGTGTTTATTTTTTTAGTTTGAATTTCAATGATTTGTGTGATTAATTAAATATTTTCAAATCACTAGGTAATTACTCATCATGATTGGAAATTCAATAAAATTATGTGTCTACAGAAAAAGGTAGCACATTAAATAACTTTGGTTTGAGACTTGATAATTCCAATATGAAGGGTAAAGAGAGATAAAGGTGGTAGTACTAAAAGATACACTGATAAATTCTCAAATATGAGGAAAAATAGACGATCATAGAAGGAAATAGTTTATAGGAGAAGAAAACTTTAGAAATTATAGTTGTGATGTTGAAAAATGTTATTTCAAAAGGAATTCATATAAGATCGTTTAATTTTTAGTTGAGAAATTTTTAAAATGAGCCCCAAAACTCAAGTTTAGCTGTTAATCAACTAGGGGAGTCATTTGTTAATATATTTTTCATTTCACCTATATCAAAGAAACATTTTAGTTCACTATATAGGAATAATAAACTTATTATATTTACTAGATAAAATATAGAGAATAGAAAGACAAGATGTGCTTTCACGCTTGTTGTAAATAGTCTTCCTATATTTAGGAATAAAACTATAAATACAAGAAAACAAACCTTGACATCAAGAGTTGATACACACCTTAAGGGGGGTTTTCTCATAAGACAAACCAAGTTCGTGTCTATAGCATAACACAATATTTGAGATAGTACTTACGAATATTTTGGATAGTAACTAAAAAATTATTCCTACTATAGAGTTTGATAAAGAGTGTTGTGTAGAGAAAGAGAAATCACATCCATTGTATAGGAAGATATTTCAAACTACCTTTCCAAGATCTAACAGAGAAAGCAAGGTATTCCAATTAGTGGGACTCAATGTAGGATAACAATAATATCATTTGGATGTAAACTCTTTCTATGGGGTTCCTCGGTTAATACATTTATTGGTCCATTCATTCACTTTTTAGGAGGTATCTCATGGATCTAAGAATCTTTTTCAATGCTTGTGTATAACCATTTTCTAATAGTTGGAGTAAGAGATGAGACCTAGACATTGGTAAAAGAATAAAGGATAATTAATTTTTTATCAAATGTTGTAGTTACAACCACCTTGGTAGACATGTATGAAAATTATTGAAGTGTAGGCAAGGTCCATGAACTTTAAACAATTCCTTGAAGAAATATTTTATCATACAATACAAAAATTGTAGGATGTGCATGAAATAAATTTCTTGAAACAACTATACAAATTCCCATGGAATTGTGGTTGGCAACATTGAAGCCAAATTTTATGACTTGTGCTAGTAGACTCACTTCCTATGCCAAAATGGGACATTTAGTAGATGGTATAGATGTCACCAGAGTATCTTATAAAGAGGAATTATGCTATATGTTTTATTATACACTCAATAGAAGCCTTTTAAAAAAAACTAAAATGCTTCAATGGTATATCATCTCATAAAATTAAATTATTATAGGGTACACACAAAATAGATAATTTTTTAAAGGGTCATGGAAAATTTTATCAAAATTCAATTATCAAACATTGAGGATCATCAATCAGAGGCATTCCCTAAGGCTTGTTCTTACTTAGAAGAAGCAACTAACGTGGAACCACTTATAGAGACCTACTTTGTTGATATCCATATTGAGACATAAGATAATTATTGTACTAAAGTCCATATCTCTACAATTAGCTTTGATATATCTATTTATCACAAACCTTGAATCTTATAAAAGAGGTTGGTTTTCTAGTTGACAAGGTCTCGAATGTAGAAATAGTTTATGACTAGAATTTTTAAATTAAAAATTTGGTTGTACTATTTTGTATTTAACAAAGTCCTCAAGGCATTAATGGAGAGGATAAAATTGTTGTCTCAATTCTTATTCCCTAGTTGTCTTAATTCCTATGGGCCCTTATGTAATACCCCTCATACTGTTTAGACTTATTATATTCTACGCTTTGGTTTGATACTGTGATGATACTATTATTGTTTGGTTTGGTGGTTTGATTAGTGGACTGTTGGTGATTATGCGTATATACTTGAGGATTTGATTATTTCATATGACATTATGGTTGGTTATATTAGTTGATTTTCAGAATAATATTATGATGCAATGATTTAATGAATTATGTCATGAGATGAATTGTTAGTTTAGAAATGCTATTTATCAGTTATATTATAATTGTTAGGATAGAGGTGATGAAGGACAATGTAGCATCACTCACTTGTGAGTGCTCTGTTACGCTGCAATTCGTTCTCACAATGCAATGCTTCGATTTAATGCTTTGATTTTATATATATGTATGCACATGTACACGACTTCATTTGTATGCAGGATTTGCAAGTACAAGTCTCGATTCCACCTATTTCGGCAGGACAGGGCGAGCACCAATAGCCCAACGGTTAAATGTTAAAACAGAGGTGACGATGAAGTCATTCTGTCCCATGATATCAGACCGTCTCGTTTGATTGGTATTGTTCATTTTTGTAATTGTCGTTATTTGTGGTTTGTGTTTTGTGTGTTGTCGTATTTTGATTATTGTTGGTACTTTATATGTTTTGGTGTATTCGAGTTAAATGATGAAAATAATTGTTTTATTTTAATGTTAGATTAAATTCTATTTAAATATTTAAATGATTTAATTATTTTTGAAATTCATGTGTTTCAATTAAATGATAATTAAATATTAAATGTGTTTTAATTATTTTAATCAATTATCTGGTGGAGGATAATTATTAGAATAAATTATTTAAATTAAATAGATAATGTGATGGGCAAGCAAAGTTGTAAAAATAGAAATTAAAACAATAAAACAAATAAAAGAATGAAAAAGTTGTGAGATCGAATAAGAATACAGGTCTGATTAAAAAAGCTGGCTTTTAAAGAATTATTTTTCTTTTATTTTTGATTTCTAGAGTTTTTAGAAGAAATTGTCAATATCTTTTATTTAATTGGGAATTTGGTGAGTTTTCACACACACAGAAGATCAGGGATACAGAAGTTGCACAAGATATTGATTATGTACTTTTGAATCTGAAGAGAATGTCTTTCAATCTTTTACTATTATTTGAGGAGAGTTCTAGAAAGGGATTGGGGAATCTGTTACTGGTTATTCTGGAGTTTTCTGAACAAAGGATCAAGTTTGAGATTTGAGCACGATGACTCAGAGGAAGCAAGAAGGAGGAGCTCTTCGTAAGGCTGTCAGGAACCAGCTTCATCAGATTCTCAAAGAAGAGCAGGACTCCAGGTTTCCGTCTCTATCTTTGATTTCTCTAAATCTGCAAAATAAAAAAAAATTATGATTTGAATGAATTTGTGTTGCAAATAAAAAAAAAATCTATCCGTGATTTGATTTGAATGTTTTCTTGAAGATTAGAAAATAAATAAACAAATAGGTTTTCCTTTGAAAAGAAAATTCATGTTAAGATTGGAAATCTTGTTTTGCAAACAAACTGAAAATAAACTCTTCGAATTCGATTTTGGATAAACTCAATCTCTCTGTTATTCCTGTGGAAAAGAACAATCTTTGTATTTTAATGGAATTGAATTATTATTTTGAAAAAAAAATAAAAATAGGTATTTTAAATTTATGGTGATTCTAGATTTTACACTGAAATCTGTGTTCTTTATGATTATGTGTAATTATTTATAATTATATATATAAATAAGTATATATATATATATATATATATATATATAAATTTATATATATATAAATATAAATATATAGTATGTAATTATAAATAAATTGTTTTCATGCCTTTCGAAAAAGGCCGACTGTGAAAATCCGTGCCTGTGCGGATCGAAATTTAATGTATTTTATTTCTTTTTACTTCGTTTGTGTTTTTGTTATTAAAAATTTTATTAAAAAAAAAATTTAAATCATATGGGAATTCGAGGGGGGGGGGGGTCCTGGGTCGTACCCACCCCTTTCCCCACTGTCCGCAATCCGGACTACTGTGTGCAACTGGCATTGTTTGTTTAAAAAGTTACCGCAAATATATATTTTAATAATTTTTAATTTTAATATTATATATATATAAATATATATATATATTTATATTTATATTTATATATAAATAAATATATATATATATATTTAGATATATTTATTGTATTTAATATTATTTTTTTCAAAAAAAATAAAAAAATAAAAGAAAAGATATTATAATTATTCATTCTAATATTTAAGAAATGTAATTTTTATTTGGGAATTAATTATTAAAGTTTTTTTTTAAGCAAAATAAAATTAATGTATTATGTTATTTGACTTTAGAAAATTAATGTTATTTTGGTGTGGAAATCATGGTCTATTGTGGGCAAGTAAATTACATGAATTTCGTCGAGCATGTGTTTTGTATATCGTTTTATAATTGAAATGTTTTATGCATTGAGCTAATTGTTACTTTTGGTGATGAAATCGTGTGATCTGGTTATTGTGTTCTATTTAATAGTTGTAAACTTTTCTCGTCGATGTGGGAACTGTTGTTGTTTGTGAAACCTTGTTCCAGAGGCTTGTTTATTTTGAATGTTATTCTCGTCTTGAATCTTGTCTTTTTGGAGTTGAAAACTTAATGGTTTATGTTTGGAAGGGTTGAACGGGTTGTTAAGACTTTTGGTTATGAAATTATTGTGAGAGGGTTAATGCCTCACATGTTCTTGTTGTGGTATTATGCTTTTTATGCTTTAGTTCAACCTTTGCCTAGTTTTGATTTATGTTAGGGGTCATAGAGAGAGTGGCTCTTCGTGGGCATTGGCGCCTCGGGTAAGAGGAAGTGCTCAGGTGAACCCACGTAAGAGTAGTTAAACAAGTGATAATCTAAAAATAGAATTTAGGGGGATGGGTAGTAAAGCACACAAGATAATAAACATTGGATTCCTCATCTATGCATTAGGGCTATCATAGACTAATGATAGACTGAGTAGGCCGTGGTCGGCAAGGTCGTAATCTCATCTTCATGAGAGGTTATCGACTCCGCATGAGCTACCCTATGGTGTCGGCGCCTCAAGTAGGAGGAAGGGCTAGGAGATCCATAGATGGGTGCCGGCGCCTCAGTTGGAGGAAGGGCTAGGGGATCCCATGAGAGCTATGCGATGACACTCTCCACTTGACACCCTTGTGCTTTGTTTGTAGTTACCTCTGGATATTGTATCTTTATGTTGTTTCTAATTCTTGTGAATTTGGTTTATGATTGTTATTTAGTTACTTGTATAATTGATGATACTTTGTTTAATTGTGATGAGTTTCATAGTTTTAACTTGTTATGTAAATTGAGAACGTTGATGGTTGTTCATTGTATGCCTTGAGTTGTACTTGTTTTGTACCATGTTGTTATTGAGTCGGTTTGACATTCATGGTCGGGTTTTCTTCCTCCTCACCTCTAAGCACAGGGGGTGAGTTACTTGTAATTCACATGGTTGGGTGGAACGTGCTCCACACCCATTGGGTTCCCCATCAGCATCCTGTCTTCTCAGCATTTCCGCAGTTGGAGTTGTACCAGTGTTCACTTTGTATTTCAGATTTCATTGTACTTGTATCATCCCACATGTTGGGAAATTCAATGTAATTCATTTATCAAGAGATTGTAATGTAACATTAAAACGATGATGTAATAGTTAGGATCATTTGTATCTTTATTAAGAGATTTATTATGGTTGTATTATGTGATGTTTATTATTCTTGCATCATGGTTAATGGATGTGTCCTTATTCTTGGTTATTATTATATAAATGGTTATGTTGTAATCTTTATCTTTATTTCCGTTTAGTTGTTGCGATGTAACCTCACGTGCCCCAGAGAACTAAGTGTGTTAATGCTATGTATTATGCTATGTGTTTACGGTTAAATGTTATTACATGTTTAATTTAAGTGCTCTGAAAAAAAAATAAAAAATTATTTGCATTGTGTGTGTTCTCTGGGGTTTGCACGACGGGCGTTACACCTTAAATATTATCTCAAATGTATTTATAATGTAGAATTGTAAAATATTCTTAGTGGATCCCCATTGGTTGAAGTTTATAATTTTAAACATCATAATTGCTATGATGTGTTGCATTCATGGCCAATGATGGTGTTTGCATAAATCATTTCTAGTTCTTTCTTAATGGACAAATTACTGAATGAAAGTATTTTAAAGTACACTATATCATACCAAAATGAGTTATGTTCTATAATTAGAAATTATATTTATTTGCATACCTCTAGTTACCTTGAAGGCTTGATGAGAAAAATATGTGGTTATGGCAATGGTGGTGTGCTATTAAACCAAGTGTCTACAACTTCAAAGAAAAATAATGGGTTATGGATTCTTAATGTTGGGAGGTTGCATGCAGAGAGATCTAGTCTATGCAACCACTAATTGAAAGGTCTTATTAACAAGAGTTAGAGCATCACTAATCATCATAAGATTATCTGTATTATCCTTAATGGTGGAAACCAAGGTTATAACAACATTGGTTTCCTTCAACCTAGTCACATAAGTATCATTATTACTCCCTACGGTACTCAACCATGTTTACATATCTAATACATAATTTCATAAAATTGGTATTAGACAACTACTTTAACTCTGATTTTGAATCACAAAGCTGATCATTTTTGTCCTTCAAGAGATCTAAGCAATCTTAAAGAGTCAAAATGCTAGGATTCCTTTTCTCAAGCCTTTCTATAAAATCATAAACTCATTTCACTTCTCTAATAGACAAATCAATTATTTTCCTAGAGGAGGTAGTTCAGTGCTAAAAGAAATTTACCTGCTTTCCAATCTACCAATTGCTATAAATGGTTGTCTAAGCCCTTATGAACATACATTTTTCTTGACTTTGGCCTAAGAAATTCTCTTCACAAGCATAGGGTGATCAATCTAAAGTGTCTTAGATGGAAGAAAACATCATAAACATCATGACAAATACCAAGAGCTTCATGCAGATAAACAATATCAACAAGAATATTCTACATTAGAATGTGCATGGATGACGAGCTCAAAAAAAACCATAATTTGAAAGTCCCTACACTTTTAAATCCTACATTAGAATGTGCATGGATGACAAGCTCAAAAAAATACCATAATTTGAAAGTCCCTACACTTTTAAATCCTTCATTTCTCCTTATTTATGCCACAATGAAGAAGCACAAAATGGGAGGGTTGAGAAGCTCTTCCTATCATGTACATATAATAAGTATACACAAACCTAAAACATAAATCTCAACTAGAGTCATACACAAGGAGCAATGATAAGACTTTTATATTAGTGTAGACCATAATGAATAATGAAAAGCATAGAATCCATCACAAAAACAAAACAATATCTAGACAAAGGGATAGGTCCCACCGGGTATCCTAGAATGCAAATATGAATTCAAAGCAACATCAAAAATAAAAAAAAGTCACTACTCTAAATTAAATGCAAAAGTCAAATTGGGCATATATCTTTTTTTCAAGAGCATTTGCTTGTGTGATGGATTATGGTTGCTTAGTGATTTGCATGATTCTAATAGCATGTATCTAAGATTCATTATTATGATTTTTGTATAATTTTTTTTCTGAATTTTTATGATCTTTTATATAATTCTTCATATATTTAGATTGAAGAAGAATGGATTTATAAAGTTTTGGATGAGAAAATGATTGGTCAATAGAGATTTAGATGATATTTGATCAATTAGTCAATCGATATCATTGATTCTTTATTTAAGAGTGATGAAAGAGTTCATTGATTTTTGTCTTTTTACTATTAAGTTAACTTGATTGATTAAGGTTGCATCGGATGAGTTTCTATTTTAATTACTGGACCAACTAAGTAATGGCATGCAATGACATGGAGTGGAGTATGGGTGGTGCAAAAGAAAGACACAACTTCCAAAATAAAATGAATTAATAAAAATCAACAACTCCCCCTATTCACAACAGACAATAATTTCAATTAAGGGAGAGGGGCCAGTAGTTGTGTAGGGTCCAATAGTCATGCAGTCAATGGTTATTATAATACTCAGTCTTACCACACATTTATACTATATATTGTAAATAAATAGTTCACATGTAAATAAAAAAATAACCAAATGTTGATAAAAAAAAATGGACCCATACTTAACACATGAGAACCTTTGAATGTTATATAAAAAAACATAAATACATTCATGAAGAAGTGAGAATATTTTTTTGTCTCAAATAAAATATCATAACTATCCAATCATTTATAAAATAAAATGCTCATTTAATAAAATAAGACACTCATTTAAACAAGTATTGTTATCATAGTAAAAAAATATTGTTCTTATGTGTACAACAATTGGGATAGCAATGCGCAAGCATTGAAGCATTCAAGTATTCCACATTAATAGTTTGTCCTATCACAAATATAAAACGTGAGCACAATAAATACCATGTATTTTCTCATTAAATGTGAAGGATTTTCAAAAAAAAATAGTATTCAACTATTGGTCAATTTTTGTTTGATATAAGTTGTAGTCTAAATAATTATGTGTTGTTTTTATAACAACAAATAGTTTTTTTGTGTTTAACTATTGGTCCATATGTGTTGAATATAAAAGTTAGAGATATCAAAGATTTATGGTTACCAATAGGTATTTGGTCCATTTAGGTTGCATATTAATTTTATTTGAAATAATAATATGATATTCTACAAGCAACAAACGATATCTTTTTGTTCAACTACTGAGGGTCCCATGATTAAGTTTTGGTCGAATCTTTAAAAAATCAAATTTTAAACACTTCTCAATAGATGTGCTGATGTGGCAAGTTGGATGATCAGTCACACCTCCAAACCTTAATTATAGATAGATAAGAGGCCATATTTCAAAAAAAAATGAAAGTTCTATGATATTCCACTCAATCGCTATATGCTGACAAAGGTAGCCCACAGGATTACGGACCCCTCTCCCCTATACATATTTATTCACCACACAAACAACTTTTAAAATATCATTCTTCAATATATTTCTAATCCACTTTATTGATGTTCATAAACATACATATAGACTACAATTTCTCTTTAAATTCCATCTATCTCATTTGCCGTTATCAAATTCCTACACTTCTCACTATGCTGTTGCTGCACTCTCTTCTTAATTTCTCTTCCATTTAATATCTGTTGAACGCAATCCCTTACACAGTCCCCTCATATTCTTCTATACATATTAATCTCTATTTCCAGCTTGGATTGTTTACTTTAGCACAAACCTTTTTAAATTTTCTGGTCTAAGTTTCTCTTACCTCCATTATTTCCCTCCCTTTATACGACTCCCTTTCTCTCTTCTTTCATTGCATTTTACTCTTTAACTTTCTCTTCTCATCTGCCACGACCTGCTAACCTCTTATTCTTTTATTGATATTAATTAATTAACATGGTGTAATTAATCTATTAATGAGATGATTTTGGGGTCTTGTGTTATTAGAGTGATAGTTTGGTGACAATATTAGGATGATTCTTTAGAGGAAAGAAATGTTGAATATACTCTTACCTAAATAATTTAAAAAACATAATCAAACATGTAGCACTTAAAATCACATGACACAATATATACCTTAGGAAAACCTTTTCGAAAAAGAATTGGAATCAAAAGATCACTCAATGTATTATCCATAGATACCATCATCATGGTTACATGCAATCTCAATATCCACTCATTCAATCTTAATCAGCAACTATGTCTAGAAAGATTCTAGTTGCATAACATCCTACTAATATAAGTGCCTACTAACCATCCATCCCACATATCTCATATATACTCAAACACAAAATATAAAAAACTTAAATGGTTTTCAAAACCATGTATTAATCCATAGGCCAAAAGAGGCGATCAAAATCAATGACACAAAATCCAACACCATATCTCTTTTATGAGTCAATAGTCTAATAAAACAATATAACTTCTAGAGTCATAAATCAACCTACTAAATGGGGCACTTCATTTTGGATTTATTCCACCTTTCAAACTAAAAGTATGTATCATTCTCATGTGTCATAACTTGGTGAAAGTCTTCATGACTTTTTCAGTCCACCTTGTAACTCCCTTTTACATGTCTTTGTGTATGTCATAGAATCTCTTATACATCTTACAATGTCATAAAAGTTCTTACACATCTTGCATGATATTAGATATTGTTACAGGTCGTCATAATACATACTACATCTGGCTTAAACTATCATCTCAAGTGGGTTTCCCTTTTCCATACGAGAACATAAATCATACAAAATAATTAATCAGTATTAGATAGGAATTATAAAGTGTATAACACCTTACACCAACAATTAGATCAACTCTTTTCTTTGTTGAAAGTGATTTTTGTGTATGTTGACAAGATATGCCCTCCATAAGACCAAGTGGAAGTGAAGTTATTTCGTTGTGAATTTGAGATTGGAAATAGAGAATGGTTAAGGACAACAAGCTGACAAGGGAAAATGAAAAGATGTTAAAATTTGAAAGAAAATGTTCCTATGAGACATAGTTAGTATTATTCTAGAGACTTTGGTTTGATTTCATATTTATGTAGTTTGGTGTCTTGGACATGGTTTATGTGGAGATTTTGGTTCATGGATATTATCATTTTGGATTATGAACATAAATGTTTGATATGTGTGTTTAGACATTTATTTGCTTATAAATGATATGATATGTTTATTTAGTAAAATAAATTGATCATAAAGTGTTTTGGTTAAATGTTTAATTCCGCAAGAATAAATGTCTTTGATTATTATGATAGATCTTATAATTATTTGATATTAAAAAACTTCAATGGTTATATTTAATGTTGTGATTATAACTTCCAAAATGCACTATTGCTTCTATTGAGATGTTGCAGGTGGGCAGCCCAAGTTCCTTAAGAATTGGAGACAAAGTCCAAATGCTAAATGTTTAATTATTGATTTTTAATTTTTAAAGGGGGTTTAATGTTTAGAGTGATTTGATTTTTATATTAGTTTATTTGTGGAAGGAAACATGTTTTTAATTGAATGATCTTTTTATTTGGATAGTGTTTTGAGGGAAGTTGAGGAGTTGGGAGGAATTCTATTTTAAGAGGGAATTAGTATGGTTGTCTCTCAATTCTTCTTGCTATTTTATTTCATTCTTTGGAATCCAATTTGTGTGTGAAGTTTTTTGCTTCCTTGGATATTGGTTGAAAGAAATTGGGATAGAATGACATTTACAGAGAGAAGGGATTAAAATGCTTGCCTCGGGCAATGGGTTGATCCTAACTTGGATAGCCAAGGTAAGTTTTGCATTTTGATTGAAAATTTTGATGTGGTTAAGGAATGTTTGATGGATTTTGATTGTGCTACAAAAATTTGTGTTATTTTTTGTTTTGTGTAGAATCTTGCTTCAATAATGGGGATTTGGGTGTGTATAAGGTGTGGATTTAGCCTAACAACTGAAATCCTCCTTCGTTTGGGATTGAGAAGGGCGTGAAGCCTCTCTTGAGGATTCATGGTAAAATGTATTTATGTGTATATATGTGGTAATGGAGATTGGGTGTTGGCTGGAATTTGGAGTGGCTGGTTGTGGAGGTATGGTGAAGGGGAGATTTGGGTGTTGTGTGGAATATGCAAAGACCGGTGGTGAAGATGATGTGAATTGGGGTGTTATGATGGAGAAGGTTATGTGTTGGAAAGGAGTTGAATGTATATGAAAATGTATTGTTGTTTCCCAAGAGGGAAGGGAATCCCCCTTCTCCCCCTTTACAAGAATTTTGTGATCGGATTTTTTGCGTGTAAGTCAATGTTTATGATTTTTTGTTCTTCATCTGAGTTGTGCATATGGAATTTTTCTATCACTCAGGAGTGGACTTTATAGTCCTATGGTTGGGAGGAGAGCAAGACTGGACTGCTCCATTCGATGTTGTAGGATTTTGGAGAATGATTTGGAATGCATGAGGATATTTGTTGTTTTACTGATTCTTTATGCATGTTTGCTCCAGTCAAAAGGAGTCATTTCAAACAAAGGGTCTTTTGGTGATTAGATTATATGTTTAATAATACGAGTAAAATACTCACATTTTATTTTGTAATGGTTTATAATATATACATATATTCTACATTGGTTTTCCTATGATTACATGGAATTTTTAAATCAAAGTATATGATTCGAAATGCATAAGAAAATACTTGTCAATTTTATTATATAAACCTATGTATGGCATAAGAAAATTCTAGGATTTGATGATGAGATCTGCTAATGATAAAGTCTATTGATTCTATCACACAAAGAGGAAAAACTATTTTAGCCAAGGATATATGGATAAATTTTTCAATATATTGTATAACTACGAAGAACTAAATGTTGTATCTTCAGCCTTAATTTTTTTATTTCTATATCCTCACATATACATGACACTCACTTGAAGATCCTAGTCCTTGTAATTTCACGGCCCTCTTATTGTATTGTGACCTTTTCATCATTTTTCCCAACTATATAATGTGATTCTTTGTTGCTTATCGGGTTTATATATCTAATTCTTTTATAGCAGACTCCATAATGCATGTGCTATGTTGTAGTGCCCCTCCATTCTCACTGTGGATGTGCAGGTAGTTTGGCTTTGAAACATGGAGATGAAGGTAAAATAATAGGGATAGTTAAGGTATGTGCTAATGATGTTAATCAGTTGGTCTGTTTTATGATACTGTATATAGATGCATTGTTATGATCAATATGTGATTATTTTATCATGACCATTATGTGATTATCATTCTGATTGCTATGTAGTTGATTGTGTACAAATTTATTTGATTACTAGGTGTTGTCTACTGATGTGTATGGGTGAAAGGGACAGTGTCGCATCACTCACGTGTGAATATCCTATGATGTGATTCCCTTTCACAGTGTGACTGTTTATATAGATATGTATGCATGATCATTTTGTGTGTTGTAGGTTGTAGGTACTAGGCATCGACTCCACCTGAATTGGCATGTCTACATGTTATTTAAACCCAATGGAATAGTTGATTGGAGATAGCACCTGGTCCCCTATCGTAGCCATTATCCTCGAAGAGGATGAGTATCTAATTCATTACCTCGTCAGTGTTGTTTGATGTTTGTGGTCAGTTGGTCTTGCTTTTCAACCATGGTTAGGGTTTAGGTAATTGTTGTTGACATTTGGTTCAAATGTTTAATTTAATTCGTTGACAAATTTTGTTTTTGTTAATTAATGCATTAAAATAAATTATTAAGTTAAAAGGGTACTTTGATAATTAAATATAAATATATTTATTAAAAAATTATAATTTAAAATGAATTAAAGGTGTAATGAAATATTATAATATAAAATTAAAAAATTTAATGGAATGTGATAATTGATAAATAGTAAAAATAATATAAAAAAGATAGAAAGGTTTTTATGCAAGTTCATACACAATTTTGAATTGATTACCAAGAAGGAAACTTGATGTTTTTTTGGGATTTTGAGAGATTTTATTAGATTTTTGTTTTAAAAAAAGAACAACCTTCTTGTTAATATTATTCCTTTTGGGTGAATTATCATTTTGTTTTTGGCTTTACTACAACCTATTGCATTTGCTTCAAAGTTCCTAAATCCTTTTCAACAAATATGTGTTGTGTGTAGCAATCATCCATTGAACCGACATGTCTGCATTCACCTTGAACCCAAGCCAAGCTTACGATGTTAGGATGTGTTCCAAAGTGTTGCATTAATCTTGAGATTTTGAGAGCTTCCTTGTGGAATCTATTTTGAGCATCGAGTAATTCACATTTCCTCTCGTAGAATGATATTGTTTTACATTTTGCATGCATGACGTCAAAACTAGATTATTTTAATGGTAAGCATCTGAATTTAAAGGATATTTGAATTTAAGACTTAAAGAACTTGTAAGGCCCCACCCCAGATGTGATTAATACAACCCTAATTGCCACATACCTTACCCAAATATATAGCTAGATCTATTACAAGCGATAAATAAGGTGATTTTGTGTGGCAACAATATTGTATATTATTTCTTTACTGTATATTTATTGCCATCACCATAAAGGTGTTATGTAGTCGTAACATGGGGAATATGAATTGAAATTATAATTAGGAAGCAAAGGAGGTATATATATATATATATATAAATAATTATAAAGGATAAAGCGTGGAAATAGTGTTGGTGAAAAGTATTGATACTCATAGTATTATATGCTTAATAAATAGTATATTCATATAATTGAAATTCAATTGCATGTAAGGTAATTATTAATAGTGAAATATTAAATGTTATTTATTTACTTGCCGAATTGGATTGTCATTTTGGTAAAGGTTAGATTATTTGATTAAAATTTGAAAGTATTCGTCTTTTATGTAAATATGCATATCATTAGAAATATAATTTGAATAGTTTATTCAAATGATTTAAGATTCAAATTCATGTGTAGCTAATGTTAATTAATAGTTTAATGTTGCTACCTACATTGACATTTAATATGAAGGCCTACCTTAACATTAATATTCAAGTTAATGGTGCAACATTATTATTGCCTATTTAATTATTCTTAATACCCTGTATCATGTTACTACTATTAATCTTCATTCTAAAGTCCCACTTAAGTACTAGTGATTGCAATATTATTACGAGTTTGGTTAACCAATATTAGCAATGTTAATGAGTTGTTTGAAATTTACACCTCATTTGTAAATATGCTGGGATAATTTATTAATATTCATTTCCTTTAATACTAGTGCCAACCGTTATTATCAATCTTAATATTTGTATTTCTATTGCAACTTTTACTGATTCAAATTATCAGCTCACGACTATTTTATTTGAACACCATCAATTATTTGTAATAGTATTGTCTCTCTTGATAGCGTTAATACTTTCTTAAACATTGATCATATCCTTTGCTCAAATATTTAAAGGGGTTTATTTACGATTTCACTATAATATTATACCAAGATCCATATTAAAACCATTATGACCGTTAATATTTTATTACTATTAATGATTAAGATTAAGCCTGGGAATATTAATATTGGATATTACTTAATAAATTAGTTGTTGCTACGCAGTGACACTTATGGCAAACATCATTATTACAATTTCAATCTACAAGCATTCACTATCCTTCCTATCGCCATTAAGGCTAACACTGTTGATTAGGGTAGAATTATAATATTTGTCAGATGTATAAGATTTGAAATCTAGCACCAGGAGGGAAGCTAGTTAAAATATTTAAGTTACCTGCAGGAAAGTTGAGTTGAATGGGTATGGGCATAAATGTCAGAACAATGGGGATTTGATAATGGTTTTAAATGTAGGCTCAACTATACCACGTCATCTATAAAGGAACTTCCTTCTTCCATTTGTCTAGAGATGTGATGGGCATTTAAGAAATAGGTTGAACGTTGCATACAATAATGAATACAATTTGAGCTTTTATTACATAATTTTCTTTTTGTTGTCAGGGCTACTGCCACCAGTCCCCTCATTCCCTCTCTTTGCTATCGAGTTTCCTACCTACCTCCCTCTCTTATTAGAACCTATCATTTCTAGGGGAGGGGGTGATGGTTATATTTCGTTAATCTGAAAAGAGAAAGGGGGCGATAACAACAGGTTGCCTAGAGCACACAAAAAAAAGGGCGGACAACCACACAACATTGTATGAAGGGTGTGGGAAATGAAGACTCCCCAGTCCTAATATTTACTGTCAACAATATGAGCCTTGGAGACGCACATAAAGTGGGAGAGAAGCTTGTAGCAGAGGGGGCTAACTTCCAAGTTGAAAGAAAATCCAATGCGGGGGTGTGTGTGTTATTTTCTAAACAAATATGCTAGAGATCTTGTCTCAAGTCAGGTAGATTTAAATAGTTGGTGCATATTTCACTTTTGGCATGTTGAGGAAATTCCAAATAGGAAATAGGAAATTCCTGTACTCATTATTAGTAGTATAGAAATTTTTATCCATAAGTATGCAATTCCATTATGTGTATTTGATCTAGCTCTGTAATGGAATCATAGAAATAGGAGAGAGACCAACCAACTTGTGGTGCATCATTAGATCCACAAATATTAGCCAAAAATGTCAATCTAGGTCTTGTATCTATGCATTTGCTTTGAATCAATTATCTAGCGGTTAAGGTTGTGAAAGTAAATGATAGAAAACACTGGTTCCCTTAAGTATAAAACAACGGTTCCCTTAATGTCTGCAACATAGCTTTTGCTGACCCTTTTAAAATCTGGAAGCAAAATAGATTCTACTACATTAACTCACAATACTATCTTTAACTCTTATTATCTGGCATTATATTATGAGTTGGTCACTCTATGATTAAATGACCACCACTCACATGTATACTACCATGGCATGGGATCCACATTCTATCTCTAGCTTGATCCAATAATAAATAAAACTAGATTAGCCAACAAAAAAATGCTTTCGATTATTTTGATGGTTTTCTACACCATGTTTTAGAAATTCCATTTTGGCGCATGCTGGGAGTATACTTGCAAATGTTGAAGAGGTTGATTTGTTTAAAAAAAATATGTGAGTTGTAATTCATAAAAATTTTATGGTCTTCTTATTAAATAAAACCCATTTGTTTTTGTTATCATACCAATCGATCTATCTGGTTTAATGTCAAAATTAGCATTACAAGCCTAGTTCAATGCTAGCCCACTTATTATGCAGAATCCATTTTTTCATCGTATTCATCACTCCTGTGTTACCACTTTTATTTGGTGGTGTCAAAATGGGCATTACAGTTCAATAATATCCAATGACTAACAATTTAGATCAATTTAAAATTCAACCCAGAATAATATAAATACCTCCATAATGGAGAGGTCTGGTCCAAATATCCATCTACAATATACAACTATTCTTATAAAAAGAAATATTAACATTGTGAGGAGATCTATTTGTGATATGCATTTTCTTGCAATCCAGTGGAATTGTGAAAGACATATTTTGTTATTCTAAGTTCATCTATCTTGGAGGATTACTAGTTCCATTACCCCTCATGTATTTCCTGTGGTATAGTGAAATCTAGTGAATGATTTCAGGCAATGAATTTCTGGGATTTTACCCATGCTGGTGGATCATCCATTCTGTAGCCCTCTTTATTTTCTAAGTTCCATTCTCCATACCTAGTTGCTCTTAGGCTCTTTGCACTAAGGATGACTTCAAGAAGTACTCTTATTAAAATAGCTTCTATCTTGATTCAATTAATTCATATAATTATTGATTCTTTATGGTCAGTTGGTCTTACTCTTATTGGGAGATCCAAAATATATATATATATATATGTAAATTTTAAGAAACCATATTATTATAGAATGGTTGTTCAACTACAAATATGTTAAACACAAAATAATAATAATAATAACATTCTAAATTACAATACAACAAAGATTAGTTTTATTTATAATCTTGACATAAACCCAAGCCTCAACGAAAAAAAATATTTATCACAAGCAGGGGAAATAAGACAATTTTTCATTAAAATTATTCACCTTAAATAATATAATCTTAAGAGATGGTTTAATTAAATTGGTAGAAAAATAAATAAAAATAAAAATCACAAGCTTTTCAAAGATTCCATTTGAGTATGAGTATTTATTTTATATGCTCCATGTATTACTATTTAGCCCTTGTGTATAGTTTAATTTGATACAACTAATAAAATTGTGTATGCTGAAATGAATTAAGATACTTTTTACTGTCAATTGCTGTTGTTTTGGGTGAACTAGAGGGTTGTGTTGTAGAAAAAACTGCTCGTGCATGGTTATGATTTTTGCAAAAGTAATTGTGGATTTTGTCCTTCATTCATCCACCATTCTAGAACATTTTGAATTTTTAAATTTGACTTAGTAATATGAAAGTTATGATCATTTGAATGCTGTTGTATTTTGCTGCAAAATATTAGATCAAAAATTAATAAGCAGTAATATGATAAAAATATGTATATATTCCTTATTTTTAGGGAAATTTGTTTCCATCCATTAAAGTTGGCTTAGAGTTATTATATTTATACCATATGGATTGATATGTAATGGTTGAGAGCCATCTCTTGCACTATGCATGTATTGTTAGTCAAGTCAAGTTCCAACTTGTTAGGCATTATTGATAATCCTTATTCTTATAAAGTTCTTTCCTAAATAGTGTGGGTTAGAGACATTGAGGCATGATAGAATTGTTCAAAAAAATTTAATAATTGATACCCATGTGTATAAGGGATGTATGTTAAATTCTAGTTAGAATCTCTCATTTGAATTAGAATGAGTTTGGCTATAATCCTAATAAATTCAAGTGTCCAAAATAGTAATAGTCACCTTGTGATTGTAAATTATTATTTAGAGAGGTCATGTATTAAAAGTAAATATTATAGAATTGTTAGAATAATTAGTTCCTCTCTTCTAAACTTAGCATTGTCTTGCTAGATTATTAATTGACTAAAAAAGATTATTTTATTATTATGTAATCTCATAGTATTATGAAAGTACATATATGTGGTTATTCTACTCTTGAGATTAATATATATATATATATATATATATATGCCTATGGTTGAAATTGAGGTCAATAACACATTGTAAGTGAGATTTTTTTTTTAAACTGACTTATTACCATAGTGGGTGTGCATTGGAATGGTTAATCAAGATTGAGTTGGTTATTCATGAGGATTGCATGTGCTAGTTGTTTTAAAGAATTCTTGGGAGATCCTATATGTGGTCTAGTCATAATGCTTGACCTTGAACTATTATTACTTATTATTATATAGTGTGAAGAGGTTTTAGTGGTTTGATTTTGAAGTTGATGTTAAGCTATCTTTTGACCTTGTGATTATATTCCTTTGTTATCCAACCATGTGGGAGATGGTTGAAGTCTACCTGTCGAACTACAGTTCCTCTACGAATTATATACGTAGGCAAGGCCATTAGAGACGAGCCCCCAAGGAATTAGGTCTGGCCCTAGGATTTGTTCTTTTATTATTACTTGAAACTATTATTGATATATCTTACTTCCATAATATGTGTCTCGACTTATGTTTTCTTGATTATTAATGTGTTAGTTGGACTAATTAAGTCTATTTTGATGACTTGATTTCCATGTCCCCATTTGAAAAACCTTCTAGGATTGCGCAAGCAATTTAATTGTCTAACAAGATATATTCATCTATAACTAGTCAAATGTTGTATGCTTCCTTTTAGTGCCCCCTTTGGTAGCAAAATTTGAGAGTTTTACAAGCGTTCTTGAGCGAAATTTGATAGTTGTGTTTTGTCCTTAACTATATTTGAGTGTTAAATTTAGGGCATTACAGAACTCTGATCTTCTTTATGAGATTTGAATAGTTTTGTTCTCTCATCATAATCAACTAAGTGCTAATAGATCAAGAAAGTAATTATATTATCGCCCTTGAAGGAATGGAAATATGTTTTCAAAGGGGACTGGACTAAGGTGGGTCAAATATTGGTATTTCAATGTGTTAGTTGTGCTTCTGTCTTCTGAGTTTTGGTACTAGTTTTTTGTCTTAAGTATTTTTTGCAGTCATGCATTGCTTGAAGTTTTTGAAATCACTTTCTAGCAGGTATGGTCGGCAAAAACCAATGTAAAACCCTAGTCTATATATATATGTTTGCTTGTCTATATATCACGGAAATCTCTTTAGCAATCGATTTAGAGTGTATCCAAGTTATGTGGGTAGAATTCTTGCATTTCAATTCCTAAATTGGTATCTTGATTTGAATGGCTGATTTCATGGGTACCTGTCGCTGCAATGGTTCAATTTAATTATGGCTAAGTGTTAACTTCATGACTTAGAAATATTTGTCCTTGCCATAGTTTTTTTTATTATCTAAATGCCTTGTGGCATATCGGTGAGCACATTATTCTTTTATATAAACCAGTTCTTATAGTTAACCCCGTGACCATTACACTTCTATGTTCTAAGGCATCAATCGTTTGGAGTAGTCGCATCAATTTTGTCTTCCAATAATATTTGAGTTTATTTCCTTAAATTATAAGCATTCTCCCTAATACTTCTATTCTCCCTTTAGATAACTGAGTGAATCTCTTTATCAGCTTTGCTATGACAAGATCGAGCAAGAATATAATATGAATTATATTTCATGAGAGGTGGTCAACTAAAACAGGAGCTATATCAGTTCGCTGCCTTTCCTTAAGCCTGGAAATACCCCGTTTCCTCCTGCCTTGCTGCATGTTGCAATTATTTCCCTGTGTTTCACATTGAAACTGAATATTGCATTTTACATTTGAGTCTTTGTATACTCTATAAATAATATTTGATGGATATGAATTGTGTATATTATTTGATGAAAACACATTATTTTTAGTGTTCAATGCTTTATGTTGGCATTCAATGTTGAATATCTCAATATATTTTCATAGGTGCATTTCATGCTTGGCATATGATGTTTTGTTGCAAATTGGGGTTAAGCCTACGTTTTAGTTAAGGCTGTATGTTACGCCTCTCTTTCTGCGTTGCATAATCAATACAATGTATGGTGATTTATGCTATGGTCTGTGTTTTTGTTTTATTTCGAAGGTTATGTCTTACATTTGGCTTTCGATACTTTGTATTGCATATAATATTCACTTGGAATCTGATAATTGTGTTGCTCAATGCAACTTTATTTCCTAACTTTACATTTGGTGTGGAATAGTTTGATGTCATTTCAATGGCTATAGTTATGCTTGGAGTTCGATTCCTTGTATATATATATATATATATATATATATATATATATATATATATATATATATATATATATATATATATATATGTCATATTATATATGTATGTATTTAAATGGAATGTAAAAAGAAGAAGGAATAAAAGATTTTGTAATAAATAGGGTTAGTAAATGAGTTCAATTTAGTTTCTCTTAAAAGGTATCTAGTGGTATTTAAGTATCGTTTGATTTAAATTAGTGTTCTTCTGATTTAGAAAAGTATTCAATTTCTATCTTGTAGTAAAATTATTTTTGGTTTAGTTTATTTAAAGGAATGTTTTCATTAATTATTGACACTAAATAATAACTAAATTTAATATAGTGTTGCACCAAGTCTTGCTTAAGTAAATTTATCATTTTTATATATTAGTCAAGGAAAGACTAAATTAAGTTTAGAAGTCAATTTACTATCTTGTAAATAAGTTGGTTATTTCATATATACAATAGAACGAGTATGGAGTTATCATTTTTCCTTTTAGCATGTGATTAATAAATCTCGAGATGTACTTTCCATTCCAAATTTATATTCTTATATATTTATATTAGATGTCATTCCTATTCTTAATAGAAATTAGTTCCTTTATAATTTGTGGATTTCCTTCATAATTATTTAATAGTTGATTTGTAAATTCACTGTATGATTAGTTATTTAGAATACATGTTATTGTGGTAAATGACCAAATTGAGTGAATCTGGTGATTAAGCTATGAGAAAAATGAAATGTGGAAATAATGTATTTTATGGTTGTTTTGTTGATTGGTTGCTAGTATTGCATAATGTGTTTGATTATTGGAATTGGAGTGATTTTGGTAATTGTTTAAAAGTGGGATTCATTTGTGTTAATTTGTTAAGGTCAGTTTCCAGAGGCTAGGAGGAAGTATTTTAGGGTGTATGGTTTTATGATGGTTTCACCTTAGAGGTGGTATGGCAATGTTTTGGGTTATGTGCTTTGGGAAAATCAAAAACCTTAAGGGTGTTTCTTTATCTTGGTATGGTTTCATGTGATCATGGTAGATGTGCAAGATGGTCAATGCCTTGCACTGTGTGTAGATTCTTGTTATTGTGAAATGTGTGCAAGAGGGTCAATGCCTTGCACGGTCTTTGGATTCATGTGACTATGTTATGTATGCAAGATGTTAAATGCCTTGCTTGTTGTGTAGGGTTTACTAGTTGCAAGTAGGGGGAGTGGCCCTCAATGGGGGATGAATCCCAAAGTGGTGACCAGGACAACCCATCGGAGAGTTTCTTAATCCAGTGATAACCTAAAAATGAATTAGGGGGAATGGGTAGTTTTCACCTTAAACACGATAATGTATGCCTCACCCATGCTTGTAGTGTTCGTTTAGGCTAAGGATGGATTAAAAAGGCCTAGTTGACAAGATCAACTTCCTTGTCCTCACAAAAGGAATGTTGGTTCTACATGTGTCACCCTATGGGGCTAGGACCTAGTGAGAGGTATATCGGACAACCATAGATGGGAGCCAGGGTCTAGTGAGAGATCACTAGGACAACCTATGCTAGGACCATGTGATGACACTCTTCCCTATTGTAGTCTAACATTCCCTAGTTGTATTTTCTCCTTCTATTATGTGTGTGCCTTTGGAAGTGTAGTCAGTGTTGCTTGTGATGGTGTTGTTAGCAGTGTTGTGTTGGAGCCATGTATAGCCTTGTTATGTTAGCCTATTGTCTTCTTGAATTTTTCTCTATTGTGGGACCTTGTGTTATCTCCCAACACAGTGGCTAGACCTTAGGGTTTTTCATGGTCGAGAGGTTGGTGTTTTTTCCTCCATTGAGTTTCCTTGCTACTTGTTCGAGTGCATGGAGATTGTACCTTGTGTAGAGGATTCCAGTTCATGTTCCAGTTTGAGAAGACAATATTTTATGTATATGCATTGGATCGTAACTTAGTTGTACCATTTATTGTAATCTAATGTAATCTTCCCAATTGTATTCGAGGAAGCATTATTGTAAATAATGTAACGATGTAATAGAATTTGATGTACTATCATGTAATGAAATTTGTATACATATTTGTTAGAAATGATATTTCATGTTTTTTATCTGATGACTTGTTGTGGAAATGTGTAATGTAGAATCAATTAATGTAGTGGTTTAAATGAACCTAGCTTGTTAGATAAAACATGATATCTTTATAGTTAATGTAATGATTTTATCTCTTGTTTAATAGATATGTTAGTAACGTAGTCATGGAACCTTAGAGGACTTAGGTTAGATTATATGTTAAGTTAAATGATATGCATTCCATTGTTATTTCTTATTAAAAAAAATGTTCCATTATTTTAGCATGGTTGTGTTGTCCTTTGGGGTTCCTTAGCGGGGCATTACACCTAGTATTAGAGCCCAAGTTCTAACACTAGGTACTTTGGTTTTATATGAGACCATTATGTTGTCCCAATGCTTAGACTCTTGAGCTTATGTTTTTCTCCTTTTGTCACCTTCGCTTAACAACCTTGGACTTATCCTTTGGTGGTGTTTGTCTAATAGTGCAGAAGACCGGTGGAAAGGATAGGACCCTTTTGTGTAGTGTGTAATGTACCAATATTATTTCTATCAGGGATGAACTATGAACCCTTGTGTAGCCTTGTGATGTGACTCTCGATGATGTGAATTTGTGTGTAGGGTGATCCCACAATACCGGTTTACAATTTTTGGCCAAACTGGACACTAAACTATTTTTTAATAACTAAATTTTCACTTTTCGGCACCTATAGCGGCTAAACCGTGAGGAATTTGAAGATGATGCAAACTAGTGATTTGTGAAATTTTGTCTATAGATTCTAAATATATTTTTCTCAAAAAATTTGGAATCAAATTGTATTTTTGTTTCCATCTCCTTCGAAAAATTATATTTTTCAGTAAACACCATTTTTAAGGAATGATGCTCACCGTCTACAACATAACTTTTTTTGTATGTATCGAAATTCAAATTTTTTTTGTTGGATCAAGGACTTCAATATCTAGTGCATTGATATTTTTCAAAAAAAAATGATAATATACTATTTTTTCACACGTGCAAAACAAAGAGCTTGATTTTCGATGAAAAACCTACATTCATAAGAAATAAAAAATAAATATAATAATTAAATTAAATTTATTTAAAATTATACTTTTTGGGAAGCTTATAATAAGGACTACATAATTACAAAAAAAAAATTAAATGAATTCATTTGATCCCCCAAAAGGTAAATCAAAAGTGGTTTTTTATCAGCATTTTGATAGGTGTAAAGGAGACTCTGTTATAGGTATGGTTTTAAACTAATGGGGTTTTATCCAAGGGGTTTGATCTAAAGTGGTTCAATCAAACTCTCTTCAATTGTAATCCTTTAAATAGAACTTTTCAAAGCTTAAATCATTATATTTTCTAAAAATATGTGATTTCAACAAAAATCAGGATCTCCCAAAAATTATAAACCAGTATTTTGGGATCACCCTGTATATGTGAAGAATGTGTGTTAAATCATGAATATAGTGCTTATGAAATGATAAATTGTGTGTCCATGCTTCGAAAAAGGTGTAAAATCATGATCTTGTGTTGAATATGTTATGAGATCTAGTGTTGTATACTGAATAAAGTGGAATGTCTTACATGTATTTATGATATTTAATGAAAATGTGTGCTTTGTGTGTATAATTATGTTGTGTTTTATGGAAGAGTGGCATTTTGATGTATTGATTTCTTAACAGTGTATATTATTTTGATATAATGAATCAGTTTTGATAGAAATTTGTAGTACTAATGTGTTGTGTTTCCACCCTAGTTTGTGAATTCCAGGAGTAAGTCAAGCTTTAGGGGGCAATGTAGTGCCCCTCCATTCTCACCGTGGATGTGTAGGTAGTTTAGTTTTGAAACTTGGAGATGAAGGTAAAATAATAGGGATAGTTAAGGTATGTGCTAATGATGTTAATCAGTTGGTCTATTTTATGATATTGTATATAGATGCATTGTTATGATCAGTATTGTAATACCCCTCCTCTTACTGGTAGGATTTAGTATTTTTCAATGCGGTTGTTTGCTACTTGTGACGATGATGATATTGTTTGAGTTGGATAGTTAGACATTTGATGATGTTGTATTTCATTAGTAGACTGTTGGTGATTATGTTTATGCACTTGAGGATTTGACTATTTCATTTGACATTGTGGTTGGTTAGATGTTAGTTCATTTTCATAATTATGATATGATGCAGTGATTTAATTAGATATGTTAGGAGATGATTGCTAATTAGAAATGTTGATTTATTGATCACATTATAATTGTTAGAATAGGTGTGATGAAGGACAATATGGCATCACTCATTCGCGAGTGCCCTGCTATGTTGCGATTCCTTCTCACAATGTAGTACTTCGATTTAATGCTTTGATTTTATATATATGTATGCACATGTACACAACTTCGTTTGTATGTAGGATTTGCAGGTACAAGTCTCGATTCCACCTGCTTCGGTAGGACAGGGCGAGCACCAAATAACCCAACGGTTAAATATTGAAACAGAGGTGACGATGAAGTCCTCCCATTCCATGATGTCAGATCGTCTCTTTTGATTGGTATTGTTCATTGTTGTAATTGTCGTCATTTGTGGTTTGTGTTGTGTATGTCGTATTTTATTAATGTGAGTATTTAATAGGTTGTGATTTAGTTAATTGAATGTGGATAATAATTGTTTATTTTAATGTTGATTTATTTGTATGAAAATATTTAAATGTTTTATTTAATTTTTATAAAGTCATGTGTTTTGATTAAATGATAATTAAATATTAAAGGTATTTTAATTATTTTAATCAATTATCAGGTGGAGGATAATTATTAGAATAATTTATTTAATTAAATAAGAAATGTGTTGTGCAAGAAAGTGGTAAAAATAGAAATAAAAACAATAAAACAAATAAAAGACTGAAAAAGATTGTGAGAACAAATAGGAATACAAATCTAATTAAAAAGCTTGCTTTTAAAGGATGATTTTATTTTATTATTGATTTTTAGAGTTTTTGTGAGAGTTGAACAATATATTTTTAATTGAATTAGGAAAAATGAAAAGTTTTACACACACACAGAGAGATATTGGTCAGAGAAGTTGTGCAAGAGAGGGGTTTGGCATTCTGAAATTTTAGAAAGGTCTTCTGAACAAAGGATTAGATTCGAGTTCGAGCACAAAAAAAAATTGTAGAAGAGATTTTGAAGCCGAAACGAGAAGCTTTGTGTAGAGGTCATCGGATTCAGCCAATCAACATCAGAGTTTCAAGAGCGCAGGACTCCAGGTTCCACCTTCCTTATTCTTTGTTTTTTTTTAAATCTGTAAAGAAAAGAATACAAAGGTGTGTTAGAATCAACCTCTGTTTAAAATAAAAAGGAATCTGCCTGTGATTTATATTTAAATGATTTTCTTGAGATTAAAAAAAAAAAAGAATAAATAAATAGATTTTCCTTTGAAAAGAAAATCCATGTAGAGATTTGAAATAATGCTTTGCAAACAAACTGAAATGAAACTCGGTTGAATTCCATTTGCTCACTCTTATATTTATTGAGAAAAAGGTCAATCTTTGTGTTTAAATAAATTTGAAATTTTATTTTATTTTGATTATCTTTAATATGCATTTTATATGTGTGATGATTCTGTATTTTATACAGAAGATTAAATTATCTGTGTTTATGTAATTATATATATTCATTGAAAAACATATATATTAAATATATATAGAGATTTCATATATATATATATATAGATCTTGTGTTCCTTTTTATTGAAATCTTTTGTTTTGAAGTATTTATATTTTAAAGAAAATCAAAAATTAAAATTTTCGAATTCCGCATCTGTACTGTGCGAATGGGATTCGTTTTTAATTTTTCGTGCTTTTAAAAAATATATATATATATAAAATAAGATTTAAAAAGAAAAAGGAAAGAAACCAAAAATTTTTATTTAATAAAAATTTATTTGTTTGAATTTATGGAAGGGGGGTGGGTCGGCCTGTGCCGTACCCGTCCCCACTCCTCCCTCTTCATGCGGCAGCCCCAGGCGGCAGTCCAAAGGACTGCCACCGCAGTCCAAAGGACTGCTGAGTGCAGTCCGTAAGGACTCCACAGTCCCAAGGACTGATGTACGCAGTCCTTTGGGACTGCGCGCGTACTTGGTACGCCGGCAGAACCTTTCAATTTATTGTTTTTTTTTTTGTTTTTGTTTTTATTTTTTTTATAGGTATAGTTTATAAATATATTTATATATATATATATAAATATATATATTTATATATATCTTGTTTATTATTTATTTATTTATTTATTTTATTTATTTATACTAATTGATTATCATTATTAAAATTAGTGATTAATATGTATATATGGAAAATAAAAGAATGTAAATGTCCTTTAGAATTAAAATATTAAGTGATTTTTAGTATAATAAAATTTAAGTTGTTGTAAATGATTTTAAATATAAATGATGAATTATTTTATTAATATTTGTTCAGTAGGGATATATATATTTATATATATTGTCTTATTTGTTTTTAAATATTTATTTTATTTTAAAAAAAGGACTATTAGGTTGTATGACTTATTTGGGATAAAATTTAAATAACAGTGTAAAATTATTTTATTGTAAAATAGTTATGGTAAATTTGGTCGTGGAAACTGAGTGCATGTAATAAATGAAAAATAGATTGTTTGTTTGATGGAATTAATTATCTTTGAAAAATTTAAGAAAGTAAATTAGATAAGTTGTCAATAATTTTAATATACTTTGTTTTCGACTCTATGTCGAGTAAAATAGAGATTTTATACGTGATTGGTCGTATCATCTTCTCGAGTTAGATAATTGTGTGATCTTGTTATTGTCTTCTATTTATTGTTATTGACCTTTATCTTGTGATGTGGGATCTCTGTTGTGTTTTGAGCCTCATGGAATTATTGTAAATCTTGGTCTTCTCCAGAGGCATGTCTTATATCTTTGATGTTTATACTTGTATCTTTTCGATTAGAGTATTACATGCTTTTGAGCTTTATTATTTGGAATGGTTGTACGTGGTTGTAGTCGTTGTGATTACGATTTATAGCGAGATGGATTTGCCTCGTATGTTCTTGTGTTGAGTTTTACGCTTTAAATGTTTTCCTCGTTTGGTTATACTTTTGGAAATTGATACTGGATTATTTATGTTAGGAAGGGTTGAATGGTTTGTTAAGACTTTTGGTTATGAGATATCGCGAGAGGGTTAATGCCTCGCATGAGCTTGTTTTGAGTATTATGCATTATATGTTTTAGTTCAACCCTTGCCTAGTTTTGATTCATGTTGGGGGTCATAGGGAGAGTGGCTCTTCGTGGGCGTCGGCGCCTCAGTTGGAGGAAGTGCCAGGGAAACCCATGTGAGAGTAGTTAAACAAGTGATAACCTAAAAATAGAATTTAGGGGGATGGGTAGTAAAACACACAAGATAATTAAAATTGGATTCCTCGTCTATGCATTAGGGCTACCGGAGACTAGTGATAGACTGAGTAGGTCGTGGTCGGCAAAGTCGTAGTCTCGTCCACATGAGAGATTATCGGCTCCGCATTAGCTACCCTATGGTGTCGGCGCCTCAGTTAGGAGGAAGGGCCAGGGGATCCATAGATGGGTGCCGGCGCCTCAGTTGGAGGAAGTGCCAGGGGATCCCATGACAGCTATGCGATGACACTCTCCACTAGACATCCTTGTTCTTGTTTCTTGTGCCTATGGAATTGTGTATTGAATGGTTGTTTTAGATTGATTATGGAAGCATGTTCTTTTTATTGTTTCAGATTCATTTGGAAATGTATTTTGGATGTTGCTGCGGTTCTCTGGATATTTTATCTTTATGATGTTTTGATTCTTGTGAATTTGTCTCATGATTGATAATTGGTGGTACTTCATGTTATTGTGATGAGTTTCTTAGTTTTAACTTGTCATGTGATTTGTGAACGTTGATGGTTGTTCATCGTATGCTTTGAGTTGTACTTGTTTTGTATCATGTTGTGGTTGAGTCGGTTTGTCATTCGTGGTCGGGTTCACTTCCTCATCACCTCTGAGCAGGGGGGGTGAGTTACTTGTAATTCACATGGTTGGGTGGAACGTGCTCTGCACCCGTTGGGTTCCCCTTCAGCATCTTGTCTTCTCAGCATTTCCACAGTTGGAGTTGTACCAGTATTCACCTTATATTTCAGATTTCATCATAATTGTATCATCCCACATGTTTGGGAGTTTATTGTAATTCTTGTATCAATCCCCATGTTGGGAAATCCAATGTAATTCATATGTCAAGGAAAATTGTAATGTAATATTATAACAATGATGTAATAGTTAGGATCAGTTGTAACTCTATTATGAGATGTATCATGGATGTAATTATGCGATGTTTATTATTCTCGCATCATGGCTTTTGGATGTATCCTTATCCTTGGTTATCATTATAAATGATATTGTTGTAATCTTTATTTTTATTTCTATTTTGTTGTTGCGATGTAACCTCGCGTGCCCCAGAGAACTAAGTGTGTTAAAGCTATGTAATATGCTATGTGATTATGGTTAATGTTATGGCATGTTTAATGTAATTGTTTTAAAATTAAAAAATTATTTGCATTGTGTGTGTTCTCTGGGGTTTGCACGACGGGCATTACAAGTATGTGGTTATTTTATCATTCAACCATTATGTGATTATCATTCTGATTTCTATGTAGTTGATTGTGTACGAGTTGATTGTATTACTACGTGTTGTCTTCTTATGTGTATGGGTGAAAAGGATAGTGTTGCATCACTCACATGTGAGTACCCTACAACGTTGTGATTCCCTTTCACGATGTGACTATTTATATGGATATGTATGCACGAATATTTTGTGTGCTACAGATTGCAGGTACTAGGCATTTACTCCACGTGAATTAGCAATTCTGAGCATGCCTTAAACCTAATGGAACAGTTGATTGGAGATAGCACTTGGTCTCCTACCCTATCCATCATCCTCGAAGAGGATGAGTATCTGGTTCGTTACCTCGTTAGTATTGTCTGATGTTTGTGGTCATTTGGTCTTGCTTTTTGACCCTGGTTATGCTTCAGGTAATTGTTGTTGACATTTGGTTTATTTAATTTATTTCGTTGGAAAATGTTGTTTTGGTCAATTAATGCATTAAAATAAATTATTAAGTTAAAAAGGCACTTTGATAATTAAATATAAATATATTTATTAAAAAATTATAGTTTAAAATGAATTAAACCTATGTAATGAAATATTATAATATAAAATAAAAAATTTAATGGAATGTGATAATTGATAAATAGTAAAAATAATATAAAAAAGATAGAAAGGTTTTCATGCAAGTTCATGCACAATTTTGAATTGATTGTCGAGAAGGAAACTTGATGTTTTTTGGGATTTTCAGAGATTTTATTAGATTTTTTCTTTCAAAAACAAATAGCTTTCTTCTTGTTAATATTATTCCTTTTGGGTGAATTATTCATTCTTTTTTTGGCTTTACTACAGCCTATTGCATTTGCTTGAAAGTTCCTAAAGCCTTTTCAACAAATCTATATTGTGTGCAACCCTCATCCGTTGAACTAGCACGTTTGCATGCACCTTGAACCCAATCCAAGCTTATGATGTTAGGATGTATTCCATAGTGTTGCATTAATCTTGAGATTTTGAGAGCTTCCTTGTAGAATTTGTTTTGAGCATCGAGTAACTAACATTTCCTCTTGCAAAATGAGATTATTTTGCATTTTGCATGCATGACGCCAGAACCAGATTATTTTAATGGTAAGCATGTGAATTTAAAGGATATTCAAATTTAAGACTTAAAGAACTCTGATCTTCTTTATGAGATTTGAATAGTTTTGTTCTCTCATCATAATCAGCTAAGTGCTAATAGAGCAAGAAAGTAATTATATTATTTCCCTTGAAGGAATAGAAATATATTTTTGAAGGGGACTAGAGTGAGGTGGGTCAAATATTGGTATTTACATGTGTTAGTTGTGCTTCTATCTTCCACATTTTGGTAGTAGTTGTATTCTTAAGTATTTTTTGTGGTCATGCACTGCTTGAAGTTTTTGAAATCACTTTCTAGCGGGTATGGTCAGAAAAGACAACCGTAAAACCCCAGTCTGTATATATATGTTTGCTTGGCTATATATCACGAAAATATCTTTAGCAATCACTTTAGAGTGTATCCAGGTTATGTGGGTAGAAGTCTTTCTTTTCAATTCCTATTGGTATCTTGATTTGAATGGTTGATTTCATGGGTACCTATCGCTGCAATGGTTCAATTTAATTACGACTAAGTGTCAACTTCATAACTTAGAAATATTTGTCCTTGCCACTTTTTTTTTGAATATCTAAATTCCTTGTGGCATATCGGTGAGCACATTATTCTTTTATATAAAATGGTTCTTATAGTTAATCCTGCAACCATTACACTTATGTTTTCTTAAGGCAACAATCGTTTGGAGTAGTCGCATCAGTTTTGTCTTCTAGTAATTTTTGGGTTTATTTCCTTAAATTATATGCATTCTCCCTAATGCATGATATTTCCATCAATCCGATAATTGATTTATAGAGCAACTTCTATTCTCCCTTTAGATAATTGAGTGAATCTCTTTATCACCTTTGCTATGACAAGATCGAGCAAGAATATAATATGAATGAGATTTAATGAGAGGTGGTCAATTGAAACAAGAGCCATATCAGTTCATTTCCTTGCCTTAAGCCTGGAAATACCCCATTTCCTCCTACCTTGTTGCATGTTGCAATTTTTTCCCTATATCTCACATTGAAACTGAATATTGCATTTTACATTTGAGTCTTTGTATACTTTATAAATGATATTCAATGGATATGATTTGTGTCTAATATTTGATGAAAAAACATTGCATTTAGTGTTCGATGCTTTATGTTGGCATTCAATGACGAATATCTAAATATATTTCAATAGGTGCATTTCATGCTTAGCATATGATGTTTTGTGTTGCACATTGGAGTTAAGCCTGCGTTTTAATTTAGGTTGTATGTTGTGCCTCTCTTTCGGCATTGCACAATCAATACCATGTATGGAAATTCATGCTATGGTTTGTGTTGTTTTATTTTGAAGGTTATGTCTTATATTTTATTTTTGATACTTTGTATTGCATATAATATTTTTTTGGCATCTGATACTTGTGTTGCTCAATGTGTAATGCCCTACCACATAACCTTAAAGAATGACGCAAACACAACGGAAGCGTAGCAATTTTTTTTTTTTAAGTGTAATATTAACATGTAATATGAACAACATTAACATATACATTCTCTAAGATACGTGACAACACATTACATTCAAACCCCACTATACTAAAGTAAACTAACCATAGCATTTACTTATTACTCACAAATTTAAGATCATACATTCAATAACAATAAAATATATCACAGAAGATTTAAAGTATAATAATGATTCATTCTTACATGGAATTCAATATAAAAATTACAATACTCATTTCCAAATGAGGTAGATCATACAAAAGTGTTACAATTACAAGCTACAAGAATTCTCCTCGAATACAATTGAGGAGTGATACATAAACAAGGTATCCAACAAATACAAATGAGACATAAGAAAATGTACATATCCATTGGTACACACGAGCTCTCTAATCAGGAAGTACCTTCCATCACGAACAAGAACTAGGGACCCAGCGGTGTAAGGTGCATGTTCCAACCAACCAAGTGGTACCTGAAGGCCCACCTCCCTTGCTATGAGATAGTAAAAGAGCTTCCTAGGTATAACCTACAACCTCTAGACACAGCAATAAACATTACTAAACCACACAAGTACAACACATAACATGATGGTTACATTGCTTCTAGAATAAAAGAATCAAGTACATCCATTGTACAATACAACTAACCATTGTCATAGGAGGAGTGTCACACATAATTTTCTATGGGTTACCCTGGCGTGACCTTCCTAGGCTACCGGACCCCCATCTTGGGTTACCCTGGCTGCCTCTACCAGCCGCTAAACCCCCATACAAACTATGTCTTTCATCTCACCTCAAGCCTAAACAAATGCTTGAGCCATGAGAGAAACATTTATTATCTTTATTATTATGAGATTTACCCATTAATTCTTTTAAGTTATCACTTGATTAAACCCTAAGTGAGTTACCCTAGCACCCCTTTGTGTGTTAGACCCCCACAAAGAGCCACTCTCCTACTGACAACACTAGGTTTCAATCCACAAAGCATGGGTAGACAAGGTGCACAAAATCCGATAACAAATATCAACCATTCTACAAAGAGCAACACATCTCGTTCGTAGTAACCAGGTGTTCAAATTGAATCACACAACCCATTCGTAGTAACTGGGTGTTCAAAATGAACTATATCCATGTGCACTACCCAAGGTAAATCTAAGGCTGAATCAAAACATATACTAACCCCATCATAAAGTTTCGACATCTGGAAGACTTATAATCACAAATAACCCCAAAATGCCCAAACAATGTGAAAAAAAGAGAACCCAACTTTAAAAAAAAAACAATTTAGGCAATTAATTAACTATCATTAAGATTTCCTAAATTCAATAAAATATTAACACACTACATGCAATTACTCAACTTAAATACGATTCCATTCACAAACAATAAGGAAATTGAATCTAATTGTTTATTTCCAATTTTACAATTATATTTAAATAAAAATCAACTCTCTCTTAAATCATTTTATTTTAAAATTAACTTATTCCATTCATTTGCATGCTTCTATTAAAAATATGCTTTTAAAATGTACATATATTAAATATGTATACAATTTCAAATATATTATTTAATTAAATATAATTTCCAACATATATCAAAATATAAAAATATATTTAAATAAACATATATATATACAAAACAATATATTTAATAAATATATATATTAAATATATAATATATATTACATATATAATATATATAATAAAATAAACATTATATAAAAAAATAAACCATATTGCAGGCACAGCCATATACAGGCTGCGGTGGGGTTGCCTTGCAGCTGAACCCCATATGGGGTCGTTGTTGTGGAAAGCAGTGCCTTCCTATGGGGGCGGCTGTGGGGGTAGCTCCACCAGCCCTCCATTATAAACATAAAATTTTATTTTAATTTTCTTGCATTTAACAAAAACAAATAAGGACTTTCACAACATACAGACCTTCACAGTCACAGGAAAAATTCACCAAAAGCTCCAAATAATATATATATATATATCAACAATTGTTCCAGATGGGCAAATAATTTTCACAAAATGAAAGTTTTTCTACATAAAGAAATTTATAAATTTACCAGAGGATTTTCAATTTCACAAATTCCAACATAGAGATTTCTAAATATCACTATTGTTTTTTTCTCTGAGGTTTTCTTTTGTTTAAAATAACAATTTCATAGAGGCTCTCTGATTTTACTATAAAATTTTCTACAAAAGCACTAAAATAAGCACGACAAATCTTCAAACACAGAAGCTAAAATTACAAATTCTTTTGTACAGGAAATCCCTCAATTTTTAGAAAATTAACAAAACTTCTATAGAATAGAATTTGTATAGGCAATTTTTTCAAATCAACACAATAAATAAATCAATAAACAATAAAAGAACCTGTTTTCCTGAAGTTTGAAGAAATGAAGGTTGGAGCCGAGCCTCCCCTTCAGAATTCAATTTCCAAAGCCTTTTTTCAAAATCACCACTTCCAAAAAGATGTAAAATACAGAGCCCAAAATATTCCCAAGAACCTCCTTTTCAATTTTTCAACAAAACAATTTATGAGCCAATATCTCTCTTTCCATTCTCATGAAATAACTTCTTACCTCTCATAGTTATGGCAAATATTCTCTCTAGAATAATTTCTCAACAAGAGTGATTAATAAATTTTACTCACACACATGTCTCATTTAAAATATCTTTTAACCAACTCTCTAATATTTCTCTTTTTGATAATTACAAAGAATTTATGCTATTTTAATAATTTAAAATTCCACAAATTAATATCATCTAAATAAATTTAATCTATTCACTTAATAAGTAAATTTAATCAATTAATTTATTTACTTAATAAAATAAATTTAATCACAAGGATTAAATTACGTTACCAAATAATTTAAATTTAATTAATTAAATTAAATGAAATATTTTAACAATCTTATTCTAAAATAAATAAATAATCATTTAAAACATTTTAATAATTAATTTTCCACAAAGTAAACCTTGCAAGATATATAAATATCAAAGCAAACATAGACATGACAATACGACATACCAAACATGGACGAACGACACACTATGACTAGGATTGTGGTTTGACAAGGGAACCCCGTTACTATCTCCCAATCAACAATACTGTTGGGAAATGGACACGCTTAGACCTATGAAGCCAGGTGAAGATGATGTTTTGTACCTGCAATCCTACAACCAAGAAGAATGTCGTACATGTATACAAATCATAACAGTCACACCATGAAGAGAAAATCGCAGAATCACAAGGTGCTCACAAGCGAGTGATGCAATCATGTTCCCTTCACCAATACAGTCACATGAAAACCGACAAAATAAAATATCAATTAAACTAAAATGAGAATATATAATAAAGTCAACTCAAATAACTATACTACTCAGAAAGCATGTCACAAATAATCACCACCCATATAGTGTATCATCACATCATAAAATAAATCCATCATCACTCTACTGTCAGTGATCAAATATAACAACATAGTAACAAGATCTATCAAAGTAAAAACATATTGTCTGGAAACATAAGCAAAATAGAGGGGTACTACACAATGCAACTTTATTTCCTACCTTTACATTCTATGTTGAATAGTTTGATGTCATTTCAATGGTTATAGTTATGCTTGGAGTTTGATACCTTGTATTTTGATATTATTAGCATTCGATATGTGTGTGTGTGTGTGTAATGTACATACATATATATATGTATGTATTTTAATGGAATGTAAAAAGGAAAAGGTGTAAAATATTTTGTAATAAATAGGGTTAGTAAATGAGCTTTATTTAGTTTCTCTTAAAAGGTATCTAGTGGTATTTAAGTATTGTTTGATTTAAGTTAGTGTTCTTTTGATTTGGAAAAGTAATCAATTTATATCTTGCAATAAAATTATTTTTGGTTTAGTTTGTTTAAAGGAATGTTTTCATTAATTATTGACACTAAATAATAACTAAATTTAATATAGTTTTACAAAAACTCTTGTTTGAGTAAAATTATCATTTTTATATATTAGTCAAGGAAAGACTAAATTAAATTTAGAAGTCAATTTACTATCTTGTAAATAAGTTGTGTGTGTGTGTGTGCATGCACATGCGTGTGTGCGTGTGTGCACATGCGTGTGTTCCCGTGCGTGCGTGCGTGTGCGTGCGTGCGTGCGCGCGTCGTGTTAGCGTAATGCCGTCATGTGGCGTGTGCGTCGCATCTTGCGTAGCGCGTCTTGCGGCGTCTTGTAAGTGTCTGCGCGTCTGCGCGCGGCGATCGCGTCTTTGATGTCGCGTCGCGTGTGTGTGTGTGTGTGTCATATTATATATGTATCTATTTAAATGGAATGTAAAAAGAAAAAGGAATAAAAGATTTTGTAATAAATAGGGTTAGTAAATGAGCTCAATTTATTTTCTCTTAAAAGGTATCTAGTGGTATTTAAGTATCATTTGATTTAAGTTAGTGTTCTTTTGATTTAGAAAAGTATTCAATTTTTATCTTGAGGTAAAATTATTTTTGGTTTAGTTTATTTAAAGGAATGTTTTTGTTAATTATTAACACTAAATAATAACTAAATTTAATATAGTGTTCCACCAACTCTTGCTTGAGTAAAATTATCATTTTTATATATTAGTCAAGGAAAGACTAAATTAAGCTTAGAAGTCAATTTACTATCTTGTAAATAAGTTGGTTATTTCATATATTCAATAGAACGAGTATGGAGTTATCATTTTTCCTTTTAGCATGTGATTAATAAATCTCGAGATGTACTTTCCATTCCAAATTTATGTTCTTATATATTTAGATTAGATGTCATTCCTATTCTTAATAGAAGTTAGTTCTTTTATAATTTTTGGATTTCCTTCATAATTATTTAATAGTTGATTTGCAAATTCACTATGTGATTAGTTATTTAGAATACATGTTTTTGTGGTAAATGACCAAATTGAGTGAATCCAATGGTTAAGTTATGAGAAAAATGAAATGTGGAAATAATGTATTTCATGGTTGTTTTGTTGATTGGTTTCTAGTATTGAATAATGTGTTTGAGTATTGGAATTGGAGTGATTTTGGTAATTGTTTAAAAGTGGGAGTCATTTGTGTTAATTTTTAATGTCGGTTTCTAGAGGCTAGGAGGGATTATATTATTGTGTATGGTTTTATGATGGTTTCACCTTAGAGGTGGTATGACAATGTTTTGGGTTATGTGCTTTGGGAAAATCAAAAACCTTAAGGGTGTTCCTTTTTATCTTGATATGGTTTCATGTGATCATGGTAGATGTGCAAGATGCTCAATGCCTTGCACTGTATGTAGATTCTTATGATTGTGAAATGTGTGCAAGAGGGTCAATACCTTGCATAGTCTTTGAATTCATTTAACTATGTTATGTACGCAAGATGTTAAATGTCTAGTTTATTGTGTAGGGTTTACTAGTTGCAAGTAGGGGGAATGGATTTCAATGGGGGTCGAATCCCAAAGTGGTGACCAGGACAACCCATTGGACTTTGTGAGGGTAATCTTGCATCACCCAAAAAGATGCTTTCCACTTATGTTCCTTTTGTTTGCTTTTTGTAGATTTTTTTGCATTTTTGGATACCCTTTTCATCGAATAAGAGTTTCCAACTTTCATAATTGCTTTTCTACTTTTTCTGCTCAACTGCTATTTTTAGCAAGTGTGAATTTTAAGGCGTGGGAAGACAAAAAATTATGGGAAGGTTCATGATGGAAAAATAAGCACTTTGGCGAAAGAATTAGGTCAAAAGCATTCACGGTTTGAAAGTTATTCAAGTTCCAGTTTTTGCTTTTTGCCCTAAAAAACCTTCTGAGTCCAATTTGAGGCACTAAACGGTTCCGTATGGGCCCAAAAATAATCGAAATTGGTGGAGCATGTTTTTTGCGCATTCTTCACTCCAAGACCTTTCCAACGGTGCAAATGGTTCGAAAAACAGAGTCCCGGATCAAAAGTTATGGCTTCCGGAAGTTGGCCGATTTTTAGAAAATTGCCAATTTTTGAATTAGGACTTAATGTTTGAATTTCGAATTGTAATTTTTAGTGCTTAACTGCCAAAAATCTTATCTTGAATGTTGTTTTTGGCTCCAAACCAAAAAGGGGCTATTTATGGGCTAGTTTCTAATTTTTGGAAAACTTTTTGGGAAAAGAAGTTCACATGCTGCGAAAGGGGAATTTGGGTAATTTTCTATAAGTCTATAATTTGCATGTATCACAGAGCTCGAGGATTTGAGATCCTCTGCATGTAAGAGTTCCATATTTTTGAATAAAATATTATTCTCTATTTTGTGAGTTTTATTCTGTGTCTCAGGTTTTCTCCCTCGTCAGGTGGTATTAGAGCAGATTTTCTTGAGCGTGTGGACAAATCACCGATCATGAGGCAGTTTGCACCAGGACCATGGTTGTGGGTTTGAGGTATTCAAGATGACTCCAAGAGTGATGCCTGGTAGGTGTGGTGGTGCCAGAGGTGGAAGAGGTGGTAGAAATGCTGGTGGAAGAGATCCATTTGTGGCTGAGGGTTTCAGAGCTCTCCAGAGACAAATTGATGCATTGCAAGAACAAATGAGAAGAGGGTTAGACACGGGAAGGAGAGGAGAAAGGGAAGATGAAGAAGAGGTGGAAGATTCAAACATAGAAGAGGAAGAAGAAGCAATTGATCAAGATCAGATGTAGCTGATAAGGGCCATTTCAAAGATCGGAAAAAGACCCAAAATAGAAGTCCCCAGTTATTCCGTAAGTCTGAACCTAGAAGAGTTGATCGACTGGATCAACGAGCTAGAATAATATTTTGAGGATGAAGAAGTAGAGGACCCAAATCGGGTTAAGTTTGCAAAAATGAAGCTGAAGGGCCATGCCAATATTTGGTGGAAAGTGGTCCAGTTGGAAAGAAATCGAAGAGGAAAAGGAAAGATCAGCAGTTGGGATCGCATGGTGGAGAAACTGAAGAAGTAGTTCATACAAGTAGACTATGAGTTAGATATGCTAAAGAAATTGCAAGGGTTGAAGCAAGGAAGTAGATCTGTGAAAGAATACACAGAATATTTTCACAAGATGATCATCATAACAGGCCATGTAGAGGCCAACAAGGAGAAGGTAGCTCGTTATCTTAATGGATTACGACCGAGCATTCAAGAGGAGCTAAGCCTTGTCAGAATGACCACCATTGAAGATGCATACCAGTTTTCTCTTAAAGTTGAGGAGAAGCTAAACAAAAGATTTGATAGCAAGCAAAAAGGACAAGGAGGTCAAAGCTGAAGGGGTAGTGGAAGATCTTATGGGAGCCAAAATGAGGATGAAAGGAAAAATGAAGATGTGGGTAAGCTAGAAGAATGATAACTTCTACTGCCCTCGTGATCAAAATAGTGGTGATCAAAGAGGTAGAGGACGAGGAAGATCTGGCCAGGACCCGGAAGAGGTGGTTTCAAGGGAACTTGTTTCCATTGTGGGGAAGAAGGGCATCGAGCTTATGAATGTCCACAACACCAAGGAAGGATAGATAGAAGGCCGGAAGGTCGTGGAAGAGTTGCACATGCAGATGAGGAGGCTCAATCTAAGCATTCAGATGATGCTGAAAGGGGAGAAGCCCTAGTGGTTAGAAGAGCCCTAGTGACTAAAGAGAAAGAACCAAAACAAAGGAAGAATTTGTTTCGCACAAAGTGCAAGTGTGAAGAAAAATGTTGTGAAGTCATTATTGATAGTGGGAGCACTAATAATCTGGTGTCAGAAGAGATGGTTACGAAGTTGAAGCTGAAAAGGGAAAGGCATCCACATCCATATTGGATTTCTTGGTTGCAAAAAGACCACAAAGTTTTGGTCAATGAGCACTACCTGGTGAAGTTCAAGATTGGAAGCTATTGTGATGAGGTACTATGTGATATCATTCCCATGGATGCATGTCACATGTTGTTGGGGAGGCTGTGGCAATTCAATAGGCGTGTTGTACATGAAAGCCATGCAAACACTTATTCCTTGATGAAGGATGGAGTTTGTCATAAGTTGAAACCCCTGAAGAAGGACGAAGAAAAGGTATGCAGTAGTGCTAGAATTTTTTTTTTTGATGGAAGGAAATTTTTAGAAGGCATGAAACATGAACGTATGTGTTATAGATTGATTCCTAGAATGGAAAAGGAAGATAGTGAGAAGGTACCAGTAGAAGTTTTTGGACTATTGGATGAGTTTCAGGAGATTATTTCGGATAATATACCTGAGGGTTTACCACCAATGAGGAAGATCAGTCATTAGATTGACTTGATCCCTGGAGCCAGTTTGCCAAATAAGGCAGCACACAGAATGACTCCTGCAGAAAATGAGGAGTTGAACAGACAAGTTTAGGAGTTGTTGAGAAAGGGTTTGATTCGAGAGAGTCTGAGCCCATGTGCAGTACCTGCAGTACTAGCACCAAAGAAGGATGGGGAGTGGAGGATGTGTACAGACTCCTGAGCTATAAATAAGATAACAAATTTCCCTTGCCAAGGATGGATGATCTGATGGATTATTTGAGTGGAGCACAGTACTTCACAAAGATTGATCTGAAGAGCGGATATCACCAGATCCGGATTCGAGAGGGTGATGAATGGAAGACTGCCTTCAAGACCAAGGAGGGCCTGTACGAGTGGTTAGTCATGCCTTTTGGGCTAACCAATGCACCGATTACATTCATGCGGCTCATGAACGAGGTACTGAAAGAGTTTCTGGGGAATTTTGTTATTGTGTACTTAGATGATATTTTAATATTCAGTAAGTCCCTCGGTGAGCATTTGATGCATATTCATAGAGTCTTTGAAAAGTTGAGAATAGAGGAATTATTGATTAATTTGAAGAAGTATAGTTTTGTGAAGGAGTTAGTGTACTAGGGGTTTATTGTCTCAACAGAAGGTCTCAAGATGGATCCAGAGAAGGTGAAGGCTATTATAGAATGGCCTACCCCAAGAACTGCTACTGAGGTGAGATCTTTCCATGGTTTGGCCAGTTTTTACAAAAAAATCATTAGAAACTTCAGTAGTATTTGTGCACCCCTAACTGAAACAATGAGAGGGGATAGAAAAGAGTTAAAGTGGAGCACTAAAGCAGCGAAAATTTTTGATTTGTTGAAGCAGAAGGTGACAGAGCAACCAGTTTTAGCCCTCCTAGATTTCAATAAGGTGTTTTAGGTGGATTGTGATGCCAGTGGTTGTGCCATTGGAGTAGTGATGAGCCAAGAAGGTAAGCCCATTTCCTATTTCAGTGAAAAGCTAAATGATGCAAAGAGAAAGTACTCTATATATGATCAAGAATTTTATGCAATAGTTCAAGCATTAAAGAAATGGAGACATTATCTGTTGCTAAAGGAATTTGTTTTTTTTACTGATCATCAAGCATTACAATATCTGAGTAGTCAGGGAAAATTAAATCAGAGGCATATGAAATGGGTAGAATTTTTATAGAATTATACCTTTTTTTAAAGCATAGGAGTGGCAACTCGAATAGGGTTGCAGATGCCTTAAGTAGGAGGCAAAAATTGTTGACAAAGATGCAGATTGAAGTGGTTGGGTTCAATGAACTCAAGACATTGTATCCTAAAGATCCTGATTTTGCAAAGGCTTGGAAAGCTTGCAAGGAGCCTATTACAATTGACTGGACGAAGTGGATGGATTTCATAATCCAGGATGGAATGTTGTTTAAGGGAAGTCAATTGTGTATTCCAAGGAGTTCCATGAGGGAGAACCTGATAAAGGAGAAGCACAATGGAGGAATGGTAGGACATTTTGGTTGGGATAAGACCATTTCCATTATCAGTGAGCATTATTATTGGCCTCAATTATCACAAGATGTGAAGAAGTTTGTGCAGAGTTGTAGGGTATGTCAGATGGCTAAAGGAGTGAGCCAGAATACTGGGTTGTATCAGCCCTTACCTGTACCAGAGAGGTCGTGGGAGGATATAAGTATGGACTTTGTTCTTGGTTTGCCAAGAACACAGAGAGGGAATGATTCAGTATTTGTGGTAGTTGACAAGTTTTCAAAGATAGCACATTTCATCCCATGTAAGAAGACCCATGATGCAGTCCACATTGCTAACTTGTTCTTCAGAGAAGTGGTGAGACTACATGGTCTGCCAAAGAGTATAGTCTTAGATCATGATGCCAAGTTTGTGGGATACTTTTGGAGGACCTTGTGGAAAAAGTTGAAGATAGAGTTAAAGTTTAGTTCTGCACACCATCCACAAACTGATGGGAAGACTGAGGTTGTGAACAGAAGTCTGGGTAACCTACTGAGATGCCTGGTAGGAGATAAACCCAAGGGATGGGACTTGATCTTACCCCAGGCAGAATTTTCTTACAACAATTTTGTCAACAGAAGCACTGGTAGATCACCATTCTAGATTGTGTATGGAGGCAGTCCCAGGACCGCTCTAGAATTGAGGAAGATGGACCAAGAGAAGAAGACAAGTGCTGAGGCCGAAGACTTTGCAAAGCACATCAAGGATATATACATGAGAAGGTAAGAGAGAATATTAACAAGATGACTATGCAGTATAAGGCTAAGGCATATCAGAAGATGAGGTATAAGGAGTTTCAGATTGGTGATGAAGTGATGGTCCACTTGAGGAAAGAAAGGTTTCCAGTGGGAACCTATAATAAATTAAAGATAAAGAAGTTTGGTCCTTGTAAAAATTTGAAGAGGCATGATTCAGGGAATGCATATGAGGTAGAGTTGTCGGATGGAGTCAACATTTCTCATGTGTTCAATATTTCAAATTTGACAGAGTATCATGAAGGTGGCACAGAGGAAGTACCAACAATGGAACAGTGTGGCATTCCAGCACCTACTTCAGAGTAGGAGGAGATTGAAGAAATCCTGGATAGCCGTGTGGGAAGGAGTACCAAAAATAGGCAGTCTGAAGAATATCTGGTGAAGTGGAGAGGAAGTCCTATGGAAGATTCATCATGGCTGTCTAAAGCAGAGGTTGACCGTTTGGGTTTTTCCTCAACCATCTGAGAAGTGACGGGGTCACTTCTCAAATTACCCTAGGTGTCTGATGCAGGAGCATCCAGTGGTGTGAGGGAAATCTTGCATCACCCAAAAAGATGCTTTCCATTTATGTTCCTTTTATTTACTTTTTGTATATATTTTTTCATTTTTGGATACCCTTTTCGTCGAATAAGAGTTTCCAACTTTTAGAATTGCTTTTCTACTTTTTCTGCTCAACTGCTATTTTTAGCAGGTGTGAATTTTAATGCGTGGGAAGACAAAAATTTATGGGAAGGTTCATGATGGAAAAATAAGCACTTTGGCGAAAGAATCAGGTCAAGATCATTCACGGTTTGAAAGTTATTCAAGTTCCAGTTTTTGCTTTTTACCTTGAAAAACCTTCTGAGTCCCATTTGAGGCACTAAACAGTCTCGTACGAGCCCAGAAATTGTCGAAACCGGCAGAGCTGGTTTTTAGCGCGTTATTCACTCCAAGACCTTTCCAATGGTGCAAACGGTTCGAAAAACGGAGTCCCGGATTAAAATTATGGCTTCCAGAAGTTGGCCAATTTTTGGAAAATTGCCAATTTTTGAATTAGGACTCAATGTTTGAATTTCGAATTGTAATTTTTGGCGCCTAACCGCCAAAACTCTTATCTCAAATGTTGTTTTTGGCTCCAAACCAAAAAGGAGTTATTTATGGGCTAGTTTCTGATTTTTGGATAACTTTTTGGGAAAAGAAGTTCGCATGCTGCGAAAGGGGAATCTGGGTAATTTTCTATAAGTATGTAATTTGTATGTATCACAGAGCTCGAGGATTTTAGATCCTCTGCATGTAAGAGTTCCATATTTTTGAATAAAATATTATTCTCTATTTTTTGAGTGTTATTCTGTGTCTCAAGTTTTCTCCCTCGTCATGTTAAATGTCTAGCTTGTTGTGTAGGGTTTACTAGTTGCAAGTAGGGGGAATGGATTTCAATGGGGGTCGAATCCCAAAGTGGTGACCGGGACAACCCATTGGAGAGTTTCTTAATCCAATGATAGCTTAAAAATGAATTAGGGGGAATGGGTAGTTTTTACCTTAAAAAAAAAATGGATGTTTCACCCATGTCTATAGTGCTCGTTTAGGCTAAGGATAGGTTGAGAAGGCCTAGTTGGAAAGATCAACTTCCTTGTCCTTGCAAAATGAATGTTAGTTTCACATGTTTCACCCTATGGGGTCAGGACCTAGTGAGAAGTATACCAAACAACCATAAATGGGGGTTAGGGTCTAGTGAGAGATCACCAGGAAAACCCATGTCAGGACCATGTGATGAAACTCTTCCCTATTACAATCTAGCATTCCCTAGTTGTATTTTCTCCTTTCGTTTTGTGTGTGCCTCTCAAAGTGTATTTAGTGTTGCTTGTGATGTTGGTGTTGTTAGCAGTATTGTGTCGGAGCCATGTATAGCCTTGTTATGTTAGCTTGTTGTCTTCTTGACTATTTGTCTATTGTGGGAACTTGTGTTATCTCCTAGCACGGGGGGTGGACCTTAGGGTTCCACATGGTCAAGAGGTTGTTGTTTTTTCCTCCATTGGGTTTCCTTGCTGCTTGTTCGAGTGCGTGGGGATTGTACCTTGTGTAGAGGATTCTAGTTCATTTTTCAATTTGAGAAGACAATATTTTATGTATATGCATTGGATTGTAACTCAGTTGTACCATTTATTGTAATCTGATGTAATCTTCCCAATTGTATTCAGGGAAGTATTATTGTAAATAATGTAACGATGTAATAGAATTTGATGTACTCTCATGTAATGAAATTTGTATACATATTTGTTAGAAATGATCTTTCATGTTGTTTATATCTGATGACATGTTACAGAAATGTGTAATGTAGAATCAATTAATGTAGTGGTTTAAGTGAACCTATCTTGTTAGATAAAACATGATATCTTTATAGTTAATGTAATGATTCTATCTCTTATTTAATAGATATGTCAGTAACGTAGTCATGGAACCTTAGAGGACTTAGGTTAGATTATATGTTAAGTTCTTATATGCATTCCATTTTTATTTCTTATAAAAAAAAATTGTTTCATTATTGTAGCATGGTTGTGTTGTCCTTCGGGGTTCCTTGGCAGGGCGTTACACCTGGTATTAGAGCCCAAGTTCTAACACTGAGTACTTCAGTTTGATATGATCCCATTCTGTTGTCCTAGTGCTTAGACTCTTGACCTTATTTTTTTCCCCTTTTGTCACCTTCACTTAACAACCTTAGACTTATCCTTTGGCGGTGTTTTTTGAATGGTGCAGAAGACCAGTGGAAAGGATAGGACCCTCAGTGTAGTGTGCAGTGCACCGATATTCTTTCTATTGGAGATGAATAATGGACCCTTGTTTAGCCTTGTGATGTGACTCTCGGTGATGTGAATTTATGTGTATTTGTGAAGAATGTATGTTAAATCATGAAAATAGTGCTTATGAAATGATAAATTGTGTATCCATACTTCTAAAAAGGTTTAAAATCATGATCTTGTGTTGAATATGTCATGAGATCTAGTGTTGTATACTAAATAAATTGGAATTTCTTGTGTGTAAATGATGGATATTTAATGAAAATATGTGCTTTGTGTGTATAATTATGTTGTGTTTTATGGAAGAGTGGCATTTTGATGTATTAATTTCTTAACAATGTATATTATTTTGATGTAATGAATCACTTTTGATAGAAATTTGTAGTACTAATGTGTTGTGTTTCCACCCTAGTTTGTGACTTCCAGGAGTAAGTCAAGTTTTAGGGGGCAGGATGTAGTGCCCCTCCATTCTCACCATGGATGTGTAGGTATTTTGGCTTTGAAACTTAGAGATGAAGGTAAAATAATAGGGATAGTTAATGTATGTGCTAATGATGTTAATCAGATAGTCTATTTTATGATACTATATATAGATGTTGTAACGCTCGTCGTGCAAACCCCTGAGAACAAACATTGCAAACAATTTTTTTTAAATACAAAGTAAACATGCAATGAAACATTAAAACATATTCACATTGCACATTAACATTATCACATCTAGTTCTCTGGGGCACACGAGGTCACATCGCATAACAATTCTTAACAAAAAGGTAAAAGATAATACTAAACAACTTATCCAATCACATTACAATATCCGTTTGCAGAAGTACATCCATGTAATTATAAATAAGAGTGTAATTACATTACATATTACAACCATAATAAATCTCATCAAATGAATGGTTACAAAGGTACATAATTGATACATCGTTGTTTAAACATTACATTACATGTTCTTGATAAATGAATTACAATAAATCTCCCATACACATGGGATAATACATAGCACAATAATGTTTGAAGTACAAAGTGAACAACTAGTACAAGCTCCAATTGAAGAATGCTGAGAAGAATGGACGTCGATGGGGAACCCAACGGGTGCGGAGCACGTTCCACCCAACCACGTGGGTTATAAATAACCCACCCCCTATGCTCAAAGGTGACAAGGAAGTAATCATGACCATGAAAGCCAAAACCAACTCCAAATAAAATACAGCATAGTACAATTCCAAAACAACATCAAGGATTACAAGGACATAAACGAAAAACATCCATGAGTCAACATAATAAACATAAAGCCATAAGTCTCATCACAACAAAGCAAGGGCAATAAGCATTAACCAAGTAACCAAAGAACAATCAAAAATCATTTCCAAATGAATCTGAAACAATAATCAGAACACAATTCCAGAGGAAACCAAGAAACAAGGCATAGGGGCATCTAGTGGAGAGTATCATCGCATAGCCTACATGGGTTATCCTGGCCCTTCCTCCAACTTGAGGCGCCAGCCCCCATCTATGGTTATCTTGGCCCTTCCTCCTACTTGAGGCGTTGGCCCCATAGGGTAGCTCATGCAGAGCCGATAACCTCTCATGAGGACGAGGTTACGACTTTTCCGACCACAACCTTCTTAGTTTATCATTAGTCTGCAATAGCCCTAATTCATAGACGAGGTATCCAATATTATCTTATATGTTTTTACTACCCATCCCCCTAAGTTCTATTATTAGGTTTTCACTTGTTAAACTACTCTTACATGGGTTATCCTAAGCTCTTCCTCCTTTTGAGGCGCCGACCCCCACGAAGAGCCACTCTCCTAGAAGACCCTGAAACATAACCAAAACAAGGCAAGGCAAGGGTTGTACCATAGGAATAAAGCATATATCACAACCAAGGACCTGCGAGGCATTACCCATCTCACTAAAACACATAATCAAAACCACAACAAACCTGTACAACCCTTCCAAACAATAATACTAATAAATTGCAACTTCAAGAGCACATACAATGAGGAAACACATCCAAGGATAAAAAATCATGCCTCTGGAAACTAAGGTTCACATCCACCAAAGTTTGGGTTTATAAGATCGACAGAGTTCCCACATCTAAAGAAACAAAATCCAAAACAATAATAAAAGGGTGATAACAAAATCCCATGATCTTATAACTCGAGAACAATTGGTTCAATTGCATTTATAATTTCTATTTTACTCGATGCAATTTTGAAATAAAGCACAATAATAATTTCGACATAATTCTATAATTTGCTTCTTTTAATTAATCAATGAAACTTCTTTTTCATAATTTTATAAAAAAAACCATTATATCATACATGTATACTCAATGTATATATATATAATATTAATACAATTAAAGAAAAGATTCATTTATAATGCCCAGACTATTCTATTCCACAAAAATAATAATAAATTAAAAATATATATATATATAAATATAAACATAAATATAAATATATATATATATATTAAAAAAAAAACACCAACCAAAGCACTGTCGGCGGTAGCCTATGGCTGTGCACAGCAGTCCGTAGGACTGCTGTGTGCCTAGCCTATGGGAAGTAAGGGGGCAAGGTATGGCTCAGTCGTGCCCCCCCTTAACCCCATTTTTTTCATTTAATTTTTTTTTTAAAAAAAAAACACAATAAATTAAATCGCCCTCTATATCATTTCGGCTCGGAATTCGATACGGCGAATTTTGAAATGCACAAAAATTCATCAATAAAATTTATATAAATAAATTTGTATAACCATATGAATATATATATATCATTCAACTGAATAATCTGTTCTAATATAGACTGTTGTACAGTTTTTCTTGACATATATAAATATATATATGTATGTAAATATGTATATACATCAGTATATATATATATGCACAAAATAAACACATTCATTTATAAAGAAAGGAAATTTGATCTTTTCCACAACAAGAATATAAACAAATAATGAACATTTTCAGAAAACTAGTTTAATTTCCTCCAATAGTTTGCTATTCAATAATCCTAAATCTCAAAAGTTTTCTTTTTCATTCACAGAATAACATATTTATTTTTAATTTTTCTTTGAATCAAAAGACTAAAGAAGAATTAGATGGAACCTGGAGTCCTGCGCTGCTGATAATTTGATGAAGCTTGCTTGATTCCAATAGCCTTTTTGAAGAGCTTTTGTTCCTTCCTTCAAAATTTCTCTAGATTTCCTTGCTCAAATTTCTAATCTACTATTCCATTCAGAAGAACCTCTCCAGCATAATGAAAGAAAAAGAAAAACAATTCCCAAAAAAAAATTCAGAAGATCCAATCTTTCAGAATAATTATTTTGTGCAACTTTGTCCAAATTTTCTCGTGAATCAAAAACTCACAACTTTGCAATTAAATAAAAGATATATCTTCTCTTTTCCAAAAACTCTAAAAATCCAATATAAAAGAATTTTTCTAATTTAATTCCAGCTTTTCAGTCAACACTTAACTCTCATTCGTCCTTTTTATCTTTTCTTTTCTTTTATTGATTTTTTCCCATTTAACAATACTTTTATGTTTTAATTATGATTTTGCAAGCTTTACTTGCAATGCACACAATTTCATTTATTTAATTTATTTATTTCATAATTATCCTCAACAATCAAATTTAATTAATTTTATTTTATTTTTTATTTTATTTTATTTTTTTAGACTGCAGGAATCGAGTAGCACGACCCCATATAAACTGCAGTGCGCCTGGTAAACTTTTTAACGTGATCGGCGGCGCTGGCACGACACGCCCTCCGGTACCACGAGGTGGGGGAGACTAGACCTCATGACCAACCTCCTGCAACAGGAAAGATTTAGCCAACCAAGCTAGGGCCCCAACCCCCAAATTTAATTAAATTAACAAGGTACAAATTTAATATTTAATTAATACTTAAATAAAACACATGACTTTTAAAATAAAACTTTTAAATATTTTAATACAAATTAATCCAACACTAATATAAACATGTAGTAACATCATTTAATTAAAATAAGTCACATCATACAAAATACCAACGCCAAATGCATACCAAAATATACTCACACAAATTACTACAATAAATTGCAACAATCACGAAAAAACAAAGACACACAATACCACTCAATCAGGACGGTTTGACAGACATGGGACAGGGTGACTTCCTTGTCATCTCTATTTTCAACATTATGCCCGTTGGGTAATTTGATGCTCACCCTGTCCTGCCGAAGCAAGTGGAATTGAGACTATGTACCTGCAATCCCTGCATACAAACAAGGTCGTGTATATGTACATATATATATAATCAAAGCATTATATTGTGAGAAGGAATTGTAGTGTAGCAGGGCACTCGTAAATGAGTGGTGCTACACTGTCCTCTCACCACATCAATTCTAACAATTACAATATCAATTATAAAATAACATTTCTAACTAACTAATCACATCATAAAATAAATTAATAAATCACCACATTATAATATATTACTGAAATCAACTAACATCACCAAATCAATGTCATATGAAATATCCATGTTCACAAATGAAACAGCAAAATCCCCAAATAGTCTAACTATCCAATCCACCAAACCAAACAATAAATAGTACTATCATAGTCACGAAGTATCAAATAGAAAGCATAGAAAGAAAACAAGTCTAAACACTAACAGGAGGGATATTACAGATGCATTGTTATGATCAGTATATGATTATTTTATCATGACCATTATGTGATTATCATTCATATTACTATGTAGTTGATTGTGTATGAGTTGATTGTATTATTGGGTGTTGTCTTCTTATGTGTATGGGTGAAAGGCACAGTGTCGCATCACTCATGTGTGAGTACCCTGCAATGCTATGATTCCCTTTCACAGTGTGACTATTTATATGGATATGTATACACGATCATTTTGTGTGTTGTAGGTTGCAGGTACTAGGCATCGACTCCACCTAAATTGGAAAGTCTAAGCGTGTCTTAAACCCAATGGAATAGTTGATTGGAGATAGCACCTGGTCCCCTACCCTATCCATCATCCTTGAAGAGGATGAGTATTTGGCATGTTACCTTGTCAGTGTTGGCTGATGTTTGTGGTCAGTTGGTCTTGTTTTTCGACCCTGGTTATGGTTCAAGTAATTGTTGTTGACATTTGGTTTGTTTAATTTAATTTTTTATATTACTATGTAGTTGATTGTGTATGAGTTGATTGTATTATTGGGTGTTGTCTTCTTATGTGTATGGGTGAAAGGCACAGTGTCGCATCACTCATGTGTGAGTACCCTGCAATGCTATGATTCCCTTTCACAGTGTGACTATTTATATGGATATGTATGCACGATCATTTTGTGTGTTGTAGGTTGCAGGTACTAGGCATCGACTCCACCTAAATTGGAAAGTCTAAGCGTGTCTTAAACCCAATGGAATAGTTGATTGGAGATAGCACCTGGTCCCCTACCCTATCCATCATCCTTGAAGAGGATGAGTATTTGGCATGTTACCTTGTCAGTGTTGGCTGATGTTTGTGGTCAGTTGGTCTTGTTTTTCGACCCTGGTTATGGTTCAAGTAATTGTTGTTGACATTTGGTTTGTTTAATTTAATTTTTTGAAAAATGTTATTTTGGTTAATTAATGCATTAAAATAAATTATTAAGTTAAAAGGGTACTTTGATAATTAAATATAAATATATTTATTAAAAAATTATAGTTTAAAATGAATTAAAGGTGTAATGAAATATTATAATACAAAATAAATATTTGAATGGAATGTAATAATTGATAAATAGTAAAAATAATATAAAAAAGATAGAAAAGTTTTCATGCAAGTTCATGCACAATTTTGAATTGATTGCCAAGAAGGAAAATTGATGTTTTTTTGGGATTTTGAGAGATTTTATTAGATTTTTGCTTGCAAAAATGAACAACCTTCTTCTTGTTAATATTATTCCTTTTGGGTGAATCATTCATTATGTTTTTGGCTTTACTATAGCCTATTGCATTTGCTTGAAAGTTCCTAAAGCCTTTTCAACAAATCTATGGGTACCTGCCGCTACAATGGTTCAATTTAATTATGGCTAAGCATCAACTTCATAACTTATAAATATTTGTCCTTACCACACTTTTTTTATTATCTAAATGCCTTGTGGCATATTAGTGAGCACATTATTTTTTTATATAAATCGGTTCTTACAATTAACCCTGCAGCCATTACACTTATATGTTCTTAAGGCAACAATCATTTGGAGTAGCCGCATCAGTTTTGTCTTCCAATAATATTTGGGTTTATTTCCTTAAATTATGAGAATTCTCCCTAATGCATGAGATTCCCATCAATCTGATAATTGATTTATAGATCAACTTCTAGATTCTCCCTTTAGATAACTGAGCAAATCTCTTTATCACCTTTGCTATGACAAGATCGAGCAAGAATATAATATGAATGAGATTTCATGAGAGGTGGTCAATTGAAACATGAGCTATATCAGTTTGTTGCCTTGCCTTAAGCCTAGAAATACCTCGTTTCCTCCTACCTTGTTGCATGTTATGATTATTTCCCTATGTTTCACATTGAAACTGAATACTGTGTTTTACATTTGAGTCTTTGTATACTTTATAAATGATATTCGATGGATATGATTTGTGTCTATTATTCGATGAAAACACATTGTGTTTAGTGTTTGATGCTTTATGTTGGCATTTAATGCTGAATATCTCAATATATTTTGATAGGTGCATTTCATGCTTGGCATATGATGTTGTGTGTTGTACATTGGGGTTAAGCTTGCATTCTAATTAAGGTTGTATGTTGTGCACCTCTCTTTCTGTGTTACACAATCAATACAATTTATGGCAATTTATGCTATGGTCTATGTTTTTGTTTTATTTTGAAGGTTGTCTTACATTTGGCTTTTGGGTAAGTGCAAGAATTTGGGTCCACATTGAGGGGTATTGCAAAGCAGGGAGGATTTTGAAAAAAAAACACAATTCAATGTATTCCAACCATCTTTTGAATCCACAAAACCCTATCAAGGGTGATTCTCTTCAAAACTTCACTATTTGTCTTGTAGGTCTGCAGACCTAATCTCTTGGACCTCTCTCAAAAATTCAACCTCAAACCCACTAACCATTTATGTTTCTAGGCATCCATTAATCCCTTAAAAAACATATTTCAAAACCCCATATGATTACTTTGGATCAACTCCTCCAAAATCATGCTAATACGTTGTCCTCCTTGGCTAATTAGGCCTATTTTCCAAAGCAAGTACATTCCAAACTTACTACCATCCACAAAACGCAATGGACAGTCCCTCGACAGACCTCCAAACTTCTAAATCAAATTTTTTTATCTTCCAAGACTCTGATATAAACTTCAAACTAATAAACCCTCATTCTAGGGCTTGACTATGCATGAATCAAGGACGGTTTAATGGAAATCCAACCTCTAGACCTCTCCACACTATTTCAATGCCTTCAACACATCATTTTATACCTATCAATGCTTCCTAAACCTTCATCAATCTTTAAGCACTAAAATTTTATCAAACCTCTACCTTAAACCACCATTTTCAAGCTTAAATCCACTCAAATACCTCTAGGACAACATCTAAAATTCCACCAAACCCTTCTCCCTACACAAAACTCCTAACCCACCACCTACACCTACAAGAAAAATAGTGAAGTCTTGAAGAGAATCACCCTTGATAGGGTTCTGTGGATTCAAAAGTTGGTTGGAATAACTTGAATTGTGTTGTTTTTGTCAAAATCCTCCCTGCTCTACATCAAGGGGAAGTGCCATTTTTTAGCTTTAAAACAAATACGCATTCTTTTTTTAGAATAGGTACCCATTTTGAAGTGGATACTTGTTCCAAAAGATTTGAAAATCACAAGACATGTTTTTCACTTGGATTTAGGCTCAAGAAAGGCATGGTAACCTAACACTTAGGCTTAGACCTACAAGTACAAGATCATAGCAATTTCAAGAGAAAAAACTAACTTTGTCAATATAGCTAATGAGGTTTTTTTTAAAAAAAAAATTATGACATTAGAACCCATTATATATGACAATGTCTAGTTTTCAAATATATATATATATATATTTATGATTTGATTTTTTTTTCTATTTTTCCTATTTTCTAATTAATTTATGAGGAAACAAGTTCATAAACTAGAAATGCCAGGTTTTCATATTTTGTTAATAACTTTGAATTTGTTAATTTTCTTGTTAAAGAAATTATATAACATCAATATATAAACAATTATTTACATAATGAAAAAACTAAAATTCAAAAAATGATAAGTTTAGGTCAAGTTATGGTGTCCGTACACAAGGGCTTTAAAAAACCAACAATTAGGGCCAATAAAAATTTAATAAATAAAAAAATATTACAAAAAAAATTATTAAAAAAATATCCTCATCAATCTTCATTATAATATACAAATTTCCCCAAAATTAATTTGAAAAATACTTTTATTTATATCAAATTATGGTGTTCGTACATGTGCATGATATGGTCCTAAAAAAGTGACTTTTAAAGAGTGGTTTTTATACATGCATATTAAAAATTATTAAGTATCATTTGGGTATTAGAATAAATTACATATCTAAAAACAAGACTCAAAATACTAAATTTTATATTATTGAACTTTTTAAAGATTCAATGTGTAATTGCTTCAAATTTTAAGTCCAACTATGACAAATTCTGAAAATTAGGAAAAACACTTCCACTTTTTGAACATTTTGTGGACCCAAATTCTTCAACCCACCCTTTTGATACTTTGCATTGCATATAATATTCGCTTGGCATCCGATACTTGTGTTACTCAATGCAACTTTATTTCTTTCCTTTACATTCAATGTTGAATAGTTTGATGTCATTTCAATGGTTATAGTTATGCTTGGAGTTCAATACCTTGTATTTCGATATTATTGGCATTCGATATGTGTGTGTGTGTACATATATACATATATGTATATATATACACATTTCAATATATATGTGTGTGTATACATATATACATATATGTATATATATATGTATATATGTATATATATGTATATATGTATATATACACATTTCGATATATATACATATATATATATATATATATATATATATATATATCGATATGTGTATATATATTTAAATAGAATGTAAAAAGAAAAAGGAATAAAAGATTTTTTAGTAAATAGGGTTAGTAAATGAGCTCAATTTAGTTTCTCTTAAAAGGTATCTAGTGGCATTTTTTTTATGAATAGGAAGTTATCTATATTAATTCAAATATAAATATACATATTCACAAAAAAAAGGTGGGTGGTAGAGAAGCACACCCAAAGAGTCACATGGGCAACACCCAAAAAATTAACAGATTACGTGGGCTAAGCCCATAAGTCCAAAAATAGCAAAGATAAAAAGGCCATTAAGCGGCCAGAGTAGTTCCAATAGAGCCGGGAGGGTCTCTGTCATCCAAATTTTTCCCCCATACATCAACGGGGTCTGGAGTGACGTCGGGAGGAGGACCCCAACCATCATCAGCATTTTTTTTCTCTTTATCTTCTTCCTCGCACCAGGACAAGATTGCAAGCACCATACGTGGGAACGCTTTACCAGTACCTAGCCACCCAGAGCCAGAAGCAGGAGGATCATCAGAGAACCACCCACCACCACCACCGCTCCCCGAAGCACCGCCAGAAGGCCACCCCTGAGTAGCCCGTGGTGGAGGAGAACGATTTCGCCGAGGAGTGTGAGAATCTCACTAAGGCGGGGGTTGGGAATGGGGATGTGTAGAGACACTCCGCTACCGGCCCCTAGAGGGCGACCAGCCACAGGAAGAGGTGGAAAAATCGGGGACCCGAGCAACAGTACAAGGGGAATTGGCCCAGTGATCCAGGAGAACCTGGAGGTGAGCAACCTTAAGTGCAACTTTGTTAGCTTGCACTTGAACCTATAAAAACACATTAGATCAAATCATAGCTTTATCATATAAAGATACATGAATATCCATTTGAGAATGTGAAAAAATGCAAGCATTTTTGTCCTTCCAAATATTGAAGAGAATTTCCACCCTAAAAGTGTGCCAAAGTTGGGTGAATTTTGTAAGAATTCTGGGAGAATCTCCAAGCAACACCATATTCTAGGAGAAAGGTTATGGCCGAAAGGGCTAAAAAAAATCATGAATCCAAGTCCAAAGCTGCTGAGCTCTGGGACAAAACTAGAAAAGATGCTTAAAATTCTTAGCTTGCCCACAAAAAGGGCAATGAGGGTCCCGAACCCCTAGGTGGACTAGCCGAGAGCCCATAGGCAAGCCCTGGAAAAGAATACACTAGGCAAAGTGGGCAAGCTTTGGCTCAACACTTGTAGACCAAGTGGCAGAAAATATTTTATGCCAAACATGAGTGAGAGATTGAAAAAGCCACCTCTGGTTCAAACTTTGAATCATAGGAAAATGTGGTGAGAGCCACCTATAACCAAGTCAAGGCTTGTAGTTCCTGAAAGGGGTGTCTGGATACCACTTCCAGTCTTTCCACCAAGGTTTGGTCCCATGAACTCCAACCTTATGAAGCATTTTCGCAAGAATGGCATTCACCAGACCATCATAAGTAGCACGATATTGGTTATGAAGCCTATACTGAGCCCGAAAAGCATCCCATGACATGATACGCATGGTGGGTCTGGAAAAAATCTGTTGCATGGTCTAAATACCCTTCTTGTGAAATCTGAGCACCTTAAGCCCTAGCAACTTAGCCAGCGATTGACCATTGCTAGCAAAAAGAGGCAACCACCAAACATTGTGCTAGTTGAGAGAAAGCTCATCTCGAAAACTAGAGCCATCCCAACGAAGCCAAGGTTTGACAGCTTCCTAGGCCTGCCAAAAGTCCCAACAATCTGGATTAGTTCATTCATGACCAGAAGGGTTTGAAATTCAATCCCCTTCTAGGTATGTCTATGAACAGGGAAGTTGGATTGAATACTATGCCTGAGAATAATTTTCTAGGCCTCATCCCTAGTAAGGGCACGAATAATCCATTTAACACACAGAGCAGTCCCTTGTTGTTGAGTAGAAAGAAGCCCAAGGCCTCCTGAATCTCTGGGAAGACAACAAAATTCCCAAGCCACACGATGAAACCCTCTGTGAGTTTTAGAGGAGGCCCAGAGAAAATCACGAAGCATCTTCTCAAGCTTTCCATAGGCAACTTTGGAGGGGGCTATAACGCCCGTCGTGTAAACCCCAGAGAACAAACATTGCAAACAAATTTTTTTTTTTAAATAACATAAAGTAAACATGCAATTTAACATTAATTACATTTACATTGCACAATAACAACTTAACGTTACATTCTCTAGGGCACGTGAGGTCACATCGCAACACAACTAAAACAAAAGTAAAAGATAATTATTAAACAACTTAACCAATTATATTACAATAATCATTAATAAAAGTACATCCATAAACCAAGAGTGAAAGTATCACTACATCCCATATTACAATCATATAGAATCATTTACAATAATGTTACAAAGGATCCTAACTATTACATCATCATTTAAACATAGGATTACATGTTCTCAATAATGAGTTACAATACATTTCCCATACATGTGGGATGATACAGAATATAATAATATCAAAATTACAAGTGATCCACTAGAACAACCTCCAACTGAAGGAATGATGCAAACAAAGGATGTTGATGGGGAACCCAACGGGTGCGGAGCACGTTCCACCCAACCATGTGAATTATAAATAACTCACCCCCCATGCTCAGAGATGACAAGGCAGAGATCACGACCATGAATTTCAAAACTGACTCCAAAAGAACAACACAGTACAAAACTCAAATACAACATCAAGGATTACAATGATATAACCACAACATCCAAGAGACAACAAGATAAGACAAAGCCATGAAACTCATCACAATTAACCAAAGCAATAACCATTAAACAAGTCATCAAAGAACATTCATAAATTATTTGCAAAGAATCTAAAACATCAATAAGAATAAAATTCCAAACAACGATAAATCACCAAGAGACATGACAATAGACCACTTTCAAAACATAACAATAAATCACTTTATAGATGATACAACAGTAAATCACGGAAATGCATCATCAATAAATCTCAAGACATAGCACCAAAGACTACTTCCAGAGGACTTCGGTAAAACAACACAAATGGAATGTTAGAGGAGAGTGTCATCGCATGGATTCACATGGATTCTCTAGACAACCTATCACAAGGTGTCGCCTCCATCTATACATGGATTATCCAGACAACCTAGTTCAAGGTGCTGCCTCCATCTACGGTTCTCCTGATAGCCTATCTCAAGGCGCCGCTCCATAGGGTAGCTCATGCGGAGCCGTCAACCTCTCGTGAGGATGAGGTTATGACTTTGTCGACCACGGCCTTCTCAATCTATCATTAGTCTATGATAGCCCTAATGCATAGACGAGGTATCCAATATTTATTATCTTGTGTTTTTTACTACCCATCCCCCTAAATTCTATTTTTAGGTTATCACTTGTTATACTACTCTTACGTGGGTTATCCTATGCTCTTCCTCCTTTCAAGGCACCAGCCCCCATGAAGAGCCACTCTCCCTAAGACCCCTAATAGAAACCAAAATAAGGCAAGGGTTGTACCATCAAGTATAAGGCATATAACGCAAAACAAGACATGCGAGGCAAACTCATCTCACGATAACTCATAATCCCAATGACCACAACCTCGTACAACCCTTCCAAAAATTAATGCTTAAAAACATGTAACATTCTAATCACAATAGTACAAGTATAAACATCAAAGGATATAAAACATGCCTCTGGAACTAGGGTTCACAAAAAACAACAAATGGGTTCACAGCCACAATAGGGTTCCCACATTAAAATCAAAACGATAAGTCAAGGAAACAAGGAAGTCAAACAAGCTTAAAAAAATAGAGTAACGTAATAAACTCCACACCAGGATAACATAGTTCATTTAATTACAATTATAATTTTAAATTATAATCACAAATTACTCTATCACATATAAAACATTTTGCCCTTCCCAATTAACCCAAATTATTTAAAATTCAACACCTCACATTTATAAGCACAAGAATTTAGTATAACATTTACAATGATATACATATATATATAGAAATATGTATCTATAATTATAATTATATTTAATATTTATACATTTAATATTTTGTTTAAAAAAAAAAGCATTTAATTATAATTATGCAACTGATACACACACACACACACACACACACACACATATATAATTAAAATTATTAAAAAAAATGCACAATAACAAAAAAATGATTTTTTATTTTTAATAAGGGGAAATCCCCATAGGAGTGGGTTGCGCGCAATCCAAGGACTGGCGCAGCAGTCCAAGGACTACCGCGACAGTCCTTTCGACTGTCGCAGCCCCAAAGGCCACATTGTGGGGTGGGTACGGCCAGGCCGACCCACCTCCCGGCGCGAACTCCAAGGCCGTCCCTTTTATGGGTTTGGCCCAACAAAAAAATAAATAAAAAATATAAATTAAATAAAAAAAACATAATATCAATTCATTTGATTTGACCCACTTGTAACATTTTGAAACAATAAAGATTTCAGGTTGAAATATATATATATATATGAAAATATACTTTGTATATATATATAATATATATATTTACATAAACACAGAGAAACACAATTTTTTGTGTAAAACACATAACAATACACATTTAAGATATATATATATATATTTATGATTATAGGAAAAATATTTCAAATCCATAAAAAATAAAAAGATTGATCTTTTCCATCGTAAATAATAGAGAAAAATAGGACATTTTCACACGAAATTCGACGGCATTTCTTTCAGTTTGACTTCAATTAAAACGAATTCAAATTTCTAAAAGAATTTTCTTTCAAGAAGGCCTATTTATTTATTTATTTTCTTTTGAAACAGAAAGCTGAAGGAGAAAACAAGTGGAACCTGGAGTCCTGCGCTTATTTGAGAATCAGATGATGCTTGCTTGATCCCGATGGCCTCTACGAAGAGCTTCTAGTTTCTGCTTCAAAATCTCCTCTCCAGAATACCGTGCTCGAATTCGAATCTAAACTTTTATTCAGAAAACTCTCTCCAAAATATTTCAAGCAAAAGAATGAAAATATCTTTCCCGAAACTTCAGAAGATTCAACAATACAGAACCATTATTTTGTGCAACTTTTGTCTCACTAATCCTTTGTGTATCTAGAAACTCACAAATTTTCCAATAAATAAAAGATATTTCCTTTCCACTCTAAAAGCTCTAAAAATCCAAAATAAAAGAAATTATTTCTTTAAAAACAAGCTTTTCAGTCAACTCTCAAATCCCATTCGTCCTTTTATCTTTTATGTTCTTTTATTTATTTATTTTTCCATTTCAAAATACTTTTTGCTTTAATTCTATTTTTACAACTTTACTTGCAAAGCACATAATTTAATTTATTTTAATAATTATCCTCAACAAGATAATTTAATTAAATTAACAAAACACAATTTAATATTTAATTAGCATTTAATAAAACACATGACTTTTTTAAAAATAAAACATTTAATTATTTACATACAAATTAATCTAATATTATAATACACAATTATTACTACCATTTAATTAAATAAATCACAACTTATAAAATACCAACATGAATAACATACGACAAGACACTCAGACGAACACAATAATAATTGCAGAAACGACAATTACAAGAATGCACAATACCATTCAATCGGAACAGTTTGACAACGTGGGACGTGATGACTTCCAAGTCATCTTTGTTTCAACATTTTGCCATTGGGTTATTGGTGCTCACCCTGTCTTGCCGAAGCAGGTGGAATCGAGACTCTGTACCTGCAATCCCTGCATAGAAACAAAGTCGTGTACATGTGCATATATATACATAAAATAAAAATATTGCTTTGTGAGAAGGAATTGCAGCGTAGCAGGGCACTCGCAAACGAGTGATGCTACCATGTTCTTTCATCACATTTATATTAACAATTAATATATAAAAGGTGAAATAACATTTCTAAACTAACAGATCATATCATAACATAATTTATTAAATCACTGCATCATAATATATCTCTGAAATCAACTAACATCATCAAATCATTATGTCATATCAAAGAACCATGTCTACTAATGAAATAACATCATCACCAAAAGTATAACTATCCAAACCAAACAATAAGTATTAACAATCACAGTCACAAGCATCAATCAAAACCATAAAAGTATCAAGTCCAAACAGTATGAGGGGTATTACAAGGGCCCAGTAAGAAGAATAATAAACATGGGTGGCCACCAGGATTTTGGAACATGCCTAGAATTTCCCTGCTAAAGAGAGGGGCTTAGTAACCCAATAAGTAAGCTTATGCTCAACTCTGGAGAGCACGGCTTGCCAAAGCTTAGTGGGAGACGCTTGAAAAGAAAAGGGAATGCCCAAAAACCAAAAAACTTCGCAAGGCCCAATCCACTTTCAACCATACTATTGCAGCTACAGCAGGGAGGGCAAGATAGATTGTCGGTAACACAAATTTTTATGCCACTAGATGGTAGAGCCAGAGGCAAGACAAAAGGTATTAAGACACTCAAGAGCCACCACAACAAAGTCTTCATCTTCCAGAAGGGTGAGGAATGAGTCATCAGCAAAATGACCATTAACAAGCTGAGTTTGAGAGTTGGTTAGAGAAATTCCCTTGACTCACTGTTGGGAAACCGCATTGGCCAAAAGATAACCAAAACCCTCAGTTGCAAGCACATATATAGAGGGGGCCAGCAGGAACCCTTGCCTGATGGAACGAAAGAGTCCAAAGGCAGAGAACTGACGACCATTGATGGTGATACAAGCTGAGGCATCCGCAAAGAGAATTTGAACAGATTGAATGAAATTGGGCCCAAAACCCAAGGCTTGCAGCATAGCAAGAATAAACAGCCACTCAATGCGATCATAAGCCTTAGCAAAGTCAATCTTAATGAACACGGCTTTCGAGTTTGAGTGTCTGGCCCATTCCATGTCTTCCCAAACAGCGATGATATTATCCAAAATAAATCTGGATTTGATGAACCCAGTTTGTTCCGGGCGCACAATCTGAGGTAGAAGATGGCGGATTTTAAGAGCCAAAGCCTTGGCGATAATTTTGTAGGAAACATTAAGAAGTGTGATAGGTCTCCAATTACAGATGTCTTCTGGGTCACCTGGTTTAGGTATGAATTTTATGTTACCTTTATTGATTAAGTTACCCAGGGAATTAGAGTGAAATGCTTCTAAGTAAACTTGATGCAGATCATGCCCAATATTGTCCCACATGGATTTGTAGAATTCACAAGAAAATCCATCAATTCCTGGGGCTTTGTCATCAGCCATGGAGTACACAGCTTCTTTGATCTAGTGACATTTAAGTATCGTTTTATTTAAATTAGTGTTCTTTTGATTTAGAAAAGTATTCAATTTTTATCTTGCAGTAAAATTATTTTTGTTTTAGTTTATTTAAAGGAATGTTATCGTTAATTGTTGACACTAAATAATAACTAAATTTAATATAGTGTTACACCAAGTCTTGCTTGAGTAAAATTATAATTTTTATAAATTAGTCAAGGAAAGACTAAATTAAGTTTAGAAGTCAATTTACTATCGTGTAAATAAGTTGGTTATATATATATATATATATATATATATATATATATATATATATATATATATATATATATATATATATATATATATATATATATATATATATATATATATATATATATATATATATATGTCATATTATATATGTATCTATTTAAATGGAATGTAAGAAGAAAAAGGAATAAAATATTTTGTAATAAATAGGGTTAGTAAATGAGCTCAATTTATTTTCTCTTAAAAGGTATCTAGTGGTATTTAAGTATCATTTGATTTAAGTTAGTGTTCTTTTGATTTAGAAAAGTATTCAATTTTTATCTTGCAGTAAAAATATTTTTGGTTTAGTTTATTTAAAGGAATTTTTTCGTTAATTATTAACACTAAATAATAACTAAATTTAATATGGTGTTACACCAACTCTTGCTTGAGTAAAATTATCATTTTTATATTCTAGTCAAGGAAAGACTAAATTAAGCTTAGAAGTCAATTTACTATCTTGTAAATAAGTTGGTTATTTCATATATTCAATAGAACGAGTATGGAGTTATCATTTTTCCTTTTAGCATGTGATTAATAAATCTCGAGATGTACTTTCCATTCCAAATTTATGCTCTTATATATTTAGATTAGATTTCATTCCTATTCTTAATAGAAGTTAGTTCTTTTACAATTTTTGGATTTCCTTCATAATTATTTAATAGTTGATTTGTAAATTCACTATGTGATTAGTTATTTAGAATACATGTTTTTGTGGTAAATGACCAAATTGAGTGAATCCAGTGGTTAAGTTATAAGCAAAATGAAATGTGGAAATAATGTATTTCATGGTTGTTTTGTTGATTGGTTGCTAGTATTGAATAATGTGTTTGAGTATTGGAGTTGGAGTGATTTTGGTAATTGTTTAAAAGTTGGAGTCATTTGTGTTAATTTTTAAGGTCGGTTTCTAGAGGCTAGGAGGGAGTATTTTAGTGTGTATGGTTTTATGATGGTTTCACCTTAGAGGTGGTATGGCAATGTTTTGGGTAATGTGCTTTGGGAAAATCAAAAACCTTAAGGGTGTGCCTTTTTATCTTAGTATGGTTTCATGTGATCATGGTAGATGTGCAAGATGATCAATGCCTTGCACTGTGTGTAGATTCTTGTGATTGTAAAATGTGTGCAAGAGGGTCAATGCCTTGCACGGTCTTTGGATTCATGTGACTATGTTATGTATGCAAGATGCTAAATTTCTTGCTTGTTGTGTATGGTTTACTAGTTGCAAGTAGGGGGAGTGGCTCTCAATGGGGGCCGAATCCCAAAGTGGTGACTGGGACAACCCATTGGAGAGTTTCTTAATCCAGTGATAACCTAAAAATGAATTAGGGGAAATGGGTAGCTTTCACCTTAAACAAGATAATGGATGTCTCACCCATGCCTATAGTGCTCATTTAGGCTAAGGACGGGTTGAGAAGGTCTGGTTGGAAAAATCAAATTCGTTGTCCTCATGAAAGGAATGTTGGTTCTGCATGTGTCACCCTATGGAATTGGGACCTAGCGAGAAGTATACTAGACAACCATAGATGGTAGTCGGAGTCTAGTGAGAGATCATCATGACAACCCATGCCAGGACCATATGATGACACTCTTCCCTATTGCAGTCTAGTATTCCCTAGTTGTATTTTCTCCTTTTGTTCTATGTGTGCCTTTGGAACTGTAGTCAGTGTTACTTGTGATGTTGTTGTTGTTAACAGTGTTGTGTTGGAGCCATGTATAGCCTTGTTATGTTAGTTTGTTGTCTTCTTGACTATTTTCCTGTTGTGGGACTTTGTGTTATCTCCTAACATGGGGGGTGGACCTTAGGGTTCCACATGGTCGGGAGGTTGGTGTTTTTTCCTCTATTAGGTTTTCTTGTTGCTTGTTTGAGTGTGTGGAGGTTGTACCTTGTGTAGTGGATTCCAGTTCATGTTCTAGTTCGAGAAGATAGTTGTCATGCCCAAAAATTTACACTAGAAACCCAACAATTTTTTTTTTCATGTATTAAGCTAACCGCCAATGTAATTGACATGATGAGTTAACATGATTACTAACGTCACTGCTAATAAAATTATCCTTAAGCTTGCATCTTTTCCCTCACATCTTACTAAGATGACATATTGTTCTAACTTGGTTGAATTAGTTTGCTTAGTGATTAAAAAACCTAATATAATTAATCTGATACTTATGTGAGGCAGTAACAAGAAACTTAAGGACAAGTCTATTAACTGGGTGAAATTGCTATATAACACGATCACTGTCATGCCATAAAATTACACATAAGGAAAAAACACAACTAACAAATTATTTTTTAATGACATTATAAAAACACTACTATAGGTCAACTTGTTATCGTTAGCAAAACTTTTATCACCACCATAACATCATTAATAACTAACTCAAACATGATAGAAATTCTAAAATTTATTTATTATTGTCCATGTATAAAATGTTATAAACATATTTAAATTTATGTTTAACTATCATTTATTTAATTAAGTATTTTATTTCATATTAATAAATTATAACATAATTTATTAAAACTCATAATTAATAATTTTTAACCTATAAATGGGATAAAATATAATATATACTTATATATATTATCTTTAAATACTAATTTTCACTTTATAAGAGGAAATTAACTTTCCACATTTTAAATGAGAAAATGGTTATTTAAATTCTACAAGATGAACATATACATATTTTTAAACTAAAGAAAAAATAAGTATTCCCTACTACTTTTCTTTTAAAAGAGAGAATTGGTTTTTTTTTATTTTTTTATTTTAAATAAGAGAATGTAGGACACGTAGAGTATACTACTCTAAGAATCTTTAGCACAAAAGAAAATAAAGAAAACTTACTTCTTCACTACTCTTCTTACATTCCTCCATGCTATATTTACTATATTGTTAAGCACTCACTTTCCCCTAAATACGGGCCCATCTATTCAAACAGGTTGGACAAAAAGAAAACCATTCATTACTTATCCGTATTAAATTTGTATAGGAGGAAATTTGTCACGCCTGAGATTTTTTTTCCACTTAAAGGGAATTTTGTATCTTAGTTTCATATATTAGTACAATTATCATCCCAGGTTACTCTTATTTTTTATATTTAGCCGATAGGCTATTATGGGTGGGAAATCCACCAGAATCATCTACTGTTTGATGCCGAGAAGTTTTCCAGTGGGAAGGTGGACAGTAGTATGGGGGTGAGCAAGAGGTGCCATGCTTATTAACTGCACAATCTGAATGACGGGCATGTACAACAAAGGGATTTAAGAATCTAAACATTACGAACAGTTTGACACGTTAAATTTATTTCTAGTAAGTGCTACAAGGAAGGAGAGTTGTGGTGCGATGAATGTCAGTTCTGGAAGAAATTGTATGGAATGGGAGGACATTTTTTCAAGTGTGGTGCGTAGGAATCACCAATGTCATATTCGTTTGGGTTTTTCAGTGTCAGATGCAATCGAGATTTAGAGGGGCTACAGTGTGGCTGATTGTGGGCGTGCTTCCCTCCTTGTTGTTTCACCTATCCCACCTTTACGACTAGATCACTCACCTGGCTATAGTGAATGGCGGAACATTCAAGCTTTCGGGCCCTTGGAAATGTTGCATTTTTACGACCAACCCTACAAACATAGAATACCTAGTGAAAACAAGGTACCACAATTTCGGCAAAGGTGAGAGTTTCAAAGACACGTTTGGCTATTCAATTTTGGTGCAAGATGGGGATGCTTTCAAGCGTCTCAGTGTGTCTATGGGTAAGGTGCTCTCCTTGCCTAAATTTTGTGACCATGTGGCCACTGCCCTGTTGGTGGTGATGCAGCAAAATCTTCTTCCCGTCTTCACCCATGCTTGTCACAAAGCCATCCCTATCGACCTGCAAGATGTGTTATGTTGGCTAGCATGTTATAATGTTTGTCTCTTTAGCGTAGGTGTGGAACTTGATTGCCTCAACCCGGGCCTATCTGACTGTCCCTTCTTGTCAACTTTCCCTTCTTGGATGCCTTCGAAGAGGCCTCACAATCGCTCATGATTCGCCTCCTCACTCCCCCATTTTGTTGGAAAATTTTGAGGTTCTTTAATGTCTTGTCTGAGCACTGGCTTCTCAAGGCTAGGGACTTCGTCTATGAATTCATTTTTTTTAAATGGTGCCCTACCCAGGACAAGACTCCAATCACCGAGATTGCATCTACTTTCTTTCGGTATGAGAGAGAAAACGGGTGGTTCTACTCTGCAAAAAGAAAGTATGAGTTATTTGTGAACCTCATTTTAGCGGGTAAGGATACGGTTACGACAGTGCTCACTTGGTTCTTCTAGCTTGTAGCAAAGCATCTCCTTGTTGAAGCCCAGATTTTAGCAAAGCTCCAAGAGATTGTTAAGCAAGGGAAGAGGTCGTACAATTAGGACCCCTTTTATTATTACAGCATATGGATTACCTGCATGTAGCACTCACGGAGTCTCTCCGCCTCTACCCACCTGTTCCCAATGAATTCACGGCTTCCCAGGAAGATGATGTTCTGCCTGATGGCACGCCAGTGGAGAAGGGCATGCAGGTTTTGTATTCCATTTACATGTCTGACAGGCTGAAGAACGTTTGGGGTGAGGACTACCTGGAATTCAAGCCGAAAAGGTGGATGAAGAATGGTAGATTTGTGAGGGAATTGGATTCTAAGTTTCTAGCGTTCAATGGAGGACCTCGACGCTACACAGGTAGAGAATTTTCCTACTGGTAGATGAATTGGGTTGTAGATTCCATTCTTATTCATCATCGGATCAAGATTGTTGATAAGCATCCTATGCTTCCTAAATATGGCCTCACGCTTTTCATGAAGTATGGTTTGCTCGCAACAATTCACCAAAGAGACATGGCAGATGGTGAAAGCACTCACTTCCACTTGATGGACCTGGATTTTGGTTCTTATTTATACTGCACCTACTGCTAATGCTTTCATTTTTATTTACTCTACACCTAGAGTTAGGGCTTTGATTTTTGTCCACTATGTTGTATTAAGAATCAAGATAGCAAGCCCTTCTAATTGTATCAGTAAATTTATGTCAATTTTTCAGTTTCGCTGTCAATTATTTAGACTTCTGTTATTATTTGTATGCACATGTAGTTGGGGAATTGATTTTGGCTCCAGTGTAAGGTGAAGATTGTAAGTTCTCTTCATTCTTTCACTAAATTTATGTCAATTTTCACTCTGTCATTTTCGTAGATTTTTGTCATTTACACTATATCTAGGTTTAGGGATCTGATTTTGACTGCAATGTAAGGTGAAGATAGTATTGTCTTTGACTCCATCAACTAACTTCTCTTTGACTCCATCAACTAACTTATGCCAAGTTTCATTTATTTTACATTTTCCTTGGATATTTGTCATTTTTACTACACTTGGAGCTAGGTTTTCTGCTTTCCCACAATGTGAGCTTAAGATTGTAATATTTTTTTCATTTTATACTCAAGTCTTTTTGTTTTTGATAAATTTAAAATATTTTTATTCATGAATCAAAGAGGGAAAAAGCTAAATACAAAGAGGCAGAAAGCCTGAAACAAGACCAACTAAAGAAAGCTAGAGAGCCTACATATCATGATTGGGTCCCTTATCTGGTTTAACATCTAAGTTATGATCTCTAGAGTTCATACAGTGACCATTAACCCTCATCATATAGCCAAAGGTGCATTTGGTGAACAAGTTTCCTCATTTCTCATGCTAAAGTGCACACATTGTGTCGAATGTCCTCTAAAAATCTTGGGTTTGCATTGTTCTCATTCAAAAAATTTGCTTGCTCATCCATGATTCTTCTTCTTTGATCCATTCTCATCATAAAAAACTGATTAGCAAAGTTCCCCAGTAAGTCTTTAATAGTTGAGGTTAAATATTGAAGGCTCATTTGCTTAATTTGGGTCTCTTCGATATAGTTTTTGCCTATGGGCCATAGATGATAAATTTTGAAGAGTTGGCCCCATATTGGCTAAAGAGCATGTTGCAAGTTACTGGAGGGAGCCTGGACAAAGCTAGAATCAAAAGACTAAGTCCTCACATGATAAGGTCCATTTGGACAATTGGATTTATTAAATGGATTGTTATCCTCCAAAACAGATTTTCATTTCTCCTTTGAGATAGAATGACCAGGATTCTCCATTATTTCTTCATTCTCCCTTCTCAACAAGAGGTGAAACTATCTATATTGGGTAGTGTTATGATTACTCTCCTTGTCTTTGGATCTTGGAATAGTAGAACTGGAGGTAATGCTAGCATTCTCAAGGGCTACATTAGAAAAGGAGGGATCGTGCATTTCCCATAGCAATCTGCTGGATTTCAATGCCTTTAGGTAGGCTACTTGAAAGGGAATGCAACATACCAACCATAAGCAAAGCACCATGGGAAACCAAAAGGAGGCTAAAAGGAGGTGTATAAAACCTTACAAAGTTCCATAGGTGACTTCCTGTCACCATAAGAGCAGCCTGGCAGAGGAACAAGATAAGACCCATGTACCAAAAAGGTGTTAGTATAGATCAAAGGTCAACTCTCCTCCAATGCCAAAGAAATATAAGAGTAGAAAAATAATAGAACATGAGCTGTGTGGAGGGAAAAAAAGGTGAGATTGAGAGGAAAGATAATGCCAAGTGTGCCAAAAATTAGGCACCTGTCCCTTTCCCAAGCATCTATTTCCTTGCTCCCATGGCTCTCTACAAGAAAAACTTTATTTTTTCCTTCAAAGTTCATTTTTGGATTCTTTCATCTTGCTTGGTTTAGTACATGATGTCTTAGGTTGATGGAATTTTTTTTGAAAAAGGTCTCTTATGCTGACCCAGATGGTGCAATCTTGAAGTAGAACTTGTTCTTAGTCACTGAATCCTCCAAATTCAATGCTCTCTTGAAGGCCTCTTGTAGAGATATTGGATCAAAAATACCTCTCTATTATGCTTTGATGGGTGTCCATAACCGTTTTCAAAAGCTGCCATTTGTGCATAGGTAGGGAGGATGCTGGCAAAGGGTGTGGAGTCTTCCTTATATGTGTCAATTGCATTTGTTGTTTGGCATAGGAAAATGGGACGTTGGTAGAGCATCTTCCATGGTTTCGCTACCCCAAACTCATCCTCCCTAGTATTGACCTTTCACTTCTCCAATTTAGCGAGTTGCAATCTGAAAAAAACAAAGTGTTTCCACAATGGTTTTACAGTAAGTTTATTAAAATGGAAATTACTATCAAGATCCCCAATAATGCACACATTTAGGTTTTAACATTAATGCATCCTTTACCCTATGTAGTTAAGTATGTATCAGTTTAATTAATATATAATGATCTAAAGTTTTCTGGTGTACTTTTAAGTCCCATTGACCTGCTTTTGATCATGTGTCAACTGTCAACATTAATATAATTTCTCTCTCTGTGGAATTTGAGTAGGAAATAATGTGTTGTGTCAAAGCTTACCCCTCTTCCTTATAGAAGTTAAGGTGGAGCCTGTCAATCCTCTTATCATGTAGTACTCATGTTGTAGACCTCATTTTAGCCTATCTCTGGTATGGTATGGCTTTGTCTGGAATGTGATACAATTGAGGTCTTCTTCATCCATTGAAAAATTGTTGTACTTTGAGGTGGAAATTTTTCTGGTGCCCATTGTCTCACTCTTAGCCATTGTTGGCATTATTTGAGTTTTTTTTGTCAGCTGTATCTAGCCCATTGGAGTCAAAACCAATAGAACTTAAAGTGCCCATAAATTGTACAACTCAATTTTGATTTTTTCATTGTGTAAATAGAATTAAAGCACACCCTATATAGACCACTTTACTATTTAATTCAATTAACTACTGAAAGGGGGCATATGCTCATAGTACCCATATTCTCTACCTACTCATATTGTGCAACTGCCAGTGTGAGTAGCCATGCTACTATTGTTTCTTACTATTTATATATGTCATGTTCATTCTTGTTGAATTCTTATGCAACATGCTTGAGTGTTGAGCCTGTTGACATTGGAAACTGTCAAGACAAGTAAAATAAGAGTTGGAATCAATGAATATGGATAATGGGAATGGATTACTTTTCCAATTACATGGCCTCTCCTTTATCATCAAATTAAACTTCTTTTTCCATCTGTAGAATTCATATTTTTACCTTGTATTACTAGGGGCTTGACACCCATAGTGTTTATGCATCTAAAGATCGGTTATTATTATCTCCACCATTGCTAATGTGAATTTTGAAACATTCTTAGTTTTGATACTCCTTTATAAAACCCCAACATGAACTTCCAATAATTATACACATAAACACAGCTAACACTGATATATGTGGGAGAAATAAGTTAGCAAACTATCATAATGAGTTTCTTAAAATAGTCTACTTCACATAGAGGTTAATACTTAGGCTAAACATGAAAACATGAATAACCTCTTTTGTTGAGTCGTGGCCACTCCAGGAGGGTTTAGAAACAATGAATCTATTATTTGTGGTTGGGTGCACCTTGCACAAGGAAAAAAACAAGTGCCATATTGAATCTATGCTAGTAGCTCGAGCTTGATATCTTTCTATGTGGGAACCATCTTCATTCTCAGGTTGTATTCAACTCAATACATCTAGGTCTAAGAAATTTCAATTGCTTTGTCTTGAGTTTCTTGGGCATTATTAGTTGTGATAAATGTTGAGTCATAGTTCATATTCAAATCTTCTCGCATCCCATCATCAATTGACTTTTGCTATAAATAGTTAGTCTTAAGAAAAACAATTAACATTTTCTTGCATTTTTTTCCCATGCCCCTCAATATATTGCCATAGTATATCATGCTATCGGCATAACCATTGCACCTTGTTGAGGTGCAAACGCTAGTTTATATTCAGATTAAGATTAAAGTTGTACCACCAATCTTACTTCTTATCTTTTCCATTTCGTTCAGGTTACTGCTTGAATTTTAGTGTCATGAACGCTTGCTAGGTACTCGATAGTGAAAGGAAATATTTTTAGATTTATACTGACAAAGTGCGTAGTAATTTTTTTTTGAACAAATAGAAGATTGTTGTTGTCAGTCCTATTCATGTGGTTTTGGCCTGCACATGATTTCCTTGCCTCCCATCTAATCTTTTCTCCTTTCCAAGGACAATTTTGTTAGGTAGACAAAACAATGGGGAAAGTTTGAGGAGATAATTAGCTATTAGCTTAAATTGATTGTGAGATTGCCAAGGCGCCAACTCTAGAGAAAAATGTACACATTCACTCCCATCAATGGCTTAGGTGGATGATAGGACAGATCAAGATATTATAGGGCGCTAGAATAATTATAATCTTAAAATCAAACTCCATAAGGACACCAGACAGTGTGGCCTATTTGGTACTACAATAATTACTATTTTTTTCAATCTGGGTGATATGAGGGAGGTGTAGCAGGTGCCTTAACTAATGAAATCAACCCCTACAGCTTTATAAGGTCATAGGACCTCGAGCACCATTAAAGCCATTTTCTACCAGCTGGACTCATATTTTGCTTGCTAGACATTCATTTTGAGGGGGCACACCATATTTAATTTTCTATCTATCAACCATTAATTATATCCATCACACCTACTTTTTCCCCAGGGGTTTGAATTTTGAATGTTACTATTGCTTTCAACGAATCACTTCTATGCCAGAAGAAATCAAGCAATAGCCATTATTGCCATGCTTTTGATGTTCAAGCAATGAGGTAACTTCATCTATACCAAACTAAATTATAGCAAGGTAAAAAGGATATATGAGGATATGAACAACATGGAATACGACAGGCCATACTCAATATAATTACTTATGGCCACTCACCGAGATGGGTGACCTTGCATTCGACTAGAAAACAAATGCCCAACAGAGGAAGACATACTAGCATATTCATTGGTTTGTTTATCTCTATTTTATTTCCTAATAGTCCCCTACAAGTCTTGGCGGAGACATTAAGGATAGTGGCTTCTCTTTATTTATCCTCCATGCACCTTGTATTTCTTTGCCCAGTGTTTCACGACCATTCTCATGAAACTTACAGGGCCCTCCTCTTTTATTTTGGTATAATGACATGCAAGATAACAAGATATCTTTTTTTTTCCTAATTTCTTTTTGTGGTTTGTTTTTCTTTGTTTTTTTTCTTGTCTTTATATATATATACACTCTCGTTGCAACCACTTTGCATAAATGGGATAAAGCCCTCTGAGTCACATTTTAATTTTACAATCTTTTGTTTCAATTTAATCTATAATTCTTAACCTCTAGTTTGTTTCTTTGTTTAGGATTTTTTTTCAAAATCCACATATCCCAGATTTTCCCATGAATCTTTACCTATAGAACATGAATTATTTTTTTATTACAACTTCAAAATTCCTACTCTTTTTTATGTTTTACAATTGTATGAGAAGATATACATCCCATTGCATTCTAACATTAATCTTGTTTTGTTCATATGTACTACAAACTGCATGAATACGAGCCCAACTATTTAATTTATTTTCTTGCTCACAAAAAAGTACAATGACTTTTTATGCTAGATGCCCATAATATTTTGAGATCAATAGGCTGATAATTTTCGATCATTTATTCTTTGCACTCACTAAGGCACATGATTCTATGAATGCCTTTCTTTCCTCGTGTTCTTCTTTCCGCCACTACAAAATCAGAAGAGAACTAACTTGACAAAATAGTTGGTACGATAATAAATTCTATAAAGTAGATGGGAGAGAAGAATAAACCTTAGTTTTATCATTCCCATTATCTCGTGTAGAACTTACCATTGTGATTTGGCTAGCAATGATAAAATATACGTACAACATCTAGCAGCAACGAGGAGTTTACAGCCTAGAATAACATACTTTAAATTAAAATCAAGAGGTTGAAGCTTAGAATGATTGCTATGAATGCTTTCATAATTTCATTTAAGGAGATGTTAGACTAGGTGTGTATCAATCATCTTAACACATTTCAGAAAATATAGAACCAAAGGATGCAATAACAGTAGTTAGTTGATTGACATGAAAGAAAAGTGACAATCTTCAGGGAAAATATAGGGGCCATTGTAGCTATTGGCTACACCAGGGCTCTATGTGAATATTGAGCTGAGAGTAAATGTTTGCAGTAGCAACCTTTTTTATCATTTCAGAGTTTAAAATACCTCAATGTAAAGAAACAACTAAGTATCTACAATCACGTCATATAAGAGAACATCCACAATAAAACCATAGAAGCACTACCTTCATCTACTTGATAGTAACATAACTATTTTAGAATGAAATAAAATGAAACAAAAGTGATTTTCCTACGCTCAGATTCCCATAAATAATATCACTGAAATCATGGTGAGTGACTTACAAACTCATGAACAAGGTCTTGCTCACCCTACTGTAATGGCATCATGGAGCCTCGTGGGCTCTAGCCATACCCCCAAGTAAGGGAATTCTACAAGCTCCATGATGATAAATGGAGTTTTTTCTCATATTTACAAAAGAAAAGAGACTAACATAGCACAAATTCCATACATTTAGGTTCTCCTATTTTAATCATGACCCATACAACATGCCACCTTCTTGCAAATAAACAAAGGAGATATGGAAGTAGTGAAACTTATCTCTTCCTTTTGGGTGTTGGACTTTAACTTTCCGATCCTTCATTTCTCTTCCAAATCAAACCATCTTTTTCACTATCTCTCCAAAAAGGCTCCTCCTCTCATCTTCTCATTCTTCCTATCATCACTACTAAGTTCTCCAAGAGGGAGAATTGGGCAATGCCCCACTCCTTTCTCCCCAACTATATAGAAGTCTCAAAAATTGTAACCCTTGGATGGGGAGGTGTGAGTGTACCCCCCATCATCAATGAGGTTCTTTTCCTTATTTAAGAGGGGTACATGCACTTGGACAACCCCTCAATATTTTTACCCTATCCTTTCCTCAAAATTCGTCACTCCTCATTATGAGGAATTTTTCTGAGTCAAATCATGTCCTTGGGGCCTTATTGCATGCCCACTTAACCCCTACCACCATAGTATAGACCCTAGGGGGTTTATTTATGCATCCCAAACCAAGAAATTGACCAACAACCCTCTTTAAAGACCCACTTAAGGTTACATCCGAGTTCACACTTAGATAAAAGGGTTTCTAAACCTTAACCCCAACTTACATCTCACATGACACCCAATTAAATACCCTTTCAACCCAAAAGAATAAACACAATAACTTTATTTCTTTCTAAGCTCTAAAATAAGGAAATCAAATATATAACCACAAGAGGATGTATTTCAATTTGTTCTCACTCGTTCTCCCTTCTCATATTAGCACCTTTTTTTTTTCTTTCTGCATGTTACCAATGAAATCATAAGTAGCAATTGTATATCACATTAATTTGGTAGCTGAAATAAGATTTAATTGTACAACAATTTCATTAAAATTCAAATTCATATTCATAGTTTACAAGTGCCTAATACCTTCATGGAAATGATAATAAAACATGTCAAGCAATCACACTATGCATTGTCTGAAATATATCTAAGCATCTATTTAGGAGAAATATATAACAAAATTAAGATTGTATTATTCACATGCAAAGCGGGGTCTTACAACAGTCTTTTATGTATATGCATTGGATTGTAACTCAGTTGTACCATTTATTGTACAATATGATGTAATCTTCCCAATTGTATTCAGGGAAGCATTATTGTAAATAATGTAACAATGTAATAGAATTTGATGTACTCTCATGTAATGAAATTTGTATACATATTTGTTAGAAATGATCTTTCATGATGTTTATCTGATGACATGTTATGGAAATGTGTAATGTAGAATCAATTAATGTAGTGGTTTAAATTAACCTAGCTTGTTAGATAAAACATGATATCTATATAGTTAATGTAATGATTCTAGCTCTTGTTTAATAGATATGTTAGTAATGTAGTCATGGAACCTTAGAGGACTTAGGTTAGATTATATGTTAAGTTGTGATATGCATTCCATTGTTATTTCTTATAAAAAAAATTGATCCATTATTGTAGCATGGTTGTGTTGTCCTCTGGAGTTCATTAGTGGGGCTTACATATTTAATAATGCTAACTTTTATGCTTTATTCATGATGAGTCGATAGAGTGGTCACGTTGATTCTCCTTTTTCTTCATTTAAAATTAGTTACTTAATCAAATCTTTTACAATTTATTTCCATATATTTGATGGAAAACAGGGGTGCAATAAACACAAAATAGAGTCACTATTGCGACAAGATGGACAGAACAAGAAATAACAAACAATGCAGAGACAACAAAATGTTGACACATAAAACATATAGATTTATATATTCATTTTTACTTTTCAAAATTACAAAATACGGAGGACATGCTCTATTTTACACAACAAAATAAAACTTAAAATATTTGGACATATGTCCAATACAAAGGTGCTACACTCACATCAAAAACTGAAACAAACAAAAATCTTGTAGTTGATGTTGTCATTACACTACGTCTAATAAACTTCATGTGCACTGCTGCTATCTCCTGAACATTCCCTTCTATTGAATATGCATTTTGTTGCTGCAAGGTCTCCACAATACAAAAAACTAACTAAAAACCAACGATTGCATTCCTTTTTTTCTTTTTTGAAAAAGAAAGCTCAAAAATGGTGCTTCATTTCAAATTCAAAATCACCTACCATAGTAAATGTTGGCAGGTCAAGCAAGCTACAAAAATCTTACATGGGGGCAAGTGAAAAATGTAGACAAAAGATTAATTATTTCCAACACTCCCCCTTAATCTAAAGTCAGCTATCATTCTACAGTTTCCTTTTGGAGCTAATCTCTAAAGCTATCCATAATGACAAACCTATCTCTTAGGTGTTCAAAACTGTCTTTTGGCAATACCTTGGTGAAGATATCAGCAAGCTATTGTTCAGATTTTCAATACTTTAATTCAATCTCACCTTGTTCTACCAACTCTCTTATGAAGTGATAATAGATCTCAATGTGTTTGTTGCATCCATGGAAGACTGGATTCTTTGAAAGTTCTATTGAGGAAACGTTGTCACAATGTATGACTGTGTTGTCTTCTTGTTGTTCCTTTAAATCTGCAAGGATCCTCCTCAACCAAATAGCCTAGCATGTTGCTACATTTACTGCAATGTACTCAGCTTATGTTTTGTTGAGAGAGACAATGGGATGCTTCTTGAATTACCATGAGATTGCACCTAATCCCATGTGGAAGACATATCCCGATGTCCTCTTCCTATTATCTCAATTTCCTGCCCAATCACTATCCATGAAACCAGGTAGCTTGAACTCATTTGATGCATCATACAAAATTCCATAACATGTTGTTCCATTCACATACCTTAAGATCCTCCTTCCTACTTGCCAATGTGTGTCCTTAGGCTTATCCATGAACCTAGAAATTAGGCTTACTACATACATCAAATTAGGCCTAGTTGATGTCAAATACATCAAACTTCCAACCATACTCTTGTAGAGGGTTGGGTTCACATCATTGCTACTATCCTCTTTGCGCAATTTCAAACTTGTTGTTGGTGTAGGGGCAGGTTTTTTTTTTCCATTTTGAACCTCCTTAAAATCTGTTTGGCATAGTTAGTTTGTGAAATGAATATGCCATGATGTGTTTGATGAACTTCAATACCAAGAAAATACTTCAGCAGACCCAAATCTATCATCTCAAACTCATTTTTCATCACCTCTTTGAAATCAGCAATGAATTTGTCATTGTTCCTAGTAAAAATAAGATCATCTACATATAAAACAACAATTAAAATATCACCTTTTGTTGCTTTAATAATGTAGAGTGTGGGCTCGCTACTACTTTTGTTAAATCCATTACTCAGCAAATATGAGTCTATTGTGTTGTATCATGCCCTTGGAGCTTGTTTCAACCCACAGAGAGATTTTTGTAGCCTATACACTTTGTCCTCTTGTCCTAGAACTTCATAGCCAAGTGGCTGCTCCACATACACCTCCTCTTTCAACACTCCATTCAAGAAGGTTGACTTGACATCCATTTGAAACGCCTTCCAATGATTTTGGTGCAATTGCTATGACTAACCACACTATTTTCATCCTTGCAACTAGTGCATATGTCTCATCATAATCTATTCCAGGTTGTTTGTATCCTTTACAACTAGTCTTGCCTTATAACTTTCAATTTTACCCTCAGTTGTACACTTGGTCTTATAGACCCACTTCACTCCAATCACTTATCCTTGGGTAAATCGGTCACCTCCTATGTTTGGTTCCTCTCTATAGCATCCAACTCTTCATCCATGGCCTTACACCACTTCTCTTCTTTCATTACTTCCTCAAAGTGTGTTGGATCACACTATAGGAGAATAATGCAAAATCCAAGTTTTCATCAAAATCAGCATGCCTTGTGTTGTCATAAATATCCCTCACACTCCATGTCCTTTGTGGCATCAATTATGTGAGTGTGTGATCTGAATTACCTTCAGAACTGTTGCTACTCTGATTTCTGGAGCTACTATATTGTTGATTGTCCGAGCTACTACTATGTTGTACTCTGGAGTTGTTACTTTGTTGTCTCTATCCAGAGATGTTTTTTTGCTGAACATTGCCAAAGTTGTTTTATTAAGTACCTCCAGAGTTACTATTTTCCAAATTTTTGCAATAGTTTCTCCTTGAACTATTATTTTCTACAGCTCCTTCAGGATTGCTATCTTCTCGAGCTTCTTCATCAACAAGGGGTATTGCGACTGAAATACCTATGAATATTGTGATGGGATTGTACAATTTGTAGGCTTTTGACTCTTCACTATAGCCTATGAAAATACATTTTCCACCCTTATCATCAAATTTCTACCTCTTCTCTTTTCGCACGAATGCATATGTCACACACCCAAAGATTCTTAGGTTTTTAACACTCCACTTTTTTTTTTCCATGCCTCTTGTGGAATTCTATCATGGACATCCTTTGTAGGACACCTATTCAATATGTAAACAATTGTTGCTACAGCTTCACCCCAAAATATGTGTGACAACCCTTTTTCTTTCAACATACTTGTTGCCATGTCTTGAATGGTTATGTTTTTCCTTCCAATGACTCCATTTTGTTGTGGGGTATACCTTGTTGTAATTTTTTTATGAATGCCCTCACTCCTACAAAATTTCAGAAATTCTTTGGAAATGTACTCTCCCCCTCTATCTTTTCTAAGGGCTTTGATATAGTGTCCACTTTCCTTTTCAACTAATGCTTTAAACCATTTAAATTTTTCAAAGGCTTCTGATTTATTTTTCAAAAAGTACACCCATATTTTTTTGTTTTAATCATCTATGAATGTCATGAAGTAGGTGTTTCCTCCTAAAGTGGTGGTTTTCATGGGTCCACATAAATCTAAGTGCACTAATTATAATGGTGTTTTTTCTCTCCTAGAATACCCTAATTGAAATGGTTGTCTATGTTGCTTTCCTAAAATACAGGCTTCACATTTTCCATTGGGTTCTACAATAGATGGTAGACCTCTAACCATTCCTTTCCTAGACAATAAACTTAAACTAGAAAAGCTTAAGTGCCCATACCTTAAATTTCAAAGTTTGGATGGGTCTTTGATGACTTTTTTGAATGCAAACTGTTGTTCAACTGCATATTGTTATTCTTCCGCTATTAGTGTTGGAGAACATTTTTTTGTTATCCTTTTGTTGTGAGGGTCACAAATACTATATGCATCCTAAGAGGAAACATTCTATTTCTTGTCATCTGCACTGCTGCCATTACTTTCTTGCTACCTCCTTTGTCAAATATCTTGCACTCTTCATTTTCCATCAAGATTCTATAACCGTTTTGGACTATTTTTCCAATGCTCAATAGGTTATGCTTTATGCCAGGGGCATAAAAGACATCTTGGATATTTTTCTTCTCACCATTCTTGGTTTGGATGCTGACTACACCTTTTCCTATGACAGGAACCTTCTCATTGTTTCCCATTTTGATTTCAGTTTTTATGCTACTATCTATGGAGGAAAAAAATCTTTTGTTAACACTCATGTGGTTGTTGCATCCGCTTTCTAAATACCAAAATTCATCATTGTTGCACTCAACAAGGTTGCAAACAATAAATACATTGGATTTTTCATCACTTTCAGCCTTGTTCTCATTTGGTACATTAGCATTTTGACTCCCATTATCATGTTGTCTCTTCCTACACTCACTAGCATAATGTGTATACTTATGACAATAATAACATTGGACATTGCTCTTGTCATACCTCTAACTTGAACTGATGTTCTTCTTTTGGTTTTGGTTTGCTAACTATGAGTTGTTTAGCTCCTCTTGGCTGTTTGACTCTCCTCTTCCAGAATTGCTTCTTACTCTACCCATTTGTACCTCTATTGTTTCTTCCTCTTCCCTGACCTCTTCCATTGGTTTGAGCCTCGAATGATTTCTCTAGGGAAGGATCAGATCTATTCAACCACTTCTCATGGGTTTGTAGTGAACCCATCAACTCATCTATAGTCATTTTGGACAAATCTTTGGCCTCTTCAATGGCAATGACTATAGGATCAAACCTAGAGGGCAGAATTCTTAGGATTTTCTTAATAATCCTTTGCTCTTCCATTGTTTCCCCATTAATTCTAAGCTCATTTATCAAGGTTGAAACTTTAGTGTGAAAATATAAAATGGACTCACTATCTTTCATTTGCAAAGTCTCAAAATCTCTTCTTAGCAGCTGCAACTTTACTAATCTCACTTTATTTGTCCACTTATAGTTGTTTTATAGAATTTCCTAAGCCTATTTTGAGTATTTTGTTGCTGCAGTATGTGGGAAAATATCCTATATCAAGGCTACCTCAATCAAACTGAGGGATTTTGCATCTTTTATACAATTTTCTTTCAGTTGATTCTTTTGTGCATTTGAAAGGTTTGCATAAGTTGTTGGGTCTGTGATATCATTGAACCCATTAGTGACCAAATCTCATAGGTCATTAGCAACCAATATTTTTCTCATTTTCTTAGCCCAAATTTCATATTTATTCCCATAAAAATTTGGTGGTTGCTTCCAACCTTCACTCTCACCACCTTCCATTATTCTCAAATTTGAGAAGACTAATCAATGCCTAGATAACCTAGGGATTTTCTAAAGACACCCACAAATAAAAAAAAATGACTGACTACCTAGAAAAATAGGGCTTTGATACCACTTGATGGTAGGAAGGGGTGCAATAAACAAAAAATAGAGTCATTGTTGTGACAAGATGGATAGAATAGGGAAATAAAAAACACTGCAGAGACAACAAAATGTTGACATAGAAAACATGCAAATTTATATTCCTTTTTGCTTTTCAAAATTACAAAATACATAGGAAATGCTTTGTTTTACACAACAAAATAAAACTTAAACTATTTGGATAGATGTCCAATACAAATTTGTTACACACACCGAAAACTAAAACATACTACAATCCTATAGCTGATGTTGGCACTGTGTTGCATCTGATAAACTTTATGTGCACTATTGTTGTCTCCTTAAAATTCCCTTATGTTGAAGATGCCTTATACTTTTGCAAGGTCTCCACAATACAAAAAACTAACTAAGCATTCCTTTTTTCTTGTTTGAAAAAGAAAGCTAAATATGAGTGCTTCATTTCAAATTCAAAATCACCTACCATAGTAAATGCTAGCAGGTCAAGTCAGATGCAAAAATCTCACGTGGGGGCAGGTGAAAAATGTTGATAGAAGATTAATTATTTCCAACAATATTGTGGCCAACTCATTCCATATTTGATCTTAATATTGTAGCTTTATACCATTCTCAAACCCTGTTGGTGTAGTTGTTTCCAATTCATGTTTGCATTTATTAATGTTCACTTGAAATCGTTCAATAGAGGGCTAGATAATTATTATGATTTTTAAAAATATGTAATCCAGTAATGATATTAGTTCCTACTTTTATGTTGTTACTTAGGATAATCTGAATCATTTTTTAGACCATTATAGAGCTTCTTTATCTTTTGTCGTGACCTTTGTATATTACCTTGGTCAATGCTTTATCTTCTCTCTATAAGGTATTCGTCCCATCTATGTTGTGCTTGGCCAATGAAATGATTATTACTTAATATCAAATGCATATGTTATTTTCATTTGATGCTTGTGTTCCAATCTTGCACCAACGTTCCAATTAATTTTCTTCACCAAGATGTTAAGTATAAGCATAAGTGTCTTGTTTAACTCAGAATTCAATTGATTAACTATTGAATGGATTAAATTTTTAAGTTCTTGAATTCATGTTAGGAGAGAATTTTTCATGTAACTTCAGCAATATTGAATATACTTTTTTTCTATTTTCTTATCAATTAAAGAGAGAAAAGTAATATCTTGTTGAGCGTTTGTGGTAGAATAAAATACCACAATCATGGGTTTATACAAGTAGCATACATTTTCTTTTATAGGCGTTGTTGTCTTTAGAAAAAAAATACCATCACACATTTTCACTATTGTCAGTTTATATGAAACATAAAATCTAAGCTATGCACTTGTACCAAAATATAAAGTTATGTAAATCTCTTCCTAGAAATTAAGGCCGGTTGAGATCACCTATGTCTAGAACTAGCGCATGATAATTCGGTTGATAACCATTCTGATGTTGAAGTACAGTAATCTTTACTGGATATTAGCCAATGGTTAGTCAAAGTATTGACACATATTCTGGAAACTTCCTGAGAACCTCCCATATCTGCTGGATATCTTCAGTCTGGAAACTTCATAATTTGCTAGGCATCTTTTGGAAGCTTCTTGCAGCTTCCCGCAAACTCTAAACCTCTTCTACTTTCTAGAGACTTCTACTTCCTCATAAAAGATGATCGATGTAACACATTTTTCAAGGGGCAATTAATACAAGTTCTGTGTGTGCAGCAGCACATTGGGCAAGTTACTGTGTTTATGTGTTTATATTTGTGTTTGTGTTTTCTGCTTTATTCACACTCCCTTGTTTCATTTCCTACAATTGGTATCAAATCAAATGACAATCTTGGGTGAAAAGCTTATAAGAGCTAGCCATGAAGATTGAGGAAGATTGGGAGAGGAATGTGAGTCTGTAGTCAAAGGAAAACAAGGAGTCTGAAGTTTGTTGAAGATGCTACCACCCCCAATGGAGAAATTATTGATTGATTGAATTGTGTGAGCTTCCAGAAAATTGAAGCAGAGATACAATAAGCAAGGAGGAGTTTTCCAATGCAATGAGTCATCCAGGTAGATTGTGGAGTATAGAAGGAAGTCATTGATCACTGTGAATGAAGTCAAATGTATTGACCACCGGTTGGAGGAGTTCGCCACTCTACCATTGAATGAGGAGTCACCCAATTAGAAAATGCTATTTGTGAAGGTGTCCAATATGTCCTACAAGTCAATAAGAAAGTCCCAAAATTAACAAATTCCAACCAATCAATGAGGAATATCTGAAAGTTGTAGTCTAAGGAAACACTAGCAAGAAAATATTAAGGTTGTAGTCAAGATATAGTATAAAGGTAATTAATTACTATTTTTTTATAAAAAGATTTATTGTGCATGTGTTTTTTAGAGTGGTGTTAGTGCAAGAAGATAAATTGGTTAATAAGTTTTTATTTAAGAAAGAAGAAGGAAGTTTACAGAGATAGATCAAATTAGTACTTACTAAAAAGAATGAGTTTTCAACAAGTAAGATGTCTCTAGTGGTTGTTGTTAAAAGTGTTAACAAAAAAATTAAAGAAAAGTGAAGCTACGTGAAGTTGTTGAAGAAGGAGTTCTAACTTATTGTAGAAAAATCACAATAAAGTGTAAAATTAGGCAACTTTAAATCATTTGTTTCAATGGGTAAAGTAGGAAAAAGAGTTAAAAAGGAGAATTAAAATTTAGTTGTTGTAAATAACTTCTTGGAAGAAGAATTAATAAGACTTAAAGATGAAGTGGACAGTGTTAAAAAGGATTTAATAGATGCTATATTGAAAAAACAAAAGAGATGCAGAAAGAGATGTGTAAACTATTAGATGAAAATTATGATCTTGAGAAAGAATTGGACAAAGTCAAAGATAAAAATAAAGAGCTAGAAGAAAAGCTAAAGTTGTTTGATGAAGTTAAGAAAAAGAATGTAGACTTGGAAGAAAAATTAAAGAGATTAGAAGAAGAGAATAGTTTGCAAAAGGAAGAAATATCAAAACTAAAAGAAGAAAATGTTTTTTTGGAATCAAAACCATTGGTGTGTGATGTATCATGTGGCACAGAAGATTTATCAAATGGATTGTGTAACTTTATTGAAGTAATTTGTGATAAAGAATATAAGCATGAAGATAATATGAGTGAATCTACAAATCTTGTTAAATCTGATGAGAATGAGAAAATTTGTAATGTAAACAATGTTGGATTAAAAATAATGAAAAGAATGGGTTATGAAGGTAAAGGATTAGGAGAGAATGAGCAAGGAATGAAAGAGCCAATAGAACTAGTTATGAGACCAAAACATGAAGGAATTGGGTATGTAATAGGAAAAGGAAATAATACAGGCTCAAGTAAATTTGTTCGAGAAACACAATGTATTCAATGTTCTTATTGTAGCAGGGAAGGGCATACAAAAGATTAATGTTGGAATTTACATCCTTGTAGTATATGTGGTCTAGGAAATCATTGTGAAAAAATGTGTTGGAATAAAAATTGGAAAAGTAAACCTACGACAAAATGCATGCAAATGGATTTTGGATCAAGTTGGAAAAATATTATGAATATGTTAAAAATGTTGTATAGATGTACATATGTCAAAAATGATACAAATCAAGCAAAGTTTGCAAGATGCCATGAAAAATGGAAAGCTTCAAAATTCTTATATTCAAGGCTTAAACAACTGCCGCAACAGTAGGACAAGTTCGTGAAGAGTAGTAAAGAGATCCACAGATCTTGAAGATAGCTAGAATGAATACTCTATTTTTGGAGCATTGGTAGCTCTGTCATAGAAAAAAAGGAATTAATAAAAATCAAAACTGTATACAAGAATGATTGAGTCTACAAACATGAAAGGAAAATTTTGGGAAATGTAAATACTTATCTCTTCACCAAGGCAATAGTTTAGAAAAATAGCAGGAGCTCTAGAAATTCTCAGAATGACAATGCTCCAAAAATATTTGCCTCGGAAATATTGATGTGATATGTAGTATAAATTAAGGGGGAATGTTGGAGTATGGTAATTTCTACTGGATATTAACCAACGGATAGTCAAAGTATTGGCACATATTCTAGAAACTTCCTAAGAACCTCATGTATCTGCTAGATATCTTCAGTCTAGAAACTTCGTAATTTTCTAGGCATCTTCTAGAAGATTCTTGCAACTTTCCATAAACTCTAAACCTCTTCTACTTTATAGAGACTTCTACTTGCTCATAAAAGAGGATTAATGTAATACATTTTTCAAGGGGAAATTAATACAAGTTTTGTGTGTGCAACAGCACATTGGGCAAGTTACTGTGTTTATGTGTTTATATTTGTGTTTGTGTTTTCTACTTTATTCACCCTCCCCTGTTTCATTTCCTACATCTAATACCTCATTTCCAACATTAAAGAATGATACCTTGGATGCATGTACAGCCTATAGCATTTTAATTTCAATTTGGGATCATTTGCTTAATCAGATACTATTCATGTGTTTCTTTGTAAAGGACTTTTATAACCTTCTCCAGTTTTAATTCCTCTTTATATGTTGTGAATCAAATATTTTTGTGTGTTTGAAAATAGGTTGGTTTATATATTTATGTGTATAAACATATATTCATGCTTAAAATTATATATAGATATAAGAACACTAACATATTTATGTGATACTGGTGGTTCATGTTTAAGTGAAGAAATTATAGAATGTTGTCATTAACTCTGATTAAAATTATCATTGTGAAGAATCACCAGTTCTACTGTTAAATAATAATGTTAATTAGATACTCTAGAAATAGTATTTTGTGTACCATGAGTTTGTTTGTTTCATCAAACACTATTACTTATTCTTTCTCTCTTGTAAATTTTATTGGGTAGTATTACAATTATCTAACTTTCGAAATAAAATGCTTTGTTCAATGGTTGCAGGTGAGTTTTCAAATTTTTTCTTTAATATCTATATCATTAGGCAAAGTTTAATTATGGTTGCAGGTGAGTTTTCAACTTTTTTCTTTAATATCCATATCATTAAGTAAATTTTAATTATGTGTAAGTTGTTTAACTTTAATTATTTAACCAATTACTACTTAAATTTAGCTATTTAGTTGTGTTTAATTAGTTTATTTTTGAGAGGGTGTTATAGTTCCAAGGAGGATTTTCAACATAGAAGATATGGATAGACTAGAAAGCATGATGATAGTATTGATAGCTAAGATAAGAATTCTAAAAGAACATTTGGAAGGAGAACTAGAGAAACAAGAAAAAAGAGCAAGGAGAGACCTCATATAAAAGATGATTAAAAGATAAAGCACATATTGGCATACAACCCTATGATGGAGAAATTAATCTTGAGAAGATTTATTAGTAGATTTCCTAGATGGAGGTATGATTTAGTTTCCATTACCTATCTCATTATTAGTGAATTTATTTTTCTAGGTTAAATTTTTCAAAGCATGCCCTAACTTGACATGAGAGTTGTGCATGCACATTAGAGATTCAAAAGGTGAAAAAAAAAATACAAATTGGGGTGATTTTAAACTATTTTTATGTATTTCTACATTATATACCATGTATAAGGGAAATAAAATGGCATCACTTGAGACAAGAAAAATGGATAAGTATCCAAGCTTATACAAGAAAAAATAGCAAGAAATTGGTTCAATTCGGTAGGGGTATCATAAACCATATAAAGAAAATTGAATGTATTGGCAGATAGTTTAATATTTTGAGCATATCAGTCCTAATAGACAATCCCTAAGGCATAGACAAGGTGTGTGCCCAAGTGCACTACCTTGAGATATAAAATAAGAGGACCTCTTCCTACAAGAAAAAATGATAGGTTGAAGAGAAATAGTGTGGTAGAAAGAAGAACAAAGATGGTAATGACAAAAAAGAAAGAAAAATTATACCTTCATAATCAATCCAATGAGGAGAGGTAAAGGGAAGAGTTGTATATTTTAAAAAAAATATGGGCATACCAAAGAAGGACATTGGAAGCTACATGAAAATTAGCATATTCTTGGGAAATGAAGAGAAAAGACAAGAATATTGATAATATAAGAAAAAGGCATAGAAATTAAGTGTAACTAAGGAGTTGAAAAAATATTTTCTTGTACTATAGTTCTTAGGGGTGTATGAAAGGTAGGCCATGGGTCTCATGGAGGAGAGGAGATCACTCAAATCTTCCACATCAAGATATAAGGAGTTAAGAAAGTGGAATGCTATGTTTGATACATGTTCACAAAAACGTCATTTCCTTCAACTTGATTGGTGAACTTAATTTAGACCTCTTGGATCATCCTCAACAATATTTGTTAGGATGGATACCATAAGGAGTGGATATGAACATGACCAAGAAATATAATTTGCAATTTTTATTCTCTAGTTGTGTATTGTATGTTCATTTTGGTGAAAGAAAGTGGTGGTACATTATTTTGAATAGTACAAGTATTAGGAGCTAGTGTATCATCATTTTATGGTTCTATGAAATACCTAGATGTATTATAGCACCTTTTGTATATTACTTTGATAGTGGAATGGACAACAAATATTACTCTTTCTATAATTTTCACCCATCGAAGGGTTTCTCTAGGGTAATCATTATGTTGCAAGCTTCTTGATCACAACTTTTGCATGTTTCCTTTTTGTTATGAGCTTTATTCATGCTTGTAACATAATTCTAATAAAAATCCATGAGAGGTAGGTTACAATGGGTTGAAATAACTTTGGGTAGTTGAAACTGATACTTTCATAGCTAACAAATAGTGTGTTGGGACTCAATTTGATATTGCCAAATTTTTCTTGGGTCCTAGCTTCTTCATGCATTTAGGCCTCATTTTTGTTTGTCATGGATAATTGATCTAATAATTCTTTCAATTGGTTCCCTTTATCAAAATTTTATGAATTTAGTTCTCCTCCATCCCTCATGCAATTACCCATTGTTAAAATTTACCAAAAATCCAAAATAGTCTAGGTTTTTGTGTGTTGTGGTCTTTCTCCATTTATAGTGTTGTAGACTTTTGGTTTAGAACTAGATATTTTATGTTTGAACAATATTATAATCTCATGTTTTCTTCCACTTGAAAATCCCACAATTTCTACCACTTCCTTTCATCCCTTCATCCTCATTTGTTTCATCCTTTTGTGGGTTCTTAAAACGGATCCAAATTTTTATTCTTCCTTCTTTCCTCCCCTCCCTTCTTTAAAATATCTATCAAGCTATCATTATTTCCATTTTCTCTTTTTTCCATTATTTTCCAAAAATTTATTGAGACATGGATATTTTTCCTCCATCCCAACCCATTTTCCACTTCTACTCTCAATCCCCATAAACCTTTGTTCTCTTCTTTCTATTTTTTCTTGCAAAATTATATGGTGGATCTGAATTTCTCCCCATTTCACTCATCCACGTCTAGCATCAAATTTTCAATTATTTTACGCATTTTCCTTTATCTATACCTTGCACACTTTCAAAATTCATTAAGATATCTCTCATTCCATTCTACCTCTATGCCTCCCTTCCATTCTCATAGATTGTAAATTTCTTCATTTTTATGGGAACCCTTTTGCATCCAAGTATTTGTACCTATATTCTATTATCCATTTCCAAAACCCACCCTCACATCCAAATCCCATAAAGGTTCCAATTTCCTTTTTCCTTCTATTTCTTGTTATGTGGACTTCAACTTGACTTCTAAATATCCTTCCTTCAATTTAGACATCTCATCCTAATGTCCAGTTCTACACCTTCCTTCATGTATATCCTCATGTGTAGTTCATCTGCTCCTTCCACTCATTTTGTAGGATTTAAAAGTACATCTAGAGCTACATTCTAATGTCCAATTCTTATTTCATGTTCTCCCAAGAAATTTTGCATCCCCTTTTTGTACCTCTGGTCCTTTGTTAGGTTTTTGCAATTCCTCCAAAATGCTTCCAATTAAATCCATCCACTTTGAAATTATTCTATAACTTCCATTAATGCTCAATTAGACTCCTACAACTACTTTATTGGTATTTCCCACCTTGAAATCATTGCTCATCTCAATGGAATGAATCCATAATTCAAAATCAAAATTAGAGGATTAAGAGCACCAAGCCACCATGAATGTAGTGGTTGGAATTTCATATTCAAGTAATCTTCATCCCAATTTTAGGCTACCATTTTGGTATATTTAATGGATCTCAACTTGTTTAATATGTAACATTGATGATCTGTACTCCTTAATTGAATTCATATCAAATTTCAATGAACAAAGGCATTGCTATAAATATCAATTCATTGGTCAATCATATAATCATTTTTTTTAATTTTCATGCAACTACAACATCAAGTAAGATCTAAGGTTTCAATTTATGCATTTCTAGCCACCATACAAAAATTCATAATTCAAATCATGAAGAGGTTACAGCTATTGTGTAGTATACATTTGTAACTAAATATCTCTTTGGCCAATTTTGGTTTCAAGATGACTTCTTACATATAAAGTGTGAAATTCTATTCTTAGTTCTCTTACCAAATTTACTAGTGTGAATACTAATTTGATAAGTATCACAACACTTTGATACATTATAAAAATTACATGTAATGGTAATTTCCTTATTGTGTGTGGAATTCTAGAATTTTGGACAGGGATTATTAAGCATGTTCAAGTATTAATTTCACATCTCTTGTTACATATATATTTGTTGTGTCTTATGGTAACTATGACTATGTAACTTGTTATAAGGTATTGAACCTAGAAGTGTTTGACCCTCCATGCACTTTAAAATAAAAATCATCCTTAACTAGTAGTATAGGAGTAGGAAGTAGATCTGTATGTATTTAATAGTTCATAGTTTAAACTAAGGAAACATATCTAAAGAGATTTGATAAATTCTAACCCAAGAGGAATTGCTTACATACCCACATCTTGCAATCATGCAATAATGTCTTGATTAGCTAATGGACACTATATGTACAATATGTTAGTCATTGGTCTAGTGAAATATTTTGGAACCAAGCATATATTGGGTGTTATTTCAATAGTTTTGTTATGTATATCTTTATTTGTGACTATATCTTGTTTAAGACTGCCTCTAGGAACACCCTCCTTGATCTAACTGATCCAAAAGTGAAGGAGAGATAATCCACCCTTAACAATTGGCCTATCATCACTCATTCCATATTGTTGAGTCATTTTATCCACCTTCAAGAATTCTAATTTCCTAGCCTTGAAGTAGGTTCATCCATCTAGGAGTTTGAACAATTATTTTGGCACCCATCAAAATGACATTATTGTCAAGGAAGGTCTAACATTGAAAAATATCTTTAAAACCCTATAATACAATAAAATTTTATAGTTGTGTGTTTGTATCAGTTAGCACCCCATCTATTTAAATCGAATAGAATATCATTGTCAAGGAAGTGAGTTATCAGTTAGCAATTGAAGACCGTTGTTGAAAAATGAAATTTTTTCTCTTCCGATGGGAAGAGTGGAAACTATTTCCTAAGGCCAAATCAAATATTGACTTGTGAAAAACTAAACTAGAAATGAAAAGAAGATTTTGTTCAAAGAATCCCCAAGAACATGACAATATGGCAATACAAGCAGGAAGGAAACATTCCACATGAAGACTTAGAAATAAAGATATTTCTAATGGGCCTCTTCATTTAGATAAGTAAATTGGTACACTTTAGGTAGAGATAACATGCTTGATTTGAAAGATCAATTCGCATATCCTTTAGATGACTCAAGTGAAAAAATAATAGAAGAGGTTGTAAGCCTCAATATGGTATACCTAGGAGTAAAACTAATGTGAGGGAAAGAAATAGAAACGTCTATCTTACTATGAATTATCAAAACATAAACATGCCTAATCCTCCACATATAAGAATGGCAAGATTGTACCTACACCCTAACTCTCCCATATTCTCGCATAGAACTAATCATGAGCAAGATTTTATATTCCATGATGTTGATACAACCCTCAAATTTGAAAATAAGTGTAGATCTAGAGATATTTATGAGAGGCTAGATTTAATTGATCACCTCAAAAATAGGAAAAAATAAATACAAGCCCAAATTAAGTTCATCAAGCACAACTTACTCAAAAAATATAATAGTTAAATCATAATTTGTATGTTCAAAATTTCCAAAAACTACTTTAAAACGATGCCCCACATATTCACAATTAGCAAATACACAATATAATAGTAGCTCAATAATCAACAAAATATGAGATCTCATTTTAGGAGGAATTCTCAACAATTCCCACCCATTAGAAAACCTTTAGGGGCTCAAAAATATAAATAGTTAGATTTATTTGGTGTCTCTAGTTCTCCAAATTGCATGGATGAACTTGATAGCCAAAATTTTGACTGGGATTCTATGGTTTAAATAGAAGATGGTAAAGAAATGTTGTTGCGAAATGAAATAGTGCAATTCAAAAAAACCACCATTTCTGAAGGACTAGTGGAGTTGGAAAGAATGTTTATAGTGAAAATTTCTATAAGAGGAAATTTGATCTTATTGATGAAGATAATGTTGAAGGTATAAATCTTGGGACTAAATTAGTCTCAAAGATGATTTAGATTGGTAAGAAATTAAGGGAGGCAAAAGGATAAATGTTTTTTATTAGATAAGAAGGGAAAGGGCCCTGATCCCATGGTTACAACCAAAAAGAAAAAAATGGGATTGAAACAAGGTGGGAAACAACACCACCTACCAACATCATAAAATAGCATCTAGTGTGGCACGCAGGCCATATTTCAACACCATAACCATAGACCATCCATAATTAATCAAAAAAAAAGAAGTTTCTACTAGTTTTCTTAAATCTACACAAGCCATTGATCAAATCAACCAAATACCAAGTAGTCCTAAACCATAACAAGGATATTATAAAAAAGTAGTCTGAGATAAGGAAGCAAAAACACAAAAAGAGGGTAGCAGATATTTAAACAACAACAAAGAAGCCATTACTTGAATTTTTTCAACAAGTCCCCATATTCACCAATGAGGGAGATGTATTCCCTCCAGTTAGGTCCTTATGAATCATCCATCACCTTTAATTCATCAGAATTACCCAGTTTTCTTAGCTTCCTGGTTATTTTTGTTTGACCAGAAATAGCTCCCACCATTGCCTGTTGCATTAGCCTATTAGTCACCCTCATCAGTGTAACCAAGGCATTCTCCATATCATCCAACTGAACCTGCACATAAGTTATTCTATGATTCAGAGGTAGGGGAAACTTCAAAGGTTTATAAAAGGCACAAAGCGTAAACTTGCCTATTCATCCATTTGACCCAAAACTTCCTTCACAAGACACTTGGTTCTATAAAGGCTACAAGACACCAAAACTGCAATCAAGACACAAAACTCTTACCGAACCCCTAAAACACATTGAACAACATAATAATGATAGGTTCAAGCCAAAGAAGGTCTCCTAAAACACTGATCCTTCACTTTTCCCAATGCTCACTCCCAAAGAGGCCTATTCGCAAGTAGTATTCCAAATGAAAAAATTGGGCACAACTTTCCAAACAGGTGGAATCTCCCAAAAAAAAAAAAAGATTCAAGTACCCTCTATGGCCTTCATAAACATATCAGGAATCTAAATGGGTTTTCTTTGAAAAGTGCACTCCAAATTTTGACTGTCCCATTTTTGCAAAGGCCTAATTAGGCTTTTTCAACTAGAGGGTTATTGGTTCTATATGCTCCAAGCCTCAATCCTTATTACCAACACTCAAAACACACCTTATAGGGTCTTACTAAACTCACTAAACTGATTCCCACACCTTTCCAATGATTCTTAATCAAACCCTAGCCTTTATGCATCAAAATTACTCAAAAACATGTGTTTCCAACCTAGGGCATCATCTTATTTGCACAAAATCTTCTCCCTTGCTCCTGCCAACTTCAAAAACACAATAAACTCCCTACCTACACCCATTCCACCAATTTCCAAGCATTTCCATTGGTGGAATGGGCCTCAAAACATTATTTTTACTTTCAAACCCTCAAAACCAGGGTTTCTAAACCAGTTTTAGAAAATCTTCTATAAAGTCTTCAAACCTTAATGAAAACTTATAAGAAAAAATAAAAAATACAGCTAACTCAACTCTCCATCAAAATCAATGCATAAAATATCACTCTTAGGCCATACCAAGCTGTACAAGAGCTTGTAGCAGCAATTTCCAATGCCAAAACGTAGAAAAACAAAATTTTATTGGTGCTCAAACTTCAATATCTCATCAACAACCATGACCATCAACCACTCATGGCCTTTAAAGCTTTTTCCCACCAAAAAAATGATCCTAACTACCTTCCAATCCCCCTGACCATTGAACTTCCTCAAAGCCCAAAAAAACACAAAAGTTGCTATGCAACTTTTACAACATTTATACAAAAATGACAACTTCTAACAACCTATCACACAATGACCCCACACCCCTTACAAATGATGGAAACGGTCTTAAACACCTTATTTAAAAACAAAACATGACTCTAAACATAAAAACATTATATACTAAACCCCCTTTACATTATAAAGGCCTAGGTGCCCTGCACCATACCCAGGAAAAAAGGAACTCAAGTCCCCTTGAGGACTGTCTTGCAACAATGGATTCAATTTTTTTCATGCAATCTTATGATATGCAAGTGGAACCTCTATTTGGTAACCCCTTCCAATGAGTCAAGTACTAAAAACATGCATTGCTTCTTGCCTTTGACCGGTTCTTTCCTTGAAAATGTTGCTCTTCACTTGATGGATGACCTTTGGTTGCTCTTTCATCTGAGAATGTTGTCACATCTACCCCTGTACTTGCTACCAAACCTCTTCCATTCTTGAATTGAATTGTCTTCTTCTTCACTCCCTTTATGTGTTTAACTTTGCTCTTTTTCCCTTGGAGTCTATCTTTGATCTCTTCACCATTTTTTTTCACCTCTTTCATCAGATGCTCTGCCCCCATATCTATTGCTTTCTCAGATTTACCAACCTCTAATATGAAATCACCAACCTCCAGTCTACCAACCTCAGATTTACCAACCTTTGAATGACCACTATCTTCTTTGGAAAATAATGAATACAACACCTCTTCTAGCTTCACATCAACATACCTTTTAAGCCAACCTTGAGTTTGCAATATCAATTCATCTTTGACCTTCAACAAATCTGATTTTGACACCAACTCAACATCATTTCCCTCAAAAATATAATTCTTCATGTCTGATGTCTTCACATCTCCAAGTCTAGGAGTGGCTGCAAGGTTACTATCCTCCTTTTCCTCTACCTTTATAACTCTTTCCTACCAACCATCATCACATTAGCTTTCTTATTTTTTCCATTATCATCTTCCTTCAAGGGTGTCAAAGTAAAATAGATTCCATCCTTTTCAATCTCATATGTATTCCTTCTACCATCATGCATTGCATGCGTATCAAATTTCCAAGGCCTCCCTAGCAAAAAATGGCACACATCCATAGGCAATACATCACATAAAATCTTATCCTTATACCCTCCTATATTGAACTCCACCCAAGCTTTCTCATTAACCAAAACAAATTGACCCTCATTCAACCAAGAAACTTTATAAGGAGTATCATGTGGTATATTTTCCAACTTAAGTTTGTCAACCATTTCAATGGACACCATATTATCAGTATTGCCTGAATCAACTACAACCTTACATACCTTACCCATGCACTTGAAAGTGTTTTTGAAGAGTGTCCTTTGTGATGGCCCTTTCTCCTTTGATGCTTTGATGAGTGTTCTTCTGACCATTAATGATTATCCAACTTCTAGAGCAACATGTTGTGGTGTTGAGTTCACACTTTCACTTTGTTCTTCTTGCACCAATTGATTCCTTCTTTCACCACCATGTGAAGTAGAAGATTGATCTTCCTCGCACTGCCATGCTTGATGTCCAAATTTATTGTGCATTGATATCATCTCCCTATGAATCCTTGTGAACCTCTTCCTTGTCCTCCAAATCTATCTCTAAAACCTGATCCATTGCCTCTAAATCCACCTCTCTAATCTTCCCTTGTTCTTGGCCTTTATTTGTATCTTCTTGACTCTCATATGACTGCCTTGAGTTGGAAAATGAACCTCTACCTCTAATTTGTTTCTCCCGCCTTCTCTTCAACTTCTCTTGTTCTCTAATAGCCAATTGAAAGCATTCTTCAACCATTCTTGGAAGAGTCATTCTTAACTCATCTTGTATATTAAACCTTAATCCATTTATATACCTTGCTACCTTATCCAATTCATCCTCAACATGACCTACTCTAATGGTCAACTTATGAAATTCCTCAATGTAAGCCATGACACCCATCTCTTTTTGCTTGATATTTTGCAACTTCCTAAAGGTTTGAATTGCATAGTCACCAGGAAAGAATTGACTCTTAACTTTAGACATCATCCTATCCCATGAATTGATTTTTTATTTTCCCATCTTCACTCTCTCATCCTACACATAATTCCACCAAGTTAGGGTAGGGCCTTTCAACTCAGTTTTAGCAAGCTTTACCTTTTGTTCATCTGCTACCTCCTTGTATTCAAAATAATTGTCTAGTGCATCAACCCAATCCAACACTTCTTCACTATCCATCTTCCCACTATACATGGGAAATTTCATCTTCACTTCAGAAGCATCTCCTATGACATCCTTTATCATCTTAACCATTCTTCTTTCATCAAGGTCCAACTCATCGTCACCTTGGACTCCTCTTGGAGGGTTTTCATTTTCACCCTCTTCATCTTCCTCTCGGTCACTCTCATCTGCAGTGGCCTTACCTCTTCTTTAGTTTTTTTCCAATGTTGCAAGCCTAGCTAAAAGAGATTCCTAAGACTCCTTCATCATTCTTATTTCCCTAGCAATGACTACACTTCCTTTTGGAGGCATCTTGTTCCTTCAAATTGCAACTTTTCCTTCTTCAAACTTTCAACCTCTTTCCTTCAAATGATCCCAACTTTTCCTCTTCTTAAGCTCTGATACCAATTGATGCAAAGGCAAGGGAAACCTCAAAGTTTTATAAAAAGCACAAAGCATAAACTTGATTGTTCATCCATTTGACCAAAAACTTCCTTCACAAGACACTTGGTTCTATAAAGGCTACAAGACACCAAAACTGTAATCAAGACACAAAACTCTTACCAAACCCCTAAAATGCCTTAAAAAAAATAAGAATGACAATTTCAAGCCAAATAAGGTCTCTTAAAACACTAGTCCTTCACTTTTCCCATCGCTCACTCCCAAAGAGGCATATTTGCTAGAAGTATTCCAAATCAAAAAATTAGGTAAAAATTTCCAAATAGGTGGAATCTCCCAATAATAAATACATATTCAAGTACCCTTTATGGCCTTCTTAAACATATGAGGAAACCAAATGGCGTTGCTTCGAAAAGTGCACTCCAAATTTTAACTCTCATTTTTGTAAAGGCCTAATTAGGCTTGCTCAACTAGAGGGTTATTGGTTCTATATGTTGCAGGCCTCAATCATTCTCCCCAATTCTCCAAACACACCTTATAGGTTATTCATAAACTCAAGAAATCAATTCCCACACCTTTCCAATGATTCTTAATCAAACCCTAGCCTTTATGCATCAAAATTGCTCAAAAACAGGTGTTTCCAGCCTAGGGCATCATCTTATTTGCACAAAATCTCCTCCCTTGCTCCTTCCAACTTCAAAAAAACAATAAACTCCATACCTACATGCATTCCACCAATTTCCAAGAATTTCCATTAGTGGAATGGGCCTCAAAACATTATTTTTACTTTCAAACCCTTAAAATTAGGGTTTTTAAACCAGTTTTAGAAAATCTTCTATAAAATATTCAAACCTTAATGAAATCTTATAATAAAACATCCAAAATATAGCTAACTCAACTCTCCATCAAAATCAATGCATTAAAGATCACTCTTAGGTCATACCAAGCCGTACAAGATCCTATAGCAGTAATTTTCAATGCCAAAATGTAGGAAAATAGAATTTTATTGGTGCTCAAACTTCAATATTTCATCAACAACCATGACCATCGACAACTTATGAACTTTAAATATTTTTACCACCAAATAAATGATCCTAACTACCTTCCAATCCCCCTAACCATTGAACTTCCTCAAAGCCCAAAAAAACACAAAAATTGTTATGCAACTTTTACAACATTTATGCAAAAATGACAACTTCTAACAACCTATCACACAATGACCCCAAACCCCTTACAAACAATGGAAATGGTCTTAAAGACCTTATTTCAAAACAAAACATGACTCTAAACAAAAAAATACTATATACTAAACCCCCTTTACATTATGAAGGCCCAGGCGCCCTACACTAGTCTGCTCTCCAAAAAATCAATGCTAGAGTCATCAATATTAGTCACATTGCCCGTATTTACATCATCCTGAATAGTCAACATTATTTTGATCTTCTTCTAGCTTGGTTTTATCCTACTCTTCTTCTTCCTTATCATCTTCTAAATCCTCTTCCCCCATCTTATACGTGAAAACCTCAAAGTCCAACTCTTCAGAATCTTCTTCCACGTGGGCTTCAAAATCTTCAATTTCCAGGTCTTCCTCTTAATACACAATGACTTTTTGTTTTCCTTTTTTGTCCTTAAAAGTAGCTTTGGCTAGGTGGGCTGACCTCTGACCACCACTTCCCCCACTACCTTGCCCCTATGCATTCTCTTTTGACTCCTCATTTTTCACACCTTCACTAATAGTTATGATTTCTTTGTGAGGATTAGGGTCTATTTTTATCTTCTTTGCCTTGGGGAAGTTGAGGAGAAGAGGAGAGTGTTTTCTCTTCTCTAGAGTAGCCTTCATAAGCTCAGTCTCCAAGACACATTTTCCAAAAAAATTCTTAAGACACAGGGGTTGAGGTGTTTGAAACATTTTTTGCAAGCAAAGGGCTCTTTGCAAGAATTAACACCCTCCTAGCAGCAACAACAAGAGGCGAGCAGGGATTAAGTATCTTAGCAGGAATATCCTCCATAGGGGGTTCCTCATTTTCACCATCAAAGTGGTCAAGATTATTAATTCTAGCTACTAGAGGTTTATCATCAGGGTTAAGTGCAAGAGCATGCTTATACAAGGAAAGTATCAACCCTTGATGTAGGGGAGGGTTGGAACCCTTCTCAATATTAATTTGCAGAGATGATAATAAGTAGAAGGGGAGGTTAATTCTCTCACCATGCCTAATGTGGTTTAACAAATGGAAATGGTATGCATGGATATACATGTATCTACCATCCAAAGTAAAATACCTCATCAAAAATAAACTAACCAAAGCATAGGGAGGTGGGAGATCTAACCTAGCATACCCATTTTGGAAATGTTTCAGATTCTCCCCTTCATGTACAAATTTTTCCATGAACTTTTGGTAGTCAGCCCCACTCTTCTTAGCCACCTTTAAACCATGATTTTGTAATCCAGTTGTTTCCACTATGAAACTCGTCATCACCTCGAACTTGAAAGCTCCAATATTAACACTTCCCTTCCTCCAAGAATTGGTGGACTTGGCAGTTAAATTCTCATTGTAGCCCTTCAACATTTCAAAGAAAGTATCCATTCCAGCATTTTTGAATAACCCCTACATTCTGCTTAAGATCCTGGTAGTTAGGAGGCTCTGTGTGCTTCCCCGATCCTCCCATTTTGATACTCTACATTTTTTTTGGCTACTGTGATCAATTCCTCATAACCTTCCTCTTCTCCAGCTGTCTACCTATGTTGCAGAAAAAACTCTTACTCAAAGTGAAAAACAAAGCCCATAAGAAATGAGGAATCCAAAAGTTTATTTTAGAGGAAGCTGACGACACAATTCCCAATACCACAATCTCGTCATTTCTTTTACAACTATTAAAATTCACATTAAATTTCCAACCTTGCAAATCTTTTGAAATAAAAAGGGGGCTGACATTAGGCATATCGGCATGATTAGAAGTGACATCCCTTCTCAATTTAAAATTCTCCATGTGATCCTTAATCCCCTCAGGAAGGAGTAAATGATTTATTTTACCTCTGAATGAGCTCATAAAATACAACATTGTACTCCCACTAACAACATTAATCCGTAAGCATTTAAAAACATAATGTCTCTGATGCTTCCCGCATAGCATCAAGTCTTCATCTTTGTAGATTGTAATCATATTCAAATTTTTCATTTAAAATAATATCTATTAAAGACTTAGGCATGCTATTTTTTATCCTACGGGTCCACCCCATACTCCTAAGTGCCTCGTTGGTAGTGAAATCAATAGATTTATTGCCTTCTCTATAAACATGTTTCACCCTACAATTGGTGAAATAACTCCTCAGGACTAGAAACTTGTCAATTATATTTTTTAACTCCCAGGGTGGCATTGCTACTCAATTCAAAATATCGACAATAAGCTTAGAGTCTCCTTCAAGGATGACATTTTTAAAGTCGTGCTCCTTAAGGATCTTGAAGCCTCCTTAATGTAGCCATAGCCTCAGCTTTTTTATTAGAATAAACACCCAAATTAATACCAAAGCTCACTATGCACTCCCCTATGTGGTTTCTAATCAAACCCCTTTCCCTTGCTATTCCCAGGTTATCTTTGGAGCACCCATCAAAGTTGCAATTTATCTAATCTTATTGAGGAGGGGTCCACACAGTAGACATTCTAGTTAGCATCTTGGTCCAGTTGAGGTTAGTAAGATCCTTACTAATGTATAAGATAAAATTTGCATCCCCTATGAAAATCCCATGTTTTCCTTTATCCACCTTAGAAAACCATGTTCAGAGGCTTAATTCCACCTAATCCCACTATTGGCAGTCCACTTGGTGCCTGTTTTCAGTGTCAGTGGAGGCATTTTTTTCAAGGACACCCACTCGACACACAGACATTTGCGGGACATGCTTACGCCCCTGGTAGATTCTTGCGGCTGAACCTATAGATGTGTTACACTTCTTATTGGCAATGAAGTCGTAACACCCTCTTTGGCCAACCAACCCAAATATGGTCATTTTTCTTCATCCTCTCTTCAAATTCACCCCTTCAACATTCAATCCAACTCTTTTCATTCACTCTCATTCACTTCAAGCATCCAAGCACTCTATTGTAGCAAAGCTTCACTCTGTCATTTTCGTAGAGCATGTTTGGGACCACTCCATTACAACAAAGGCTTGAGTTCCTCTCATTTCTCCCCCAAGCAGCCTTGAGTTCTCTTGGTGGAGGTGGTAAGCTTCCCTCTCCTCTCCTCTATCACTTGGTTAAGTAGCATAGTACTACTTTGTTGTGTTTGCATTCTCTTTGTTACACTATTTCTTTATCTCGTTTCCTTCGCTCTCCATGGAGGTGGAAACACCTAAATGAGGGTCTGAATAAGGCAGGCCCCTATTCATCCACCCAACATTTTCCCTCTTTCTATGTGTAAGTGTGTGTACTTCTTGGAAGATCAGTTGGTGAACGAATTTCTCAATGAGATCCTCCTCGTCTTCTTTACTCTCGCTTATTTACTTTACAATATTAGAGAGTATTTTATTCATTTACTCATGCCATTTTGGCCCTTTAGTTGATTAGTTGGGTCGTTAGTCATTTTAGCAAGTTAACCTTGTCTCTATTTTTTTTGTTGGTACGAATTCCAAGGCACTTTAGAGATGCTAGTGCATTGTGTTGTCATCCAAAGACGACGCTTCTATCTTCGGGCAGAGAGCTCCCTGAGGTACATAGTTGAACCTAAAAACCAACTCGCCTAGCCCCACCTTAAAACTCAGGATTGCAGAGTGATTGTGGGACCTCCTAGTCCTCATCATTCTCATCCTCATACCCTAAACATGGAACTTAGTTGAGGTAAGTGAGGGCAGCCTCTCGCATCTCGACCCTTTGTGACCTGGGGTCTTGCACACTGTGGTCCCCCTCTCTTACATTTTTGGTGAACCCGACGTGAACCATTTTGGTTTCATTCTTGCAATATTGATAGCTCCTTTCCTCGTACTCTAGGAGTGTTTTAGGTGTGAGTGTTGTAAGGTTGTCACCTTGCAACCCAACCTCCAACCCCTAGTTGGCATAGCTGGAAGGTTCCAAAGGTATTGCACAACAAAACCTTAATTGGGTCATCGTCTTATCCATCAACCTTTAGGGACTCTGTGAAAGTGTTGTCTAGTGTGCATGATGGCCTCCTTCCTGCATCAATCCATCCCCTCTACGCAGCCTGTGGATAGTGGTATTGGTATAACCTTTACTTCACAGGACTTGTTGATGGGCTTTGACAAGGAACCGTCTCCTCTTTACATTCTTGCACGAATCAATGGAAACATTGTAGCCATTGTTCTCGTTGACTCGACATCACAAGTGAACATAATAACAGAGTAGATTATGCTAATAAAATTTTTACATAAGGATGGATACGATGCCCCAGTGAGTTTCATCCACACACATGGAGGGCTTTACGTACCCCCTTTGCGTAGTATTTCCCTATTGGTCTTGGTTGGACCTAAGTCCATGAATCTCTTATTTGATATCATTCTTGGATCTGAACCCTTTAGAGTGAAATTGGGTATCCCTTGGTTGGTGGCGATGAACGCAGTACCCTCCGTCATGTATAAATGTTTAAAATTTATCCACAAAATCTTTGTGCACGTAATCCATGACATCGATTATAGACTGTCAGTTGCACATGGTAGCTACTCCTTGGATCACCCATGGCCTGCATCCATGCATCCTCTCCCACCTAGGGTGGACCTTTTGCACAAGACATATTAAGACATATTAGAACAATAAGAAAGGGTGTCTGAGGCCGAAAGTGAGATACCCTTCCTCGCCTTATGCTATCTCACATAGGGCTTGCTTAAAGGATGACATCGATGCCGCTAAGGCTTGAAAGAAGAAAGAAGAGAAGCGGTCTTGTGATCCTCCTTCTTCCTCTTTTTCTGCCCAGTCTAACGCTTCTTCCCACTCAATTGTGGTACCATCAGGTTTTGCTCCTCGTTTGTAGGATTCCCCTTCAGTGCCTGCTTGGTGGAAGCCTAAGAATCCCACGTTCAAGCTTCATGTTCTACCGACAGAGCCTAGACCCATTTAGTATGATAGGAAGAAGGTCTCCCAAGGAGAGTCCTTATTATCTCAACCTCTGCAGCCTCCCACCACTCCTACTCCTAAGGTAGTGAGTGAAAAGAGGCCTGTTGTCAAGGCTCTCGAGTTGACTCTTCCTTTCGCTCCTTAGCTTGCTCCCCCTGCTACCATACAAGAACCTGTTCCTCCACCTAAAACGACCATAGTGGACATTCCTATGGTTGAGCAGGAACCTCTTGTCCTTTGCAAAATTTAGCCTCTAACTCCAGGATCCATAGAAACCACCTTGCACACAAACGCAACTGCCGACGAAAGGCTCTCCTGGCCGAGCAGGACACCTCGCAACAGTTTGAGGAAGAAATGACCACTCCTACTTCAGGGCCTCCTGCAGTGTCTTCTTCTTCCCTTTCTTCTGCTTCTTTCCAGTCTAGTCCACTCCTGAATTTTGTTGCAAGCACGAATGTGCCTAACCCTAAACGAGTACAGGTGTTCATCTCTCCTTCAGTGGATCCGCCTTTGCTGATGTATGTTCCAGATATTTAGCCCTTCCCGAAGCCCGTGGATATAGTTAATACTTCACTTGTATCCACTACAGTTCTTTCTTCCTCTTCCTCTGCACCCCTAGCTTCGTCTGTGGGGAGTTCACCTCCTCCAACATAGAAAGAGGTGGAGGTTGGTCCTTCTAGCGACGAAGGACAAAAGAGGATTCCACCTTCTTCGCAAGGTCATCCTGTGTTGACTTGTTTTGTCCTTGTGACAAAACCACTCTTGGCTTCCCTTGAGTTTGTCACTGCTCTTGATTCATTCAAAAATCATAGCGGTGAACCTCAGGCACGACTTGTCCCATCCATTGGAATTAGGCATGGTGCCCCTATGGGGTGCATGTTTAATTATGTGGATGAAGTCTCAGCCTTGTCGGCGATCTTCGCGAAATCGTTGACTTTGACTCCATAGGAGCTCGATGGAGAGGACCTTGAGGGGCCCTCTTCCTTGGCCCTTGGTGTGGGATGACCAGACGCTCCTCCTCTTAACATCCCATCATTGCAGGCTTGTCCTCCTTCCTCTTATGAGGATTCAGATTGGGAAGCGGACGACCTCTTGGCCAATCAATGTTAGGGGGGCCTTTCTTGATCTTTTGTGTGTATGTGTGTGTTTTGTTATTTGTTCCCCCATGCTTGTGCTATGTGTGTCTCAATGACCCTCGTCACCCCTGTTGGTGCTTGGATACAGGTGTGGTTTTTGTGTCATAAACCTTCTTCTATTTGTATCATCATTCTTCCATGTTTGTGCTTGATTTTTGATAAATTGGGGATGATGCAAAGCATTGTGGGCATTTAGGCTTCCCTTCCATGTTGACCCAATTTTTTATTTTTACTTTTTTTTGTGGGCATTTAGGCTTCCCTTCCATGTTGACTCAATTTTTTATTTTTACTTTTTTTTTGTGCATTCTTCCCGATCTGGTTGGGGATTCATGATATTTCACCTTACATTGTGGTTACCTATTATTATATGAGCTCAGACAAATCTAACCCCACTAAACTAGATCCCCATGTGTCCTTTGTTTGTATTTTTCTTTTCCCTTTTACTCTCTTTACCTTTCTCTCTTCTTTGCTTGAGTTGTCCCTTCTATGTGTGACAACGCTCTTCTTCAACACTTCAATTTTCAAAAAATGAATTTGTTGACATTGAATCTTTTCTCAAAAATCTTCACAAATTTTTTCTTAGATTCGCATTCTCAACATGGAACCCTAATAGAATGTGTTTCCTTCATCATGGGTTTGTAAAGAAAGGACTTGAAGACCTTCCTTCAAATTGGGAACAACTTTTATTTCCCCTCGCATGGGGGCATATCCTTCCTTTCGAATTCCTTGATGATTAATCGCTCTAAGAAGAACAACTACCTTTGAATTGTGTTTCCCTTGAGTGGACCCCCCTTCTTCCTCATTGTGGGTTCCCAAGGGACCCTTCTTTCAAAGTCTCTATTCCGGATGGAATTCTTTCACATCTAGCTTGGGGGTAGCCCAACTAGACTCATTATGTTTTCCCTTTCGTGTCTAGCTTGGGGGAAACCTGACTAGACCTTACCTTTCAAACATCATGTCCCTTGAGTGGACCCCTCTCCTTTTGAAGGGTTCCTAAGGAACCCCTTTGAAAGTCTTACTTATTGACAGTTTGTGTGACTATCTACTTACTTTCCTACACGGACACTTTTGACATGTTCTATCTGCAAGTAGACATGTCGCTACTTCTTGACTCTGTGGAGTCCACTTTCTCAGGTTTCCTCCATGCGATGGATCTTGGGGGATATCTCCTTGCAAGATACAGAACTTGTAGGGTTCTTTCCTTTGAGCTTCCTCCATGCGAGAGATCTTGGGGGTGGCTCCCCCGCAGAACTGAGAGCATGTAGGGCACTTCTTTGGGTGTTCTTCATGCTTGAGTTCGTGAATAATACCTTCCCTGTAGGACTGAGATCCTGTAGGGCACTTCTTTCGGTATTCTTCACGCTTGAGTTTGTGTAGAATACCTTCCCTATAAGACTGAGAGCTTGTAGGGTGCTTCCTTTGGGTCTCCTCCATGCTAGAGTTTTTGGGGGACACCTTCCTGACAGGACCAAGCACCTATAAGGAACTTACTTCAGAGGGCTTCCTTCATGTGACAGATCTTGGGGGTTTCCTCCTTGCAGGTCTACAAGCCTGTAAGACGCCTTGTTTTTCCAACTTAGTAGTTCCAAGCAACTATGGAGTCCTTTGCTTTTCCTACACCTTCAAGTACGCCAGACCGAGTACTGCTTTCTCGACGGTTCAAGTATACACTTCTAACTCTACTCTCTTCTCTATCTACTTTACTGAGCACTCATCAGTATTTGTGCTTGCTAAAGTGGGGGAAAAATGTATAAGAGTGAATTTGCATCCCCTATGCAAATTCCCTTTTTTCCTTTATCCACCTTAGAAAAACAAGTTTGGAGGCTTAATTCCACCTAAGCCCACTATTGGCAGTCCACTTAGCACCTATTTTGAGTGTCGTTGGAGGAATTTCTGTCAGGGATTCCCGTGCAGCACACAAACATCCCTGGAAGATTCCTACGGTTGAACCTATAGAAGTGTTACACTTCTCATTGGCAATGAAGTCATAACTCCCCCTTCGGTCAACCAACCTGAATATGGCCTTTTTTTCTTCATCCTCTCTTCAAATTCACCCCTTCAACATTCAATGCAACTCTTCACAACTTTTTCTGAGCTATTTCACACTTCAAGCTTCCATACTCACACTTTTACATTCACTCTCATTCACTTCAAGCATCCAAGCACTCTATTGCAGCAAAGCTTCAATCTGTCACTTCGGTAGAGCATGTTTGGGACCACGCCATTACAGCAGAGGCTTGGTTTCCTCTCATTTCTCCCCCAAGCAGCCTTGAGTGCTCTTGGTGGAGGTGGTAAGCCTCCCTCTCCTCTCCTCTATCACTTGGTTGAGTAGCATAGTACTGCTTTGTAGTGTTTACATTCTCTTTGTTACGCTATTTCTTTATCTCATTTCCTTGGTTGTTCATGAAGTTGGAAACACCTAAATGGGGGTCTAACTAAGGCAGGCCCCTATTCAGCCACCCAATATTTTCCCTCTTTCTGTGTGTAGGTGTGTACACTTCTTAGAAGATCAGCTGGTGAACAAATTTCTTAGTGAGATCCTCCCCATCTTCTTTACTCTCACTTATTTACTTTACAATATTAGAGAGTATTTTATTCATTTACTCATGTCATTCTGGCCCTTTATTTGATTAGCTAGGCCGTTAGTCATTTTAGTAGGTTAACCTTGTCTCTGTTATTGTCTGTTCATATGGAAACTAGTGCACTGTAGAGATGCCAGCACACCGCGTTGTCATCCAAAGACCGCACTTTTGTCATCTAGCAGAGAGCTCCCTAAGGTGTAGAGTTGAACTTGAAAACTAACTTTCATAGCCCCACCTTAAAACTCAAGATTGTAGAGTGATTGTGGGACCTCCTAGTCCTCATCATTCTCATCCTCATACCCTAAACATGGCACTTATCTGAGGCAAGTTAGGGTAGCCTCTTGCATCTCGACCCTCCGTAACCTGGGGTCTTGCACATAGCGGTCCCCATCTCTTACAACTAATACCCCAAATCTTCTTTATCCTTGGCTCTTTGTAGTTAGGCCAGACTTTGGAGTAGCTATATCTTCCTACTTCCAAATTTTCCTTAATCTATGTTTTGATACCTATGCAAACCTCATGACTACTTCTCTCCACCTCCTTGAAAATCATGTTATTCCTTTCCTTCCATATTCCCTAGGTCACAAAGGGGGGAACTTGGTTCTAGAGATCAACACTAACATTATGGGAAAAGGGCCAATTTGTCCAACTTTCAATAAACAGCTTCATTGACTGAGGAAACACCTAGTTAGTTGACAACAACGGTAAGAAGAATGACCAAACCTCTCTAGAGAACTCATAGTGAAAGAAGATGTGCATTATTGACTCCTCATCCTACTTACAAAGGGAGCATTTGTTAACCAACTGGAATCCCCTTCTGACCAAGTTGTCAACTGTGAAAAAATTTCCATGTGAAGCATCCCACCAGAAATAGTTAATTTTAAGAACCAAGTTCTTTTACCACACCTTATCCCAGAGATGGTCTTTGATGTCTATTAGCTATCAAAAATGTAGGCCAAATGCCTCAAGAGGCTGCCAAACTCTTGATACATTTTAGGGTAACAGACAAGGTCAAGAGAACTCAACCTTCTACTCTTTAGGTGCTGCTAGACCCAGGTGGGTGTACCCTTTTGAATTTAGCAGACTTGTCTTATGATTATCCTTCATGCAATAGTTTGTCCACAATGGCAGATGGAAGTGAACAAATTGATTCAACCGCAATATTCTAAATCTAAATCCTAAAATGCTTAATTAATGGATAAAAGAAACTGAAAGAATTCAAATGATGAAATGCAGAGACCAGTGCCTTGTTGGGTATGCGGAGTCAAAAGAGATCAAGATGAGTAGCACCTCTCTGAAGAAAACTCAAATTGTTTGGCATATATTATGTTTACAACTTGTATAAACATGCAATCTTGTAACCACTAAGCTCTACTTTAATAATCCAAATGAATTTCTCTGATTACTGTGATCAACTAAAAGGATTTAGTCTTTGCTTGAAAGAACCAATTGATTAATCACACAGATACAACAAATGTGCATTGATAAACTAAACATAAACTTGTTATGTCAATTTAAACAACCAGAAAACATCAATCTTGGAGACAACTTACCAGTATTATCATTAAATTCAACAGACAATTGACGCCAGAAAAATGCAGCAACATCAACTTATTTTCATAAATACCTCCATTCTGAAATCATGCAACAATAGTCTTTGATCTGATAGTTTTATTCTATTGTATCTACTTGTTGTATATCGAAATCTAATAATTCCTCCTTTTACAATTATAAAAATTCTTATTTATACTAGCATCAAGAAAATAATTCAAATTGAGACATCATGTCGGCCCTCCGTAGAATTCAGGGTGCAATTGAGTTGGCCTACAACGGTCCCCAAATGTATACATGTCGGCCATAGCATTCGAATTTCCAATATTCACCAGTGAAACAGTCGTTGAGACACATCAAAAGGTATGTTGAAGGCAACAATATCGCTCATCGCTCTGTGGTACCCACTCGCCTTCGCCGAGACCTGCCCGAGTCGGGGAGATGTCATACAAAAAACACTATGCTCTATCAATATGCCTCATACCACCTGTAGATCGCTATATCATTCTGCTCATTACACCAAAGTCGCGAAGTACTCTTCTGTTCCTTCATTGTAACACTGTGATATCGAGGAAACAACATAGCAAACTCACTATGTCATACCGAAAGTCATCTATCATATCCAAGTCACCAAGACATAAGAAGTCTCCCGCCGAAATGCACTCTTCATTTGATTCACTATCACTATAGCATTAAGACATCGGAGAGACCTCACGCAGAACACACCATGTTTCACTGAAGAATTCTGAACTCACATTAGATCACCAGGAGAATGCAACACTTATACCGACAAAGACCATCAGTCACATATATTGGTGAGACCCAACAAAATCGCTAAGACCTCCCTACAATAACCCCTAGCTTGGCCGATAGATATCCATGTGCATTAGTCAGTGAAACATGACTTACTCAATGAGACCACATACTGACAAAAATACTCGTGCTGATGTGTTCCTCCTCCCTCCGATCAGTAAGACAAATGATATTCGCCAAGACCTTCCGCCGATAACCCATAGCCTTTGTCGATGAACCACCACAAGCATAGTCGGGGAGACATGTTGAATTCGGTAAGATGCTACCCCGACAGCCAAAACATATTCCAATAGATGTCTCCACAGTTGCCAAAACAATATGAATATTATGCCGATAGCTGCCTGCATGCAAACCTCAATCGATGTGACATCAAATGAGTCTTGCCGAAAGGCAACACATACTCATGTTAGTAGAAAATGCACAATGGTTTGGGGAGACAATGGTATTCTCACGCCGATGCAGACCATGATGTAAAAAGTGCATGACTCAATGGATTCAATGGGGCAATATGGAAAAATATGAGTGGAATATGCACACGATAGGACCAAATATGGAAGCTTATGAGTAAAACCAATATGTGAAAACATCAGATTTTTATAGTTCTAACAGTGGCTCCGTCTGGGGATGAATGATAGTAAGATCATTGCAAGGATCCAGATCTTTGGATGAGCAGACCAGACACAAAATGATAAACCATAGAGCAAAAATGAAGTGAAATGGTAATGGAAATGAATGGAAAGTGAATGCAAGATTGAGATGAATGGAAAATGAGAGTGAAATGGAGATGGATGAAATCCTAAACTACTGTGCATCGAAAATAATTTTAAAGAGGATAAGAAAGAGTTGTACATGCATTGGCAACCCTTAATCCTCAATGTTGCTCAAGAGAAAAATTGCTTCAAGAATTTCCCATGAACAAGAAATTCTTGATCTTCCCCAGCCATATTCTATAGATAATATGAGTCTTCACCCTTCTTTCCAACGACAACAAAAGGTCCCAACCATAAAGCTTCAAATTTACCATGCTTTCCTTTCTCCTGACATCTAGCGTTCCACATCAACACCAAGTCATTTTCTTCAAACTTTCTATCCTTTGCCTTCTTCTCAAATAAATATTTCAATTGTGTTTGTAACTTCATTTTTTGGTTTTGGGCACTTCTCCTTATTTCATCAAGTTCAGTTAGCTGCTCCATTCTTTCTTCCATGGGTTCAGGAACATCCAAATCTTCCTAAAGAACAAACTTGTAGACTGGTAACAAATTCTGCAAAGGCATCCTGGCTTGTGCTCCATACACCAATTCAAATGGGGATTTTCCAATTATCTTTTTCACAGTAATCCTATCAGCGCACACAGCCAGTTTTAATTTTGAATCCCAAGCTTTCTTGTTTTGACTCAACATCCTCCTTATAATTTTCAAAAGACTCTTATTACTAGATTCAGCTTGACCATTAGCTTGTGGATGGTAAGGAGTTGCATAAGAAATAGTAATGCCATATGTGGCACAAAAACTCTTGAACTCATTTGATCTAAAACACATTCCATTGTCTGTGATTAACTTCAGTGGTGCACCAAATCTAGTGATAATATCGTTCATCAAGAAATTTGTCACCACTTTGCTTGTAGCCTATTTAGTTGGGATTGCTTCTACCCACTTGGTAAAATAATCAGTGGCAACTAGTATCCACTTGTAACCTCCACTTGATTTTTCTTGTATCTCGCCAATGAAATCAATTCCCCATTGATGAAAAGGGGCATTAACCTACAAAGGTCGAAGTGGTAAAGCACCCTAATACTTCAATTTTCCAAAAAAAAATTGGCAAGCCTCACATTTTCTTACATGTGTAAAAGAGTCATTAAATACTCTAGGCCAGTAATAAATTTCCCTGAGAATTTTGTGTGCAGTTGTTTTTGCTGAGTAGTGTCCTCCACAAACTCCTTCATGCAATTCAGTTAGAACATGCTTGGCCTGAAATTCATCTAGACATAACAACAGTATACCATCCATGTTCTTCCAAAACAGATCTCCATCCATGAAAACATATTTAGATGCTTGCAACTTCAACGTTCTCTTCTGGTTGTCACTCAATCCCTCTGGATATTTCATGTACTTAAGGTAATGCATAATATCAATATACCAAGAAGTATGCTCAATGCTTGCAACTGCAATCCCTTCATCTACATTACAAACCCGATTCGCTTCAATATTCGATTCTGCCATTAGCCTAGCCAAGCCTTGACCTCTCACTAACTTAGTAATTTGTATCTCCATGTCAAACTCTTGAATCTTGTTAATCCATCTGCATCTTTTCCCTGTAACTTCAGACTGTGTTAGAATATCCTTGATAGCTACATGAGGGACATAAGCAATCACCTTTGCTCCAACCAGATATGGTCTGAAGGCTTTTGTAGCTTTTACTAAAGCAAATGCTTGTTTTTCCATTATATCATACCTCAGCTCAGACCCTTGTAATGATTTACTAAAGAAAGACACAGGTTGTTCATGACCATCCTCATTCTTCTGTAACATAATAGCAGCAATAGTGTGCATTGAAGCAAATGAAAATATCTAAAAAGGCTTTGCAAAATCTGGAGACTTAAGGACATGAGCCTCTTTGATAGCCCTTTTAAAAGATATGAAATCTTCCAAAGCTTATGTAGTCCATTCCATTTTTTGTCCTTTCTTCAACATATTTGACATGGGCTTAATGATCTCAGCAAAGTTAGAAACAAATCTCTGAACGAAATTAATCTGTCCAAAGAATGACTATATAGCCTTAACAGTTTTAGGGACAGGAATTTTATCAATAGCTTCAACCCTCTCAAGATCTATTCTAACTCCCTCTTTTGAAACAATATGTCCTAAGAGCTTACCTTTTGTGATTGCAAAATGACACTTCTTAGGATTTAAGCTGATACCATATTCTAGGGCTTTAATAAATACCTTTTCCAGATGTTGTACATGATCTTCAGCCTTCTTCGAATAAGCAGTCGGGTCATCTTGGTACACCACCATGATAGCATTGATTAAATCTGCAAATGCCACGTCCATAGCTCTTTGGAAAGTCGCTCCAGCATTAGTGAGACCAAATGGCATTCTTATGTATACATATGTTCCCCAAGGAGTTGTAAATGTTGTCTTATATTGCTCATATTCCTTAACTTTAACCTGGTTGTACCCTGAAAACCCATCCATCATTGACAACAACTCACACCCTGTCACCTTATGCAATATAGCCTCCATATTAGGTAAAGGATAATTGTCCTTGAGAGATGCCACATTCAGATTTCTGAAGTCCACACATAATCTGATGTCCCCATTTTTCTTCCTCACGGGAACCAAGTTTGAGACCCATGTTGAGTGCCTGATTGGTTTGATAATTCCCCCATCTCTGAGCTTTGTCAAATCCTCTTGCATTTTAGGCTCTAGTATTGGATTTATGGGTCTTTTCTTTTGTCTGAATGGATTAGCACCTAGCTTCAATGGTATTTCATGCTGAAATAAATCCTCCCTATAAGCTTTCAAATCTTCATAAGACCAAGCAAACACATGCTTATACTTTCTCAGCAACTCTATCAACATTCTTCTAATTGTAGGGCTTATCTTCTTTCCAATGTATACCTTTCTTGGTGCCATCTCAGTCCCTAAATTAATTTCTTCAACATCTTCCCTTTTGACTGGTGTTTACCTCATGAGACATCGATCATTTCCATCATACACCCTCTCTAATGCTACTAAGCCCCTAGGAAGCTTATTTGTTTTGAGTTGTAAGATCTATTTGCCAAACATAGTTTTCTTCCCATCCACTTCTTCAACAAAAGCATTGAAATCAATTTCTTGGGCCTCATACTGATCTATACAATTGAGGAATTTCAAAAGGTCAGTATCATCATCGAAGACCTTCCAACTATAAATGTTATCAGGAACAACAGATCTTGTCTTGAACTCAATCTATGATACCCCAGCCAATGTGATATCATCTCTTTTCAGCGCCACATTTGCTAAAAAATCAGCCATTATGTTCTTTGATCTGTCAATCCACTCAATTGAAAATGCATCAAACAACTCAATTGTGTCCCATGCAGAATTCCTACATTGCTTTAATCTTTTGTGCTTTGCTGCATACTTGGATTTAATTTGTGAAACAACCAACTCAGAATCACCAAAAACAGTTAGCAACTTAATCTTGTGTTTTACAGCTATGTTCAAACCTGTCAATAAAGCTTCATACTCTGCCACATTGTTTGTACATTCAAATGCCAACAGAAATGAATATTTAAATGTGATACCTTTAGGGGAAACAAAAACAATCCCAGCGCCATTACCTTCTTTGTTGCATGCTCCATCGAAATACATCTTCCACACTTTATTGCAGCTTTGTGCCACATGCTTTTCAATTGGATCACTATTTGTTAATTCTGGCTGGGTTGATTCAATTTTAAAACTTCCAAGATCAACATCACAAAAACAATTGATCTGATCCTGAGGTACACAATCAATAAGCTGGTTCATTCTTGGTTCCCTGTACAGCTTAAATTCTTGACCATTCACTGGAATAGTAGCATAAGACAGATCAAACTGGACGTTTCCTCCAACTGATGTTGTCCACTGTCTTGACAAAAGCATCTCAAACTGAGGAGGAGTATCTATCACTGTTATATCTATATTATAAGCAACTTGTGGATAAGTAGCCAATTTGACTTCAACATCTCTCATAATGCCTACCACAAGAATTGGTCTGTTATCCATTGAATAGCATTTTCCTTCATATGTATCAACCCATATGCCTAGCTGCTTCATAACTCCTACCGGCATAATATTTATAGCAGCATCAGAGTCTATCATGCAACTCCTTAGCAATTTGTTATTGATAAGCAATGTAGTGAAAAAAGGATCAACTTGAGGGGGGCTTGTTAATATATCACTCAGGCAGACTTCAGAGTTATTTACTTTCTCCTGCCCATTGACAGCTTTAACAACTACTTTGTTTTCAGTATTCACATGTTCTCTATTTTTTATCAATTGAACAGTAGTATCTCTATACTCCTTAATTTTCATCATCTCAAGTAGTGGGACAAACATTTTTACATGGGATAATGCCTGAGTGAAGTCAAAAGAAGAGCCCTCCACCTTAACAATTTTCCTCTATTCTGGAATTTCTCCTTTGTTTTCTTCCTTTTCTCTTTTACCAGGCTGATCAGACTTTTGCATCTTCTTGTGTAATTCTTCAACTTTCTGCTTTTGGACAGGCTTCTCTTCATTTTTATCAGGCTGTTTACTTTTTGGCTTTTTCACAGTTCCTAGAGTTTCCTTATGATCTTTCATAAAGATTCCCCCAGGAACGCCTTCCTTCTCATTTACTGTTATGTTTCTCAACCAATATTTACTCCTTGCTTCCTCAACTGCTGCAACAGTTAATCTTTCTATTTCTTCTTTGGTGATTCTTCTAACATTACATTGAGAAAGCGCCTCAACTGAATGTGGCTCTATATAATCTTCTTCAGAATCAGAAAGGATTTGTTGTTCAGCCATATGGACATTATATTTCTGATTTGAAATATCATACTCATAACCTTCATCCTCTAAAGATGAGTATCCTTCCTCAGCATGGTAAAAATTATTTGAAGTCAAGTAAACCTTGTGATCTTCTCTAGTGTTTTCCATCAACATTCCCTCTTCTTGCATTCTTTGGGCTACAATACAATAGTTTGGAGAATGTGGCTGATTACAAACTTCATAGAAGTAATTATTACTCACCATATAAGTTCCCTTCTTGTTCAACGGATCAGGAGTCTCTTTGTTTCTTGGCCTAGCTGTTATAGGTTTTCCATCCTTCCAGACTGTATTATAAGGCATATCATGCAACCTCAGCCTTTCATTTCTATATGTGTTCTCCTGCCTGTACTGATAATTATTACTTTGTTGAGGAGTCCTCGGGTTGTCTCTTTTATTGACTATACCTACAGCCTTCCTATTGTTTTCAATTGTTAGTGCTATCTTCTGAGCTTCAGCCAAATCTCTTGGGATCCTACTTCTCAGTTCATACCCAGTCTTAGGATCAAATGCATTTAAATAAACACTCAATGCAACAAAATCTGGCAACCTTGATCTAGGAGGTACTTTAGTCTGCAATTTGTTGAATCTTCGATTGAAATCATAAATAGAATCATTCTAATTTTTTTGAATTCTCATCAATTCATGGAGGGTTGCATCTGGTGCATTTAGATTCCCATACTGTTCTAAGAATCGATCTTGGAATATTTGAAGAGAATTAATTGAGAATGCAGGCAAGCTGTTGAACCAATCCCTAGCATCTTCAAGAAGTGACATCATAAACAGCTTCATGTGTAAATCTTCATATGGCACATCTATATCTTGGATGAATACATTGAAATTCTTTAAATGCTCTTCAGCAGTAATTGCATTACTCCCTATAAACTTACGCGCCAGACCTCTCCAGCTACCATCCATAGGGTAAGGATACAATTGAAACCCTGCTAAATCAAATTGTCTAATCATGGTTGTATGCTGGTGAGGGGGAGGAATAGGTGGACACTGATGTTGATGCATGGGATTATTGTACTGTGCATTATACTGTGGGATAAAAGATCACCAGGAGGTGGATGCACACCTGTATGTTGTGTGGGAATATGAGGTGGATGATTTGGCTGCTTGTAATAATTCACTATCTGATGGTTCTGAGCATTCGAGTGACTAGATGGCCCTGCACCATGATTACCTTGCTTATGAGGTGGTACATACTTTGGGGGACAATCAGCTGTCTGATCAGTAACTAGATTTTTCTGTAATTTAGCCTCTAGTTCCTCTATCCTCCTCTTATGCAATTCCAACTGTGCCTTTACTTCCTCAGGATTCTCATGATCAATAAACATATTTTGGTTAACTTCCATCTTCTAATCATATTCATGCTGAATTCTGATTCGTTCAGGCTCAAAACTAGCTTCAAACTCAGTCTATTTCCTAGCTTCAAACTCATCTTGCTTCTGAGAATCGTGAAAAGGAAAAGTATTTCTTTAATCTTCTGGGGTACAAGGCTCTGCACTTGAACTATCTTTCCATGTATCATAGCAATTATATGTTTCACAATGTGCTCTTGGCGCTTTGCCTTTGTCTGTTATGCACATCTCCTCATTGATCCTCTTTCCCTTATCAGCTTTGTCTTCTTTATGTGTCCACTTACTGCCGTCAGCAGGAGCTCCAGTATGACCTCCCCTGTACTGAGATCTTCTTCCATTCATGATGAACAGCTGCAAAATTTATGTCAGAGTCGACACTCACTTTTGTCAAAAATGAGAAAATACTTGATGTTTCTTATTCCTAGCGGAGTCTGTATAAAGTTCCTGACTCTATGATTAAGGCTTTGATTCTGAATGTATCCCCAGCAGAGTCGCCAATTTGTTAGCTCTCAAAAACGTAGGCCAAATTCCTCAAGAGGCTGCCAACCTCTTGATACGTTTTAGGGTAACAAACAAGGTCAAGCGAACTCAACTTTCTACTCTTTAGGTGCTGTTAGACCCAGACGGGTGTACCCTTTTGAATTTAGCAGACTTGTCTTATGATTATCCTTCATGCAATAGTTTGTCCACAATGGCAGATGGAAGTGAACAAATTGATTCAACCGCAATATTCTAAATCTAAATCCTAAAATGCTTAATTAATGGATAAAAGAAACTGAAAGAATTCAAATGATGAAATGCAGAGACCAGTGCCTTGTTGGGTATGCGGAGTCAAAAGAGATCAAGATGAGCAACACCTCTCTGGAGAAAACTCAAATTTTTTGGCATATATTTTGTTTACAACTTGTATAAACATGCAATCTTGTAACCACTAAGCTCTAATTTAATAATCCAATGAATTTCTCTTATTACTGTGATCAACTAAAAGGATTTAGTCTTTGCTTGAAAGAACCAATTGATTAATCACATAGATACAGAAAATGTGCATTGATAAACTGAACATAAACTTGTTATGTCAATTTAAACAACCAGAAAACATCAATCTTGGAGACAACTTAGTAGTATTATCATTAAATTCAACAAACAATTGACACCATAAAAATGCAATAACATCAACTGATTTTCATAAATACCTCCATTCTGAAATCATGCAACAATAGTCTCTGATCTGATAGTTTTATTCTACTGTATCTACTTGTTGTATATCGAAATCTAATAATTCCTCCTTTTACAATTAAAAAAATTCTTATTTATACCAGCATCAAGAAAATAATTCAAATTGATACATCATGTCAGCCCTCCATAGAATTCGGGGTGCAATTGAGTTGGCCTGCAATGGTCCCCAAATGTATACATGTCAGCCACAACATTTGAATTTCCAATATTCGCTAGTGAAACAGTCATTGAGACACCTCACAAGGTATGTCGAAGGCAACAATATCGCTCATCGCTCTGTGGTACCCACTCGCCTTCGCCGAGACCTGCCCGAGTCGGGGAGATGTCATACAGAAAACACTATGCTCTATCCATATGCCTCATACCACCTGCAGATCGCTATATCATTCTATTCATTACACCGAAGTCGCGGAGTACTCTTGTGTTCCTTCATTGTAACACTGTGATATCGAGGAAACAACATAGCGAACTCACTATGTCATATCAAAAGTCATCTATCATATCCAAGTCACCAAGACATAAGAAGTCTCCTGCCGAAATGCACTCTTCATTTGATTCACTATCGCTGTAGCATTCAGGCATCGGAGAGACCTCACGCAGACCACACCGTGTTTCACCGAAGAATTCCTAACTCACATTAGATCACCAGGAGAATGCAACACTTATACCGACAAAGACCATCAGTCACATATATCAATGAGACCCAACGAAATCGCTAAGACCTCCCTACAATAACCCCTAGCTTGGCCAATAGATATCCACATGCATTAGTCAGTGAAACATGACTTACTCAATGAGACCACATACCGAAAAAAATACTCGTGTTGATATGTTCCTCCTCCCTCCAGTCAGTAAGACAAATGATATTCACCAAGACCTTCTGCCGATAACCCATAGCCTTTGCCGATGAACCACCACAAGCATAGTCGGGGAGACATGTTGAATTCGGTAAGACGCTACCCCGACAGCCAAAACATATGCCGATAGATGTCTCCACAGTCACCAAAACAATATGAATGTTACGCCAATAGCTGCCTGCATGAAAACCTCAATCGCTGTGACATCAAATGAGTCTTTCCGAAAGGCAACACAGACTCATGTTAGCAGAAAATGCACAATGGTTCGGGGAGACAATGGTATTCTCACGCCGATGCAGACCATGATGTAAAAAGTGCATGACTCAACGGATTCAATGGGGAAATATGGAAAAATATGAGTGGAATATGCACACGGTAGGACCAAATCTAGAAGCTTATGAGTAAAACCAATATGTGAAAACATCAGATTTTTACAGTTCCAACAATGTCCACCAATGGCTTAACCAATTCCTCATAAGCATATTTTACTGAGAAATTTCCTAAAGAGTTGCTTTTCCATAACCATTCATCTTCCCCTTCTCTGTCAAACCACTTAGCATCCCCAATTAGATTGTGAAGCCTTAGTAGGATCAGATCCCAATTGATCTATCTCTGACCTCTTAAATTATCCCTTCTTAATAGCATTTTGAGCTCCTTCCAGTTAGGTTCATCCAACTCCCAGTCAACATAGTCTGAAACCTTTTTGCCAAAGATTCTGGTTAGGCTTTGTTTGAGAGGATTCAATTCAACAATTGAAGACAAGGTAGAAGTCCCAATCCATGGGTCCTTCTAGAAGTCAGTATTTTTCCCATATCCAATTCTCTTTCTAACCCCCAGTTTCAACACATTTTTTATTTTAACAAGATGATTCCATAAAGTAGAACCACTAGGCAGGTTAGACATATAGAGGAAACAACCAAGATTCATGTTCTTCAAGTACTTTGCTTGGAAAATCTTCACCCAGTCTTTACAGCCTTCAAGGAGATTCCATCCAATTTTAGCAATCAAGGATTTATTTAACAAGGAGATTCTCCTTATCCCCAAACCACCTGCCCTTTTGGGAGTGCACACTTTTTCCCAACTGACCAAAGATAGTCTATTTTTTTCCTCAGTTACTGACCACAGGAATTTTCTCTGAATTTGTTCAATTTTTTCCCCTATAAAGGTAGGAATTTTGAAGAGGGATAAGTAGAAAATAGGAATATTTTATAAGGATTCTTTCAATGGTTTGATCTTCCCAGCCAAGCTAAGAAGCTTCCCCTTCCATCCTGCCAACTTATTTTGAACTCTTTCAATTAGTTGATTCCAGTAATTATTTTCCAACTTCTTGGAAATCAAAGGTAGCCCAAGGTAATCTTCAAGTAGGGAAGCTTCTTGACATCCCAATATTTTCACCACTCTATCCTTAACCATTTGGTTAGTATTAAAGAAGTATATCTTGTTTTTTTCATAGTTGATAAATTGGCCAGAAATAGTAGCATAGTCATTAAGAACCAATTTCCAAAGCCCTGCTTCCCCCACCGAGGCTTCCACAAACATGAGAGTATCATCAAAAAATTGTTGATGGGAATCAAGCATAAGGGAGGAAGAATCTTTAACACCTTTTAGAGCTTTAGAGTCCACCAATTTTTGGATGTTCCTTCCAAGGACTTCAACAACAATTATGAAGAGGGAGGGAGAGAGGGGATCACCTTGCCTGATACCATGGCCAGAAGAGAAAAATATTTGGGGGACACCATTAACCAGGACATAACACAAGGGGGAGGTAAGACAAGAGAGATCATCTTAAGGAATCTTCCTTCTATCCCAAACTTCTTGAGAACAACAAAGAGAAACGATTAGGAGACTCTATCATAGGCCTTGGTTATATCAATTTTGAAGGCCATCCTTAGCTTCTTCGAATGGTCCATTGAGTGGATAATTTCATGGGTGGAGATAATAGCATCAAGGATGTTTCTACCCTAGAAAAAACCTTTTTGGTTTTGGGAAATCATTTTACTAAGCACCAGTTTGAGTCTTAACACAAGGATATTTTAGAAGATTTTATAAACCGTATTGCAGAGACTTATAGGTCTATAATCCTTAATAGCAGAGGAATCAAAAATTTTAGGGAAAATGGATATAAAGGTTCCATTCAATTGTTTAAGGAGCCTTCTTGACCTAAAGAAATCTCTAGCAACATTAAAAAGGTCATTTTTGACAATATCCCAATAGGTCTAGAAAAAAGCAGGAGGAAACCCATCTGGGCCAGGGGCTTTAAAAGCACCAAAGGAGAACATAACCTTTTTAACTTCTTCCATAGAGACAACATTAGTCATATTATTTAAATCAAGATCAAAAATAACTTTAGGGATTACCTCAAGAAAGTCATCATGTACCCGATTTGCATTGCCCGGGGCCATAAGGTGAGAGGAGAAGCTAATAGCTTCCCAAACGATCTCTTTTTCAGTGGAGACCATGGAACCACCCTCTTTCACAAGTGATCTGATCCTGTTTCTTCTTTTGTGTTTCAAGGTAGATTGATGGAAGAATTTTGTATTCCTATCCCCTTTAGTTAGCCATTGGACACAAGACTTTTGTTTCCAAAAGATTTCCTCCTTTCGTTTATCTTAAACCATTGAGATCTGAGGTCTCTTTTCTTGGCACATATTGCATCATCCACCTGACCAGCTTCCATAATATCATGCACTTCCTTTAAGTTGTTTCCCAGGGTATTCTTTATCTCAAATATATTACCAAAGGTCATATTATTCCACCCTTTCACTCTTTCCTTAATTCTACTAAGCTTTTCCAACAGGAAATACATAGGGGTGCCACTTATAGGTTCCTCCCACCATCTTTTAACAAGAGAAAAAAAATTCGGGTGAAGGCTCAACATTATTTCAAATCTAAACGGGAAAGGTCCCCTATTGTGATCTGTATTTCTTTTTAGCAAGTCAAGGAATTGTGATCAAAGCCAGACCTTGGGAGAGAAGAAAGAGAGAGGAATTGGGATATGTTCCAATTGGCTGAGATCATAAACCTATCTAGCTTGACTTGGATTAGATGGTTTCCATTCCTTCTATTGTACCAAATGTACTTAGAGCCTTGGAGAGGGATATCAATTAAACCAGTTGAGTTAAGGAATTCAGCCAGCTTCATCATGCTATCTAAATACTCATCCTTCCCCCTTGACTTCTCTAAGGGAAGGAGAGGAGAATTGAAATCCCCTCCCAACATCCAATGATCATCTTTTTTGTTAGAAATAGCATCATTTAACTATTCCCAAAGCATCATTTTTTTCCTGGTCAAGTTTGGGGAATAGATATTTATTAAGTTCCATTTCTCCTAGGAAGCCAAATCTTCTAGAGAAACCATCAGACTATTCCTACTAGCCAAACATAAAGTTCCTTTAAATTTAGAAGGATTCCAAAGAGTAGCTATACCTTCAGAATCCCCTTCAGCCTCACTGACAAAATAATTCGCACTAGGCTATATGCTCAAAATTACCTTATCAAAAAGTCTATTTCTTCATCTTTGTTTCTTATAGAAGGAGAACATCCACTTTATTGTTAGGGATACAAGTTTTTTCCAAAAACTTCTTCTATGGGCTATTAATGCCCCTTATATTCTAGGAAAGATACTTCATCAAGAAAAAAAACATACAACACCACCCCAACCCCAAAGAAACAACCAAGACTACTTTTGCTTAGGCTTCAACCCAGTGATCGAATCCAAGGTTCGTTGTTTTCCAGTAGCCACATCCCTAACAGTGTCTTTAGTTCTGGACTCCTTTTGGGAAGGTCTACCCACTTTATTCCCCCCCAACATCTGACTTTATTTTATTTTTGATTTAATTCTAGCTTCAGACTAATCATCCTCATCCTCTTTATCATTGGACTGAGGAGAGAAACCCAACAAAGCCAGAGAGTCACTCAGGTTTCCAGCCTCCTTTTGGAATACAAAATGCATTTCCTCCAATGATAGGTTGATGTCAGAATGCACAAGCTCTCCTTCAAAGTCATCTCCATTTCCTAGAACCTGAATCTTCTCCTAGGGAGCCTGCAATTTCTCCACCAGTAGAAAGACCACCATAGGTTCTTCCCCAATATTAACTTCTTCCCTTGTATCCAGAATCACCATTTTCAAAATAACAGGGGTAGGAAAGTTGGAAAAAGGGGCAAAAATATTAAGGTTCATGCAATCTGAGTCATTAGCAACAGCAGGAGGTTTAGCTAGGACAGCCTCCTTGTTCGGGACTAGGATATCCTTTTGTTGGGGAATGGAAATCGTATGAGCAAGAGTTGCAGAAGGATGGGCAATAGAATCCAATTCATTAGCAGAGATTTCCTCCACAGGTTTTTTCTCCTTAGTAGAGGTACCCTCAATAGGTTTTTTCCCACAAGAATCAATTAGATGGCCAAACTTCTTGCACAGTTGGCAGAAGAGATGGGCATTTTCATATTCCAGAAGTTGGGTCCAATTACCAAATTTTGATTTAAGGAGGATTGAAGATGGTAAGACCATATTCATAGCCACATTTACCAAAATACAGGCATACACCAGTCTAGATCTCTCTTGATTTATCTTATCAATAGCCAAAAGACTACCAAAGGAGTTGGATATGCCTTTCAAAATACCTATCTCCCAAAACTCCAAAGGTAGTCCTAGAAGGTGGACCCAAGTTGGAGCTGAGGTACCCAAGTCAACCGAGGGATCAAAACCCGGTTTCCATTTAAAGAGGGAGAGAAATTTCTTAAACCTAGAGTCAAACACCCAGGGACCACCTGTTAAAACCTTCAGCATATCTTCATAAACCACAAAGGAGAAAAGGAAGATACCTCTTGGCATGGAATTTATGGTGATGCTTCCTTTGATGTTTCAAGTGGAAGTAGCCCATTGACGAACCAATTCAATATTTGGCCTGTAAGCCAAAAACTTACCAACTAGCGCTATTTTGAGATTATCCATCACCTTCAACATCAAAACTTCAAGGACATCTACTTCCCAACTAGTCATAGAGCAGGAAGCAGATTCCAATAGCATTTTTCCCAAAGTTGGTGAGTCAGAATGCACTAGTTTGTCCACGTAGGAAACTGGTTCTTCCACAAAGAAGAAAGAGTCAATCCCAAAAGTTGGAGATATGGGCGACTTTCCAGAAATACCCTCATACTTTCCTCCAGGGGAAAGGACAAAAGTACGAGAAGGGGACGTCATATTAGGAACAACAAGTCTGGTTGTTGCCACCTCAGGCATAGTGCTAGACAAGAAGATAGCATTCTTGGAATGGGGAGCCTTCCCGGCCCCCCCTCCCAACCACCCCATGAAATAGTCAAATCAAGACAAGGGAAAAAATTCAAAAAAATAGCCAAAGCGGGAAAGTTGCAGAGTAGAGAAAAAAGATAAATGTTGAACACACTACTAAAAAAATGAAAAGATATTTTGCATGGTTTTATAATAAAATAAAAGCCTACAATTAGGATTTATTATAGCATGTAATCTCTCTATAGTCTAATGCAAAACCATTTTTTAAAAGAAAAATCTAACTAATCCTACCCTTGCTCCCAAAATGCAAAAAGAGTTGATAAAGTTGAAATATTAAGGTATTATCAAACCTATCAACACTCTAAATAGGTGTCAAAAATTATCTCTATCAAGAAGAAGAATGGAGAGATAAGAATATGTGTCAACTTTAGGAACTTTAACATAAAATCTCTCAAGGAAAATTATCCACTCCCTTGTATGGACTTACTACTACAAAAGGTAATTGGATCAAAGTTCATATTTATGATGGATGGATTATCTAGACTACAACCCAATGGTGGTTGAGGAGTTAGAACAACAAAATATTGTATTTACTACTCCTTAGGGAACCTATGTCTATATGAGAATATTATTTGGGATTAATAAAATGTAGGATCAACTTTTCAAAGAGGTATAGATGTTTCCTTTATAGGTCTCATTGATGAGATCATGTTGGTATATCAAGATGAACTTACCAAGGATAGTAAATATCATTACAAGAACTTGAAGATAATCTTCAAAAGATGCCCAAAGTATGGGATTTCCCTAAATCTCAAGAAGTACAATTTTGGTATAGAAGAAGATAAAATGTTACATCATATTGTCTCCAAGTATAGGGTGATGATAGATCTAAAAAGAGTAAAATAAATTGACCTCATTTACTAGCCTAAAATAGTCAATGGAATGTAATTGTTCCTTAGGAAAATAAACTTTGTGAAGATATGCATGCCAAAATTTGTGAATACATTCATACCAAAAAAATTGAGAATACCGAAGCAACCTACAATATGTTTATAAAAGATCAATAAATCATATTGATCCATGAACATGTTGAAGTATTTTTTAAGGTCAAGGAATCTCTCAAAGAAGCATTGGTCCTTGTAAGTTCAAAATTAGTGCTTTCAACTCTTCTCATTTTCATCATTTTATACTATTTTTTTATAAGAAAATAGGAAAATGAGGGTCCCAACCATATAAAAAAATATCGAAGGAAAGACAAAATATTCCCAAATTAGCTAGAAACAACAAAGTAGAAAGGGAGTTTTGAAAGGGCCCCAACCCTTTTACAAAGCTACCAACAAGAAACAACCAACACTAAACAATACTATAAACAGACCTTGTAGGTTGTACATCCCTAATTCAAGCTTGTGACAAAGATACATGTTTTAGAAGACCTTTCTCATGCCTTTAAATAGTAGTCTAAGAAAATCATCATCGAAATATACTAAGTCATGAGAGGGAGGATGGGAAACCCTCTTTGAGGATGCAATTGAGCATTATTTATAAGGAGAGTAAGGCCTAATATGAAAAATTGAATTTAGAGTAGAATTCACAACACCAACACAAGGAGGCACATCAACACCACTCACAAAAATATGGAAAGAAGACACAATAGGATCTTTTAGCAACATAGGTAGAGGAGGGACCTCCACCTCCTATCGTTGTTGTATTGCTCCAAAAAAATTAAGATGGATATGAGCATCCTATTGTATTTTTCAATAATTATTTACAAGGTGTTGAATTAAAGTACTTGATTCAAAAAAAACACGCATATGCCCTTGTCACATCTATCAAAATTTATAGGTCATCTTTAATAAGTTCATATATCATTGCAGATATCGCACATACAATAATAAAAGAAAAATTCACTCAACAAGAAGCCTCAAGAAAAAATATCCAAATGGATCAATAATATCTAAGAATATGATATTGAGGTACAACAAAAAATTTGGTTAAAGGTCTTGAGCCCTAGCCAAATTGATAACAATTAGAAATCTGGAAGAAACCAAAGTTAATGAAACAAACTCTAATTATGCATATAATTATTGTTAGTTGAGAGATAATCCATTGTATAAATATATTATCTTCTACCTTGAACATATTAGATGTTTTCTTAAAATGAAACTTAACAAGAAAATAAATCTTAATTTTCAATTTTAAATATATGTTCTCATACATGATAATTGATGTAAAGAAATCTTAGTGGACTACTCTAGTGCTTAAACCAAGAGTTCAATCCACTAAGGTGATGGATAAATATCATCAAGGAATTTATAGAGTACATTTCAAGGTCAAGACCACTACACATAAGATCCTTAGAGTAGGGTATTGTGGCCTAACTTATTCAAAGATGTGGCTAAAGAATAATAAAATGTGATACTTGTCAACGATTCTTAAGAATGATGAAGTTTGTAGATTCCCTTCCTCTAACATTTGTGATGGTAGAATATTCTTTCTAGTGTAATAGATTTGATTTCATATGGGAAATCAAATAAATATTAAACAATAGATATAAGTGAATTCTTGTAGCCATTGAATCCTTTTCCAAATGGATTGAGGCAATTCTAACCCGTAATGATACATCAAAAATTATAATGCATTTCTTATTGAATAATATAATAATCAAGTTTAATGTGCCTACAAGAATCATTTCAAATAATTTTATGTGTTTTAGATCCAACAATATTTCAAATTTATGTACTATGTATGGGATTAATCTAATTCACTCATCCCCAAGGAAATCGACAACCTAAGTCCAACAATAAAGTCCTCATTAACATTATCAAGAAAGCATTGAAAATGAATAAGAAAAGATGAGATGAAAAATTGAAGTATACACTATGTGCTAATAGAGTGACCTACAAAATAGTTATTGGTAAGAACCCAATGAACTTTTGTATGGATTGGATACCAAATGTGAGTCAACTTGGAATTGCCAATGTATCAATTATTATAGGATGTAGGAGGAGAAAAGGAGGCAATCTCTAAAAGAATGAAGGAACTAAAATATTTGAATTAGAATAGGAGGATTGCACATGAGATATTCTTTTTACAAAAACAATCAAATAATATCTATTTGACAAGAGAGAATTAAAAATAATTTTTTAGGTTGGATATATGATTCTCATGTGGAATGTCAGATCAAAGGATAAAGGAAATCATAGAAATTTTAATCCTTTCTGTCTAGGTCCTATGAAATTATAGAGTATAATAATAGTGTACCATCTCAAGGGTTTAATAGGAAAATTTATGGACCTACTAGTTCATGTTCAACATCTTAAGCATTACCTTGTATAAGTGGTATCATGCCTTATATTTTTTTTTTGTGTGTGGTGTCTCTATGCAATCTTTACACGTTGGTCAAAATGAAGTGTGAATATCTTAGTCCCCTCTTTGTGCCCTTTTCTAGTTTACTCCTGGAGATTTGTATTCTCGTTATTCCTACAAGAGACACACATCCCCAACTAGAGCCCATGTTCAGACTCAATTTGACATTGCCATTTTTTTCCCGAGCCCCATCTCCTTTATACATTTAGGCCTTTTTTTACATAGATAGTTGCTCTAATAAATATTTCAATGGCTCTCCTTTGTTAAAATTACCTAAATTTTACTCCCCTCTATTCCCCATGTGCTTACCCACTATTAAAAGTTTCCAAAAATCCAAAATAATATAAGTCTATGCATGTTCTAGTATTTCTCCATTTATTTCATGGTGTTGTGGACTTTGGTGTTGAAGTGGGTAATTTTTGTTTGACCAATATATTAAGCTTTTGTCCACTTTCATCTCAAAATCCCATAGCGTCTACCACGTCCTTTCATCCCTTCATTCTCATTTTTTCACCCTTTTGTAGTTTATTGAATTGGATACAAAAATTTATTCTGCCTCCTCTCATTTTCCATAAAGCTTTATCAAGCTATCATTATTTCCATTTTGCCTCTTTTCTATTACTTGCAAAAAATCAATTAGGATTTGGATGCTTTTCCACTTCCACTCCCAATTCCCTCAAATTTGTGTTCCCTTCTTTCTCTTTATCCTTGTTAAATTCCAAGATAAATCTAAATTTCTCCCCCTTTCACTTCATCCACATCCAACATCCAATTCTAAAAGGATTTTTCCAAATATTCATTTATCCTTACCCTATGGACTTTCAACATCCATTTGGATATCTCTCATTCCCTTCTACATCCAAGCCTTCCTTCCATTCCCATATATTTTCTATTTCTTCCCTTCTAGGTATTAGGACCTATATCATTCATATATATATATATATATATATATATATATATATATATATATATATATATATATATATATATATATATATATATATATATATATTTGTAGAATCTACCCCACTTCCAAATCCTACAAAGTTTCTAATCCCCTTTCACCTTCCATTTATCCTTATGCAAAATTCAACTTAAATTTTAGATATCCTTCCTATTTGTACATCACATTGTGATGTTTAGTCCTACACCCTCCTTATACATTCTCATATGTGTTTCATTTACTTCTATCACATTTTTTGTGCAATTTGAAAGTGCATATGAACCTCTATTCTAATTTCCAACTCTCATGTCATGTTTTTCCTAGAAATTATTCATCCCCTTTTTGCACCTCCAATCCCTCATCATGTTTTCATATTTTCTCTAGAATGCTTCCAATTCGCTCCAACCACTCCTAGATCATTCTAGAACTGCCATTTATTCTCAATTATACTTTTACAACTACCAAATTGGTCTTTGCTGCTCAAAAAGTATTGTTCATCTCTAGGGCATGAATCTGCAATTCTAGATCGATAATGGAGAATATAGAGTGCCATGATGCCATGAATGTAGTGGTTAGAATTTTAGATGCAATTAATTTTTATAGACACCTAAATAATGTCACATTCACAATTTTTTTTTTTTCTAACCAATATAGTACACCTTCATCACCTAATCATTTATTCGTTACCTAATCATTCACCTTATCACATAATTCATCCATTCATCTCCTAGGACCTCTAACACCATGCATCATTTAGTACCTTATTGTACAATCATCACATAGGACACATGTTACCACCTAAATAGAATTCATCACCTAAGACTCCTAATTCCCAATAATTTAAGAAAATAAGTCCTAAGTATGTAAGTAAATTAGGCTACCATTATTCATGAATTTAATAAATTAATTATCCATTAATTAATTATTCATAAGTATCCATCTATTCATATTTATCCAATTATTTATGTATTCATCCACACATTATCCATTAATTAATTAATGTAATATTTATTTTCACCTCATGTGCACTAATAATTTAATTAAGTTTTAATTATTAAATTATCAAATTCTATCTCACCTAGTTGACTACCTAGGCTAACCAATTCACTCATACTTGCTCCTAGTCTCACTTATCAATTGAATCCTCCTCGTTCATTCATGCAATCATTAACTATTCCATGTAAATAGTCAACTCCCACTTATTATCTCATCCATTCAGTTAGATCCTCCATGTAGGAAGTTAACATGTATTGATCAAATATACTATCTCCCCAATCAATTTGAATTAAGGAATAATAATTATCTTAATTAAAATTTAAATAAACCCTAATTCTCCCATGCTTACCACATGTCATCAATCCCCCAAATCATGGATCAAACTTGAGATTCCAAATTTAATCCTAGCCATTCATGTATTATTCTCTTGTCTACACATCAAACCCTTTCTCATTATTTAACAAGAATTCAATTTCATGTCCATATTCTATCAGTTTGATATCTAGAGAATACTAAAGTTATGTTGTTGAATTGAGAATTCATATTCCAAAATGAGCAAAGCTTCACAATATGCTCAATCTAACATTTTCATGTGTTGGATTTGAGTGTTGAGTTGATTTTTTTTTATGTTATTTTGTCTATTTATTTTGTATGAATGTATTTTGCTGAAATTTATGTGAACATATACATCTAATGCTTGTACTTGTGATTTTTCATGAGTTTTATCTAGCATGTGAGTTCTCTTCTTAGGGGTTCCTAGGAATCAATTTTTTTATAGGATCCTTGTACTATGAAATGAACATCACAATTGTGTCCAATGAAGTCGAGAGATGACTTTTGACATTGAATTTTCTATATTTTTCTCTCTGTGAAATATGGTACAAAAACTTAGGTTCCCTAAAAAGAATTATTGCAAAAATGTGTACATTTATAGCACATGATCTAAAATTTTGAATTATACACATTTTTTATTTTCCTTGTAGGTGGATATACTCATAAATGTATAGACATAGATTCGTGGTCACATCATGATTTTAAATCATATACACACAATTCCTCATAGGTATATACAATATTCATAGGTATATATACATAAAATTTTGCATACCTACATAGATATATACATAATACGACCTAGGGTTTCACTAAATATATGCATATTACATATATGTTAAACTTTATTTGTAAAGATATATATACAACATTGTGTATATAGGGTGTGTGTATATAAAATATCATGCATATACATGACTATATACATATTTTTTGCATATACATGGTTGTATACATAAGCCATGCATATATACACAGTTATGCATAACCATATGTATTATAAAATTTAATTTTAATAGTAATTTTTTAATTGTTTTAATTTTATTTTTGAAGGTCGCAAATGGTATGTTTGAATTAGGTTTATTTTATTAAATTTTATTTTAATATAAATTTGTAAGCATCATCCCAACTCTTGGTCATATGATAGACTAGCATCTTTGCTTCTAAATAAGCCATCTATCATAGGACTTGGTAAAAAGGGGTTATAGCCAGTTCCTAGCACTTGGTCATATGGGTAACCAAGCATTGATTCCCAAGGGCCTAAAGGACCCCCCTATGCCCTTCAAGCCACATAACAAACAACTTTTATGTATATAATTATCTTTAATATCACTTATGGAATTTTTTAAAAATTACAAGTTTTGGAAAGTTTATTCATAGATCTTCACTTTGGATCAAGTCATTTTTCCAAATTTTGCCTCCAATATCAGGTAATTTTTTTCAAATTTTGTGTTTTGTTTGTAGTTTTTAAATGTTCATAAATTTTGCATAAAAACTCAAGATTAAGTAAAAAATAAAAACTATTATAAAATTATAAGGAATCTAATAGCATAGTTTATTTTACTAATGTATTTCTTATTTATTATTTTATTTTAATCAGTTGAATGTGGCATATTTTGTTGGTCAAAGAGAAAATTTGAAACTAAAAATCCTTGGTTTGGTAGGACATCCTACTGATGACTATTTTTAGACATCTTTAATTTTTATTTTTGTGTTTTCATTCTTCATTTTCTCTCCATTAAAAAATTGGTTTAAAATTTACTCTCACAATTCAATATTGGTTTAAATTAAACAAGTGTCTTTTAATCCCCAAGGTACACTTATGTATGCTCTCGTCTCACACCATAGGGTGAAATTGAGGATAAAAAATAGTGATATTTTGTTTTATTTTTAGGGGGGTTTCCTTGAATTATATCACCAAGGGGACAACCTCAACCACATGTTTTAATGGGGTATATATAAAGGGAGGAGAATAAAACTTGTACCTCAAAAGAGTCATCATTGTGTTTGACATAGCCTTGGGGCCCATATTTCTCATAACACAAGTAAAGGGACCTTCACTTGTACTTAGTGTGTGAACCCCAACCTTGGTACCTGAAAAACAACAAGAATAAACAAGTTAGACAAGGTATTTCAAGCCAAAACAAGGATTCCCCATGAAATCCATTTACAAACTCAAAATAGGAAAGAAAAACAATGAAGAACACAATAAAAAGCATAAAATAGATTGAATCCTAATTTAAATGTGCAAACTCATGATCCCATGGGGGAATTGGTGTCAATTTGATGTGAAAATTGGCCCTTTCCCAATTCCTAAGATGCAAACTTGATATATTGATGAGATTGATCCACTTTGTTGATGAAGGATGGGAGCTCTAAGAAAAAAATCTGCAAAAACCTAGCTAGAACTCAATGGTGATGGATGAAAATAGAGAGATATTTGAGCATGGTAACTTTACATAAATTGTGGATGATGAGATGAGGATATGAGCTCTTTATTTATAGAATGCTAAGATGGATGAATGTCCAAATTTGAGCAATGTGGGACTAGCATTCATCCATTGGCATGATACCACTTGTCAATCTATGAATGGATGGAGGATGTGCAAGATTTGGGGATTGTGCCAATAAATGCAAATATTTGAAATTCAAATTTGTTGAAATGACTTGCAAGAGGGAAGGGAAAATGCAATAAATTCCACTTGGCTCAAGGAAAAGAACATGTAAGATGAATTTATTGTCTTGTTGGATGTACATGTTGACTTGGAATTTTTGAATTCAAATTGAGAGAATATTCCAAAAGATGCCCTGCGAGGAAAATAGAGATTTAATAAATGAATTAAATCTATTTTCATGTGCAACTTGCATTATCTAGAGGATGGGACATGAGATGAGATTAAATTAATTAAGGTTTAATTAATTTAATGAGAGAGGTTAGATGATGTGACCCATTTGACTCAAATTTATGGATTTATTCAAATCAAATAAGAGAGGAATATGACAAAATATTAATTAAATAAGGATTTTGATTTATTTAATTAAAAGAGATGGTGTTAGATTAAATAAAATAAGGTTTTAATTTATTTAATTTAATGGACGGACTTTAGAGATTTAATCAAATAAATTGATTATTTAATTAAATAGGGATAATTAGATCAGATGGATCGATTTAATTAACAAAAGAGATTGACTTAATTAGATAAAATGATTTATTTAATTACGAGAGGAATATTGATGAATTTAATCAAATAAGGAGATTTGATTAAATGGTTAAACCGAGGGATGATTCAGGAAGAAGCGTTGTTAATAAGTCAAGATCAAATGCACAATGTCAATCGATACATTTTATGTGTCTATATTTTGCCCCTCTTTGAAGAAATGCACTTGTTGTGTTGGTTCAAATAATAAACAATCTTAATCAAAGCCAAAAATTTTATTATTTAAAAACTTTCCCCACTGCTGCCTAGTGGGAGAGAATATGCCATTATAATGCCCCCTCGAGAGATTGGACAAAAATTTTAATTTTTGGGTGATCTCGCGAAAAAAAGACGACAAAGTACCTGACAAGTCCGAAAAGGCCCTAGGAGGCTAAAAACGTGTCTAAACGCAATAAAATGATGAAAAACAAGCCTCAACTGGACAAAATAAGGTTTGGGGGTCCAAAACCCTTGTAGGACAGCCAAACAGGGTGAAAAAACCCTAATTTTTAGGCTTAAAAGGGGCCCGAGGGGTCACTTTCAAGTCACTTTCACACACCTCCAATAGTAACCTCGAGATTTGAGCTCAAACCTTCTGACAATATGGTGTAATGACAGCTTCCTCTACACATTTCTGATCGAGTTTGGATGTACTTGCTACCACTGGCATCGAGGCACCGGTAAGTGGTCCTTACGTGAGCTTCGTCTTTCATTTATTGCTTCAATTAATGCCTTAAAGAGTTGGTTCGTTTGCAGCGGCGCTATATAGTGCCGCGCAGAACTCAAACTGCGTCGCTCGGTGTGATAAAGCGTTGTCGCGGTGCAGTTTGGAGTTTAGAAACTCTGACGTTGAGCTGGGGGCCAGTGGGTGGATTTACAAAGTGCGATGCGGCGTTGCTAATTTCGCTCAAAGTATGCCGCTGGGATAGAAACTGCACCGCGGCAGTGCGATTTGGCTCTTTTCAACCCTAGCATTGGAGTTTGATTGAAATCAAACTGTGATGCCATCACGGGTTGCACCGCTAGGGAAGTTTTTTGAATGCTCGATGAAGAATTTTTTCAAAAATTTTAACATGGTGAGCTTCCTTGATGCAAGACAGGGCGAGGGAGCTCTACTCTCGGAAGCACAAGTCGCGTGACCTAGCTGGCTATCTGCGGGACCTGAGCGACAGGGACCAAGATCGACTCCAGATTGTGGGGTTGTGGCACATTGTGTATGAGACACCTATTCGCACTCACCTAGGGATGCTGCCAGCGCTGGCAGAGAGATGGCACAGCGAGACATCTTCATTCCATCTTCCCACTGGTGTGGCCACCGTCACTCTAGAGGACGTTTGGCAGATTCTACGATTGCCTATTCATGGTCGTCAGGCGATCTTCGATATGGATGAGGGATGTGAGGCCTACTTCTGATTCCTTGCTATAGATGAGATTGTCTTCTACGAGGGACAGATAGAGCTTGAGCACCATAGGATCCTAGCGCCTTCCTACCGCTAGGTCATTGCAGCTATCATTTCGAGCCTTGTTGCCCCTGACCGACGAGGGCAATATTTCAGTCCCGGCTGGGGATATTGCTGGGAGCGGATGGTGTAAGACAGGCCGATTCATTTTGCATGGGGGCTTGTTCTGCTAGCTTCACTATACCGAGACCTACACGAGTATGTTTACATGGATGAGAGAGCATTGGGAGTAGGGGTGACCCTTCTTCATATCTAGGCGTGGGAGCACATTTTTGTGCTACGGCCGCATGTTGTTTCAGTTCCAATGGGGCCAGACGATCCCCTCGTGGCACGATACAGAGGCAGTGTGTCTTTCACTCACACTGGCGAGCATGGGATCCCCTACTGGAGGAGGGTTCTGGATCAGATGCGGGTTTTCACCTAGCGCCCATACCTTGGTCAGCCTGGATGGGCCGACGATGCTGACCACATATTTTATTTCCGCCAGGATCATTATATACAGGGGCGGGAGCATACCATGCTCAAGAGGTACCTACCTGGGCATGTACAATGTCAGTTCGTAGAGCCACAAGATCGTCCTGATGATAATTACATAGTTGTCTTCGCCTGCACCATGACATAGGTCTCATGGGGGCGATATATTCCTGCTTCAGAGGCAGTGGAAAGTTTCCGATAGCTGGTAGCCCGGCCATGGGCTTATGATCAGGAGTTAGCATATCTAGGCACCACCTAGGCCTACAAAGATTGGTTTCGGCCTCCACTTCGGTTGATGATACCAGGTGCAGTTCTAGATGTGTGGAGGGTCAGAGGTAGAGGGGGAGGACAAGGACGGAGAGCTGAGATTCGACAAGATCCACTGTTAGTGCCTCCAGTCCAGCCAAATCAGGGGGATGTGCCTATGCAGGATCAGTAGCAGGAGCCACCACGAGACAAGGATCAACCTCGGGTTCAGCCACAGGTGTGGCCAGCGGGATAGGCCGATGCTCGAGATGCTTTGATTGCGTAGCTGCAGGACCAGGTCCAGGCTGTGACAGTCGAGAGAGATCAGGCGAGGGCCGAGAGGGATCAGGCCATACAGCAAAGACAAGCTACAAAGCTGCAGGCAGCCAAAGAGCTAGGCCAGAGACAACAAATAGAGAGCATGACAACCTCCTCCTCCCAGGGTATAGTGTCAGTCCAATCCAATAGGGATGTCATCCAAGAGGCAAAGTATTACCGATGAGCTTATCATGAGGTTGTACCCAGAGAAAAGTGGGTCTCAGAGTACTCAGAGCAGGCTAGCCACAAACCAGCAGAGGGTCATGGTGACAGGGGTGAGGGCAGCATTCACAGGGATCGAGCTTGATTGAGATATTATTATACTTTTTGTGCCTTATGGGATCATTTTTTATAGCCCCGATGGGCCTTTTGTACTGATTGACACATGTGTATAGTGATCCGATTTATTACTTGTACTATGATAGTTGATGATATATATATGAGCCAATTTTGATGTGATGAAATGCATACTCTTCATTTATGCATGTATGATTCTACTTCTATATGTTATGGATGCATTTATTTTTAATGATGTTTATGCAATGATTATGACTAACAAATCTATATTATGCTAACCTATGATATGATGTGCAATGATGTTATCTATATGATGATCTATTTTATGCAAATGTGATATGTGATATGGATTTTAATATGTAAGGTATATATGCGAAATGATTGTGAATTATGCTTATAATGTGTTTATTAATGGATGTATGCTTTGTATGTGATGTATTATTCCATTTATGCTTATGTGGGATTATTTATGCAATGAATGGTTTATGATGTTATTTCTGAGATGATGTGGATGATGTAATATGAATGTGATGGTCATGATATGATGCAAATGGAATGGTTTTATGAGATGCTTAGAATAACAAATGTTATTATCCTAAACATATTAAATGATGATGTAATGTATGTGATGCTATGTTAATGTAAAGTGATATGATGATGCGTAATGTAATATAAATACGATGTCATGATGTCATGAAGTTATGCAAGTATGTAAATGAATTAAATGTTTTTATGCCTATTATGTATGATTATGCAAAAATGATTATGACATGTTTTTGTAAATGTGATGGATGAAATGCAATGAAATGGGTGTATCTATCTTTGAAGAATGCTTATGATGATATGTTTATATGATGATGGAAATGTGGTGCATATATTTCCTATATGATATGCTTATGCAATATGCTAATGTTTTGTGGATGCAGGATCAATGATGATGATGGTGATGATGATCAACTGTCATAGTACCTTGTTAGTGCGGTTAGCAAGGAAAGAAGAAGTCATTTTGACAAGACACAAGATGATGCTGATGCAAATGATAATGATGGTGGTGATTACTTGCCAAGGAATTGGGATTTTCAAAGGGCCAAATTTTCTTATGTTTGATAACACACAGGGTACGATGCATCAAGGTATAGAAATCCAGAATGGCGTTGTACCTAGTGTGATGGACCTTGACTTGACGAACAGATAGGAGTATCCTTGTTCACACTTGACATACGAAAAACCTTGCTAGGATGCACTTTAGAAGTTTCAAACATATTGGACCAAAACATAGAAAGGTAAACCTATCCATGCAATAGTCAACAAGTTGTCCTAGACCTCCTCCATACACACCTAACAAAGCAAGTATTCGCCGAGGTTATATTGCAAGAACGTCCAACAAGCATAATAGAAAAAAGACAATGATTGTTGCCCCATTCCTATTTCTCTAAATCCTTTATTCGGATATCATTAGGAGGTCCTTGGAATGAGTGCAATAAGATAAGTAAAAAAAAAAGATAAAGCACACAAACAAGTTGATGTTCTTCAATACCGCTAACCAAAAGGGAATGTGTTTTTAAGGATAGGAACCGAAACTATTGCCTAAAGATAATGCCCATTGTAGGAAGGATACATCCTAGGACATGTTAGTGGATGGTGGCACACCATTTCGTTTATCCAAAGTGTTCTTTCTAATAAATAATGCCCATTGTAGGAAGGATACATCCTAGGACATGATGTTATCAGATGATTGATATGGGGCTAATTGCGTGATGGGCATTGATACGAGGAGATGACCAACTTGTTTACGTACTAACTTAGACTTGAGACTTGACATTTTTGAGTTTTACTTTTAACCTGCTAAACTTGCTTCTGATTGTTTCACCAAAGGTTGAGGATGATAATCAGTTTATTATGGATGGTGTTATTGCGGGTGCAAGCGAGATGAGATGGATGGATTTTTTCAAATATTTGGATGTTTTTTATTTTTTGCAATGTTTTGAGGCTATTTTTTGGTATTTTTTGAGATTTTCAAATGTTTTGATTTTTGATTTTCTAATGTTTTTGGGATTTTCCAAGATTTTGACCAAGAGGCTAACCTAAAGACATATCCTAGGGGTCTTGAGGGCTGATCAATATATTAGACTTGCCTACGTTATATACGCAGAGACCACGTAGTTTGACTAACGACTTGACCAATTTACAAATGAAGATATACATGATGAAATGTTAGTTTATTAAGACCGACTCCTAAAAGACTAACCTAAGTGTCTCAAGGGATGATCAAAGATCAACCTTGCCCACGTTCAAGCTCAGAGATGACGTAGTTCAACAAGATGACTCTGTTTATGGCTTTTTGACTAAATTTTTTGACTTGTTTTGGGATTTTGATGATTTTTTTAATGTTTTTTGGATTTTCTGAGGTTTTGATGTTATTAGATTTTCTGATTTTTTGATTTTTTTGGATTTTCTGATTTTCTGATGTTTTTGGATTTTCTGATATTTAGGACTTTAAGAATATATATGAATCTAATCCAATGAGAACATGCCCCCAACGTGATGCAATAGACTACTCTAATAAAGGCAAGACAAACTGACATTGGGGATGGGCCGAGTAGTACTAGGAGGGATCATGATACGAACACAAGACCAAGCTATAGTGCGAATGCGAGTGGATGAGTGATGGATGGAGATCTAGATATGATGGATGATGGAAGTGAAATGGATGAGTGATGCAGAACAAGTGTACAGATCCTGGTGGATGGAAAGTGCTTTTTTTTTACGCAAGGTGCCTATTTTCTAAGTTTTCACCAAGGTACTTGCCCAAAGGCCACCGAAGTGGTTTTCACTAGAGGACGATTTTTTTATCCTTTTTCTGATTTTTTTGGATTTTTTGCTTTTTTTTATTTTTTGTTGTCACCAAGACGCCTATTTGCCAGGTTTTCGCGGAAGTAACCATTTTTTTAGGACATTTTCTAATTTTTTGGATTTTTTGGTTCTATACCTTGAAAGAGTTAGGCATAAAACTTTTTGAGATGAGAGTTATTCATGGGCTCCTGCAGAGGTTCCCCTTCGGGTGTTGATAACTGATATGCCCCTGACTTATAACTTGTTGTGATGACAAAAGGTCCTAACCAATTAGGTTCGAACTTGCCTTTGTTGCATGGGTTTGGGACATTCTTCTAATTTTCTTTTAAGACTAGTTCTCCGACTTGGAACATCCTGCTTCTGATTTTCTTATTGTAGCTCCTTTTGAGTCTATTCTAATAGACTTGCAAATGATTCAAAGCATCTATACGTCTCTCATCTAGTAGCTCTAGCTCATTTAGTCTTGATACCCGGTACTCTTCATCTGTGATGAGGTTCTGCAGTGATATCTTGAGGGATGGGAGCTCGATCTCAATGGGGAGTACCGCTTCTGATCCGTAGACCAGGGAGAAGGGGGTGGCGCTGGTGGGTGTGCAGATGCTAGTTCGATAAGCCCAGAGGGCGGGATTAAGCTGCAAGTGCCAGTCATGACCTGCGTCATTGACTGTTTTCTTGAGGATTTTTGGAATGGTCTTATTTGTAGCTTCTGCTTGGCCATTTCCTTGGGGGTAGTATAGGGTGGAGAAGCGATGTTGGATTTTGAATTTCTCGCACAAGTCATGAACCTCCTAATTTTTGAATGGTGTCCCATTATCTGAGATAATGGCTTGTGGAACACCATAGCGGCAAATGAGATAGTTTAGGATGAATTTTGAAATTTGCTTCCCAGTTACATACATCATGGGTATGGCCTCCACCCACTTAGTAAAGTACTATGTTGCAATTATGATGGATTTGTGGCCGTTAGATAAAGTGGGTGTGATTTTTCCAATGAGATCAAGTCCCCACTGCGAAAAGGGCCATGGTGTGATGATAGGATGAAGCTCTTGAGCTGGAGCATGGATGAGGTCCCCATGTTGTTGACATTGTAGACACTTTTTGGAATGATCATGTGCTTCTCGTTCCATTGTGGGTGAATAATACCCCATCCTCAGCAATTTCTTAGCTATGGTCATTCCACTCGAGTGTGAACCACAGATACCGTTGTGTACTTTAGTTAGAGCAGTTAATGCCTCCTCAGCATTTAGGAAGCATAGTAGGGTTCCTTATATGCTTCTACGATATAGGGTATCTCCTAGGATGAAAAATTTGGATGCCTTTTTGACAAAGGTTCATTTTAGGTTTGATGGTAGGTCGGGGGGTATGACTTATATTCGAAGGTATGTGTAAATGTCATGATACCAAGGATCACCAAGACCAATGATTTTGCACACATATTTTGATTCTGGTACCTCGAATGCAGGCACAAGAAATTTCTCAATCAAGAATTCATATTTTGGAACGTTGTGGGGGATATCGAGCAAGGATCCAATTGTTGCCATGGCGTCTGTTGCTCTATTGTTGGTTCTAGGAATCTGCTCAAATGTTATTTATATGAAGGATTCTTTGAGAGTCTCCACCAATTTCTTGTATGGAGTGAGCTTGTCGTCCTTGGTCTGGTATTCATCATTCACTTGATTTATGATTGGGAATCTCTGTACACTTTGAGAGCTATGATGTTCCATTGCACTGCTATTCTGAGACCTATAGTTAAAGGCTCGTATTCCGCAATGTTATTAGTGCATGGAAATGCCAGTTTGTATGACCTTGGTATGCAATCCCCTTGTGGGGTGATGAAGAAGACACCAGCTCCTGATCCATGCTATGTGTATGAGCCATCAAAGTATAGTTTCCATTGGTCAGCTATATTGAGGTTGAAAATAGATTCATCTGGAAACTCTGAGACAACAGGATTCTCAGAATAGATAGGTGCTTATTCCAGTTGGTCTGCGATGACTTGGCCCTTGATTTCCTTTCTCTCCACATATTTGATGTCATACTCTGATAATATCATCACCCATTTTTCCATTCTCCCTATGAGCATTTCCTTTGATAGTAGATACTTGAGGGGGTCGATTTTGGCGATGAGCTTTATCTTGTGTGCCAACATGTAATATCTGAATTTTTGTGATGCAAACACTACTATGAGACATGCTTTCTTGATGAATGAATAGTTTAGCTCATGCCCAACCATTGTTCTGCTGATATAGTAGATAGCCCTTTCCATTCCATTTTCATCATGCTGAGCTAGGAGAGCTCCAAGGGCTGTTGTTGTTGCTCATACATATAAGATCAATGGTTTCTTTGGGATGGGTGGCATTAAGACTGGTGGTGTCAGTAGATATTCCTTGATTTTGTTGAATGCCTCTTCACATTTGGTATCCCATTTGTACGCTACCCCCTTGTGGAGTAGGTGAGAATATGGGTTATGCTTGTCTGCCAGTTGTGTTATGAATCATCAGATGGATTGGAGTCTACCTTGGAGACCTCTTAGTTGCTTTAATGTTTTCGGTGCCTCCATCTCAAGGATTGATTTTACTTTTGTTGGATCCACCTTGATGCCTCTCATTGATACTATATATCATAGTAGTTTACCTGATTGTACGTCGAATACACACTTCTTGGGATTTAGTCTGACTTTTTATTCCTCCAGTCTGCCAAAGATGACACTTAGCATTACTATGTGATCTTTTCTCTTTCTGGACTTAGCTAGAATGTCGTAAACATAGTCTTCAACTATTTTATGGATCATGTCATGGAATATCAATGTCATGGCCCTTTGATATGTTGCTCCTGCATTCTTTAGGCCAAATGGCATCATGTTCCAATAGTATGTCCCCCATGGACAAGTGGTAGTTGTCTTATGTTGATCCTCCTTAGCTATCATGATCTGATTGCACCCTGAGAATCCGTCCATTAGTGACAACATCTCATGTCTCGTTGTCATGTCTACTATCATGTCAATGTTGGGAAGCAGGAAGTCATCTTTTGGACATGCCTTGTTCAAATCTCTGAAGTCTATGCAAATTTTGATATTTCCATCAGGTTTTGAAACAGGTACCAAGTTTGATACCCATTCTGGATAGTCTATGGGTTGGATGAATCCTGCATCTAATAGCTTTTTTAACTCCATTTTGACTAGAAGGGAAATTTGAGGGTGCATTTTTTGAAGCTTTTGTCTGACAGGTTTTACTTCTAGATACATTGCTAAGTGGTGAACCACGGTCTTTGGATCAAGTCTTGGCATGTTAGCATAGCTCCATGCGAAGTTTATTTGTTCTTCCCTTAGGAATGCTGCTAGGAGCTCTTGCTCTTTTGATAGTAGTGATTCTGCATAGAATGTGATATGCGGGGTCTCCTCTGTTCCTAGGTTGACCAGATTGCATTTTTCTACCAAGACTGGTGACTTTTCCTAATGAATAGCTCTTAAAGGAAGATTGAATCCCCCATCCTCGGGTGCCTCAGAGAGGTTTTCACCATTGGATGCATCCTTTATTTTTACTTTTTTCTTGTCAAAGAGTGCCACAGTGTGGTTTTCACTCAAAGACTTGGATATTAGTCTTAATTTCTCACTTTTGCGACTAAAGGATTCAATCATTTCCCCATAATAGGCATGTGTGTCCAACTCTATTATAAACCCTGCTTTGTGATCTCCCTATGGAATGTTATCCTGCAATCCCATGAATTCTAAGAGTGCTTCATCTTTTTTGAATGTATTAAGAACTGGTGGTCCTCATTGGTCGTAGTTGATGAGTTGGGGGTATACTAGGCGAATCTCATGATTTTGATGGTCAGATTCAAAATATAGGGTACTAATCATGTATAGAGTGGTATCCTCAAATAGCCTAGGTAAATTAGTCAGGTGATCCTCGTCATCACTACTACTACAGACATCAGTTATATCAAATGTAAAGTTATCTATGACGTGACCTATAGATACTAGTAGGCATAGTTCTGCTGGGGTTGGTTGAGGAGTATTGTTAACCATTCTAACTGGAGGACTGCGGCCACGTGTGGTTACACTCAGAGGGGTACATCCAAGGCCAATATTTTTTATTGGCCGCGTCTCTAGCATGATAGGTATTATGAGCCCATTGTCATTTTGTCTTAGTCTTTGATTTCTATCATAGCCCATTGCAAGCATCATTTGTAGACCCTTGCTTCTTTCATCCATTGGTAAATTAGTTGTTGGTCTTTCATCTTGATATAGCATATGTGATAGATCTACCTCAATAACCTCCTAGCCAAGGTCTCCCTAGCTTGTGAATTCAGGATAGTCTTTCAGAGACATTCGTGATGTGGAAGCTTCATTTATTTGCGGGCATCCCCGTGATCTAGGAGATTGTGGTAACTCTCCTACCACAAAAGCATTATTAAGGAGATTGTAGTTTCCACAGCCATTATCCTGGATGATGAGCTTGATATCAAAGATGGTGGGGATGGTGGGAGTGGCGGGTTTCTTTGTCGCAGAAGTGGATTTGAGAGTGGAAAGATCGATGTATGGTGTGGATGGGCCCTCATCATTTTTTGGTACTTGAGGGATTTTGTAATACTTTGCTTCAATATTTTTGCAGTATGAGAAAGGTTCAGGATCTCCATGGATGGTAACTTCTTGTCCATTATGTGTAAATTTCACACATTGGTGGAAATTTGATGCTACTACTTTCGTCGCATGGATCCAGGGACGTCCTAAGAGGATATTATATGGAAAGTCAAGGTCCAAGACCTGACAAGTGGTTTCCATGATGGTAGGCCCTACTTGACTAGGGAGTTTGATTGTGCCCTGAGACACTCTTTCTTGGTCATCATATGCTCTTATTGTGATGCCCTTTCCTTTGTCAATAGAATCTTCTGATATTTTCAACTGCTTGATGAGGCTTAGGGAACATATGTTTAAGCCCGCACCTCCATCCACCAAGACCCTTTTGATTTTTCTCTTATGTACTATGGCTTCCAAGTGAAGTGCACGGTTGTGAGATGGTTGTGCGAGGAAATCTTGGTCAAAAAATGTAAGAAGGTTAGGCGTAATGATATTTCCAACCATAGCTTGGAATTGCTTCGCATCAAGATCTACGGGGATAGTGGATGAGGCTAATGCTTCCTCATAGATCTTCTTATGAGCTGATGATATTTTTAACAACTCCAATATGGAGATGTGTGTTGGCATTCTATTGAGTTGATCTAAGACACTATAGCCATTAGGTATGGATCTGGATGTAGGGACTCTGTTTGGTTGGGATGATCCTACGATGGTTACTTTGCTGCCTCTTGTGGTGACTCCACAATCTTCGGCATAGGCACCCTTGATAGTAATGACCATGCAGTCTTCATCTAGGGAGGCGATGACTGTTTCATACACATGATTTAAATTTGAGTGGATGCCTTTCCCTTTATCATTTTTATTCCCTTTGTTGTTGTGATTAGGCATCGGATTCATATATATCTTAAGATCCTGATTTCCCCTTAGTTCCATGTTTATGATTCTTTTATCGATGAGATCTTGGACAATGTTTTTCAATCTCATGCAATTGTTTGTGGTATGGCCTTTGATTTTATGGAACTCACAAAGTTTATTCTCATTATACCAAGGAGGTTTTACATTCGGTTCTTGGTAATTCTCAAAGGTAGGAGCTGTGACGAGTTTTTCTTTTATCAAATTTTTCATGATGACTTCTAATGGTTCTCCCAAAGCAGTGTATTTTCTCTTGGGATAACTCTTGTTCCTTTGGGGTGGTCCCCTTTGATCATTGATATTATTTATTGTTGGATTGTTGTTTGCTTGGTGTGTCGTGTGATGATTTTTTTGGTGTTGTGTTTGGATTTGAGGTGCAGGTGTGTTTTAGTGAGGAGCACTAATGACCACCTTGGCATTGATGATACCATCATTAGTAACCTTTTTTTTCCTTTCCCATGTGTGAGGTTTATCATTGTAATTGGATGGTGGGCGGTTGTTTTTTGTTCGTGGTATGATGTTGATTCCGTAGGTTGAGTCACAAGGGCTCTTTCGATGCTAAGTTCCTTGGGAATCAACTGATCATATGTGGTGATGCCCTGAACCTTGAGATGAAATGCCAAGCGGCCTTCAAGGTTGGCTATGATGGTGCAAACTTTTTGTTCTTCTGGCATGGTCCACTTGCTCTGATTGGCCTTGGATTGCCATCATTGTAGGAATGAGGCGAATGATTCTCCCTTTCCTTGTTTCAGAGCTGAGAGTTCCTCTAGACTAACATCCATTGTGATGTTGCATGCATAGCTCTTAATGAATGTGTCTATAATTTCTTGGAATGTTCTAATGCCTGAGGGTAAGCGAGAGAACCATTCCATAGTGTGGCTTGTTAAACTCCTAGGAAATAGTTGCATCAGATAAGTATCGTCATATGCGACCTCCATGCAATGAACTTGGAATTCCCTGATGTGATCTTCAGGGTTTCCCATCCCATGATATTTGTCAAATTTGGGGATCTCAAATCCCTTGGGGAATGGTTTCATTACTAAGTTCCTCTCAAATGGATAGGGACACAAGTTGCTTGGTGTTTTGGTTGTTCGCCCTGATTGAAGGTCGACCACTTGTTGCGAGAGCAACCTAAGTTGGGTTGTCACATCATTTAGCGTATCAGGAGGTGGGATGAAATTTTTTTAGGGTGTTTCGATCGTGGGTCGGATGGGTGGGTTTGTTGGTGTGTTGTTCAATGGTATCTATATGTTTTTCCAAGCGAGGTAGGCTTCTGCTTGCTGTTGTATGAACAACGCTTGTTGTTGTTGCGCTAAGATTTGTGCTTTCTATTGCACTTGTTGTTTGGCTTGTTTTTGTTCCAACAATGCTTGTTGTTGTTCCAACAATGCTTGTTGTTAGGCTACTAATTCAGCTGCTTCTTGCTACTCTTGGTATTCTTTTAATGCTTGCTGATACGCTTCGAGTTGCGCTACTTGTTGTGCAAGAATTTGTGCTTGATATTGAGCTTGTTGTGCTTGATATTGAGCTTGTGCTTGATCTTGCACTTGTGTTTCTTATTGTTGTGCTTGAACGGCCTTTTGTGCTTGCAATGCTTGGGAGGCTTGTGCAGCTTGAGCGGCTTGTTGTTGTTGTTGTTGTTGCAATAAAGCTTGGGCTTGTGCAGCTTGGGCTGCTTGTTGAGCAGCTAGGTGTACGATTTTTTTTTTTGCACTTGTTGGAACCCCCTTTGAAAAGCAGCTTGCAATGTCGTGTTGTATTGGGTTGATGTGGTTAAATTTGGTGGTGGTGAGGGTGGTGGGGGTGGTGGTGGATTCAGAATGGAATTTGTGGTGAGCGATAATGTTGTGTTGGTGTTTTGAGTGATGGATGGTGCCGTTGATGTGGTTGGTCCTTGAGAGACCATGCTTTGTGATGTTGATGATATTGCGAGTGCGTTTGCCATCTGTTGTTGCGATATCAACAACAAGCTTTGAGCGTTTGGAAAAATGCTTTGATTGATGCTTGGGATGTTCGTTTGATTGCCACTTGGTAAAGGGGGAGGCCCTAAGCCAAGGATTGATGTGGATGATGATGACAATGGTGGAAGAGGTGGGAGTGCAAGTTCTTGTGAAAATGTTGTGGTGTCAAAGATGCCCCCTGGTCCGAGCATGTCTCCTTCCTCTTGTGAATTCGTGAGGAGGGGTGTTTGAGGTGTTGCGTGAAAAAATGATGATGATGGATCATGATGGAACGTGAGAGGAACATTCTTGTGTAATGGATTTTTTGGTATGTTTTGTTCTAGGTGGTGTTTGCCTCCAAGTTTTGATAGTTAACAAGGGGGTGTGTTTTGATAGCATTGGAAAATGCATTTCCCTTATTAATGTTAGGTTGGGTTGGAGCAAAAGATGACGTGATTTGTGGAATGTTTTGTGTGATGTTTTGAGATGGGGGTGTTGATGAGATGGGAATGGTGGATGAGATTGGAGGAAAAGATGTCTCCACTATAGTACTCACATCAAAATCCGAAGGTAACTTGGCCCCTTTTTTTGCTAGCTCAAGCATGTATAACGAAGGGTAAAGTCTCATCATAATGTTGATGATTTTATGGTTCTCCATATTTTGGAGCATTTCAGTTATTTCTTCATGAGACATTCCAAAGGTAAGATCCTCTCCTTGGTTTTCTTCTCGCGTATTTTGTGATGATGAGAGGGTCAAAGGATTACTTGATTCGGTGGGATTCATTTCATAATTTTTTTGGCTAAGATCACTTGAAGCAGGTGTTTCTTTGTTTCCTTCCAAGCTCTTCTTGTATTGAGATCTAGTTTGAACCATAAAATGAGGATCAATTTTCAAGAATTTTGGTGAGATGAATCTCTTGATTCTTTGGATTGATCTTTATTTTATGCCTCCAAGTAGAAAATTTTAGGATATCTTAAGGATCAAGAGGTGATATGGTGATGGTGTAAGGGATGGATGATGTGAATGTTATGGTCTTTTGATCAATCTTGAAGAAAACACTAGGCTTTTAGGACTTTTAGATATGTTTTGGATTTTGATTTGATTTTGAATTTCGGATTTTTTCCTTGATTTCTCTTTTGATTTGATTTTGAACAAAAAGACCCTAAGATGTTTGGATGATTATCTAAGGGATAGCTTTGATCAAAGGATGATAATTTGAATATGTGTGGGGAGAAGGATGAATCTACCCACACCTATTCAAATAAGATGATAGTTTCACGAAGCATATGAAGAAGGATTCATCTACATATACTAAGCTAAACAAGATGATTTGGATAACTTTGACTAAGCATATGCAAAAGGATGCATGTACACATACCTAGCCAAGGTGATTTTGATAATTTTTTCAAGGATTTAGTCTTAGTGATTTTGATGATTTTGATTTTTCCCACAAGCCTAGCATTAGGGATGTTTTTCAAGATTTTCCTAAAGGTGATAGTGAGATGATGTTTGTTTTGATGTTTTCAAGGGTGGATGAAAAAAAAATTGATTTGCTTTTGACCCTAAGGTGAACCTAAAAGTGACACTTTGTTTTCCTAGACCTAGGTAATGAAGAACATGCGAATGCTTCCTATAGACCTTTGTAACCAAAGAATGATTTAATTTGAACACACATTTTCGGATTTTGAACCAAAAGATTTTTTCTTTGGACTTGGAACTTTTTGAGAAATGTGAGGTTTCAACACACATGAAATTTAATTATGCTTATCTTTTCCTAATGGCTTCATTTTACCAAAAACACACTCTTTGATTAAGTTTTCCAAACTAAGATTTCCAATGTCTTAATTTCTTCAAACCCCACGAGATAGTTTATGTGGAAATTCGATGAACTTAAGGCAAAGGTTTCCTTATTGTTTACTTAAGGAGACAAATCAAGATGTAATCCAATGTTTAGAAACCTCTAAGGACGTGAATCCCAAGGGCAAGAAATAACATGTAGATTGAGTCAATGGCATTTGTCTCCAAAAGGGTTCAAAATTTGGATGATGTTAAGTGTTTGTTTTTGAAACGTTTTCGATCAAGAAATGCATTTTGTAACCCAAGAATAAGTACAACCCTATGGATGTGTAAGACAATATTTGTTGGATTCCCACTTGGACAAGTCCAGCTACACTTATCTTTAGCGAATGGTTAGATGCTTGACCCCACTGGCTCCCCTCCACAGCACTCACTTATACGAGGCAGCCAAGCATCAACACCCATGAAACTCCCATGGCATGTTTTCCATTTCTACTAAAAGACCGTAAAAGTGTGGGGCAACTTCAGAACGACTATTTCTGCACCAACAAATAGATTAAAGGATTTTGGAAAATTCTAGCACATGGGTTTTAATAAGGACTTTCCGTTCGTGGAGATTGACCCATATGGCAAGAGTCCCCTTTCGGATCCATCTTGTCGGAATCAACTACGTGATATTGGCGTTTACTCCAATACCCACATTTATATCCCAGTTGGAAATACTCTTGGCTTTAGAGTGTTACCGGTTGAGTCGTTCCCTTGGGTGAGTACTTTTTCCCCAAGGCAAGCCCTCTAGGATAAACAAAAGCAAGTAAGGACAAAATCCGTAACTCGATCAATCTTTGATGGCAACAAAGAGATAGAATATACACAATAATGCCCCCACTCACACTCGCACAAGATGTTCAATTTTAAACCCAAATCGAAGTGTGGAGGTGATTGTTTTGTCTTAACCTAAAATCATGAAAAAGGCCTTTTGATTCTCAAGATCGCTATAAAGCGCGAGAGAAGCACATACGTCATTTTTCAATGACATTAGTTCAAGTAAGCTTTCACAAAAATAAAGTTGCACTTGTTCTTTTTAAATCCACAAAGCAAAATGTGAGTTCTTTTTAAGCACCAAAAGACGAGTGAAAGATACTTTGTTCAATTGTTAATCCCAGAAACAAAATCTAGTGAGTTGTGATCCTAATGTTCATTTTAGCCTTTTGCAAGAAGAAATTAAAAGATTCCTTTTAAACCCAATCAAAAATTAGTGTCCTAAGGAAGAAAAAGATAACAATTTCTTAGCAAAGTGTTTAAAAACACTTTGATTTGATGAAACATCCTCCTCATGCTTCTCCTTTCTTTGATTTCAATTTCCAACCTACAAGGAAGAAACCAGTCAGATTATGGAAAACACAGAGACAAAAAAGTAGAAAACAAAGAACAAATTAATCATTAATCAAATGACATGTGCTAAAATTAAATTTTCCCTTTTTACTCCCTTCCAGCGTCGCAACTCGTAACTGCGTCATAGTTTGATTTCCCAGCGATGCCCTCACAACGTCGCTTGCCATTCAGCGTTGCTCTGTGTCGGCACAGAGAGCTCAACTGTGTCACCCTTTTCACCCAGCATCGCAGTTTTCTTCTAGCGTCACAATTTGATTTTTTTGAAAATGTCTGTGAGTCAACGAGCCCAGCGGTGGAGTTTATAATTCAATTTTTTTTGGTGGGACAAGTCCAGCATCGCACTTTGAGTCTCCTACGGTGCTATATAGCGATGCTAAAGAGACAGCGGTGCCAAAACAGCGACGCTTAGCTCCCAGCATTAGAATTTTTTGTGTATGAGCCAAAAACATAGAAATTTTGGGAAAAAGTGAGAAAGAATGATAACCAGCTGATAGGGAGTGGGGTTGGAGGAATCAATCACTAATTCCTACCTAGGCCTTTCCTTATAAGACCTTCTTGGTGCTCTGCTTCACCAATCTAACACATAGGCCCTACACAATACTAGGTGGCCCTGGTTTTTCTGCCCAACCCCTCTTCTATCAACAAGCTTCCCTTCTACCAAGCCAACCTTGGTGCTGCCACATATTCTCCATTGGCCCTTACTCTGCCTTAAAGACCAAATTCACCTCAACCTTCTACTAGATTCTTGCAGGGGTGAGAGGTGTTGTAAAACTTCAAAAAAAGATCAAACTAGGGTTCTTGTACCAACACAAGACTCCAACCATCCATCGCTCTCATCAAACTTTCACCTAGGGTTTGGAAAGGGCTACAAGCCTAAGCCCTAATTAGGCCTCTAAACAGTGTTAAAATGCCTTTTTCTCCTAAACCCACCAAAGGATCAGGGTACTTTACTTAGGGTCTGAGTTTCTCATGCCAATACCTCAAAAAAATTTAGGGTATCAAGCCATGTACAGGTCGTGCACTGTCCAAATGCAAAATGGTCAAGAAACTAGGGTTTCCAAGCTTCCTCACTGCTGTTTCAGACTATCAAAGAATCCTCCTACTAAATGAATTGAAAAACCCTCTTCCTGATCACCATGCATAGTCAATACCTTCCCCTAAATTCTCCAAAAATAATTTCTCAAATATCTCTTCTCCCCTGCAAGTTATGGATCTTTTTCTCCAAGTCTGCCCCAACCGGACCTGCACTAGCTCGCCTAGGGCAAAACGTTTCTTGCAACTCCTGCACTGCCACAAACCCTAATAGCTACAGTATTTACAATGAGGGAGCCTAGACACAAATTCTAAGAGGCCGTATAATTTGTACGGTGGGAAGATGCTCTAGGACTCCATACTTATAAAACTGCCTGTTACAGGCCTGAAAAAGCAAAAAACAAACTATGTACAGGAAAAAGATGAAAATGAGTTACAAACACAAAATATTGGTGCACTAAGCCTTCACAATGTTAATACTACGTTCTAAAAACAAGATGACAGCAAAATTACTCCATTAAAGCTCAATAACAAATGCAAAACACAGAAAATTGTTTTCTTGAACGCTATTTCCTTCAATGTTGCAAACTTTTTCCAAAACACTATATCCTCCAACCCTATCACAAGGTCGAAGCATGCCTTAAATAGGCCTTCAAAACAATTTTGAAGCTTGGGTTGAGCCTTAGGATGACTTAAAAGTGAGTGTTATAAAACACACTGTGTTTTCTAACACCTTGCCAACTTTTGACAACTTAACACAATGATGTTGCAAAACTATTTAAGACTTGTCACCTTCTTTCCCAAAGTTCAAAAACAACCCTAAGCACCTAAAAAAAATGGTCAACATGACCTTATGATAGCACAAAAAAAATAAGAACTTCAACAAAAACTAGTCCTTTCCTAGGTGCTCCTGCACCATTCTCCCCCTCTCAGCACAAACAACTAAGGAAATTTAGGAGAGATCAGGGACATATCAATGCCTTGCTTCTTAAAGTCTACTTCTTCTACCTAGGTAGCTATTGATTCATTTCTGTTCTTCCATTTGACAAGATGCTCCATGTACACCTTGTGCCTTGTAGCCTTCTTCACTCTTGACTCCAAGATTTTCTCTACTTGTAGCTTGTTTGGAGTTGGTATGGACATTTTTTTGATGTCCTTGAATACCTACTTACTATCCTGATCCAAATCCTTGACTTTCCCCTTGTACTTGATCAAATCAGCAACATTGAATACTGGTGAGATTCCTAGATCAGTAGGTAACTCCACCTTGTAGGCATTCTTGCCATACTTGGCCAATATCTTGTAGGGACCCACTCTCTTCATCTGCAACTTGGTTGAAATTCCCTTCTGCAACCTTGACTTGTTAAGGTGGACCATAACATAGTCCCCTACTTGAAACTGCACATCTTTCCTTGACAGGTCAACTTTCTCCTTCAACTTTTGGGTTACTGCTGTGAATGTTTTCTTGACCTGCTCCTAAATCTCTTTCATGGTCTGAGTGAATTCCTCTGCATGTCCACTCCTATTCTCCATAGATCCAAGGTCTTTGAGCTCACAAATGCCTCTTGGGTGCATCCCATACACAACCTCAAAAGGACTTTTCCCTGTAGTTCTATTGACATTGTCATTATAAGCATACTCAGCTTGGGAGATAACCATATCCCATGCCTGTCCATATTCCTTGGTTAGAAACCTTAAAAGATTACCCAACACTCTGTTAACCACCTTTGTTTGACCATCGGTCTGAGGATGGTAAGCTGATCCAAATGACAGATTTGTACCCAATCTGCTCCATAGAGTCTTCCAAAAGTGACTCATGAACTTCACATCTCTGTCAAAAACAATGCTTAGAGGCAAGCCATGGATCCTAACAACCTCCTTGAAGAAAAGGTGAGCTATGTAGTTGGCATCATGAGTAGTTTTGCAAGGAATAAAATGACTCTCATCTTACTAAATCTGTCTACCACAACATAAACACTGTCAAAACTAGTCTTGGTCTTAGGAAGACCTACCACAAAATCCATGCTCGCACACTCTCATGGTCTGTTTGGAATGGGCAGGGGTTGATATAAACCAGCATTACTAGCTCCTCCCTTAGCTTTCATGCATACAACACACTATTCCACATACCTTCTAACATCTCTTGCCAACTTAGGCCAGTAATAGAACCTTTTTACTAACTCCAAAGTCTTATTTATGCCAAAATGCCCACTAAGACTGCCATTGCTTTTCTTGAATCAGATTTTCCCTCATTGACCCTCTTGGAACACATAACTAATTACCCTTAAATAACAATCCACTTTGCAATGTATACTCAAAATATTGGCTATGAAAATGATTCTCAAAATCAGAACATACCTTGTAAGATTCTGAGAAGTCGTCATCCTCTCCATATAGATCCTTGAAATTCTCTATGCCAATGCTCTTGAGCTGTATCTCTTGCACTGTCAACAACCTTCTACTTAATGCATCTGCCACCTTGTTCATTTTCCCTTTCTTATGCTTGATAGTGAATGTGAAGGCTTGGATGTATTCCATCCATTTCAAATGTCTATTACTTAACTTCTCTTGGGTGTTGATATAACTAAGGGCCTGATTATCAGTAAAAACCACATACTCCTTGGGTAATAAATAATGCCTCCACTTCCTAAGGGACTGCACTAAAGCATATAACTCTAGATCATAGGTAGAGTACTTTTGCTTGGCTTCATTGAGCTTTTCACTAAAGAAGGCACAGGCCTACCTTCTTGACTAAGTACTCCTCCTACTGCTACTCCACTTGCATCACACTCAACTGTGAACAACTTGTCAAAACTAGGCAATAATAGAATAGGTTGAGTTGCCACTTCTTGTTTCAGTTTTTCAAACCCTTTCTCAGCCTCTTGTGTCCACACAAACTTAGTTTTCAAACCACTCATGATTGTGTCTAGAACTGGTGCACATATGCCACTAAAGTTTCTTATAAATTTTCTATAGAATTGAGCCAATCCATGAAAACTCCTTACCTTTGTCCCTGTAGTTGGTGTAGGCCAGTTTAGGATGGCTTCCACCTTACTTGGATCCATCTTCAATGATCCTTTGGACACTACAAAACCCAAGTAGATAAGCTCTTTCTTAAAGAACTCACACTTCTCTAGATTGATTGCCAATTTCTCTTCTTGCAACCTTCTAAGAACTTGCTCCACATGTTTCAAATGTTCTTCTACTTTCTTACTGTATATGAGGATGTCATCAAGGTACACTACCACAAATATACCTATAAAGTCCTTTAGCACTTCATTCATTAGTCTCATGAATGTGCTAGGGGCATTTGAGAGGCCAAATGGCATCACTTTCCACTCATATAACCCATCATTTGTCTTAAAAGTTGTCTTCCACTCATCACCATCCTTAATTTTGATCTGATGGTATCCACTCTTGAGATCCAACTTTGTGAAGAACTGAGCACCTCCAAGACAATCCATCAAGTCTTCAATTCTAGGAATAGGAAACCTATACCTAATGGTGATCATGTTTATTGCCCTAGAATCAGTACAAAGTCTCCACTTACCTCCTTTCAAGGTTGCTAAAACCACTGGCACTGCACATGGGCTGATGCTCTTTTGAATCAAGCCTTGATCCAATAATTCTTGCATTTGCCTAGCTACCTCCAAATTTTGATCTGGTGTGAGTTTGTATGCTGCTTTGTTAGGCAATGAGGCTCCAGGTATGAAGTCAATTTGATGACTTATTGCTCTCTTTGGTGGTAAAGTTGTAGGTGTACCATCACTAACTATTCTCTTGTACTTATCAAGCAACTTTTGAACTGCTTCTGGTAAGACTGTCCTTTCAGCTTTTTCTTCCTCTTTAGGCTACAACACAACCACATATCCTTCATTCCCTTGGTGTAGGTCCTTAAGGAACTCCTTACCACTACTCAACATGATGTTTGGTGTCTTGGACTGTCCTTCATCTTCTTCTAACAGTGACTGCAACTTGAAAGTCTTCCCATCCTTCTTGAATGATATGGTGTTCTCTTTCCCATCATACTTAACACTTCTATCATACTACCATGGTCTGCCCAGTAGCAGATGGCATGCATCCATCGGTAATACATCACAAACTAACTTGTCTTTATACTCTCCAATAGAAAATTCCACCGTTACTTGCTCATTAACTAAAACACTCTGCCCTTTATTCAGCCATGTGACCTTGTAGGGGTTATTGTGAGGTGACTTTTCTAATTTCAGTTTCATTACTGCCTCCTCTAAGATTATGTTGTCTGTTGAACCTGAGTCTACTATAACCTTGCATACTTTACCAAGTATCTTGCACCTTACTCTAAAAATAGCTCTTCTTTGTTTAGGTTCCTCCTTGACTGGTTGCCTGATCAAAACTCTATTAAACATCAGATTCTCCCCTACCTCAGATTCTATGTGACTGATTTCAGATGCTTTAGGACTCATAGTGTCCTCTTGTGCATAGGCCACTCTCTTTTCATTGCTTGATGAGGAAGCTTTCTCCGGGCATCTATAAGCAGGGTGACCTATTTGATTGCAATGGTAACACTTCATGTTTGCAAAATAAGAGTTGCTCCTGCCTACTCCTCTTCCTCTGTTTGAGCCTCCTTGAGGTCTTCTTCCTCTGTTAAATCCTCCTCTTGAAGATGTTTCACCTCCATGCTCAGTGAGTTTTGATTCTCCTTGATTCCTTTGATCATTACCTCTACCTTGGTAACCTCCACGCTGTCCTCTTTGATCTCTTTGATCCCTGCCTTTGCCTCTACCCTTAGAAGTCTAATCTTGCTTCCTCTTGTTCCTTTCCTCAATCTTGATAGCCAACTGATAACACTGATGTACTGTTTTAGGACTCAAAAGAGACATCTCTTCTTGGATGTTCCATTTCAAACCATTAAGATACCTACCCACTTTGAGGCTTTCATCCTCTGTTACATTAGATCTCATGCAAAGATTTTTAAACTCTTCAGTATAGGTGTTTACATCTTGGTCTTTCTGCCTTAGACTTTTCCTCTTCTTGTGTAATTGAATCTCATAGTCATTTGGCATGTAGGCTTCTTTTACCTTAGCAACCATTCCTTTCCAAGTTGATATGGGTTGTTTGCCTTCTTTTTCCCTTTCTGTCTGAATAAACTTCCACCATGTTAAAGCTGATCCTCTCAATCTTGATTTAGCAACCTTCACCTTCTGTGCTTCTATGACTCCATCACACTCAAGATGATTCTCCATTCCTTCTATCCAGTCCATGACTAAATTAGGTTCCATTTTTCCACTAAAAAGTGGTATGCCTTCAAGTGCTTTCCCACTCAAAGCTTTCAATGCCTTCAAGAAAGGATCCTCCTTCAAAACAGGGTCAGGTGTAGGGGTCTTATCTTCCTCTGCAATCTCTTCTTCCTTTGGTATTCTTCCCTCAAACTGTGCACTCCGCACTGCTGTCTCAAGTTGGGCTATTCTTTCCCTTAATTGTTTATTGTCTTCTTCCTCCTCTTCAACCATCTTAGCCAGTTCTGCATTGGTCACCATGGTGAAAGAATCACTGGACTCAACTTCTGACATATAAGATGCTTCCCAAATCTTTCACTTGCTCTGATACCAATCTGATAGGGAGTGGGGTTGGAGGAATCAATCACTGATTCTTTCCTAGGCCTTTCCTTATAAGACCTTCTTGGTGCTCTGCTTCACCAGTCTAACCTATAGGCCCTACACAATACTAGGTTCCCCTAGTTTTTCTGCCCAACCCCTCTTCTATCAACAAGCTTCCCTTCTACCAAGCCAACCTTGGTGCTGCCACATATTCTCCATTGGCCCTTACTCTGCCTTAAAGACCAAATTCACCTCAACCTTCTACTAGATTCTTGCAGGGGTGATAGGTGTTGTAAAACTTCAAAAAAAGATCAAACTAGGGTTCTTGTACCAACACAAGACTCCAACCATCCATCGCTCTCATCAAACTTTCACCTAGGGTTTGGAAAGGGCTATAAGCCTAAGCCCCAATTAGGCCTCTAAACAGTGTTAAAATGCTTTTTTCTCCTAAACCCACCAAAGGATCAGGGTACTTTGCTTAGGATCTGAGTTTCTCATGCCAATACCTCAAAAAATTCTAGGGTATCAAGCCATGTATAGGCCGTACATTGTCCAAATGCAAAATGGTCAAGAAACTAGGGTTTCCAAGCTTCCTCACTGTTGTTTCAGACTATCAAAGAATCCTCCTACTAAATGAATTGACAAACCCTCTTCCTAATCACCATGCATAGTCAAGACCTTCCCCTAAATTCTCCAAAAAGAATTTCTCAAAGATCTCTTCTCCCCTGCAAGTTATGGATCTTTTTCTCCAAGTCTGCCCCAACCGGACCTGTACTGGCTCGCCTAGGGCAAAATGTTTCTTGCAACTCCTGCACTGCCACAAACCCTAATAGCTACCATATTTACAATGAGGTAGCCTAGAAACAAATTCCAAGAGTCTGTACAATTTGTACGGTGGGAAGATGCTCTAGGACTCCATACTTATAAAATTACCTGTTACAGGCCTGAAAAAGCAAAAAACAAACTATGTACAGGAAAAAGATGAAAATGAGTTACAAACACAAAAGATTGGTGCACTAAGCCTTCACAATTTTAATACTACATTCTACAAACAAAATGACAGCAAAATTACTCCATTAAAGCTCAATAACAAATGCAAAACACAGAAAATTATCTTCTTGAACGTTGTTTCCTTCAATGTTGCAAACTTTTTCCAAAATACTATATCCTCCAACCCTATCACAAGGTCGAATCATGCCTTAAATAGGCCTTCAAAACAATTTTGAAGCTTGGGTCGAGCCTTAGGATGACTTAAAAGTCAGTGTTATAAAAAACACTGTGTTTTCTAACACCTTGCCAACTTTTGACAACTTAACACAATGATGTTGCAAAACTATTTAAGACTTGTCACCTTCTTTCCCAAAGTTCAAAAACAACCCTAAACACCTAAAACAATGGTCAACATGACCTTATGATAGCACAACAAAAATAAGAACTTCAACAAAAACTAGTCCTTTCCTAGGTGCTCCTGCACCACCAGCCCTCCTTCTAGCGCCAAATGTGTGAACCCCAACCTTAGTACCTGCAAAACAACAAGAATAAACAAGTTATACAAGGAATTGCAAGCCAAAACAAGGATTCCCCATGAAATCCATTTACAAACTCAAAATAGGAAAGAAAAACAATGAAGAACACAATAAAAAGCATAAAATAGATTGAATCCTAATTTAAATGTGCAAACTCATGATCCCATGGGGGAATTGGTGCCAATTTGATGTGAAAATTAGCCCTTTCCCAATTCCTAAGATGCAAACTTGATATATTGATGAGATTGATCCACTTTTTTGATGAAGGATGGGAGCTCTAAGCCAAAATCTACAAAAACCTAGCTAGAACTCAATGGTGATGGATGAAAATGGAGAGATATTTGAGCATGGTAACTTTACATAAATTGTGGATGATGAGATGAGGATATGAGCTCTTTATTAATAGAATTCTAAGATGGATGAATTTCCAAATTTGAGCAATGTGGGACTAACATTCATCCAATGGCATGATGCCACTTGTCAATCTATGAATGGATGGAGGATGTGCAAGATTTGGGGATTGTGCCAATAAATGCAAATATTTGAAATTCAAATTTGTTGAAATTACTTGCAAGAGGGAAAGGAAAATGCAATAAATTCCACTTGGCTCAAGGAAAAGGACATGTAAGACGAATTTATTGTCTTGTTGGATGTACATGTTGACTTGGAATTTTTGAATTCAAATTGAGAGAATATTCCAAAAGATTCCCTGTGAGGAAAATAGAGATTTAATAAATGAATTAAATCTATTTTCATGTGCAACTTTCATTATCTAGAGGATGGGACATGAGATGAAATTAAATTAATTAAGGTTTAATTAATTTAATGAGAGAGAGGTTAGATGATGTGACCCATTTGACTCAAATTTATGGATTTATTCAAATCAAATAAGAGAGGAATATGACAAAAGATTAATTAAATAAGGATTTTGATTTATTTAATTAAAAGAGATGGTGTTAGATTAAATCAAATAAGGTTTTAATTTATTTAATTTAATGGACAAACTTTAGAGATTTAATCAAATAAATTGATTATTTAATTAAATAGGGATAATTAGATCAGATGGATTGATTTAATTAACAAAAGGGATTGACTTAATTAGATAAAATGATTTATTTAATTAAGAGAGGAATATTGATTAATTTAATCAAATAAGGAGATTTGATTAAATGGTTAAACCGAGGGATGATTCAGGAAGAAACGTTGTTAATAAGTCAGGATCAGATGCACAATGTCAATCAGTACATTTTACGTGTCTACACTTAGTTCCCATGCATGTATATGGGCTTTGATTTACATATTAAGTCTTCTATACTTAAAGGTATATGGAGGATTTTCTAGAAAGCTTGTATATCCTAGATTAAAATCTTTTGTTTTCCTTCTTGTAGTAAATTGGATGAATAGTATTTTGAGAAGTTACTCACCATGTACTTTTGAATAGCAGAGGTAGAGCTCACTTTTGAAAATGCTTAAGCCTCCAAGGTAAGGTGTGCATAGGTGGTACATTACCTTGCATTCCATAGCTACCAACACCTTTGGTAGATAGTATATAGGTGAGCCTACAAGAGATTCCACTCCTTTATTGAATAATTCTAATATTGTTCTTTCCTATGTGTCGTGAATACCAAGTTCTTATTTGTAGCCTTCTACCAAAAATCTTTAAAAAATGAAAATATTCCTAAAATTTAAAAAAAAATCTTGTTGTTTGCTTAAATTAGGATTATCCTCTTGCTAAATTTTAGTTGTTCACCATCTCCAAGTAAGTCTTACATCTAAAAAAAATTTACATCCATCAACCCCATCCTACATACCTAATCATACCCCAACATTCATACCCATTAGTCTCCTTTCTAGGATCAACCATAATCCTACCCAATTTTGATATAACCTTAGGTCATATTTAGTATGTCCTCCTTAGGGTTTATCCACCAACTTCTCATTCCAAACCACATACCCTCATTCAAATCCATCTCATACCATAATCTTGTTTTAATTCTAGGTGCATACCCCCATTCAAATATATCTCATATCATAATCATGTCTTAATCAGGTAGTGTTTACACCCTCATTCACATCATCATCATAACATCATTTTATCCAAATATTAACTTTGCATCCTCATGCATTCATATCCTAGGCTATATCACCATCTACATATATAGTATAACATCCTCTCATCATCAACATCCTCATACACATCTATTATCCTTGTCTTTTACCATTATTTACATCTATACCATGCCATCATTTTGTCTACATCCTAAGTTTAAATCCTCATATTCATTCATATCATAACATCAACTTATTAAATCTTAGAGTCAACATTCTCATTTACATCCACATCCATAAAATCATTTTCCCTTTCACATCTTACCATCTCTGTATGCATGGAATATTCTAGGTTTAGACTATCATTTACATCCATACTATTCATCCACATCATAGCATCATTGTGTCCTACATCCCAATTTACCAACATACCATAACATCATCTTGGGTTTTCAATCCAACATCACGTTTTTCATATCCACATCTTAAGTTCAACACCATTATTTAAATCCATCTCATACCATAATCTCATCTTAATCCTAATTGTATACCCACATTTGAATCCATATCATAACAATATATTGTCCATGTCATAGGTCTCATAACCCCATTTATATCCACACTCATAACATCATTTTACTTTTCAAATATTATTATACCATATAAATCATTATCCTAGGTTTAGACTATCATTTACATGTTGAAAGTATGAGTAGTAAGTGTTGTCATTAATGTCAACAAGCCTATGTTTCCATTAATGTTCGTAGTTGAATGAGATTGTTGCAAGAGTATGAATAGTTGTTGCTTTGATTAGATGCATTTTATTTACATTAGTAAAGTACTAGTGTCGACCTCTAGTGTTTCTTTTATAAGCTTCTATCTATGAATGAGGAACTAATGAGGATGATGAGTATGTATCTTTGGTGCTTGGTTTCCAAGTACTTTTGAGAAAATTTGATAAAAAAGAGGAAAAAATGTGTTTTAGTGGTGTTCTGGATGATAGAGTTGTGTTTTGGCTTTTCTCTGCATTTCTTCTACATTGAAGATCTTCCTGTGCAATTCAGATATCTTAGTGAGAGGTGTTCAAAGGTGTTATATTCAAGAGTTGATGTGTTGGGTCATTGTACAAAAGAAGTTGTGTTCACCAATGTGTGAACTATGTATTATAGAGGTGTCTGGGAGAAATTTTTCTCCTCTACATTTCTCTACAGTTGTGTTTTAGGTCTTGTGATTCTGAGGTGTGTTGATGGTGTTGGTAGTTTACCCCATTCAAGAGGCTTTGAGGTTTTGAGCTTTGGAAAATAGTTTTCTGAGTTGAAATGTATGGAAGAGTAGTCTGAGTGTATTGGTTGTGTACATTATTCAAGTGAAAATTGTTGCAAAGGAGTTTGTTGGATTTTAGGGCATTTGAGGAATATTCTAGATCATGTTCAAGTGTGTTGTGTGGTTCACAAGTCATCCTTGGCTCTAAGCAAGCTTGTACCTTAAATTTTAATGGTGTTTGCACAAGTAACGACCAACCTGGTGTTTACACTACATGTGATGGGGGTAAGTGCACAAAGTTGAGTCCACGAAACGTGGAAGTTTTTTCCTTACCCAACAAAATGAAATCGGCATTGCAAAAACGGGATCCTGATTTTTATAAACGAGATCCCAATTTTTAAAAATTGAGATCTCGTTTAGCTTCGGGATCCCAAGCCTAAACTCCAAATGGGATTCCACTTTTTAAAAATTGGATCCCATTTGTTAAAGGGCCTCGAATCGATGGACACGGAACGGGATCCCATTTCGTAATAATCAAGATCTCGTTTTGTAATGCTATTTATTTTTTTAAAAAATGAACAAAGGAGCGGGATCTCATTTATAAAGTGGGATCTCATTTTTCTTTCAACGGCCACCACATTAATATTGGGAACGAGATCCCAATTTACAAAACGGGATCACGTTTTGTAAATTAGGATCCCATTTCTAAAAATTTGAAATTGGATTTACTTTGTGGACGGACTTTTGGTTTGTGTTTTGGTTTAGGAAAAGTATTGGGAATCTAAACCTAGGCCTTCAACCTGGTTTGACCTACAAGTTGAAGGTCCTAACAATGTCAGAGAAAAATATTGAGTTTGGACATATGGCTGATGACTTTTTTTGTAGAATTTTTTGACGAAATTAAAACCCATTTTAGATGAGACAATGCAGATTCCAAATATGTAATTTTTTTAACAATTGGATTATTTTTTCTATTTTTCAATTAATTTTTAATGAAACAGGTCCATAAACTTTAAATATCAGGGTTTTTTAATATTTTAATAACTTTTGATCAACATAACATTTTGACGAACGGATTGCACGAGAACAAACTTCAAACAATTATTTTCAATTTTAAAAAAAATGATAAGTTAAGGTCATCTTATGCATGTTGTACATGACGATTTTTTAAAACAACAAATATGCCTAATAAAAAAATTTAAAAAATATATATTCAATAAAAAATTACAAAAAAATATCAAGAACAAGCTTTAGTGAGTCACAAATATTTTCCCAAAAGGATTTAGAAAAATACGATAATTTAGGTCAAAATATGGATGTTGTACACATGCATGGTATGGTATAAAAAAAGTGACTTTTAAACAATGGTTTTTAGAAATGCCTATTGAAACTCAATTTGTACAATCTGGGTATTGAAATAAATTACATATTTGGAAACTAGACTCTGAGTGCTACATTTTATGATTACTGACTTTTTTGAAGATTCCATCTCTAAGTGCTTCAAATTTTAAGGTCAAATGTGTCAAATGCTGATAATTATGGAAGTGTGGTGTAGCATGTGAAGATGGATTTGGGTCCTAGTTAAGGAATTGTCTGGTCTGCTTTCATTCCTTTCCACCATGATAATTATTTGGTGTCAACCTAATTTGTATTTGCATGTTTGAGGTATAAAGCTGACCTTGGAGAAGGTTTCAAGGTTGAAGAAGGTATAAGTATGAGTTGATTTGTTGAAGGATTTCAAGATAGATGTGAGAGATTTGAATGATGTGAAGTGCAATGTATTAGAGTGTGAAATTGAGAAGTGTGGTGTGAGCTTTCATGTGTCAGTTTATTGGATGTAGTGAGCAAAAGGTGGCTATATGATGCAGAGCCAAAAGACACAAACCCTTTCCAATTAGAAACTTGGCTTCCAAAAGACATCCAAAAAGATTATAATGATCATATAAGGCAATGAAAATAGTCCTCCAAGTTCAATAATCTTTAGAAACACAAATTCCACAATTTCACCAAACTCTAGTAGTACTGGGAACCCAGTTTTCAGACCTTAACTCAGAAACTTTCCATAGAACTTAACCAACTCAAGGGTGATTCAAATATCCATTTTTGAGACTCATAACATATCAAAAGAGTTCATTAGAATCCTTCAAGACCTTTCCTTCAAAATGGATTTTTTCACTGTTTTGAGGCCCCAATTAGCCCTTTTTTTCAAAGGAACCCCTCTACAAACTGACCACCAACCCCAAATAACCTGAAATAGTCTTAGGGAAGGCTTCCAAACTTAGGATTTTCCAGGTTTTAGAACCCCAAGATCTTTTTTTATTCCCCAACTCACAAACCCTCCTTGTAGCCTAGGAACCTAGGCTTTTGAGACACTCCTATTGAAAGTACATACTCCCAACCTTTCCAAACCACACCAACTACTCAGACAAGTTTATTTTGTTCCCCTCAAGCTTAAAATTTCACTAGGCACCACAAGGAAATGTTACATTCATCATTCATAGGTTTGCTAACCCAAAATCCATATAAATCATACAAACACTTCCCCTCAAACCTACCACACACTTTAAGAGTTCAGTCCCTGCATTCCTATCCTTGTGAACACATCAAAAAAAACAAAATTAATTTCATCCACCGATTCACAGAGGAGTTACAGTAGGTGGATGGTGGATCTCATCTTTAGGAGGCTCTCAAACCCTAAATTCAAAAGAAAGAAAAAAAGAGAAATTTTTGGAACTTGTTGCTCTCCACACACAACTGATGGACCTAAACCTCCAAACCAAGTGTAAAGGAAATTAAATGAATGTATATGTAAGCACCCAAAGCCTCAATTCATGGCAGAACTGTACGGGCCTGTGTCAAGGAAAGAAAGTTTAGAAAAATCAATGAAAAACAGTGATTAGTGTTTACAAAAGAGAGTTCTTCTTCCAAAAACTGAACAACCAACCTCTAACTCAAGGAATTGCATCATTATATGATTGTATCAACTCCAACCTACCCTTAGAACCAACCAACTTCCTTAACCACCCTTTTGTTTGACTTTAAAATAATAATTTTCCAAATGCTTGGCCTTAATCACCCCTTCACAACTTGATTTTGTCAATTCCTCAAAACTAACCCACTAAGACCTCAAATGTCTTCCAATACATTAATAAATTGTCATTGAGACCTTATTCAAGAAGGAAAACATGAAAACCAAACTATTCTACCACCTAGACTTTACTGTCTTCATGACATTAATTGAAAACTCATCCTATGTTGGCATATTTTGCAACTTCCTCGTTGCATAATGATTAAAAGACCTTAAAAACACTTGTTGAACCTTCAACGACTCTTTTTCCTTTCATTCCAAGGTGTAGGTGCCCCTACACCACTATAAATCTTCAATCAAACTATGAAGGTGTTGAAGTCATTGTGGTGGATTCTTTGTTGCATTGAGATTCTTTTATGTGTAGTATTCCTTCTCTATCTTCTTTTCTATTCTAGTAGTGAGCCTTTTGGTAGTGAGCCTTTCTTCTTTGGGTAGTGAGCCCTATTGTATTCGGCATTGATATTACTTATATTGTGAGCTAATCCTCACCATGTTTTTTCCCTTCTTGGGTTTTCCACGTAAATCTAATATTCACTTGTGTGTGGTGCTAAGTTGTTTCATTTTTTGTTATGTACTTTTCATGCTAATTCATCATAATAGATTTAATCGTTTAATGAATGAATGTGGATCTGAATGTTAATGAGGGTTTTGAATTTTTAAGGTAAAACTGATTCCCCCCCCCTCTCGATTGTCTTTTGCATTCAACAATTGGTATCAGAGTAAAGTTCCTTGGAAGAAAGCTTAACTACTTAAGGTAGATCTAGGATGGTGCACGAGAAGCTATACTTGATGGAACAGACTATGCATTTTAGAAGAAAAAGATGGAAGGATTTCTAGAGAATTTTGGATATGATGTCTAGAAATCAATGAAGGATGGATACATTATGCCTACAAATAGCCCGATCACTAAAGTTGAACTCAAGGCATAAGAAATAAATAGTAAAGAAAAGTATTTTCTCTCGAGTAGTCTTACAAATTCCAAATTAGTGAAATTTATGGATCTGAAAAACTAGTAAAGCAATTTGGGAAAATTTGGAAAGCATTTATGAAGGAGATGATATGGTCAAACAAGCTAAGATGCAGAACTTAAAGACCACATTTGAGAACATGTGGATGTCTGAAGATGAAAACATTACAAGCTATATGCAAAGGGTAGATGAAGTTGTTAGCTCCATCAGAGGTCTTGGAGGAAAAGTCAAAGAATCAAAAGTGGTGAAGAAAATTCTTAGAACCCTTCCTAAAGCTTACAGTCATAAAGTTGTTGCTATTGAGGAATCTCAAAATATAGATCATTCTTCTAGAGATAAATTATATGGCTCTTTAACTGCATTTGAAATGAGAGAATTTGGTTCTAACATTGCTACAAAATTCGAGATTACTTTTGAAGTTGCAAAAATAGAGAAAAATGAAGAACCAGATCAGGAAGATCTTGATGATGTAGAAGATAAATTTGTGAAAAGGATGAGAAGAGGTACTAATAAGTACAAAGGTAAGTTTCCTTTCAAATGTTTCAGTTGTGGAAAGATAGGTCACTATGCTTCAAGATGTCCAAACAGAGTTGTGAATGACAGAAACAAGGAAAACAAAGGTAAGATGATAAAGAAAAGCTATTATGTTAGAGAAGATGCAAGTATTTCTAATGATAAATCTGATTATGGAGATGATGATGATGTTGATGAATGATTTTTCATGGCTTTAAAAGATGAATTTGTTTCTACTAACTCTAAAAGATGTATGAAGTAATTCCCTCTGGAGAGAAAGGATAAGATTGAAGGTACTTTGGTATCTATTTTTCATGCTAGACAGGATAAGAACTATTGGATCATTGACATATGTTTCTCTAATCATATGACTAGAGACAAGAGTAATTTTGTTAAACTTAAAATGTGTGATGGAGGAATTGTTATATTTGGTGATGATTCAGGTGCTAAGATATGTGGAATAGGCTCAATTAGTTTTGATGGCAAGCATAATACTGAAGATGTTTACTATGTTAAAAGTTTAAGGAATAACCTCTTGAGTGTTGGAAAAATGTGTAGCAAAGGATACAATCTTATGTTTCAGAATGATGGATGTGAGATCAAAAAAGGGTCTGGAACTGTGATTGTTGTTGGAAGAAGGACAAATTTAAATTTTTATTAGCTCAAGGGTGCTAATGGTCACTATTTTATGACTTAGATCAATGAAAGTTGGTTATGGAACATGAGGATGTGTCACATTAATTTTGATAATATGTTGAGAATTAGTTAATTTCAAGCATAAGAGACCTACCAAAGATTAAAAATCCTATAAATATTGTCAACAAGGATTGTCAGATTGGAAAGAAAACAAGAAGTTTCAATGGAAAAGAACAATCTTCTACTGAATTACTGGAATTGGTACATACAAATCTTTATGATCCTACAAGGACAAGAAGTCTTCAAGGTGGCAGGTATTTCATGCTTTTTATTGATGATCATTCTATAATGACATGGATTACTTTTCCTAAAGAAAAAACTAAATCCCTAGGTAGGTTCAAAGCATTTAAAGTTATGGTTAAGAATGAAATGGATATGAAGATCAAGTGTTTGAGGTCTAACAAAGATGGAGTTCACCTCCAATGAATTCAATATGTTTTGTGAGAATCATAGCATAAAGAAGCACTTGTCTACCCCTAGGAATCCTCAACAAAATGGAGTGGTTGAAAGAAAAAATAGGATTGTTCAAGAAGCTGCAAGGACTATGATGAAAGAAGCTAACCTACAAGAAGTCTACTGGAGAGAAGCAATTCATACTATTTTTTACATACTTAATAGATTTCAAGAAAGATAAAATAGCATAAAGACTCCCTATGAGTTGTGGTATGGAAGGATACCTACTATCAAATACTTCAGAGTGTTTGGAAGTAAATGTTATATCAGAAGAGGTGAAGGAAATTTGGGAAATTTTGGTGCAATGTTTGATGAAGGAATCTCCCTTGGATATTCTACTAAAACCAAAGCCTATCGGTGCTACAAAAAAAGATTAAGAAAGATTGTTGAGAGTGCAAGTGTTAAGGTTGATGAAGATCTTCAGAACTTGGTTGTGATAGATGGATATGAATCAAATGATCCTGATTGTAGAGAAAAAGAAAAAGCTAAGGAGAAGGAAGTGCAGTTTGAAGAAGAGGAAGAAGCTCCGAAAAATACACCTAGAACCCCTAAGTATGTGTAGAAGAATCATTCTAAAGAATAGATCACTAGAGACAAAAGCAAAGGTGTATTGACAAGAAGGAAATTTGTTGAAGAAAACGTAAATTTGTGTTTACTTTCTATAGTTGAACCCAAAAATTTAATTGAGGCATGCAAAGATGAAAATTGGATGAAGGCTATGGAAAAAGAACTACTACAAATTGAGAAGAATCAAACTTGGGAACTTGTCCCAAGACATCCAAACAAAAATATAATTGGATCTAAGTGGGTATTTAGAAACAAATTGAGTGAGAATGGAGAAGTGGTAAGGAACAAAGTAAGGCTAGTGTGTAAGGGCTATTCACAAGTTGAAAGAATAGATTTTGAGGAGACATTTGCTCCAGTGGCAAGAATGGAGGCTATCAGAATGTTTTTGGCTTTTGCAGTACACAAGTATTTCAAAGTTTACCAAATGGATGTGAAGTCTGATTTTTTTAATGGAGAATTGGAAGAAAAATTATACATGGAACAATTAGAAGGATTTCAGTTATCAGATAAACCTAATATGTTTTACAAATTGAAGAAGGCATTATATGGATTGAAGCAAGCTCCTAGAGCTTGGTATGCAAGGTTGGATAAGTATTTGATACAACAAGGACTCAATAGAGGTGTCATAGATAGTAATATTTACTTTAAATTTGAAAAAGATCAAATCTTAATTGTAGTTGTGTATGTTGATGACATAATTTTTGGAGGTAGTGAAGCTATGTGCAAGAACTTTGTAGAAGAGATGCAAAAAGAGTGAAATGTTTGGGGAGATGAATTTCTTCCTTGGGCTACAAAACAATCAAACAAACAAAGGTATATTCATTTCACAATCAAAGTATTTCAAAGAGATGTTGAAGAAGTTTGGAATGGAAGAATCCAAAATAGTATGTACTCCTATGGTTACTGGTTGTAAACTAAGCAAGAATGATGAATCACGTAAGGTTGATATTTATAAGTGCAACTCAATGGTTGGTGGATTGTTATATCTAACTACTACTACACCAAATATCATGCATCCAGTTTGTCTTGTGGCTAGATTTCAAGAAGATCCTAGAGAGTCACATGTTGCAACAGTAAAAAGGATATTTAGATGCTTAAAGGGCATTCTGGATCATGGCTTGTGGTATCCAAAGGATACTAACTTCACCTTGAGTGCTTACATAGATGCAAATTGGGCTAGTTGTATTGATGAGAGGAAAAGTACAAGTAGTGGTGCATTCTTTCATGGATGTAGATTGGTTTCATGGCTAAGTAAGAAACAAGATACAATATCTTTATCTATTGTAGAGGTTGAGTACATTGCAATAGCATCTTGTTGCACACAAGTGTTTTGGATGAGGAAAACATTGAAAGATATCAGAGTGGTGTATGATGATCCTATTTCTATGTTTTTTGATAATACAAGTGCAATAAACATTTCAAAGAATCCAATGATGCATTCAAGGATAAAACATATTTCAATCAAATATCACTTTCTAAGAGAAAAGGTTGTGGAGAATGAAGTGAAGCTCGACTATGTGCCTACAGAGGATCAAATTGTTGATATATTCACTAAGTCTCTTCCTAAGGATACTTTTGAGTATCTTCGGGAGAAGTTGGAGGTTATTGTCGATCCTTATTTGAACTAGATGCATAAGGAGATGCATCAGTCCAGTGGATCTCAAAATTCATTCCTTGTTCTTGACTGATGTTGGTGGCTACCTCTCAAGGGGAGTAGGGAGTAGCATTGTTGATTGTTGCAATCAGAATAGTGTGTGTTGTCATTGTGCAGTGGTTTCTAATTTGGTATAGTTTGATGTGTACTCCTAAGGGGGGTATTCAGAGCAATAAAGGAAAGGTTTTGTAGAGTATTAGTAAGCAGGTTGTTTAATGTTAAAGGAGGAGAATAAACAATACAAACCTTTTTTCCTTTTCCATTGATGTCAAAGGGGGAGAGAGAAACATGTGAAAAATAATAAGCAATAAGGGAGAGAAATTCATTTAGGGAGAGAGAAAAATGTGTAAAAGATAAGTTATTCAAGGGGAGAAGTAATATGAAGAGTTGCAGTATGTTGTTATTCAAAGCTATTGTGTCTTTAATGGTTTTTCTCATCATGTATTGCCATCAATGAAAAAGGGGGAGATTGTTGCAAGTATGAGTAGTTAGTGTTTTCATTGATGTCAGCATGCCTATGTTGTCATTAATGTCTATAGTTGAATGATATTTTTGCAAGAGTATGAACATTTTTTGATTTGATTAGTTGCATTTTTTTGTCATTAGTAAATTATTAGTGTCAACCTCTAGTGTTGCTTTGATACATTTTTTTCTATGAATGGGGAAGTAATGAATATGATGAGTATGTCTTTGGTGCTTTGTTTCCAAGTGCTTTTGATAAAATTTGATAAAAAGAGGAAACAATGTGTTGTAGTGGTGTTCTAGGTGACAGAGTTGTGTTTTGGTTTTGCTCTGCATTTCTTCTAGGTTGAAGATCTGCTTTTGTGATTCAGATATGTTGGTGAGATGTGTTCAGATATGTTATATTCAAGAGTTGGTGTGTTGGATCATTGTACAAAAGAAGTGTTCACCAATGTGTGAACTATGTATTGCAGAGGTGTCTAGGAGAAATGTTTCTCTGTAGTTGTTCTTCAATTCTTGCAATATGAAGGTGTGTTTATGGTGTTGGTAGTTTACCCCATTCAAGATGGTTTAAGGTTTTGAGCTTTGGAAGATGGTTTTTTGAGTTGCAGTGTATGGCAGAGTAGTTTGAGTGTATCAGGTGTGTACATTCTTCAAGTGAAAGTTGTTGTGAAGGAGTTTGTTGGATTTCAAGGTGTTTGAGGAATATTCTAGACCATGTTCAAGTGTGGTGCTTGTTTCACAAGTTGTCCTTGGGCCTAAGGAAGCGTGTACTTAAAATTTTAATGGTGTTTGCATGGGTAACTTTCAACCTGGTGCTTATACTACATGTGATGGATAAATTTTGTTTTTGGAAGCATGGTGTGGCATGTGAAGATGGATTTAGGTCCTATCTAAGGAATTGTGTGATCCACCTTCATTCCTTTCCACTATGGGAATGTTTTGGTGCCGACCTAATTTGCAGTTGCATGTTTGAGGTGCATAGCTAACCTTGGAGAAGGTTTCAAGGTTGAAGAATGTATAAGTATGAGTTGATTTTTTGAAGGAGGTCAATATAGATGTGATATTTGAATGATGTGAAGTGCAATTTATTAGAATGTGAAATTGAGAAGTGTGGTGTGAACTTTCATGTGTTAGTTTACTAGATGCAGTGAGCAGAAGGTGGCTACAATTATTCAATCAAACTACGAAGGTGTTGAAGTCATTGTGGTGGATTATTTGTTGCATTGAGATTCTTTTCTCTGTGTAAGATTCCTTCTCTATCTTCTTTTCTATTCTGGCAGTGATCCTTTCTTCTTTGGGTAGTGACCCCTTCGGTAGTGATCTCTATTGTATTTAGTGTTATATTACTTATATTGTGAGCTAATCCTCACTGTGGTTTTTCCCTTCTTGGGTTTTCCATGTAAATTCGGTGTTCTCTTATGTGTGGTGCTAAGTTGTTTCAGTTTTTGTTATTTGTTTTTTATGCTAATTCATCATAACATATTTAAGGGTTTAATGAATGAATGTGGATCTAAATTTTAATGAGGGTTTTGAAGTTTTAAGGTACAATTGATTCACCCACCCCTCTCAATTTTCTTGTGCATTCAACATTGCATCCATACTATACCATCATTTTTTCCAAGTCCTAGGTTTACACCATCAGCTATATTCATATCATAACATCATCTTTTCCAAAATTACCATCTACATACATATCATAACATCATCTTGTATTCCCAATACATCATATTTTTCCTACTTACATCTTAGGTTCACACCACCATTACCATCCATATCATGCATCATCTTATTCAACTCTTAGGTTTACACCATCACTTATTTATGTATCCTAAAACCATCATACCCCACCAAATTCTCCTTCTACATCAACACATCCAATCTTGGACATTTACACATAGACATCAAGCATCCCTGTCCATATCATCCAAATCACATACCAATTCAATTCACATCATCATGCATTTCAATCTAAGTAAAAATTTTCCTTTGAAAAAACAAGACTTCATAACCTATTCTATCCTCAATTCTTGTGTGCTTAAAAACTTTATTTATCTTAACTAGAAAGTTAATTTCAGCAAATAAAATCATCTTATCACATTGGATTAAATTAACTTATAAAATTGGAATATCCTAAGTTAATTATTCTAATAATCCTAGTCAATTATGCTTCAGAGCTTGTCTATCTCAAGTAGGAAAGATTAAAATCACAAATAATTTACCTTATATCTTTATTTGGGAGGTACATTTGATCTAGGTAACTTGATCATATCCTCAACACCAATAATTGTCTCATCCTAGCCCACATTAATCATCATAACCATCCATCATTAACTTTAGTCAAATATCAACCAATTTTATATTTTCACCTTTATCCTTAACAATCATATATTATCCAACAATCCAAAAAAAATAAAAAATCATCCAAAATCCAAAATAAATCAAATTTATCCAAAAAACCCCAACAAATCCAAAAAATCATCCAAAAATATGTATTTTCATATCACCAATTACTAGGTCACAAGTAAAACTAAGTATGGTACAACACAAAGATAATATTTCTATACCTATTGATAGCCACTTTACCCAAGGTGAAATTTCAAAACCTCAAGTGCATTATGATACCATGGATGAATAACAACACCTTTTCAATCAACCTAAATATTCCCCTTGATTCATGGATTTCATCAACAATGATACCATATAAACCTTTCTAAATCATCACATCAACCTTGATAAAGATTAATTCTTGGGACTCTTGATTAAAGGAGATAAGTTACCACATAAATTTTAGAGGTCTAAGCTTAATAACCTCATCCTACAAGAACCTATGTCAATTAGCCAACTCCAACATTCAAATCTTAACACACCCAATATTTACACTACACCTGGTAGGGTATCTTCCCACTTTTCCTCATACTCCACCATCTCATCCTCTCATTATAGATACACCTAAAATATAATAGAATTTGTACCAAGAGACACATGATCATTTTCCACCTAACCCATCACACACCATTTCACATCATATCCAAACTTCACCTAACCCTATTCACCTAAACATTCCTTCCAATTTAGCCACCCAAAATCTCCCTCCTTGAGTTAATCCACCTCAAGTAAACTTTGTATCCATGTCATCATTAATTCAATAATTTCCCCCTTTATCTATACCACAACCAATACATTCATAACTCATTAAAATACCATCTCATGCATCCAATCACTCCACTTATCAACAACCATCAACATCTCCAATACAATTTACCGACAATGTATTCCACCTATCAATACACTCAAACCCACTTATAAACAAGCATTACCTCGCCAAATATTTATCCATTTATCAATACACTTTTATCCACTTATCAAAAATTTCCACATAATCAAAAATACACCCCACATATCAACACCTTTTAAACTACCTATCAACAACCATTACCTCATCAAAAATATAGTCCACCTATCAAAACCCTTCAAACCACTTATAACATCCACCATCATATCAACATCAATATACTCCACAAATAAGTGCATATTAATCCACCCATCAACAAATTCCTTATAATACTCCACCACAACCTCTAAATCCAACGCATAATTTTTCCTATGAATGGAAAGAAATGAAATACACTATCAAGGGATTCCAAAGAGGGACCTCATGTGAAAAACACACATGAAATTTGACGAATTATATTCCAACCCCTTTGATCGATCAATATACATGATACCTTTCCCCAATAATTTTGGCATCCCAAAGCTTGATAAATGAAAGGAAAGGGAGGCCATTGTGATCACATCAAATAATTTTTCATGGAAGGCCAAGATATTGCCTATAATGACATGTACCTTGCATGAATCCTTCCTCACAGTTGAGGAGGACAAGCACTTGAGTGGTTTTTACAACTATTTTAAGGATTCGTTCAAATTTTTGCTAACTTAGTGGAGAAATTTTAAACTCATTTCTCCTATGATGTTGATCATGAATAACCAAGCTTGATCTATATAATTCCAAACAACAAAATAGAAAAAAAAATATTCCTTTATTGATTGAGGAGTCTCGCTAGTCATTTCCCTTGGGCTATACCATAAAAATTAATTGCCTAAATTTTCATCACAAACCTAATCTTGAAATGACCTTTCATCTACAAGTCTATTGTGTATCCACTTTTGATTAAATTATAGACAAGGGAGTCACCATTAATGAATCACTTGTTTCCAAAGGTTTATTCATGCTTTATAACAAAGAAAAAGATAAAAATAACCAAACCAAGGACAAACCACACTTTTGGTCTAAGAATATGGTGCAAGAGCACCATTGGTGCAAAATTGTCAACTTGAGTTCATAAGGTCTAGATTGTAGGTTGTTGAAGAATTTTGTTTAAAATAAGGTCTAAAAGACCATTTTATTATGTTTTTAGTCCTCTTTTGAGTCATTTTAGGTTTTTTAGGCGATACTTGGCTTGACATTTGCAAAAATTACATTTTTGGCAAAGTTGTCAAGAAATAAAGCTGTAAAGTTGTTTTTTGAGGGAATATGAACAATTAAGGAGTTCAAAAGGCAGTTAGATCCATTGGGAAAGTTTAGTTTGAAGTAGAAACATTATAAATATATTGTAAAAACTCGATGAAAGAGAGATCTTGAAGATTTGAAGCAAAAAAGTTGATTTAGCACTACTTTTTATCAGATTTTTTTATATTTTTACATTCTTGGCAGACTTGTATGATCCTGTACAGGGGTGTATTGACTTGAAAACTATGGAAATATCTTTAAGGAATGTATTAACTTGCATTTTCAGAGGTTTTGAGAGCCTTCTATTAAATTTGTGGAGTTTTAACTCAAATTTTATGTTGGTGTAATTAATATTTAATTACACTTGCATAACTTAGGTATTATTTAATTCCTAGGTTAATTAGTTGTCATCCTTATCTTGTTGAGCTATCTTTTTGTGCAAGATAAGATTAGGGTTATGCATCTTTGCTTTTATAAAGCAAATCATTATCTTGTAATTATCAATTCCTGAATAATATTTATTTGCAAATCTTCTTGCAAATCTCTGCTTTTTCATTTTTCTCTTCTATGGAAGGTGATTTTTTTGGTTTGCAATCAGATCTTGGTTTCTAACATGGTATCAGAGCCTTGATTTGCAACCCCTTCTTAGATTTTTGAGAAAATCATTACAGGGTTCGTTCAGGATTCCTCGAGGATATCATGCCTTGAGTTCATCTATGAGGCATTTTGGATCAAATCGGACTTCACCATTGGATTCAGAGCGCTGGAGAAAGTTGGGATTGACTTGTACTTTGCAGATTTTGGCCATCATTTTCTAGATCTATGAGGGTTTCAGGCTGGGAGATTTTTGGCAAGTTCTAGGGGTAGCAGATTTTTTGAAGTAGTTTGAGCAGAAATGGAGGTCACCATCGCGTTCATAGCAGCCAAAAACCCTAAGAACACCTGTCATTTTGTCGATTTTGGTGCAGTTGATCTGGAAGGCAAAAAAAATTGCCTGGGCGGCCGTACGGCCTCCCCAGCTCGCTTCCCGAGGCTCATAAAAATCAAAAAAATATTAAAAACCATTGATTTTTTGGAATTTTTTCAGCGCTGCCAATGCAATTTGATCTACCACCCGGCGGCCACCAACCCACCACTACCGCCACTCTCCTCCATCGCACTGTCGCCGCCACCAATGTTGCCCACCGATCTGCCGCCTCCCCCACAGCCCCCGCGGGCCCTTCAAAGCTTCACTTCAGTCCTATGGTGGATCAGATTTGCAAACTAGAATATCCTTCCATAGAAGAGAAAAACAGAAAAAGTAGAGCTATTGCAAAAGATGTTGTTTTCACTCCAAAGGGCATATCTTTTGACTCGGTGATCTATTTTTCGTCATTCTTGTGATGTTGGAAATTTGATTCAGTCCTCTACACATATCTGAGGTCTATTTTATTTTTTTGTTTATGCATGTTTGTATGCTCTCCTTTTACAATCGTTGGGTTATTGTAATAAATGAACTGAGATAAAGCTCCATCAGGGGGGTTTCTTGCATAATAAATCTTATTAAAGTGTAGTTTTCACTTTGATCTCCATATTCATCTTGATTTTTTGGCAACTCGTATGGGTTATCTGGTTTCCCAATTTATTTTGGCCACACTTTTTCTATTACTTGACACATATCGGATTCATCGGTTCACACTTCAGCTGAGAGATTATGTTTCTTGATCCACATTGGTTCAGATTCTTCTCAGTTTGAGGGCCATGTTTTTATGGTTAATGTTCCAAAATCTTTTTTGGTACTCCTTCCCATGGAAGAGTTTTAGTCACAGTTGGCATCGACATCGAGATACACGATTTCCAGTTTATGTCATCATTTCATCTACTGTTGCTTCACAGATTCCAGGGTTGTTCCAGTTTGTGAGTTTTCCAATGTTTCGTGGCATCGGGTTTGCTGTCACATTATTTTGATTCTGGTTTTGGTTTCAGTTGTAGATAGAAGTATATTTCCTTGCTTGTCAGATTGTGGTTCCAGTGTTACTTCATAGTGTTCTTCCAGTGCTTCTTTGTAGCAGTCATCTCATTGTATGGGGGTTTTGTCCCACTGGGTTTTCCTTCTCTACTTCATTATTGCATTTGTACTTGGGTACCTGATGAGGCCTTGTTGTCGGGACCCATTCATGCTTTCTTGCATTCATCTTAGTTTTAGGTGCATGCTTTTTTAGTCTCCCTAAGTTTCACTTATGGGGAGGTGTTGGTGTAATTAATATTTAATTACACTTGCATAACTTTACTTAGGTATTATTTAATTTCTAGGTTAATTAGTTGTCATCCTTATCTTGTTGAGCTATCTTGTTGCACAAGATAAGATTAGGGTTATGCATCTTTGCTTTTATAAAGAAAATCATTATATTTTAATTATCAATTCCTGAATAATAATTATTTGCACATCTTCTTGCAAATCTCTGCTTTTTCATTTTTCTCTTTTTGTGGAAGGTGATTTTTCGGGTTTGCAATTAGATCTTAGTTTCTAACATTTTATTGATCTACCATGTTAACCCTATTTTTGGAGTGTTGAAAATCACATAAATGTAAATTTTTCCCATTCCACCCCCTGTGACTACTATGATTGGTGGAATGGGATTGTTTTAGTATGTAATATATGGCTTCATGCTTGTTTTGTGAAGGGGAGGTCTGATCATGCGTTGGGTGTGATGCCCTAAGGTGAAAATATGAGTTTTCCTCATGAAAAGTGGAGGTTTTGATAGGCCAAAGTGAGTTTTGTGAGAAGGAAGCATTATGTAATGTTCAATTAAGCTTGGGCAGACCATTTCAAACATGTTTGAAGAGGTTTGGTGATCCGAGTAGATTGGGAAGTGACTTTTTCAATAAACCCCTAGGGTTTTGGCTAGAAAGTAGGGTTTTATGGTTTACCCTTTGTATGGTGGTATGATAGAGGTCTGATTGTGGTTTTGGACATTTTAAAACATTTAATTTGTTTCCCCAAGGTTTGATAGGTTTTGGATGAGTTTTGAGTATAGTTGCTCTGGAAAAAGAGGCTAATTTGAGGCTTAAAACGGTGAAAGGGTGAAATTGGAGTGTTCTAGTCTGAAGTGACCATAGGTGGATGTTGAGTATGTCAAATTTTGTTCAAATGGCTCTCTGAAAAAGGTCAGTTCATTGTCTAAAAGAAGGTGGTTGATTAGTTGTACCCGATTGAAGGGATTCCCTACGCTACAAGGGAAAGAGTGAATTTGTAGAGTTGGTGAGATTTTGAAGAATCTTTGTTTTGGAAATTGTGGTTATTGATTGGAATTGGGTGTAGTGGGTTTGCAGGACCTCCCCTATTGCATCAGAATACAAATGTTGTTAATGATGGGGTAAAAATGCATGTTGCATATCACAAGGACAATCAAAAATCCAAAATAATCCAAAATGTAAATACAATTCCTTGGGGGGGCCTATCAAAGTTGTATTTCAAAAAATTATTCAATCCAATTTAATAAAATTCTTGCACACCTAACCATTCAATGATAATTCACCTAAACCTGCATGGTGCAAAGAAAACAAATACTATGAATGTCATCGTGTAAAAGGTCATTCTATGAGAAAATAAATGAAACTCAAAAGTTATATCTAAGATCTCATCGATCACAGTTAGATTGAGGTGGAAGGTCATGTATCCTCATCTCCTATTAGACAATTAGGCATCTATCAAGATCCTTTTCCTAAGCATGATCAAAACCAACCCTCTATGTCAAATAAAGGATCATCTCAAAATAATAGTACCAATAATGTCAGCACAAATAATTTTTCTATCTCATATGACTCAATAGTGGGTCATATCAAGGAAAACTATCCATAGATTATCACCATTTTAATTAAGAATCGTAACTCTCTCATCACCACTAGGCATGGTGGGGTTACTATCCAAGGGGATTCTTCATCTTCCCAAAAATTCACCAACTATGACTTCCTAGAGCATCTAAGAAAAAAATCCAAGATGCATACTATCTTGGAGCTTCTTTGATAATCAACTTTTCATAGGGACCTACTGGACCATGTCTTCAAGGAATCCCAAGTCCCTAGAAATATTAATAAAGATCAATTTCAAGTCATGGTGGGTCAACTATCCTAATCTTATCAACTTGTTTATAGTTTAGCAAATATGTCATCTATTGGTCCATCACATACTTGAGAATTCCATATAGAAGCTATAGTTACTAAAGAAAAATTAAAATGAGTCCATATAGATGGAAAAGATCTAGTTTAAAAATTAGTACCTACAAAATTGTTAAGGAATTGAGATATTCCAAAGTTGACATGGAACCTCAAAAAGGATCACTATCAAAGCATATAACTATGCAAAATGAGAGTGTAAAGGAATTGTATGGCTTCCCATTTAGGTCCTATTTTCTAACAAACTTTGTTCACATTCTCGACCTTGAGCTTCCAGATAATCTTCTCCTTATTCACCCATGGATCCATGTCACACAAGTCATTCTCTCCACCTGCTAATGTATTAAATTCTCACATAACAATGTAGAAATCATAATTCTTACCAATCCTAACCTCTTCCAACATTGTGGAATTTTAGAAGGCCCCTACAATAAATCTTAACATTGTCCTAGTTCAGATATTTTCATTCCTACATTACCATCTTCATTTTATGTTGGTCCTAGCACTTTGACATCAACATATTTGATCAATTCCACATCCCTATTCAAGTTCAAGATCATAAACAAAGGGTTTAGAAAATATGAGCTACACATTGTATATAGGTCAATTCCCACTTTCACCATGCTCCTACAAGAATTAACAACATCGCAAAGAGAGCTCCTAAATTCATCCAATGTGGTCTAACTAATTTCATTCAACAATTTTTTCTTGAAGATGGAGTTGTTAATGATGACATCGACTCCTGGTATACAAAGATGACAAGTATGTGATGAAACACACAATTATATTGAGAGAGGGTGAATCAGTATAAGAAAATATTTTCCTTTTTTCTCAACCACAACAATATCAATCACACAAGATCTAACAATTATGCAACACAAGAAGAATGCATGGTTTACTTGGAAACCCTTACAAGAGAAAACCACAACAAAATATTGCTTATATAAAACTTCTCTTACAATCTTCGTAGGCAGAAACCCACTAGAGACACCTATCCCCACTTACAAGATTTTTAGACACCAATCTACAAAAGACACCAATCCCCACTTACAATATTTGTAGGCACCAACCTACTAAAGATACCAATCCCCACTTACAAGATTTGCAAGCACCAACCTATTGGAGACACCAATCCGCACAATTAAGTATCAACTTAGTACGATATGTCAATCTCTTCTAAATTGGAAGGCACGAACCTCTCCAATGTCTACTCCAAAACTTCACTTATTTCTTCTCCAATTCTACCTTAATTTTGCTCCAAATCTCCCTCATATCTCTACTCAAGTTCACCTTGTACCTTTTCTCCAAATATACCTTATATCTCTACTTGTAACGCTTGGGAGATAAGCAAAAGCATTTTAAATTGTTCAATCCATTTCAAAAGTTTACTTTTAAAAATTATGCCATTAATAAGAGTTTTCAAAGTAAACTCAATGTAAAAGAATTAAAACAAATTGCACTTCCTATATATAAATTATAACATTTGCATTTCATCATGATTATGCACATGGCCAAATATATAAATAATACCATTCATAAGAGTTTCCAAAATAAGCTCAATACAAAAGAGATAATAAATTGCATTTCATGTATATAAATAATAACATTGTAATTCATCAAGATTATGCACATGGAAAAAGTATATCAATGCATTTTCATATAAGTTCATCCATATTTAAAATAGATGAATAAACCCATAAATAATCATTCACATTCTAGTGAGATCAATAACTTCGATAAATACATTTGTATCAATGTTACATCAAAATATCAATAACACATCTATTTCAGTGTTGCAATAACAAATGCCAAATACAATTACGTTTACAATGGGATTCACAAGCCATTCCAATAGGATACTCAAGTACATAAATAGTAGAAATAAAAACTCTGATCCTCCAACCGCCGTGACACCATTGGTCTTCTTGCGAGCTGGGGCCAAGAGTGTGATTCAGGCGCCTTTTCTGCCCAACCACGAAGTACATGACTTCCCCGGGTTCCTTCCTAACTTGAAGGAATCCCTGGCCCTGCATAAGGAGCCTAGCAACCCGACACAATAAAACAGGAGGGAACTCTCGATGCATGCCTGGTGCCTATATGCATTTCTAATATGAGAAAACATATTTCTTGGAACAGGAGGTGGCAGAGACTCAAATGCATATATTCCTAGGCTTTTAAAACAAATCCATCTATTTCAATGGTACAAGTGCTTGGCCAAGCATAAATAAAAACAAGTGGTAGTTTCAGAAAAGGTAAAACTATCGTCTCTGTAGATCCACCTTCGGCATCCTATCCCGGAAGTTACCAAAATACAGTATAAATAAGTGCAAAAATAGAAAGTTGTGCATTTTCCTTATATGCTTTATGCATTTCATTGATTCTAAAAGAATTTCCTTCATTTATCCACATTCATAAAATGTTTTTCAAACTGATTTCCATTCATACTTAGGTCTCAAACGAGGGTTTTCAAACATCTTTTGAGTTCCATTTTATCATGTTGAACAAAAGAATAGGTTGTAAAGTTTCAGTATTAAAACAAAATCTGCTCCTTTCTCAGTAAATTTTCCCTTGTTTAGTAAAGAAATTTGTTTTCACTCCAAGCTATTCTCTTGAATGTTCTTGTTCAAGTTTGGTTTTCAAATGTAAAAATGTATGTACATCATTATATTTTCAGTGTATGAACACAAGTAGAAGTAATAATTTTTTGTATAAAACAGTGTTCTCAGATTTATGTATATTTCAATATCTTTAAAATTTAAGCTGATTTGAAAGTGGAATTCCCAATTAGCTACAGGTTTCTGGTTAAAAATAATATACAGAAACAGGATAATTCTTTTAGAAAAATAGAGGTTTGCAAATTTGTATCTAAGTTTTATATTGTATGCTAATAATTAGAAATCTACATCTGTATGCAAACATAGGACAATGTGACCAAATGAAGATCACCAATTTGCATGATTCTAAGAGGTACATTTTCATTTTTCCAGCTTCAGAGATATTGAGATGTTTATATATATATATATATATTTGACTGAAATATATATCACATTCAGAAGATGGTTATACCTGTGTAAGTTCACATTTATATATATATTTATACAGCTAAGTATATATATATATATATATATATATACATATATATATATATATATATATGTTTTAAAGAAAATATAGATTTTCATAATTATTTTCACGTTTTAAGGCCGCGCGCACAGAAAAGAGTATTATACAGGGTTCTAAAGAAATGATAAGCACCCCAAAGGGTGCTGGGAGGCCTTGCCTCTCCCATGGGGAGGGCGCGGGTTGTGAGGAGGTTGCGCCCCCTCTACAGGTCGCGGCCTGTGGAGGGCGCAAGCCTTCCCACAGTGCTATCCCTTCCTTTGGGAAGGGTTGGGGATTAAAATCCCTTCCCCATACATTAAAAACAAATTCTTAAAAACATAATTCACCCAGCATTCAACTGCAATTAAATTCATTTCAAAAGAATTTCGAAATAATGTCTGGTAAAGGTTTTCATGCGAAATTTTGGGTATATATATATATATATATATATATATGCACAGGAATGCAAATTCTTGTATATATATATATAATTTCATATCTTTTCTCTCACAATTTTCTATACAAAAGAATAGAAAATGAGGGCAGTTTCATGAAATACAGATTGCAAAAGAATAAAACCCTGTTCTGGAAGAAAGAAATTGGGTATTTTCTCAACAATGTAAACAAATGAAGAGAAGGTTTTTCCCCAGATTTAAAAATAAAACTTGAAGACATTTTCTCAGGCATTTGTAATCATTTTCATAAAATCTTGCATACAAATTCTCCAATTTCATACTAAAATTCAAACTGGTTTAAAAGAAAAGAATGGAAAAACTTGGCAAATTATTCCAGTTGTAGATGTCCAGAATTTCATTCAGTCTCCTTCTCCCTGAGCCCCTGGTTATTTTTCGAATAAGCTTCTCTTCTCTCCACCTTAAAGCCTTATTCCCTTCTTCTGAGAGTCATGCAGACCCTTTCAGATTGACAGATGGATAATTTTTTTGGCAAATATTACATGCAAAAATAAAGAGATAGCCACTTGCTGAGAACATTGTTGGTTTTAAGAAGAATTTCCCAGAACCCCATTTTCTCGGGACTATTTTTCTATTTAATATTAGTTTCCTCTCCCCCATCTTGGGCTTTAAATTGAAACATAATTAAATAAAATATTTCCATTTTATTTAATTTCCATTTTATTTCAATTTCATAAATAAATAAAATTTAATAAAAAGATTTTCAATTATTTGCACAAAAAGTGGAATAGATAATTCAATAAATATTTACTTCATAAACACATATTTATTTGGCTTGTAAATTAAGACAGATTTAAGAATAAAATCATAATCCTTTTTAAAACTACAATTAATAATTAATTTATATTTATGTTATTATTTTTATTATTTATTTATTCAAACCATTTATTACCTATTTTGTAAGTAACTCAAAACAATCAAATTAAAACAGACATTGCCTAAATGCAACTATATGATTTTTAGGTGTTGTGTGTGTGACCGAGAGTTCTTCCTCTTTTACCCTATCGGGAAGCTAGCCTTCTTTCCTCAATCACACTCTTGGTCTTCGACCACCTGCAACTCAAGTGCACTCAGGCGTGCAACAACGAAATTGTATTAGTAACCGATATAGAGATATAAATCAAAGCAATAATTAAATCAATACTTCTATTTTGTTCTATCTTGCATATTTTAAAATAAAATATGTTCACAATTTCAAAAGTAAATATTTTTTTTTTCACATTTCCATACACCAAAGCATTGTATTATATCATATTACTCTAACACACGCCATCATTCATATAATAAATCCACACAAAGCCATGGTCAAAACAGCATCAAAGTCTGAGACGTGACATCCTTCCCCACTTGGAAGAGACATTGTCTCGATGTCTAAAAGCAAATCACACAACAAAATTGAGATGTCAGTATATCATAAGTCTATACATGCAAGAAAACAAGCACATGCTAAGATCTCAAATGAGGAAAGGCTCTATCAATGTCATCTGCATTCACCCAGGTGGTATTGTCCACCGAATACTGGTCCCACTGGACCCTGTACTCCACAACAACACAGTTTCGCAACTTAACATTGCACCTCTCCAGAATCCTGGTGGGCTTCGCTAGCACCACCCCTGAATCCTACTAAGTATGCCAATCATGCACACCACACATATGGTATTACTACCATTCAATTATATCCAAAATGGCTCTTGCACCAGAGCTTACAAGAATAACATCACATCATTCAAGCATGAGAATTTAATCACTCACATTAGTACAAGTATAGAGAACATTTTAGGTTCAGGTACAAATATTAGTATAGTTAAAGCAACAATTTTCTATGTTATGAGTACAATCACCCATACAGTTGTGTCATTGCACAAAGCATGAGAAGTGCATTATTGCACAAGCACCATTCTCATATAATACACATGTAAGTACCTTTACTAAAACAATCAAGCATACCTGATTCACCCTGTCAAACATTCATACCTTGTCTGCAAGACAAAACGAGAAAACTTATCTAATCATCATTACCATTGAAGGTCCTTAAGGCATCTCAACTTTGTGTTCTTCAAAAATCTCATGGATTCTATAAGATCCATATCCTCAACCAACAACTTTCCCAAAGCCTAGTACCATTATGATCACTCTTTCCTTTAAAACATCCCTTCTTAGGTTTCTTGCCTTCGAGAAGGCTCAACCAATGTTATCCATTATTGTCCACTTTCTTTACTTCACATACAAATTAAAGAAAAATAATAAAACAACTGCAAAGGTGCTCCAACGAGGTCCAATCCAACCGTCGAACACACCGACTATTCAGAGACTAGGACACTTGCAATCCATTCCTTTGACCATTCTGATTTTTGAACTCTCTTCTTATATTTAGTGCCCTTCATCTTACTTGAATTATACTTCATTTATTTCATCTTTCCATCTTACTTATTAGGTATTCCTTAATCAATTCATATTTTACTTCCATTACTAGCTATTGGTTTATTCTAGTTTAGAACATCTTTCAGTAACCTCCTCATCCATTCTTAGTTCTACAACACTTTTATTATCCCTTCTTCTTTTTTAACAATTCACTCTATATATCAAACTTCAATCAACATTCCCAATCTTGCCTTTCTCTTCTCATCCCACACTATTTTTCTTGTCTCAAGGGTTTCTTCTCCTTTTCAACTTCCATTACTATTATATTGTCATTTTAGTCTTTCATTCTTCCATTCAAACTCTCTATTACTACATCCCTCTCTCTATCAATTAATACATAGTTATGAGGAATTTTCCTTCTTATAACCTTATTCATTCTAAAATATCTACTTCTGATCTAGCAGTACATGTTGCCAAAGTGTTTCTTTGCTCTACCCTTTCACCACCTGCAACATCTCTCTACTTGCCATTTGTGTTCCACTACATCCACCTTAACTAAAGTTCACTTCACAGCTATTTTTCTTTCTCAACTAACATTCTTCCTACCACTACCCGTTATTTCAACATAAACAAAACAAGTTTTTTTCTCAAAACTCATGGAATATAATTAGGAGTCAATCCTTAAAGCGTGTTCTCAAATTTCCTTTGTACTATCTAGACATGATTTCCTCCCATAAAGTAATACCAACAAGATATCCAAAATAATAGACCCATAGCAACACCAATGTTCAAAACTTTCCTATCATTTCAAAATTAAATACTTGTATCAGACAGCGTATTAAGGAATTCAATCTATCATAATTTTATCAATCATACACACTAGGAACTGAAGCATTCTCTGTATGATACCCCCTCATACAATCTATCAAAGGTCCATCATGGACATGATAGAGCACATAACATGAAACTTGACCAACAATTTAAAACATTCAAGCATAGCCACCATTTAGAAAAATTAAATCAAATCCAAGGAAAATAAAAGTCAATTTCAACAATAAGGCATAAAATGTGCACCATTTCAACATTAATTCACACATGACCATAATGGTCGCAAGATAAATAAGTATCAAAAATTTGATGGCTATACTTACTCATGCACATAAATAAAAATTCAACTTTGGCCTTCATGCCATTCAGTAAATTGAACAAAAATTATAAAATAAATAAATAAATAAAATATCAAATTTCTCAAGTTACATAACATATGAACTGTGTAACTAACTCTAGTCACAAGAGAGGGAGTACAATACCAATCCATACCTGGATTCAAAATCCGAGGTAAGTAAGAGAGCACATTCAATCATAGTGAACAATGAGTCATCTAAGACCCAGTCACACAAAACAAGAAATCCATTCTACTTCACCATCCAACATCGCTAAAGATGCCAAACAACAAAAATTTCATCCCTTTCAAGGGAATTTCAATTGCGACTTAATGACACACATGGTCAAATGCTAGTGTACATCCACAACCCAAGGTATCCAAATACTTCATTCTCACAATGATGAGAAATTACCAATTCCCACTTTATAGATATACACCATTCATATGGATAACGCATTATTACAACATTCACACATTAATTACATAAAGTTCTCATTCACACAAAGTAAATATGCCAAAACACACGTACACGGGATATGAAAACAAAAAAATTATTCAAGTGCATCACTCACACAAGGTAAGTATACCATTTCTAACATAGTATGAAAAGCAAGCTTGAGTGCATTACCCGCACCAACCATAAACGATCATAAGTGCATTACTCGCACATTATACATGTATATATGCAAAGTGCCTATCTCACACGATGCATTACTCACACCAAATATAAATCACACAAGAGTGCATTACTCGCACAATATATGCAAAGTGCATATTCATAAATATATCATTTATATAAATCCAGCATATAGGACTCATAAGGTCTCACAAGATCAAAACTCATGCCTTGTCAATAAAGCTGACAATGATAACTTATCTGAACAAAAAATTTATCCTAGGACCATATCGAAGACTCCTAAGGAGGCTTACCTTGCAAAAGATCGCAAGGATCATACACACATCCTGATTAGGAAAGAACAACCATTATCTAAAAATCAGCTTACTCATAATCAAATACCTTTACCATTGCAGACATCCTTCTTGGATTCTCTTCTTCCTTAAAGTATCATCTAAGGTTTAAACCATTAATGGTCGTAGGTGATTGTTCTTTCTACTTGTCTTAATATATGCATATTTTATTTTTACCTCTAGTAACCTTATAACTTATCCTTTTAGATCATAGTCATTCGCCCTTTATGTCCTCAAAGAGACCTCTTTTCTCAATATTTCTCTATTCTACATCATCACTTCATGGGTTGTCATCATGTCTTAGCCATCTTGGCTCAAGTATATACATCGCAATATCTCAACCCTTTTTAAAGGTACAATCTCCAATCCTTGTTTTGACCATGACATTCTTACTGAGGATTCTTTTGAAAATGCCACTAAACTGATGAGTTCTCTCAACTAATATAGTCATACCATGTCTAATCTTCTTGGTTCTCAACTTAAACATCCAAGACTCATTGAGGTTCCAACTCATCAAAGAAATCTTCGACCCAAGATAGGGTACTAATTCACTGGACGCTCTTAGAAATTTAGGTCATCAATAGGTTCACATTGCAACCTATAGCGTAGAAGCCTTGAGGTCTGAGTGTTGAACCTATGGCTCTGATACCAAAATGTAACGCTTGGGAGATAAGCAAAAGCATTTTAAATTGTTCAATCCGTTTCAAAAGTTTACTTTTAAAAATTATGCCATTAATAAGAGTTTTCAAAGTAAACTCAATGTAAAAGAATTAAAACAAATTGCACTTCCTGTATATAAATTATAACATTTGCATTTCATCATGATTATGCACATGGCCAAATATATAAATAATACCATTCATAAGAGTTTCCAAAATAAGCTCAATGCAAAAAAGATAATAAATTGCATTTCATGTATATAAATAATAACATTGTAATTCATCAAGATTATGCACATGGCAAAAGTATATCAATGCATTTTCATATAAGTTCATCCATATTCAAAAGAGATGAATAAACCCATAAATAATCATTCACATTCTAGTGAGATCAATAACTTCGATAAATACATTTGTATCAATGTTACATCAAAATCTCAATAACACATCTATTTCAATGTTGCAGTAACAAATGCCAAATACAATTACATTTACAATGGGCTTCACAAGCCATTCCAGTAGGATACTCAAGTACATAAATAGTAGAAATAAAAACTCTGATCCTCCAGCCGTCGTGACACCATCGGTCTTCTTGCGAGCTAGGGTCAAGAGTGTGATTCAGGTGCCTTTTCCGCCCAACCATGAAGTACATGAATTCCCCGGGTTCCTTCCTAACTCGAAGGAATCCCCGGCTCTGCATAAGGAGCCTAGCAACCTGACACAATAAAACAGGAGGGAACTCTTGATGCATGCCTGGTGCCTATATGCATTTCTAATATGAGAAAACATATTTCTTGGAACATGAGGTGGCAGAGACTCAAATGCATATATTTCTAGGCTTTTCAAACAAATCCATCTATTTCAATGGTACAAGTGCTTGGCCAAGCATAAATAAAAACAAGTGGTAGTTTCAGAAAAGGTAAAACTACCGTCTCTGTGGATCCACCTTCGGCATCCTATCCCGGAAGTTACCAAAATACAGTATAAATAAGTGCAAAAACAGAAAGTTGTGCATTTTCCTTATATGCTTTATGCATTTCATTGATTCTAAAAGAATTTCCTTCATTTATCCACATTCATAAAATGTTTTTCAAACTGATTTCCATTCATACTTAGGTTTCAAATGAGGGTTTTCAAACATCTTTTGAGTTCCATTTTATCATGTTGAACAAAAGAATAGGTTGTAAAGTTTCAATATTAAAATAAAATCTGCTCCTTTCTCAATAAATTTTCCCTTGTTTAGTAAAGAAATTTGTTTTCACTCCAAGCTATTCTCTTGAATGTTCTTGTTCAAGTTTAGTTTTCAAATGTAAAAATGTATGTACATCATTATATTTTCAGTGTATGAACACAAGTAGAAGTAATAATTTTCTGTATAAAACAGTGTTCTCAGATTTATGTATATTTCAATATCTTCAAAATTTAAGCTGATTTGAAAGTGGAATTCCCAATTTGCTACAGGTTTCTGGTTAAAAATAATATACAGAAATAGGATAATACTTTCAGAAAAACAGAGGTTTGCAAATTTGTATTTGAGTTTTCTATTGTATGCTAATAATCAGAAATCTACATCTGTATGCAAAAACAGGACAATGTGACCAAATGAAGATCACCAATTTGCATGATTCTAAGAGGTACATTTTCATTTTTCCAGCTTCAGAGATATTGAGATGTTCATATATATATTTGACTGAAATATATATCACATTCAGAAGATGGTTATACCTGTGTAAGTTCACATTTATATATATATTTATACAGCTAAGTATATATATATACATACATATATATATATATATACATACATATATATATATATGTTTTAAAGAAAATACAGATTTTCATAATTGTTTTCACGTTTTAAGGCCACGCGCATAGAAAAGAGCATTATACAGGGTTCTAAATAGATGATAAGCACCCCAAAGGGTGATGGGAGGCCTTGCCTCTCCCATGGGGAGGGTGCAGGCTGTGAGGAGGGCGCGAGCCTCCCCACAGTGTCGTCCCTTCCTTTGGGAAGGGTTGGGGATTAAAATCCCTTCCCCATACATTAAAAACAAATTCTTAAAAACAGAATTCACCCAGCATTCAACTGCAATTAAATTCATTTCAAAAGAATTTTGAAATAATGTCTGGTAAAGGTTTTCATGCGAAATTTTGGGTATATATATATATATGCACAGGAATGCAAATTCTTGTATACATATATATATATTTATATATATATAATTTCATATCTTTTCTCTCACAATTTTATGTACAAAAGAGTAGCAAATGAGGGCAGTTTCATGAAATGCAAATTGCAAAAGAATAAAACCCTGTTCTGGAAGAAAGAAATTGGGTATTTTCTCAACAATGTAAACAAATGAAGAGAAGGTTTTTCCCCAAATTTAAAAATAAAACTTGAAGAAATTTTCTCAGGCATTTGTAATCATTTTCATAAAATCTTGCATACAAATTCTCCAATTTCATACTAAAATTCAAACTGGTTTAAAAGAAAAGAATGGAAAAGCCTGGCAAATTATTCCAGTTACAGATGTCCAGAATTTCATTCAGTCTCCTTCTCCCTGAGCCCCTGGTTATTTTTTGAATAAGCTTCTCTTATCTCCACCTTAAAGCCTTATTCCCTTCTTCCGAGAGTCATGCAGACCCTTTCAGATTGACAGATGGATAATTTTTTTGGCAAATATTACATGCAAAAATAAAGAGATAGCCACTTGCCGAGAACATTGTTGGTTTTAAGAAGAATTTCCCAGAACCCCATTTTCTCGGGACTGTTTTTCTATTTAATATTAGTTTCCTCTCCCCTATCTTGGGCTTTAAATTGAAACATAATTAAATAAAATATTTCCATTTTATTTAATTTCCATTTTATTTCAATTTCATAAATAAATAAAATTTAATAAAAAGATTTTCAATTATTTGCACAGAAAGTGGAATAGATAATTCAATAAATATTTACTTCATAAACACATATTTATTTGGCTTGTAAATTAAGATAGATTTAATAATAAAATCATAATCCTTTTTAAAACTACAATTAATAATTAATTTATATTTATGTTATTATTTTTATTATTTATTTATTCAAACCATTTATTACCTATTTTGTAAGTAACTCAAAACAATCAAATTAAAACAGACATTGCCTAAATGCAACTATATGATTTTTAGGTGTTGTGTGTGTGACCGAGAGTTCTTCCTCTTTTACCCTATCGGGAAGCTAGCCTTCTTTCCTCAATCACACTCTTGGTCTTCGACCACCTGCAACTCAAGTGCACTCAGGCGTGCAACAATGAAATTGTATTAGTAACCGATATAGAGATATAAATCAAAGCAATAATTAAATCAATACTTCTATTTTGTTCTATCTTGCATATTTTAAAATACAATACGTTCACAATTTCAAAAGTAAATTTTTTTTTTTCACATTTCCATACACCAAAGCATTGTATTATATCATATTACTCTAACACACGCCATCATTCATATAATAAATCCACACAAAGCCATGGTCAAAACAGCATCAAAGTCTGAGACATGACACTATCAAAGTCTGAGACATGACACTACTCAAGTTCATCTTATATCTCTGCTCCAAAATGGTGCAATTTTTTATCCAAATTCTACTCCAAATCAAGCACAATGTATGTTATAAATCTCCCATGAAGGTCTACTCCAAATCAGGCACAATATTTGTTATAAATATGCCTTAAAGGTCTGCTCCAAATCAAGCACAATTCCTACTATAAATTTTCCTTAAAGATTTGCTCCAAATCAGCCATAATGTCTCCTATAAATCTACCTTAAAGGTCTACTCCAAATCAGGCACAATGTTTGTTATAAATTTTCCTTAAATCTCTTCTCCCAATCATGCACAATGTTTTTTTTGCTATAAATCTGCCTTAAAGGTCTACTCCAAATTAGGCACAATGTCTATTATAAATTTGCATTAAAGGTTTGTTCCAAATCAGCATAATGTATGTTATAAATCTGCTCCTTTTCTTTTTAAATCTTCTCTTCTTCTTCTAATGTATTCTCTTAAAATGATGTTTTTGCATTGAATAACTTGCTTTCTAATCTCCAAAATAAATTGTATGTATATCCAAATCATAAACTTTACTAAAAGTAGGTCGGCCAAGATTTGACATAAAATTTATTTTTAATATTTAAATTCACCTTTCAAAGTAGATCAGCCATCTTTGATAAATATTAATTTAATGCGAGGTCGACCATCCATGGGAGATAACACTTCCTTAAGGGGTCGGCCCCTTTCATTAATATTCTATTTTAATTTTTAACTTTTAAATCTAGCATTGCCATAAGTAGATGGGGGTCAGCCATAAATAAATTAAATCAAACTCTTATTATTCCTTGTCTTCAATCAATGAAATTTTCATCACGGAAGTCTTCCTTTGACTTCAATAATAATAATTCTAACAATCTTGTCCATATTCCTTTGGCACCAATGACAATATTTCCAACAGTATTCACCTTGATTTTTTGAGAAAACTTACCCAAAATAACCTCGAATTTGTAAGAACATGGGATATAAAGGGAAAGGACTATGATTCCATGAGCAAGGAATTATTCAACCTATTACAATCAAGGTTAATTGCTATAGATTTGGCTTAGGCTACCTAAAATTAATCAAGGAATCATATGATACCAACAAAACCTGTGACTTTGTAAAACCCTTTCCCATTGTTAAGTGTATCAAAGGGTAGGACATCAAAGACTCCAACAATTATGTTGTTCTTTTCCATGACATGTCTATTTGCACTATCACTTTCCTTGTCTAGAGTCAAATCTCCATTATCATTCCATCATCCATTGATGCCCCTTCAGTCCATCAAGAACTTATTGCTTGGGACCAACAAGAGTATTTTTCCATAGATGCATTCAAAAACTGTGAAGCTTTAGCTGAGTTCATGGGACTCTATGATGTTATCCTAGCAAGTGACCACAAAAAGTGTTTTCACATCAACCTTGATGCAACAACCAATTTTGGGGAACAAGTTGAGTTCCTTAGTCCCAAAAATGAAAATCATTCAAACACAAAAAATATAAAAAATAATAAAATTTAAAATCCCCTAGGTAGTGAAAACCTTTCTGAGGTGCTATTAGATGTATTAAATAAAGAAATAAAAAATGATGTGTTTACTCATGAAAACCTCTATAAAGTATCAATATAAAAAGAACATGGTATTCCTTTGGAATCTTCACAATGACCTGAATGATCATCAATCTTGGTAGAGGATTCACAATAAGTCAACTTGGGTACTAAAATAGATTCAAAAATCACCTATCTTGCAACAAGCCTATCAAAATAAGAACAAGAATTTATAACAACTATCGTAAAAAAATATGTAGATAAATTTGCTTGTCCATATGCAAACATGTTGAGTTAAGATCCCTCATAGATTTTCCATTATTTAGTGGCACATTCAAATGCAAAACCAATAAAACAAAAGCTCTAAAAGATGCACCCTCAAGTCACACTACTACTCAAGAAAGACTTCAAGAAATTTTTGGAGGTTGGGTTTATTATACCAATTGACTATCTAGAATGGATCTCCAACATTGTCCTTGTTAGTAAACCCATAAGGAATTTAATTTTATAAATACTTTTGAGATATCAACCAAGCATGCCCAAAACCTAATTTTCTACTTCCAAATATATATATGATTGTTGATCTTACAATAGATCATGGATGTTATCTCTAGTGGATGGATTTTTAAGATATAATTGTATTCAAATTGTGCTAAAATATCAACATAAAATAGTTTTTACCTCCCCTTGGGGAACCTTCTATTATCAAGTTATGTTGTTCAAGCTTAAAAATGTAGGAACCGCTTATCAAAAAGCTATGAATGTCATCTCTCACAATATCCTACATCATGTCATGGAAGATTATATAGATGATATATTGTCTAAGTCAAAAACATGATCAAATCACTCATAGGTTCTTGAGCATATATTTGATCATGTGAGAGAATATAAGCTTCACCTAAATCCTAAGAAGTGTGTCTTTGGTGTCACATTTGAAAAATTTTACATTTCATTGTTTCTTGACAAGGCATAGAAGTTGACCCCACTAAATCCATTACTATCTTAATTAAAGATGTCGCCTCCACAAACTCTCAAATGGTTGCACAATCTTTAGGGAAAACTTCAAGCTATCATAAGGTTCATTGCATAGCTTGCAGACAAGTGTCAACCATTCTCTCATATGCTATAAAAAAAGAAATCCTCTCATTGGGATCAATCTTGTTAAGGGTATTTGATAAGATAAGTAGCATTTACAATATGTTGTACCCTTTACACAGAGAGCCTAGAGGGCTAAAGGAAAAACAAATAGAGACAGCTAACTGATAGTTGTAAATCAACAAAAAAAAATTAGACAACTCCAGAAGAGGGGACCAAACTAACTCCCTTAATCTAAGGTTGTGCAGAGGAAATGGATTTGGGGAGTCCCTTTTTCTTCCTCAACATAACCGACCAGGAAGACTCTGAAGCGAAACCCACCGAGCGAGGCCAAGCGAGGCGAGGAGAGTGGATCCACAATAGCCACCCCAGATAAGGATCCATCATGTAGCAAGGGAGCCAAAAGAGAAGAAGAGGAGACAGGAGCGGTCAAAGGACTGGCAGCATCAAACGGGGCAAGAATTGTCAGCACAGCAATAGTAGAAGGTTTCACAAAAGGGCTGGCCAATAGAGGAGCCTGGAAAGGCTCTGACACCGAGGAAGACAAAGGAGGATCGCCACCTCAGAGGAAACATCTGAAGAAGGATCAACCGTGAGATGGTCCAAGAGAGCATTCTTCCACCAAGTAGCACCACCCTTGCGGCGAGCAAGAGGGTAGCCAGAGGCCAAGTGACCAACAGAGAAACAACGCTTGCACCAAAAAGGGATCCCCTCATAGTCCAAGAGTTGCTTCCAAGGTTTGTTCTCCACCATCAAAACTGCATCACCATGGATGGGTTTAGAGATGTCAAAATCAATTAAAATACAAGCCACCGTAGTATGCCCAAGATCTCGATTCATTGAATCCACCTTTAAAAATTTGACAATGACATTGCCAATAGCTTCAAAGCAAGAATCCTCCCAAAACAAGAGTGGGAGATTCAACAGTCAAACCCAAATAGGTCTAATGTTCAAAGGCTTCGTAAGAGGATTGAAAGAGTGAGACCAAGTCTGAATGAACAATAAATGATCACCCCACATCCACACCCTATCCAACACTCTATCACGATCCTCCAAGGAAGAAAAAGAAACAGAGAAAAAACCCCTAGCACTAGGGTAGAGCTCAATCTCACCCGACACAATAGGCTACCAAGAAGCGGAAACCCATTCATTGAGATCAGAAAGGGAGGGCCACAAGTCGTTAAACCTACAAACCACACCCTGCCGCATATAATACTCCTTGTTCTCAACAACCTCAGGCCCACAGACCACAACAAGAGAGGCCATGGCACAAGGAAAAGTACGAACCCTAGTCGAAGCAGGACAAACCCTAGTCGAAGTCGTAGCAGGCATAGAATGCACACAATACTTTGAAATTGCATCAACAAATGACTTTGATTTACCACCAGTAGCAGGACCACCACTAGTAGTAGGCAGCACCTTAGAGAGAAGTTGACCAGAAACGCAGCCAACACCCCCCAAGGGAGAAGCATCAAAACCCCCCAAACAAGTAGGGGGAGCCCCTGCCTCTAGATCACCATCCTGAACACCAGGCAATGGCACACCAAACACCCCAGACTGAAGGACCTTGCTCGACCCTAGAGCAATGCCCATGAAAGATGCAGAGGGCCTAAGCCCACAGGACGCCATGCCCACCTCAGCATCCGCAACAATCTTTGCATCCACAGCGAACGCATAAAGTTGTTCCTTCCTGCTCGCAAACATTTCAAAAATCACAATGAGAGTTGTATGTACTTGTTATCACCACCAATTTTGTTACCAATACTAGGAATAATATTATTACTTTACATTTTTGCAACATCAATCACCTTGGGGAAAATTTTTGCACAACATGTTTCAAAGGGTCATGAAAGGGAAATCTACTACATTAGCAGTTAATTAGTGGGCTATGAACTTAAGTATGCACCCATATAATCTACATGTTCATATGTTATTTTTAGCCCTCTAAAACTATGACATAACATTATCATAAGATACATTTCATTTCTTGTATTGGCTCACTCAAGGATCTTCTTTCAAAGACATCTCTGACAAGTCATATGTAAAGATGAGTCATGTTCAACGAATTTGATAGAGTATGTTGATAGAAAAGAAATTAAAGGACTATTCATGACAAATCAACTTATAAAAACACCTCTTACAGATAACCATCCTCTCATTTTCTACTTTCATGATGATTCTATCTTCACTCTAAATGATGTAGACTCTTGGAAATTACATTTTGATGGTTCATACACTCACAAAGGATCGAAAGCATGAATACTTTTTATCACTCCTCAAGGTGATTTTATTCCTAAACATTTTCAAAAAGGTTTTGCATGCACGGACAACATTAAAAAATGAGGCCCTCATCAATGATCTCAAAATAGTACTCCATTGGAATGTCAAAAATCTTATATTAATGGAACTCACAACTAATCATAAGTCAATTTAACAATAACTATCAAATAAAGGACAAGAAACTTATCCCTTACAAAAGGATGGTTGACAGTTTCAAATGATGCTTCACCTTAATTCAGTTTGAGTAGGTAGCTAGAATTAACAATAGAGAAACATATGCCATGGCCACCATTGAATCTCTACTAGATATTCTAAGAGAAACATCGTTGTGAATTCTTAGTTGAAAAGGTGTTAGTCCCTACATATGATGCCCCTAATATAGAACTCATTTGCAAATTGTTTTGTCCCAACAATCCTTGGTATCATGATATATATACTTACCTTCACAATAATATCCTTCCACCCAACATATCCCTCTCTCAATACAATTTATCCAATTCTCTTCCCACTTCACTATTCTTTTTGACAACCTTTAACAAAGGAGCTTTGAGGGTTCTCTACTTAGGTTCCTTAACTAGGAAGAGGCTTCTCTCACAATCAAAGAGGTTCATGATGGTATATGTGGTACCCAAAATAGAAATGTGGTCTTGACTAAAAAGATATTGATAACAAGTTAGTATTGGCCCACTATGGAACAAGATGCACATCAATATGTAAAGAAATGTTTATCTTGTCAAAAACATAGAGATCTTATTCATTCATCATCACAAGCATTACAACCCTTTGTTACTCAGCACTTTTCTGAATGGGGTCTCAATCTCATTGGTAAGATTCACCCATCCTCCTCCAAGGGTGATGATTTTATTAGTACCACTACTAAGTACTTCACCAAATGGGTTAAAGCTATTATCCTTACACTACTATCCAACAAATCTCCAAGTTCATTTCCACTAGGTCATATTTTGCTAAAGCATTCTTTTCACCATTGTCACTAATAATGATAAATCATTCAAAAGTAATGAATTATGCACCCTTTGTGAGCACTTCCACATCCAACACCACTGGTCTACCCTATACTACCCACAAGGAAATGATAAATCAGAGGCATCTAATAAAACCCTCCTAAAATCTTTGAGAAAACAATCAATGACAATGGATAAGATTGGCACCTTCAACTTAACCCCACCCTTTGGTCTTATTGCACTAGTATTTGAAGCCATTTTTACCTATAGATTAAAATTCTATCATTGTGTCTTTCCTTATAGCATTTCATTGATGAGTAGTGGGTTTCACATTGCATGAGCTTGAACTTATCGATGGGCAACGTCTCAATGTCCTTACCCATCTATAGTCATATCAAAATCATCCCTATCATAGCTATATAATAATAAATTTAAAACCCATGGGTTTGAGGTGGGTGATCTTGTACTTAAGAGAAACCAAAAAAATCCACAAGATAGAAATAAGAAGGGTAAATTTGAGCCCAATTGGTTAAGACCATATGTCATCATTGTGAAGTTTGGTTTAGGAGCATATCATTTAGCTACCCCCAAGGGTGATTCATTATGCAAGCCCATCAACGTCACCCACCTCAAGTGATTTCTTGCTTAATATGAGGAATATCCCAATAGTAAAAAAAAAATAACAAAAAAAATACAACAAAATTGAAAATATTAAAGATAAAATTCATCATATAGGGAAAACCACTTTTAATGGCATCATGGACAAGTATTATGGTGAAAACCTACACGCATGTACTATGTGTAATAAACCAAACTTTTTCATGTTTCAAGTCCTCATCTTCCATTCATCCATAATTCTACTTCATCCACTCATTCTAATCATTTTTGTCCACCCCTCCATCCATAGCATTTCATCCATTATTTAATACTAGGGGTAGGTGGTTACCTCCTACTTTTGAATAAATCTTGAGATGTGACATTTGGCTCACTTAAGGATTTGGATCACTTTTATAGCAAAAGAGTTTCATGCATTTCTTCACTCACATTAACACACTTTCATCCCCTATTTCATTAATTAAAATATTCCCTCCCATGAATCCCATTCCATTTTTCCATCAATAAAGCTTGAATATCAAACCTTTGTGTCACACACACTACACATTTGAAACATTTACTATCAAATTACTTGATCCAAACATCAACCTTAGTAATATATAGTTGTTTCATCATTTTCTGTCATCCAATTTTCATATTTCATCCATCATTTTCCTTCACAGGATGCACCCTTCCTCACATCAATCATAATCATCATACATTTATCTTATTAATACCTTGACAAGAGGTTATATTGTCATTTTTCAATTGACTATTGGTTTTTTTCTTCTTTGATTTATCATTAGTCTTTGGTCTTTTGATTTATCTTTGCTCTTTTGATTTATCTTTTGATCTTTAATTTATCTTTTGATCTCTTACTTATCATTAATCTTTTTTATCATTTGATAAATTTTTTGACCCATATTATGCCTATTCATGGTCACCACCATCTTTGTATATCATGGCGTGCCTTGACCAATATACATTAGGGCATGGTCTATTATTTATGTGTGTCATTTTTATTGGATATTCTCTCACATAACCCATCAAGGTCAATCACCTTGAGATGTGATGGGAACTCCTTTCCATGTCTGATGATTTTTTGTACATGTGCCCACCAAGCACATCAAATGCCTTGAAAGAGTTGTCACATTGTATTTGTAAGAATTGGCTATGAAGGTAGCCACCCAAGATCTAGAGGCCTAATAGAAAGCACAAGCATAAGAGAGATAGAGACAAGATGACAAGAATAAACTGTATTCTGTCAATATGATGAGAATGTAATGAGCAAATAGTACATAGGAGACCCCTTGGATATATAGCCAAGGTGAGAACATAGAAGGGCATAAGATTATGACAAGTGTTGTAATCTTATGACATGTGACAACTATGAAAAGTTATCACTCCACCTAAAGTGGAAAGGTGATAATGTGATAATCACCACAAAAGGTGGATCTCCCACAAAAGGTGGAAAGATAATCACATGATGTGTCCACAAAAGGTGGAAATGATAGTAATGAGATGTCAACTCCACCAAAGGTGGAAAATCTCCAACAACCTCCTATGTGGTCCCTAAGTAAACTTAACTAAGGTGTAATCAAGACCTAGGACAAGGTACAAAATATTTAATTACACCAACACCCCCCCTTAAGTGCAACTTAGGGAGAATGTACACAAAAGTAAACAATGCAAGATGGGTCCCGGCTACTAGGCCATGTTAGGTACCCATGTACAAATGCAATGCAATCTCTCATAAAGCGGAGAAAGGGAGAAAACCACGTGGGAAAAAACTCCCCCCCAAAAGAGAGATGAAACAAAAACTGAAAAAAGATGAGAAGGCAAAACCTCGAGTGAGGAAAAAGCCCCCCCATAAGAGAGAATGAAGAAGTCAAGTGACCTCCTCAGAAGAAACATCCCGCACCCCCAAGAGAGCTCGCAAATGATGGTAGATACTCTCAGTGAAGGGTTTGGTGAAGATATCTGCAACCTGCTCTGCTGTAGGACAATACTGCAAATCGATGACCTGCTCCTGTATCAGCTCCCGAATGTAGTGCATATGAATCTCTATGTGTTTGGTTCTCTGATGGTGAACCGGATTCTTCGAGATCTGGATGGCACTCTGATTGTCACAATGAATGACTGTAGGACGAGGAAGAGTGAACCCAAACTCAGTGAGAATATTCTGAAGCCAAATAGCCTTAGTAGCGGCATTAACAGCCCCTCGATACTCAGCCTCAGTCGAAGAAAGAGCAATAGCATGTTGCTTTTTACTCTACCAACAAATGGGGCCAGAACCAAGATGAAAACTGTAGCCAGAAGTGGACTTACGATCATCAATATCGCCAGCCCAATCAGAATCTGTATATCCCACCAAGGTAAGTCCTGTACCTGCTGTATAATGAATCCCATGATGATGTGTACCCTGGATGTAATGCAAGATGCGTTTGGCAGCTTTCCAATGAAGCTCATGTGGTTCCTGCATAAAGCGTGAAACCATGCCAACTGCAAAGGATAGATCAGGGCGTGTGTGAGTCAAGTAAATGAGACTCCCAACAAGCTGACGATACAAAGTGGCATCAACAAGTGGAGTAGAACACTTAGCCTCAAGCTTGACTCCTGAAAGAAAGGGAGTCGGTGCAGGCTTACAATCAGCCATGTGAAACCGAGCTAAAAGATCAAGAGCATACTTGGGCTGAGAAAGAGAAATCCCAGAAGCTGACTGTGTGATCTCAATCCCAAGAAAATAGTGCAAAAGGCCCAAGTCGGTCATAGCAAATCTGTCTTGCAAAGCAGATTTGACACTGCCAATGATGGATGAGGTACTCCCTGTAATGATCAAATCATCAACATAGAGCACAAGTAGCAAGTGGGAATCATCCTGTTTCAGAATGTAGACATTCGGATCGGAATGACACCTCGTGAATTCTGCTGAGAGAAGAAAGGAATCCATCTTGGCATACCAAGCCCTAGGGGCCTGTTTGAGGCCATAGATAGACTTCCTCAATCTGCAAACCAATGAAGAATCCTGTATGAATCCCTGTGGCTGCTCCATGTAAATCTCCTCATGAAGATCCCCGTGAAGAAATGCACTCTTCACATCCATCTGATGTACAGCCCAACCATGAGCTGCAGCAATAGCGAGTGTCAAGCGAATGGAGTTCATCTTAGCAACGGGTGCAAAGGTCTCAGTATAGTCAACACCTGGAACCTGTGAGAAACCTTTTGCCACAAGCCGAGCTTTGTATTTATCCACACTTCCATCCGCTGCATACTTAGTCCGATAGATCCACTTACATCGAACCATCTTTCTTCCCTTAGGAAGAGGAACTAAATCCCATGTGTTGTTCCTCATCAAGGAACTATACTCTTCCTCCATTGCTGAATCCCATTCAGGAATGCCCGAAGCTTCCTTAAAGGATTGTGGATCTGAAGCAGTAGCAATATAAGCATGTGGAAAATTCTGATGTTGTGACCGAGTCCTTCGAGTATCTGAAGGATCCCCAACAAGAGAACCTGCTGACTCAAGAGTCTGTCGAGCCCAACGAGGTCTAGTAGGAGATGAAGGATGAGATGCCTCAACTACAAGTGGACCCTGCGAAGGTATGATCTTGCGAGTCAAAGTTGAGGAAGAATCATCATCGGAGTCACTATCATCATCGGAGTCACTGTCATCACTTTCCACTATGGAGGAAGGAAGAGGAGGATTAGAGGTCAAGCTTGGAGAGCTTTCCTCAAAGTGAACACTCCTCTCAATGAATAACTCATGTGTCTCTGGATCCAAAAGTCTATATGCCTTAACACCTTCAGGATATCCAACAAAGATGCAAGGTCTACTCTGAGGTTCCAATGCCTTGCGCTTCTCTGGAGGTATACATGCCCAAGCTGGACAACCAAAAACTCTAAAGTGTCTCACAATTGGTTTTCTACCACACCAAGCCTCAAAAGGAGTCATACCCTTCAAAGCTTTATGGGGAACCCGATTTTGGATGTGAGTGGCACAACTGATAGCTTCTGCCCAAAATTGAGGACCAAGAGATCGAGCATGAATCATGCAGCTAGCCATCTCCTTAAGGGTTCTATTCTTTCTTTCAGCTACACCATTCTGCTGTGGAGTGTATGCAACTGAATGTTGAAGAGTAATCCCCTCAAGAGTACAAAATTCCTCAAGTCTATTGTTCACATATTCCCTTCCATTGTCTGTGCGAAGAATCTTGACTTGCTTCCCTGATTGCTTCTCAACATGAGCCTTGAAGGCAAGAAATATGTCAAACACTTCACTCTTGTGAACAAGAAAGTAGACCCATGTGAAGCGAGAGTAGTCATCAATGAAAGTGAGGACATAGCGAGCCTTGCTAAATGATGGCACTGGAAATGGTCCTGCTACATCACTGTGAACCAACTGAAGAACTTGTAAAGCTCTCCAAGACTTCCCTTTCTCAAACTTCTCTTCTGGATGCTTACCCATGGAACAACCTGAACAAACACCTTCTGAAAAGCTGATTTGAGGTAGTCCTGTAACCATAGCCTTGGAGCTAAGCTGCTGAAGATAGCGGTAATTGATATGTCCAAACCGCTCATGCCATAGCTTGCTTTCTGAATTTGAATGAGTGAGCAAAGCTGTAGAAGGAGACTTAGGTACAAAGTGGGAGAATGAGTAAAGCCGTGTGTTGTGATTGGCTTGTCCCACTGCAACTAAGGCATCATCCTTAAGTTCTTTAACCACAACTGAATCTGGTAGAAACTCAACTTTCTTGCCATCTCCAAAGTGAGTGATTTGGTAGATTGAGAGAAGATTGGCACTCAAGTTAGGAACATAGAGAACATTCTCAAATGCTCCATTATCCATGGCAACCGAACCTTCGCCTTCAACTTCCACTTGAGTATCATCTCCTATGAAGATGTGAGGTACCTTAGATTGCTCCAAAGAAGAAAACTGTTCCCTTGAAGAACCCATATGATGAGTGGCACCCGAGTCAAGTATCCATTGCTGTGAAGAACCTGAAGTAGCCACAAATGCTTGCCCTTTTCCTTTTGATTGTGAGGAAGTGGAAGAAGATGAATCCTTCTTCTTGTAGGCAGATGGCAAATTGATGTTATTCTTCTTGATGATGTTTGTCAACTCATCAATTTGCTTAGTGTGGCAATGATGCTCATCATGACCAACCCTCTTGCAATATGAACAAGTTGGTCTCTCCTTCTTGCTTGAATTTCCCTTCTTGGGAGAAGATGTAGAATTCCCTTGTGATGAAGAATTCCCTTGTTTTGGAGAGGATGATTGTGCTTTATCTTGTTGGTTCTTTGGATTAGATTGCTTCTGCTTCTTATTGGAACCCTTTCCTTGAGTCCCTTGATTCCCTTGATTAGCCACCAAAGCTTTGGACTTTGAAGACTTGAGAATCCCCATGCTTACTAACTTTGCTTGTTCTAACATCAACATTTCTGTAAAAGCATCAAATGTAGGCATAGTGAAAGAACTACCTACTGTCAAGCGATGGGTTTGGAAGCTAGAAACAAATGCTGCATATTCTGATGGAAGTTTTCCCAACAAATTGTAGACCAACTGTGCATCCTTCTTATCAATGCCACAATCCTAAGCCCGGAAGTTGCAAAAACGGTGACAATCGAGCAAGATCTGAGACAAATCCAATTTTCTGGAAAATCCGTGCACCAAAATCAGAAAATAAATTCACCACTGCGATGTACACAAAAAATTAGCCCAAATCAAAAAAAATTGCACCAAAAAAGGCCTCAAAATGACCAAGATATGAGCCTTTGAAGTTGAACTGCAAAATCAAAAAGCTCATGGGGGGTCTAAATTTTCAAAAGCGGTGACAGTTGACGTTAGTAAAGCGTAGTTAAACTAACCCAAGGGTAACCGAGAACGGAAGAACGGATAAAGTGAAATCGAAATTGGATTCACTGAATAAGAAGAAGAAAAAGAGGCTTCCAACACAAGAAGCCAAGAGTAACCCGAAAGAACGGAAGAAAGAAAAAAACCCCAAAATACAACGCCGGAAAGAGAGAGAACGCCTTGAAAGAAAAGGCAAAAGACTCGAAGAACTCGGGAAAAGAGAAACTAAGCAAGCAGATACACCAGAGAACGAAACAGAGAAATTGCCATATCCAGAAATGGGGAAAAATTTTCGAGTTTGGAAGCCAAAATATAAAGTCCAAAAACTGCCACTAGCTCCTTGGTTTTCTAAGAGCAAAAATGCGGCTCGTTTCTTGGATAAAAAGAAATTAGGCACCCGGGCCGCTGTAGCCGAACTCACTAGGTCATATTTTGAGAATGGAGAATTTGACTTGCAATTATTGGAAACTATATTGCATCTAAAGAGTTACTTCAAAAAGAACAAAAATGGTTTTTTTAGAATTTTTGCCGATAAGCATAGACGATCTATGCCACTTCTACCGGGGTACTTTAATGACCGATTCTTGATATATAAGATTGCGAGTCTCTTCCTAAAAATGAAGAGGAAAAGAAAAGATGTAAATCTTTTTGATAGATCTGAACGAATAAAAAGAGACACTATTGAAAATGTAAATGAGAAAATTTCAAGTTCTTTCATTTTCGAAGATATTTTTCTTCCAAGACGTCGTAGAGAATTTCGAATTTTGAATCTTTTGAATCTGGAAAATCATTTAGATGAAAGTACAGAATTAAATAGTAAAGATACTGCGGCTTTGATCGCCGTCACGTCGCCCTGCGTGGAAGATCGCCGGAATATTAGCGATGAGCGGAATATGCTTTCGCCGGTGTTTTTGTTTGCGGAATTTGCCGCGGAGATCGCCTGTTGTCCGCCGGTAGGAGGAGTCCCGCCAGTATTGTTTAAACTGCCGGTGTGCCGCGGTTTAAACGGGCCCAGAATTTCCCGCCCCGGTGATGCCGGTGAGAATGGGAGAGGGCCCGCGGGGCTTCGGTGGCTAGTGGCTATGAGCCACGTGGGGCTGTGGCGGTACCCTGGTACGTGTTGCAGAAGGGTACAGTCTGCGGTGAGATTTACCCAATAATTTTTTTTGATTTTTTTTTATTTAAAAACTTTACAATACAAAAAACTGCTAATAAAAAAAAATCTATTTTTGATTTTTTTTTTTAATAAATTTTTTTACAAAAAAAATTTCGCAGAATAATAATTTTTTTGAAAATAAATCGTACCGACGAGCAGGTTGGCCGTACGACCGGCCTGTTAAATTTTTTTTGCTTCGACGGACAACTTGCTCCGATTTGACGAGTTGGCAGTCGATTTATAGGTTCTTGGCCCTTCTGAGCACGATGGCGAGGTCCTTTTTGGCTGAAAATACTCCAAAGTGGCAGCTACCTCCTAGATCTGGCAACCACCTCCGATCTTCAACCCTTTGCAGATTTGGCCTCCAATGTCCAACTGAGACGAAACAAAAGGCAAATCTGACTATCTCGGACACTCCAGACGCAATGGCGAGCTCAGATCTGATGCAACAAGCTCCCAATATGCACCTGCAACATAAGGCCAAAAATGGAACCCTCCAAGAATCTCTCCAAAAGACTAACTAAAGGCACTCCAAAAGCTCTGATACCATGTAAGAATTGGCTATGAAGGTAGCCACCCAAGATCTAGAGGCCTAATAGAAAGCACAAGCATAAGAGAGATAGAGAACAAGATGACAAGAATAAACTGTATTATGTCAATATGATAGAATGTAATGAGCAAATAGTACATAGGAGACCCCTTGGATATATAGCCAAGGTGAGAACATAGAAGGGCATAAGATTATGACAAGTGTCGTAATCTTATGACATGAGACAACTATGAAAAGTTATCACTCCACCTAAAGTGGAAAGGTGATAATGTGATAATCACCACAAAAGGTGGATCTCCCACAAAAGGTGGAAAGATAATCACATGATGTGTCCACAAAAGGTGGAAATGATAAAGTAATGAGATGTCAACTCCACCAAAGGTGGAAAATCTCCAACAACCTCCTATGTGGTCCCTAAGTAAACTTAACTAAGGTGTAATCAAGACCTAGGACAAGGTACAAGACATTTAATTACACCAACGATTATTGCTTGTTTTCTTAAGCATCGTCCATGCATTAGATATATTATCACCTTGGTCTTCAATATACTAGTGCAAAACATCCATTGCTATATCAAAATAAGGTTGCTCCCCATATGTCAACATAGTAAAACAAATCAAATAAACATTTCTCCATATCTCATCATATGTTGTCCTCATTTCATCTATTCACTTTTTCTCGCATTCATTTCTTCATATTATTTCATCATTTTTTATCTAATCATTCATCTTTCAAGACCTCACTCATGCCACTATTTGCACAACTCCCCTTTTGAGGGGGTATCATCATCTCATCATTTAATCTTACATCATTTCCTTTACATGACTGAGGCATATCATTACTTTCTTCTAATTTGTTTCCTCTTTCATCATTTTTTTCCACATGGTTGAGGCATATCATCACTTTCCTCATATTATATCATCATTTTCTTCATATCTCATCATAGCTACTTTTTTTAAACAATGCTACTTCCAACATTCTCAAAGAGAATAAAAATGTAGACACCTAAATAATCTCACTTTCACAAATAACATTTTATTCACCAATAAAGTACACCTTCATTACTTAATCATTCATTCTTACCTAATCATTCACCTCATCACTTAATTCATCCCTTCATCTCATAGGACCTCTAACACCATGCATCACCTACAACCTTATTTCTCATTCATCACCTTGGACACATTATCACCTTAATGCCATTCATCACCTAGGACTCCTAACATTTGATAATTTACATGTACACAAATACACAATCAACATAAAAGCCAGTACACATGTATACACAATTATCTCACAGTTGGAAGAACATATGAACCAAAAATGAAAATGAAATCCTAAAGGTCTCAAATCTAGCTTAGGCTAGCCACCATCTTTTTCCCTCTATCATGTTAGAGACTAACAACTACGATATTCTAGTTATCTCCCTCCTACTTGTTGTACCTCAAAAATATATGTAGGAAAGGGACACCTTTTTTAATTGCTTCAACAATTTGTGACCTTATTTTCTTCATCACTACATCACATTTTATTTCTAAGAATAGCCCTTGATCACTTGCTAGTTATTGCTTGTCAATAGATAAATGAATATTTAACTTGATACTATGCATGGATTAGAATAATCTCTCTTGACACATGCCAAGTGACACAAAATATAAAATGATTTATTCCTATATGGATAGGTACCTCAAATATAGCCTAAGTTTTCCCTTTTATCTGTCCATGTCATGTCAGAGTCTAATAGCAACAAGATGTTGCATGTTCTAGCTCGAGAATCTCTATAGGAAAGGGACACCTTATCATTGCCTAAAATCTTTTTGACCTTGTTTTCTTCATCACTACACCACACTAGTATGAGCCCTCAATCACTTACTCATTATCAATTATCAACAAACAAATGAATATCTAGCTTGATAATGTGCATGGATTAGAACAATCTCTCTCAACAGATGTCAAGCAACACAAATATAAGATTGTTCCTTCTTATATGGATAGTTTCCCCTACACATAGACATGTGCTCCCAAGCCCTAATCAAGGGGATAAGTATGACAACAATGTTAGTTTCAAGAACAATTTTCTTTTCTCATATACTTTTCATATATTCACATAGAAGAATGTTTATATCATTATACATGTTTAGGAAAAGCTTAAAGTAATAATGGAAAAAAAATCAAGGCTAGAGAGGTGATTGCAAGAGTTAACCTCCTAGTCTAAGTCTCCCTCTAACTCCCATACTGCCTCAACCTCTCCTCTTCATTTGACTCCTTGGATACTTCTCTCTCTCCACTATTTACCATGATTCCCATACTCTTCCTTACACTAATCCATAGTTCTAATAGGTACTCTAGGCACAAGTGTCCTCTACCCCAACCTTCCCCTTACAAGTACTTCACATTATTCTCCCCTAGCACATAGGTTATAGTGCAAACAATTAGGAACCCCCTCTCCTATTGACATATCAAGCATTATCATGTATAGGTCAAGAACCATGTTAGTAATGATCATAGTGACCATGATCATTGCCACAACCCTTAAGTGATCATCTCCCACTATACTAACCTCATCACACCTACCTCCACCAAAATAAATCCCCTTTCATAAAGGTGCGAGTAGTTATACTTGTAGCTTTTCAACACAAGGGGTTGTTTAAGTGATGCGACACTCTCAAGGGTACTCACCAAAAATCATTGTAAGTTATAAGAAATTTTACTCCCTCACTAAATATATAACCCTCCTCTATACCCCTAACATTTAGAGGCCAATAGTAAAGGACCTTATCTATCGCCAAGTTCTAACCATAAGACAAAGACTCCAATGATGGCATTGTAAAGAGAAAGGATAGTCATTGCCTCCACACCTAAGAGATGGATACCATGCTTGGTACTTGCATCCACAACTTCCTAGTTACTATAATACACTAACAATATTTAGGCTTCTTCTTACCTATATTTATCCTATGCCAAATTATTAGGACCCCAAAATATTTGTATACCTCTTAAAGAGTTTTAAACTTCTCTAACCAATGAAAAGTGATGTGCTTGAATTTGAGTCTTAGTAGATCATGACATTACAAACAATGTTCCTAATAGGTTAAAATAGCTTTACATGTGTCATTCTTCAAATCCCAATTCTCTTTAAAATCAACCTCTTGTCCAAAGTGACTAAGGAAACCACCCAACGAAGTGATGCCTAATTTTGAGCTCTCCCTCAATCTAAAGTAACCTTGTAGTTTATAAATAATGGTAAAAATTCTAATCTCTAGAATTTATTTGGTCATAGAACCTCTCAAGGCAATATCACAATTATCTTGAATAGCAAATTTTCTTGCTCAATTGGTAGTTCTTTAACCATCACTAAACAAACTAAAAATATTTTGTTGGTTTAAATTAAAATATAATATAAAACTAGGAATCATTAGTTGCTTACACCATAAATTTCAATTCCCTACACAATGTACTGCTAATTTCTCAACTCAAGGGTTTTTCATCTATTCTTGGATATTAGGATTATTGTAACCTAGGCATAACTTCATCTAGCACCAATTGTATTGTCATCACCCTCACACCCCTTTGGTTATATTTTGTTTAATGTATAGTCAACCTTGAATTTATAGCTCATTTTCTTGAACTAGAAAGAAAAAATGTTTTTACTTTGGGTTAACCCCACCTTTAGATTGTCTTATTCTATACTTATTTTCTTCTTTCTATGCACTACAACAAGCACCGTGTGACTACAATTTATTTTACATGTTCAAGACTTGCCCAATCAACTAGATTATGTTACAAGAGATACCTTGATCACATATGATAAGAAACCATCATGTTATGTGTTTTTCTTCCCACCTCACTTATGGCAAGTGACTAATCTTTCCTATCTTTGATATTTACATATATTTTCTAGGTTTACTCTCTAAATTACAATTGATTTGTCTTTGTATATTAAAAATAATTATGTGCTTCAATCAACTTTGTCATATGTCTATGCATCATTAATAGGTTGAGGTACTTTTGTTGGCCCTCTTTATAGATAGAAAACTTTTTCATTAATTGATGCCTCACAAACCTTTGCCTTTCCATGGGGATAATATGTATACACCCAACATAATTGACTTAAATTTGCATAAACTAATGATTCTTCAAACTCCTACTTTCAAATTTGTGCTTACAAAACTTTCATCATTCCAATTCAATTGCTTGTTTTTCACTTGTCCTCAATTTTACCCTAATCCTTATTAATCTTGTTCCAATCTCCACATCAATGCCCTAGGCCTTGATACTCAATCTTTCTATCTTAGTTTTACCTTTAAATTGTCACTTGAATTAAAATGACCACCAACACAATATTGTCCTAATGTATGTATCAATTTTTCCACAAGCATTTTTGGAAGTGAACAAATGGTCAAAAATGAAATCAAACAAGGTCAAGAATCCCTCATCCTCTAATGTTTCAACCAAACCTTTAGGATTTCTACCATCAAGTCAAATTGGCCCTCTACTATTTATTAGCAAGTTTTAGAGGCATATAAGTATTATTTAGAAAATTCATTAGAACAACTTAACTAAACAATCATATTTCTATCATGAGTTAAATCTATATTGCAAATTTGGGAAGAGAAAGTTTTATGCTCAAAGAATGCCCACCACTATTGATTTGAAATCACTCGTCCTCGGAATTTTCCATTCCCTAATGGAGATCACTTTCTTGGGTATGGCTTGCCTACAATGCCACTCTCTATTGATAGTGTAGAGTGTGTGATGCTTTTTGAGGTCTATGTTTCTTTTTCAACCAACCCATCTATTCTTAATGACTGCGAAGCTACTATAATGTCCCCATTTTTAGCACTACACTTTTCAGTGATTGGTGGCCTATCCTCAGTGTGTTGTCAGCTAGTCAGAGGTAGAATTAGGGTTTCTAGTTGCTTGGTGGGTTCTTTTGAAGATTCAGGGGTTTGCACGTTGGAGTTTATTTGTTTGGATTCTGGATTTCTTCTTGGTTTTTAGAGAGCTTTGCAGAGGTCTGACATGCAATTGCGTCGGGCAACCTTTTCGGACTTATTATTTTTAGTAAGTTATGACGGCTACATCTTGGAGTTTGGGATTGCGGATTGCGGATTCTTTCTGGGTTTTCAGAAAGCTTCGCAATGGTATCGCATGTGTTTTGATCCGAGCAACTTTCCGAATTTACTATTTTTAGTAAATTCTATTTTTGGCATCAGTTCAACAGGCTTTCCTCTTCAAGTAGTTCAGTTGGTATTGTTGATTTTTGGCCTTTTGATGCATTTTTGGAGAGAATTTATTTTGATTTAAAAAATGTTATATTTTCACATTAACCCCTTGGCCTAGCAATATAACTTGAAGTTGTTTTAAAAAGGGGGACTTCATGGGTGAATGCCTCATCAAGAGGTTATTTTAATATTTTCTAAAGGCCAAAATTATGCTTGGAGAAATGGGACGCCAACTTTTGAGGAGAAGATAATTTTAATTTGATAAAAAAATCCAAATATTGCCTTGATGAAGGGGACACCATTCCTAGAGGGAAATAAGGTTATTTCAAATTTGAAAATTAGGGCGCCACTTCTAGAACCTTCTGGAGATTCCTTTGCTGAATCTATAAAAGGAGACCTCTTCTCTTCATTTTCTCATCTTATGTCTTCAATATTGTTATGCTGTCGAAATGGTAATAGGATTGCTTCGAGGAATGAATGCCTCCTAGCTTGGCTCTTCTTCTTGCTTGAAAGATAGCAACTAGTTGAGAGATAGTTTGTAATAGGTTTGTCTTGCATTTCAGTTGAGTATCTTGTATTTTTGGAGTTCTAGTTTTGCATTTCAGTCTCATTTTGAAGTTGTTGAATATCATAGCTGATTGTAAGAATTGCTCATATCTCATGAAATAAAAATATTATTGTTCTGGGCATTGCATAAATCCTTTTCTCTATGTGGGGCGACCATTCTTGCAAAGTTGTAGATTTTTTAATGAAGATTTGGATTTTTAAAAGCAAAATTGCCTCTCTCTATTGGTTGTACCATTCTAGTCTGCCTGGAAAATGTTTAGAAAAAAAAATACTTTGATTTGTTAGCTATTTCTTGGTCTAGTCCTCATTGCCATCATTATAGCTTTCGTTTGCATCAGGTCTCATGTCATTCTGGCAAGTATTGAGTGAGTTGTGAGTATTTTGGTGAGTTCTAGGGTTGCTGATTGCTTCATTTCAATTGCTAGTTTGTTATATCAGTCATAGATAAATGCAGATTTGTGAGGAGTTTGAGTCCAGAGAGGTTTTTCAAGCATTAAGGAAGTCTTACAAATTATTGCAGCATTGAAAAACTTGGATTACTAGGCTTTGGCAAGATTTCTAACATATTGTAAGTTGATTAGTAGAACTATCAGCAATTCTCCTCTCTATCTTTCAGTTACTTTATTGTACTTCCCGCTGCATAAGTGGAAGAGGCTAGCTTGCCGCCTATTTACTATCAGTTAATAGTTGTAGGGACCCTCTGACCATATGCTCACCATCACTCGGCGCCATCCTTGGTTAGAGTTACTTCAGCTCATCTTGCATCTAGATCCTCTGACCATATGCTCGTCTATCCTAGACGCATTCTTGGTTAGAGTTCCCTTTCAGTTTGCATCTGCATTAGATCTTTTGACCATATGCTCACACCTTGCCCATATTGGGATCCTGGTGCACATTCTTGGTTAGAGTTGCTTATGCAACGTTTTGGTTTTAGAGCTAACCTTAATGGGTGTGTGTTGATTGTAATTGCATTTGAGAAAACAAAAAAAAATAGTCTGGTTCATTACAGTGGTATCAGATCCAAGATCCTACCATCCTGTGCCAACAAGGTTTAGTTGACAGTCGAATGATAGAGAAATCAGTTTCTACACCAGAGGTTAGAACAGAGTTCAGCTGAATTTAGAAGTGGCAGTTAAACATGGCTAACAGAGAAGAGATAAAGCTGGAACAAACACTTTTTGCGACCGGAAATAGACTTGACAAAGAATGTAAGTCAAGGGAAGATGAAAAGAATAATCTTCAAATATTGGATCAATGTTTGAGACAGGTGAAGCAGTCACCTTCTGAACGGATGCAGTTGGCATTATCACCTGCAGTTCACCTTTTAATTCAGCCCTATTGGCTGGGACATCCAAATGAAGAAACCAAGCTGTTGATTAGTTCTTGCCTCATGGAGTTGATGAGAATTGTGATTCCCCTGATACCTTATGATGATGAAACTATGAAGAAGATTCTTCATAGAACTGTTGAAAGTTTCCAAGATCTTGATGAAACTGGAAGTAGTCTATTTTCCAGAAAGGTTGCTATCTTAAAAACATTTTCAGATCTCAGGATAAGTAACTTGCTATTAGACTTGGAAATGCATGATCAGATTTATCACTTGTTTCGTTACCTCGTCAAATCCACTTGGAGCAAACAGGAAAAGGATGATATTGTAGTTGTGAATAATATTCTTGTTCTCACTATTAAATGAGGCTGATGAAATTCCACCTAGTGTCCAATCCTTCCTCTTGGACGCATATGAACATGAAGTAGAGAGTTCCCCTATGGCTGCTATGTTGATTAAGGGATTGTTTAATCAATGTGAGGAGAAATTGAAGCCACTTTTGGAGAAATTAGAGCAAGATGCAGGAAAGATTAGTGGTCATGATGATGGAGATGATTCCAAAGAGTCCATACCAGATCATGTTGACGATTTGGTAAAGATGGATTCTCTTCAAGTTGTTGTCCCAACTTCTCAAGAAGTTCTACACGAAGACATCAGCGTAATACTTCCTCATGGTGAAGATAATGATGGTGAAGTTTACAAAACAACAAGCAATGAAGATTCTTCATTTGATTATGATGGTGACATTGGGTTTGAGCAGCAAACTGAGCCATTGGAGAGAAATGTTTTTGATGATATCAGCTTAAGAGATTCAGGAGTTGGCTTATTCCGTGAGTCAATACCTCCAGTGGAGCATGATAAGCTTTTTCCTGTTGATCATCCTAATCAACCCACTAGCATTTGGGATCCGGGTGTGTTGGCACCAAGGTATGAAAGAGAACCTTTGTGGGATGAATTTACCTTTGATCCTAATGAAGAACAAAAATCAGATTGCATTGCAAACTATGAGTTAGCCATTGAAAAGGAAGTTGTCTTTGAAGAAGAAGAGTGTTCAATGAAGCTCCATAATGATCTCTTTGAAGTGGTTGCAGCCACTAAAGAAGAAAATGTTTCTACGGAAACTTCCCGAACAGCGGATGATTATGATCCATTGAGCAAGTTGGATGCTGCTATAATGTTAGACCAAGAAGATGGTGATGAAGAAGATGAGCTTGAAGACCATATGGCTCTTGAAGAGGAAAGAGTTAAAGAGGTTTACAAGCACAAGTCTGATTTTTCCATTCAAGAAGCTAATTGCAAAAATAGAGTCGAAGAAATCATGGAGAATGATCACCTCCATGGCATTGAGCATTTTCCACATGTTGGTGGTAAAGTACAAGATGTTGGAGCAACATTGATGGTAGCAAAGACAAGGGACAAGGTTCTGATTTTCAGTTGCAGCCTATCAGCAGTTCACCATCTTCGCATTCTTATGAGTGGGAAGGTCAATTCAAGGTGTCCTTTGACAAAGAAGTGCAAGCTCTATCCCTGTTTGATCACACACATAGCCTGGTTGAAGAGCTCTACTGGAAGGCTCAGCTAGAAGAGAGACTTAGAGGAGTAAAAGATGAAGTTGCTCTTCAAGTTGCTCTTCCCAATTTGCAACTTATCAGAGATTCTTTGGAGACCCTGAAGTCCGAGTACATGCACTTGATTGAAGATCGAGATCATGCCATTAAAGTTGCAAAGAAGAACATTTGTGCTTTACAAGAAAAAGAGAGTATGATTGATGAGCTCACTCTGGAGCTCGAATCAACAAAGGACATGTTGAAAGAAACTCAGTTGGCTCGAACGGAGGTTGAAGACCAGTTTTCTGACTTCAAACTCTTCAAGGAGCAAGAGGGTGCACTAAGAGCTGAAGAAATCGAGCAAGTGATTGGAGAGCTTGATTGTCTTCAAGAGGAGTTTGATTTTGAAAGCATCTCAAGAAAATCAGAAGTTGCATGTGCTGGTTTGGAGCAGCAAGATGAAAGGAGTGACTTTCAAGTTTTTGACAATCCTCTCTTTGAAGAAGGTGATGAGGAAGATTATGACAATTCTCTCTATGAGATGGAAGATGAAACGAAGAATGAGACTGAGCATGGTTTTCAGTACTTGGATGCTTTGTTATCACTTCGAGAGGAAGTGCCACGTCGGTTGATTAGTAATGAATGCATCAGTGGGCTCGAGGGTGAAGTTTCCACATGGGAGGTGTCGAAGCGAGGTAATTTCAACATCTATGACATCAAGTCGTTGATGAAACAAGTCAGGGTAGCTGCTGGTAATTTCATTACAGCAGCAAGGAGTGAAGGTTTCCGACCTACTACTTAGGAGGAATGGGAGAATGATGAACCGGAACTTGGTGTTTGCACTCTTGACAGTCCATCCTTTGGGTGGAATGATGTTTGGGCTCATACTAGTCAGTTTTGGGAGTTGAATCTGAAGTCATTCTATGTTCCTTACTCCAATGTGGTTGAAGCTTACATGGTTGAGCTTGAAGCTTACATGGTCGAGCGTCAAGGGGGCACCAGTTTCGTGAGAATGCACTTGGTTCTCACTAGCACTTGGGGATGCATTGAGACTTCTTGGCATTGTGTTGAAAATATTCTTCAGTGGGGTATCCATGCTTGGGATTCTCGACATGGGTTGATGGAGTTTATGGCTTGTGGAAAGAAGGATTTTTGGTGGATTAGAGATCAAACTTTCAGACCTTTGGATGTTGTCCTTTCCTTTACCAACCACTTGATGGCTCCATTTGTTCATCAACAAGTGGATTGGAGGGAAATTTTGAGTTTGGATTGGAGAGAGGAATGGTTGGTGGCTTTTGAGAGTGATCTTTGGCTAAGGCAAAAGCAGATTTGGAGACTCGAGCTTGCTGGTTTAAGGCAGACCAGCCACCTTACATGTGAAGTTTCTCTCATTCTAGAGAGTTGGTTCCTCACTTCCGATCAAAGAAGTGGTAGTTTTCTGATGGAGATGGCTTTAGCGTGTTTGCCAACCACTTTGGAGGTTTGTGATGTAAACTCTGATGGTTTATTTTCATTATTGGTTCAGGACAACGAACTGCCTCTTGTTTTGATTCATCATTTTGAGACTCATAGGGTTGGAACTATGAGAGTTCTCTATAGTCTTCATGATTGCATCAGTATAATTCAAATGAGGCATAGTAGCTCCATGAGGAGACATGAGTATGAGTTCATTGAGCTCTTGCAAAGGATTGCTTTCGTCTTTGCAAGAAGATTTGATGATGTCACATTTGCAGTCATGGCCCTGTTTGTTACCATGTGGAGGTATGTTGAGGAGTTGGATTTTGAGTTAAGTAACCTATCTTTCTTCTTGCCTGGAATTGTGGGTGACAATGGTATGGTTGAAATTGTTGATTCTGAGCATCTTGGACTTGAGACATTGCGTGATATTAATCTCAGTCCATTAAGCTTTTTCAGTTTGAATATCATGGATGGTAACATTTTGGAGTTACAAGGGAGATTAGTGCAACAGTGGCATGATGTTTTCATTGATGAGATCAGAGTGGTGCAGCATTGGCATGGTGGGTCCTTCCTGAGTCGGACATGGGACCCTGGGATCGTACTTGTTGGGGTATTGATCAGTTTTATATTCTCTGGAGCTGTGGTGGCATTGCTTGAGGACAAACAATTTTGGGAAGGGCGGACTGTAATGTCCCCATTTTTAGCACTACACTTTTCAGTGATTGGTGGTCTATCCTCGGTGTGCTGTTAGCTAGTCAGAGGCAGAATTAGGGTTTCCAGTTGCTTGGTGGGTTCTTTTGAAGATTCAGGGGTTTGCACTTTGGAGTTTGTTTGTTTGGATTCTAGATTTCTTCTTGGTTTTCAGAGAGCTTTGTAGAGGTATGACATGCAATTGCGTCGGGCAACCTTTTCGGACTTACTATTTTTAGTAAGTTATGACGGCTACATCTTGGACTTTGGGATTTTGGATTGCGGATTCTTTCTGGGTTTTCAGAAAGCTTCGCAATGGTATCGCATGCGTTTTGATCTGAGCAACTTTCCGAATTTACTATTTTTAGTAAATTCTATTTTTGGTAGCAGTCCAGTTGGCATCAGTTCAACAGGTTTTCCTCTTCAAGTAGTTCAGTTGGTATTGTTGATTTTTGGCCTTTTGATGCATTTTTGGAGAGATAAGTTATTTTGATTTAAAAAATGTTATATTTTCACATTAACCCCTTGGCCTAGCAATATAACTTGAAGTTGTTTTAAAAAGGGGGACTTCATGGGTGAATGCCTCATCAAGAGGTTATTTTAATATTTTCTAAAGGCCAAAATTATGCTTGGAGAAATGGGACACCAACTTTTGAGGAGAAGATAATTTTAATTTGATAAAAAAAGTCAAATATTGCCTTGATGAAGGGGACACCATTCCTAGAGGGAAATAAGGTTATTTCAAATTTGAAAATTAGGATGCCACTTCTAGAAGCTTCTGGAGATTCTTTGCTGAGTCTATAAAAGGAGACCTCTTCTCTTCATTTTCTCATCTTATGTCTTCAATATTGTTATGCTGTCGAAATGGTAACAGGATTGCTTCGAGGGATGAATGCCTCCTAGCTTGGCTCTTCTTCTTGCTTGAAAGATAGCAACTAGTTAGGAGATAGTTTGTAATAGGTTTGTCTTGCATTTCAGTTGAGTATCTTGTATTTTTGGAGTTCTAGTTTTGCATTTCAGTCTCATTTTGAAGTTGTTGAATATCATAGCTGATTGTAAGAATTGCTCATATCTCATGAAATAAAAATATTATTGTTCTAGGCATTGCATAAATCCTTTTCTCTGTGGGGTGACCATTCTTGCAAAGTTGTAGATTTTTTAATGAAGATTTGGATTTTTAAAAGCAAAATTGCCTCTCTATTGGTCGTACCATTCTGGTCTGCCTGGCAAATGTTTAGAAAAAAAAATACTTCGATTTGTTAGCTATTTCTTGGTCTAGTCCTCATTGCCATCATTATAGCTTTCGTTTGCATTAGGTCTCATGTCATTCTGGCAAGTATTGAGTGAGTTGTGAGTATTTTGGTGAATTCTAGGGTTGCTGATTGCTTCATTTCAGTTGCTAGTCTGTTATATCAGTCATAGATAAATGCAGATTTGTGAGGAGTTTGAGTCCAGAGAGGTTTGTCAAGCATTGAGGAAGTCTTACAAATTATTGCAGCATTGAAAAACTTGGATTACTAGGCTTTGGCAAGATTTCTAACATATTGTAAGTTGATTAGTAGTACTATCAGCAATTCTCCTCTCTATCTTTCAGTTACTTTATTGTACTTCCTGCTACATAAGTGGAAGAGGCTAGCTTGCCGCCTATTTACTATCAGTTAATAGTTGTAGGGACCCTCTGACCATATGCTCGCCATCACTCGGCGCCATCCTTGGTTAGAGTTACTTCAGCTCATCTTGCATCTAGATCCTCTAACCATATGCTCGTCTATCCTAGACGCATTCTTGGTTAGAGTTCCCTTTCAGTTTGCATCTGCATTAGATCCTCTGACCATATGCTCACACCTTGCCCATATTGGGATCCTGGTGTACATTCTTGGTTAGAGTTGCTTATGCAACGTTTTGGTTTTAGAGCTAACCTTAACGGGTGTGTGTTGATTGTAATTGCATTTGAGAAAACAAAACAAAACAAAAAATAGTCTGGTTCATTACAACTACTCATGCCTCTTCTCACGGGCCTATGTGGGGAAAACTTATGCTAATGGTGCTCAAACTACTAATGTTCCATGCCATTCATTTGGTTATGCACATCCTTCCCTACGAGGTAAACCCCAACTTATTCTATGTTCTCCACCCTCCCCTATTGTCATTTGTGGATGAGAAGTGACTAATAATGAACATTTTAAACATCAAGCCCTCATCTACAAATTCAATCATTTATGGCCTTCCCTTCTAGAATTAAATAAATGGGCTTTAGATACGTAGAGGCCTCTCACTAAGGACAAGATTGAACTTTATCCCTATGCTAAGGGATTTTTCATTGCATGATCAATTATGGGTTTTGGGGTGTGCAATTTGGTTGTGGGGATACTATTCCCTCTCATTCAAACTGTGGTTTTCTTTTGTCAACCCTTTAACCAAATCCTTAAGTATTCAATTTTGGGAAGTTTTTGGTTTTGAATCTATTCACAATGCTCTTGGTCATTTTTTACAAGAGGATACTTCAACAAACTTCAGCCATACTATATTTGCATTCTTGTGTATATTAACACCTCCAAGGATCTACCTAGGATATTTTCTTGCTTGTTGGGTACAAACAGTGGACTCAAACAATCAACTATCAAGGTCTTCCCTTTCACTATTTTGTTGTAGGAGATGCTTCGCTATTGGACACATTGCTTTGAACTGCCCAAGCTCTCGCTTCAAGAATGGTGAATCAACTTGGCGAAGGAATGCCCTCTATGAGCATTTGGCTATCAATGATTTTGATTATGAGGATGATGAGTCAACTAAGAACCCTACCCCTAAGTTTGTCAAGACTTCAAAGATTTCTCTTGTTGGGTTATCTTCTCAAGGCCTAATTTTGGCTATTCTATCTTTGGGCCCTTTGGTGCTAAGTGTTGAGGTTATACATCATGCTACATTGGAAGCTTCAATGTTGCCTTAATGCCTTTTTCAATGCCTATGAGGGCTCAATGTGATTCTTCAACAAAGGCTAACACTTCCCTCTCCCCTAATTTAGATCCTTTGGAAGATGATGGTTCGTAGAAGATTGTTCAAAAAAGGAAGAGATGTCTTCCTAAACATGCTTGTGTCTCCCACACCATGGTCAAGGGTGTTTGGTATGCTAGGAAGGGGCTTGGGTTTGTTTAGATTTCCTTCCTAGTTTCTTGTGTTGGCTACTTAATTACAAAAATGTAAAAGGTTTCACATCCTTTGAAAACTTGATAATTTTTAGGAGGCAACTTGAATGCAATTTCACACATGTTTAGCTTTACGTTGGGTGATGCTTATTGTATAAGGTTTTAGGGCCCCTTCAAAACCCATTTTACCCCTTTAATTAGAAAATTCCCCTCATCATACTTGCAATTTGGATCCTCATTACCTATTGTCTTGCCACATCTGGAGCTTAAGCTTGTACCTATTGTCTTATTCTCTAATTTGGCCTTTTGTGTGATGCAGTATCCTTGTTTATTCTTGTACAATTGGCATGCAACTCAACATTCTTAGAGGCCTTGCATTTCAAGGACTTCTAACTTTAAGCATCTATTTTCTCCATGATTTGTCATCCACCCTTGGCAAGTCAAAAGATTTCATGTTTTATTTTCAATTTATGTGTATTTAACTTTTAGTTGTCTTTTTGTCTACTTTTCTATCTTCTATATCCATTAATTTTCTTGTTAGTCTTTAGAATTTATATTTCTTCATTTTCAGGTCAAAGCAAGTATTGGAGTTAAAGGTGTCAATTTGGGAATAGTCATCTAAAACTACATAAGATGGAGACATTGTTCCCCTTTCTTACTCAAAAAGCATTGGTTGCTTATTAGTTTGTCACCCTTAAAAATATGCCACAACTTGTTTGAAGAAATACAAGCACATTTTTATTTGTCACTAGCAAATACTAGAGTAGCAATTATTAGGTACATTTGACTTTCACAACATTGTTCCATCATTGTTACTTCACCTTTCAACTATATTGTCCCTTTTATAACGTTGACAATTTGTCATATTTGCTACTTCAATGTTTCCATGGATCCACATAATCTTGTTTGTTTGCATTATTTTTCACTATTTCTAGCACATTTTCATCCAATTCCAACTTTATTTCAATTTGTAAAATGTTACAACATTCTTCTAAGCTTTCCCCTTCTAATTAACTTAAATTCAATGATCATTTGGTCTCTTTTGATCATCTAGCTTGTTGATTATTTATGCTTGTGCATGATATTTTACATCCTTGAATCCATTTGTGTGATACTTTGGTGTTTTTTTTTTAACTTGTATTTGGTGTGTATAAAATATTATTTTTGCCCCAACTTGATTAAGCTTTGTTGCATCATATCAAACTTGTTTCTTAATTGCTTGGGTTGCTACCTTATAGGATCTCTTTGCTTTCATCAGCATCTATAGATTATTATTTAACAAATATTCACCTTTGGTCATTGAGATTGTTTTAAAAGCTTTGGAGTATTTCATATTAGCTCGCAACATTTTAAGTTTTTATCTTTTAAAAAAATTAACAAAAACATAGTCTTTGCATTTATTTGAGCAAATATCATCCACTGTATCCTACAACCAAGCCTTCCAACCTCAAATCAAAAAGGTGTTGATCAACTATTTAATCAATGTGTTCTTCAATCTACCTTATTCCCTCCTACCCTTATATCTCAATTCCAAATCCTCAATGTTCATTACCAAGTTACTAAGACATTTTGGAAACAAATAGCCTATTATCAAAGATAGATAATTGCTCCAACAAAAACCTCAACAACAATCCAAATGGGCCAATCATCCCTATACACAAAACCCTTGAGCCCTATTTTAGTGGCTTTTGGCTATGTCATTCTATCCTTGAAAAGTTGAGTATGAGGATTGTGCAAGCAATTTTCCTTGCACATGGGATCTTGCACTCCATTCTTTCTAGTCGTAATTTGTTTGAATCTCTCATTGCAATTGTATAACTAATACAGATATATTTGAAGAGCACACACTTATACTAAGACGGGGGTGGGGGTGAATTAGTATAAGTTAATCTTTTTATTATTTGAAATTTAACAACCACAATAATAGCAATCACACATCTAACAACTAAGAACACAAGATTTACATAGAAACCCTTTCAAGAGAAAACCACAAAAATGGACTACTTAGATCTACCTTCCAAATCCAACCACATATCAAAAATCTCATACAAAATTTGTAGACACCAATCCCCACTACAAATCACCAACTTAGCAAGAGACACGAATCTCTTCCATTAGGAGGCACCAACCTCCACACAAACAAAGTTTTGCCTTCTTGAATATTGCTTCTTCAATGGATGACGATCTTTTTTAAATCTCCTTCACCAAATCTGCTTTGTGTATTTGAATGATCAAGCATATATCCTTTTTTCCATCATAAAAATATTACTTGTGTTCAAATGATAAGATCTTTTATTCCTCACACTCTTTCATCCACACTTTTTCAAATTATATATCTTCATGCCACTTGGAGAGGGGTGTGATTTCATGGAAGGCAGCATCCTTTATATATTATTTATTTGTGAAATTGGAACTTGTTTAAAGAGGAGCCAATGCAGATGGCAGATAGCCATCGTTGATAAAAATGAATTTAATCCTAATTTCATCGCTGCCTTTGTTAAGGTAAAGTCTACCCTTGGAATGGTGTGATTAGTGGCATTTGGCCTTCATACTTTCAATTCCCCATTAATCTCAAGGTATACGATTTCCTTTTCTTTGGAACAACAGCATACGATTTTCTTGGTAGCAACTTTGACATCAATGTCAATTAATCCAACAATATTCATATTTTACTGAAAATTGCAAGGATCATGCAATTGTTGTTCAGTGCAGTACAAATAAAAAAAATGGATGTAAAGCAAAAAAGAATGCACTAATGACTCATAAACTAAACAAAGGATTTGGCATGGAGAACTGTGGAACATATGGAATCATAATAAGCACGCATCACAAATTAAAAGCATTAGATGATCTTACAGATTACTCAATGTGTTATCTTCCAGAAAGCATCCTAAATTAGAACCAATATACGTCATAGTTGAATCACTTACAAACAAATTAATTTCAATGTCTCCGTAGGTTTATTCCATTGAGTTCTACGGACTTTATAGACTGAATACAACACATTTACTTGAATTTCTGTCTAGTGAAGAAAGAAACCAAAATTATTATTCCCATAACTGAATGATACCTAAAAACATCAAAAAAAGAACTAGCAAAATTCATTTTATCATTATGAAAGTAGAGAAAAGAATTGCACATATAAAGGGAACATAATCATCAAGAATGATTTTATTGCTTGTGTCTAACATTTGGAATATGGGAGGCTCCCTACAAAAATGAGCATGGTACAAAGCACCATCCATAGATTAATTTACATTTTCTCTACATGGCTTGTTATCAAAGTTGGGCATGAATTCGATTGCAAAAGCTCTATGCGATTTGCTGATGGCACAAACTGAAGAACATAATCTTGATCTGAAACAAAAGCAATGCAACATATTAAAGATAAATATCAAGCCAAACTAATATTCAAAATTAAAATGCTCAACAAGCCGAGCAAGCAAAACAAACTACAAAATTATCACTTAAACTAGATAGACTCAAGATTACCAAGGGAGCATATAAAACAATAAAATAAATTCATCTTAGTAATAAGGGGTCGACTAAACATCAAAACAAAAATTGGTACAATGCAACAAGATGCTACTAAGAGGAGATAAAAACTTACATAGGATACATACTAGGTATATGCAAACCCCAGGTTTTTAAACATTTTCAAAGAAAATATACGAGATTTGCTCAACTCTCACAAGAGTGTGGCGTATCAATCTTCAATGCATTGGCCAATGTCGCTTTTGTATAAGTTCAGAAAAACCAAGTCATCAAAGTTGCAGTTCTATTAGATAGAACCACAATAGATGTTTAATTGCTGAGAAATTAGAAACCAAAAAAAAACAGGAAAGTATGAACTTTAGCGATATCAGAAGTTACTGGGACTAAGCTGAAGTTCAAAATCTGTCTTTTAGTTTTATGAAGAGCAATTGTGGAGAGAATCAGGTATAATAGGTATTAGGAAGAACAAATGCTTGGGAAAGTAGGGAACATACCAAACCCCTTAATGCTAAGGGAGAGGATTGGGCATAACGAAACCATCACTCTTATTCCTCTCAATTCAAGAACGGATAACACCACATTCTCCTGAGTCACAATTGTCTACCAAGGGCATGGGACAATTACTAGCATCAAAGAGTGTAAAATGGCATATTACGCAGGGGAAAAAGCATGGAATTCTTCCGTGGATCTTCTTTTAAGGCATACTCTTCTTATTTCCAATCACAGTTTGACAAGCACTAGATTAAACTCACAAGCATTAGAGCAAGCTAATGCAGATTCATGTATAACATGGATGAGTGGTTGCTTGTGCAGTGTCTTTCATATATGAATATATTTCCCGTGGCATAACTGAATGAATTCAAGGAAACTGAACATGTAATATATTGGGATATGCTTGAATCTCAAGCATACCAAATGTGAATGATTCTGAAATTAATGATTCAGTTTTCAATGAATTAAATAAATACAGGTGTTAGTTAAATTCAAGTATTCATTATAGTGTGATGCATTTACTCAATATAACAGTTGACAATGGAAATGAAGAAGAGAAACACCAGGAGCAAGAAAGATGATTGGAAATTTTTTTTTTTGTAATTAAAAATAACAACAGATTGCAAAGTTTGATCTGAGACCTGAGATATCCTGGAATGCAAATGAAAATGCTATATTTTAATCCAGATCCATAAACATGAAGCCGTGAAAATGAAAAGAAAAATAGGTATAAAATTGCTAAATATTTAAGTGAAAAAGACAAGTGCATATCTATAAATGTGTTTACATTCAGAATCTCGACCACAAAGAAGATTCAAATCATTAGACCATGTCTTATTCGATCATAGGAAAACTTCTGCACTATACGACAAGAGAAACAAATAATCACTAAAGCATACAACTAACAAACAGACATGAGTGAAACAGCCTTACAACAGTGTCTCAATGGCACAGCGTACATCTATGACAAACATGGATGATATGGTTGCTTGTGCAGTGTCTTTCATATATGAATATATTTCCCGTGGCATAACTGAATGAGTTAAAGGAAAACTGAACATGTAATATATTGGGATAAGCTTGAATCTCAAGCATACCAAATGAGAATGATTATGAGACTAATAATTCAGTTTTCAATCAAATGAATAAATACAGGTGTCAGAGTTAAATTTAAGTATTCATTATAGTGTGATGACTATCAAAACCTAAATACCAAGTTCCGAAGAAATAAATTGTCACTCTTGTGTAAAATAGTTAAGTTTTAACTAGTCCGGAGCATTTGCATTGTAAAGCCTTTACTCAATCTAATAGTTGACAATGGAAATGAAGACAACTACCAAGAGCAAGAAAGATGATTGGAAATTTTTATTTGAAAATGAAAATAAAAACAGATTTCAAAGTTTGATCTGAGACCTGAGATATCCTGGAATGCAACTGAAAATGCTATATTTTAATCCAGATCCATGAACATGAAGCCATGAAAATGAAAAGACAAATGGGCATAAAATAGCTAAATATTTAAGTGAAAAAGTCAAGTGCATGTCTATAAATGTGTTTAGATTCAGAATCTTGGCCACAAAGAAGATTCAAATCCATTAGACCATGTCTTATTCGATCATAGGGAAACTTCTGCACTATATGAGTAGAGAAACAAATTATCACCAAGGCATACAGCTAACAAAGTAACAAACAGACATGAGTGAAACAGCCTTACAACAGTGTCTCAATGGCACTGCACACATCTATGACAAACATAGATGAACCTAAAAAATATAATCATTGGGTCAAGATACGGAGGCCATAATAAAAATACTTTTTAAAATGATTTTTTATGATATCAAATGCATTTATAATAACATACAAATACAAATTCAACGATTGTGTAGGAAAATCAACCACTTTATGAGAAAATGCTTAAATTCAGTCACATTTTGTATCAGAAGTAAGACAAATGTATGGTGCAATTGTTAAATAAAGGCAACTAAACTTGGAATACCCGATGGGACTGAAGAAATATTAATCACTGAACAAACAAGGATTTAGATTGCAAGTATTCTTTACAATCTTCATCAAAGGGTGATTTATTTGCAAGCACAAACGTATCACTAAAGGTTCATCCTTGAGCAAATTCAGGAAAATACCTAAGGAAACACAACAACTAAAAAGATGCATATTTTTTGCAGCATTCCTCTTCAAGCCTTTTACTACTTCCACCACCTTGGTAATTACAAGTCCAGAACTTATAATCACTACTTCCATAAAAAAAATGAAGTTTGCAAGATTCATCAACCTTTAAACATGGACAAGTTCCTTGAGAGAGTATTTAAGTTGCCACAAGGTTTAGCCAACGTTTGAGAATTATTTTCCACTTTTAATAATAAGTGGTGTGGAAAGAAATTGACACCAGACCCTACAAAATTCTGTTACATATCGTCAATGTTTTTCTGCGCTTCAGGGACAGGGGCAGAGAGGTTTGCAGGGACAGCAAAGTTTCTAGATTTTGGGGATCGCTGGGACAAGCTAAAAATAATATTCAAAATTAATATTTAAATTTTGAAATTTAAAATAGCTTAAAGTAAGTTAAAGAAGTGATCCAATAATCCTCTTCATCCTCCCTCTCTTCTCAGTTTTCCTTCCTCTTCTTGCTTGCAAAAATAAATTATCAAATTGAAAAGAGAAAATAACAAAAACATAAAATGAATATGGGCTAGGGTTTTTGAGTGCTAAATAGAAAATGTTTAGTTCAAGGAGGGCATCCACCATAAAGGCTCTAGGGTTTTTGTTTTTAGTTTAAAGTTTATTTTTCTACTTTATGGTTTCTGGCAGGTAGGGATGTCGTGTCAGGGGCATCCAAGACAGAAGATTGTTCCCAATTAACAATCTCCAAAGGACGTCCTCAGAAATGCCACCAAAACTGTGGAGACATCTGTTACACTCAATCTTATGTTAGTGTCATATTATTATAATGGTCATTGAGAAGTTTATCATGGATGCTTTATATACTTACAATAAAGTCACTTTGGTAATGTAATCATATAACGTTAGGTTTTCTAAGCTATTTCAGGGTTCACTTTTTAGATTTAAACAGGTTGTATTACTATAAAGAGATATTGCTCTTTTTATTTCATTATCAATCAAGTATTTCTCTTTCTGAGTTTTCTCTTCAGAATTCTTGGTTTCCTTGTGTGCTCAGTTTTTGTAATAACATCCCAGGGCATCCACAAAAAACACAGAAAACAAAAACTGGCGGGGGTGGGTGTTGGGTGGAAAAAATGGGAAAGCATTCAATGAATAGGTCCTGTTATTGGAAGACACTGTAACTGGTGTTACACCAAAAAAATAATTTCCTGTGTTACACAGGGACGCGTCCCTGCCCCTAAACCCTACATCCCCATCCCCTGAGGCGTTTCGAGGACGGGGAGACGTTAGGGGACGTCCCCTAGCCGTCCCCTCCGATTTTGCATTTTCCAGAAACGCCAAGAAACACATCCCCGATTTAGGAAATGTCTACAAAACTAAAGGGGATGCCTAGCCATCCGAAACGGCCAGAGGATGGCTAGGCATCCCCTGACCATCCCAGAAACTTTCAGGCATCCCCTGCAATATCACTTAAAAAACAAAAGTAAAATTAAAAATTCATTGTTTTTTTTTTTAATTTTATTGGTTTGTAAAGGGGTGTGGGGTCCCACAAACCCTCCCATGCCCCTCATATACCTAAAAACATAAAACAAAAAACATAAACTCATACACTTGTTTACTAGGAGCCATGGGAGGTTGGGAGCCGACTGTTAGTGCTGGAGCTTGGGCATTGTTTCTCCTATGTGAGAGCAGTCACTATTTTGAAATTGACTACACAAGCTGCCACTTTATTTTAGACTGTTGTGAGAGGAGTTTGACTGTTTGATATTGATAGCCCGAATGAGGCATAGTGTCATAGATTGATAGATTGTTGTATTTAAAGTTTGAGACTTTGGTCTTTGAGTTATTTAACTTTAGTTTTAAAACTTGAACAAAATGCCTTTATATTTAATAGTAAATACTGTTGACTTGTCATGAATCTCATCATCATGATTAAAGTTTAAGCTTTAAACTTATTGCTGTTTATAATTTATAGTTTATATTGTTGTCATACTGCTGTTATACTACTGCTGTCATTATTTATGCACATATTGATGTTGTTACTATGATGCTATCAGTTATTAACATATTTGATATTTCAGATTGCTCTCTTTCTCTCTCACCATCCCCAAAAATCAGCCCTCGGACTGCCATCCCCGTGTCCTCATCCCCGAAACTTCGTGGAACATAGATAATTTCTTAAGTAATTGAAATCTAATCTCCAAAGTCATCTTGATAACCATTCAGCTCTGCTGAAAATAAAAGCTTTTCCAGGAAACCTAATCCTAGTATTTGCTCCAGGACCAATTATAGAAACCAGTTTAAGATGGGCAATTCCAAATAGTTGCCTATGGAGGGAAATTTCAAACCAGGCTAAACAAAAGTTTGTCAAATATCATATTTTTCACTTGCAGAACAAAACATGTAAGATTCTTAGAGATTTGTTCAAGGACTTCATGAGACTAATATTGAAGGTCGCATTTGTGACAACCAAAGATGAGAGCACCATACAAATTTCACAACACCGTGTCCACCATCAATGGACCAAGCATATAGAAGTTCACACGTACTATATCTGGGATCTTATACATGGACAAGTCATTGATCTCCAATACTCCCTGATTTCCAAGTAGATTGATGACATCTTCACCAAACCCTTTACAAAAAGCAAGCTTCTTCATTTACAAGATTTGTTGGGTTTGAGGAAGCCTACTACAAAAGGGCTACTTAATCCTTCCTTTCTCTACTTTGAAAGGGGCTCTTTTCTCTTTTTATTTGTGGGAGTTGAGGTGGCTTCTATCGCTCTTTTTGGGGAGGGCTTTTCCTCTTCGAGGGAATCTATTTGTACATGGGTACCTCATTATCCTTCTTTTGCCAACAACATATTCTCACCCACCTAAGTTGTCTTGAAGGGCATGCTAGTGTAGGTTTTTTAATTTTCCTTTGTTGAATATTACGTAGGTTCCTTCACATTTAGTTTAACTTGCTTAATTCTAATGAGTGGGTCATTATAAGGGTAGATGGCATCTTCCATGAGTATAACACCCACCTATTGTTGGGTAGTTGGAGTTACTTATCTCATTGGCTGGTTGTGAGTCACCAATTGGGCAACCTTAGGAAATAGATGAGATCTCAAACAATGTGCAAGCTGAAATTCAATGTCGATCTGCAAAATATGATTATTGCAAACCCTTGTCAACCAAAAGTGCAATTCCCAAAAAATTAAAACAACATCCCACAATGCTGGTTTATATTTTTAGAGAACCTCAAGTGCAAATTAAACAAGTACACAACAAATCTGAAATATTAATAGCTGATATAAATATGTAACCCTAGTGTGCAAGCTCACAATTAATTATAAATGATATTGCATCAGCAAAAACCTTCAATGATTGACAAGGTACAGCAGAAATAGAAAGGGAATAACAGCAGCAAGGGCTGCTTACAACTAACAACAATGTCCAAATACTAAAACAATTTATGATCAGCTCAAATACCAACACAAAAGATGTAATTCCACTTACAAATGAGGAGATCCAACACCATGTGGCTATATGGCGACCCAATCAATGAATTTCAGCAAGGGTATGTGTATGGCAGAATGAATAATGTGAAATCAAACTGTAATAAATGCAAATCTGAACAAATAACTACTTTATGGCTAGTGCTAGGATTGAACAGTGGCTCCCAAATGGTGTGGCAGCTATTGGAACAATGTTAGATGCTTGGAAACTCCACCACGAATGCTGAAAAGTGAAAAATATGAAACTCTCCAAATATAGCAAACCATAGTTTGTAGACTCTGCGAACTCGCCACGGACTCGGAAGTCCCGACCTTGGCCGAGTCGACTCACCACAGACTCAGGAGTCGAGTCCAGGAGAGTCCTGGATCGGGACTCCCGAGTCCGAGCTCAGGACTCGGCCGAGTCCTGAGGTCGGACTCGGGAGTCCCGACCAGGACTCTCCTGCGCGGCTGAGTCATAAAATGGGTTAAAACCCATGTTTCTTTTTATTTTTTTGTTCATTTTTAGACTCTCAATTGTGAAAAACAGGTCTGCAAATTGCTTTGGGGTTGATTGAAGCAAGGAGAACGAACTAAAAAGATCAAAATAGAGCCAGGTAAGTGATCTAACAATTCTTTTTGTTTGTTTTCTTCAATTTCTTGCATTCAAAATCAAAAAAATCAAGAAAAATAAGGGGAAATGCTGCCAAATTTTTTTCTATTTTCCTTAATAGCCTAATTCTTATTGTTTCTAGCTTGGTTTTGCATTCTTTTTCTTTTGCAAATGTTTGAAACTTTGAATCACATTTATTTGCTGATTTTTTAGCAAACCCTAGCTGATTTTTTTTTTCCATGTTGAACTTGAAACAGCAATGTCGTCTTCAAATCCAAAGGGAATAAAAAAAGACCCTGCATGGAAGTATGGAATTCCAGGAAATAAAAAAGGTGAATTGACATGTAATGAATGCAAGAAATGGATGACAGGAGGAATAAACAGATTAAAATACCACCTTGCTAGAATACCTGGGCAAAATGTGGAGGGATGCAAGAATACTACTCCTGAGATTATTAGAGAGATGAAGGCCCTTCTTGCTGAATATGAGCTTAAAAAAGAGGAAAGACAAAAAACAAAGGATGCCCTAGCAGCAGCGATGAGTGGATCCCAATCCCAATCTACACCCTCTATGCCCCATGGTGTTGCAAGTCCAAGCTTCCGTGCTCCACATTCATCTTTTGGTGAGAGTCCTAATGGTTCCTTTTCTACTGCTAGTGCTAGTCAGGGTCCTTCATCAGGACCAAATTATTTTATTCCACGTAATGTTCCAGGAGCACAACCTTCACTTGAAGGTACTGGTTGGAATAAAGAAAAGCATCAAGAAGCTAGGATGGCTGCTGCAAACTTTTGGTACTACAATAATCTACCTTTCAATGTTGCAAACAGCCCATATTGGGAAGGTTTGGTGAACGCCCTTACAGTTGCAGGAAAGGGGTTTAAGACCCCATCATCTAGAGATTTGAGTGGGCCATTGCTAGAGGAAGCCGTAAAGAATACACGGCCTGTGGTTGATGAGCAAAAGAAATTTTGGCGAAGAAAAGGTTGCAGCATTTTATCTGATGGGTGGACAGATGGACGAAATAGAACTCTCCTTAACTTTTTAGTGGCCTCTAATGGTGGATTGGTGTTTCTAAAATCAATAGATGCCTCCCATGAAGTTAAAAATGCTGAGACTTTATGCAATCTATTAGATGGGGTGGTCCAGGAGGTTGGAGTTGATAATGTTGTCCAAATCATCACGGACAACGCAGCTGCATATGTAGCTGCAGGTAGACTACTTATGGAGAGGTATCCCACAATTGCATGGTCTCCATGTGCTGCACATTCTTAGACCTATTGCTAGAGGACATTGGGAAGATTTCATGGGTCAAAAGTGTGGTTGAAGATGCAAAAAGTGTTACAAAATTTATCTACAACCATACTTGGGTGCTTTCTTTGATGAGAAAATTTACAAATGGCAAGGACCTTGTGCGACCTGGAGTGACACGATTTGCTAGCCACTTCCTCACATTGCAAAGCATTCTTGGTGCCATTGGTCATCTCAAGCAAATGTTCGTGTCCGATGCTTGGAAGGAGTCCTCATTTTCCAATAGACTTGAAGGGGAGAGGATTGTTGCCATAGTTTTTGATGAGACATTCATCAAAAATGGAGAGGAGTTGATGGGGGTAAGTAGCAATCACACAAAAAAAAATTATACATGATAATCTATTTGCTGTTTTTATTTTTTGAGGGGTTAATTTTGTTATGATTTAACATTTGTTTTCATTTTTTTAGGTGACAGAACCTTTGGTGAGGGTTCTTCGTATGGTGGATGGAGATGGCATGCCAATGGGTTTCATCTATGAGGCCATGGATAGGGCCAAAGAGGCCATATCACGTTACTATGGCGGCAACAAAAGGAAATATGAAATCATATGGCGCATCATTGATCGGAGATGGACACACCAACTCCACCAGCCGATTCATGCCTTTGCCTACTTCTTGAATCCGAAGTTCTACTTCTCGGACACATTTAAGGCGGATGAGGAGGTCATGGAAGGTCTTGTCATATGCATTGATAGGATGGTGCCTGATCGTGAGCTGAGAGATAAAGTGCTTGATGAGTTGGAGGTGAGATTTGTTACATCTTATTTATGAATTTGCAATGTTGAGCCTTGACTATCTATGAATTTTCTATATTTGATTTACTTTTTCTTTTATCTATTCAAGGTCTACAAGGGTGCAGAGGGGAGACTCTTTTCCTCCCAACAAGCAATTGAAAGGAGAGGAAAACAACAACCAGGTAAAAAATGAAATTAGAAACTTGATTCTTACATATAGATTGTTTACTTTATTCTTATTTCTTAATACTTATATTTTTTAAACATGTTTTTGTAGATCTATGGTGGGAGAACTATGGTGCTAGCACACCAAATCTTCAAAAGCTAGCCATACGTGTCTTGTCACAGCCATGCAGTGCTTCTGGGTGTGAACGGAATTGGAGTTTATTTGAGAACATTCACACAAAGAAGAGGAATAGGTTGACTTAGCAGCGCCTAAATGATTTAGTTTTTGTTCAGTACAACCTTCGCCTTCGAACTAGAAAGGTGGAGGGTGTTTCACACGAGTCCATCGACTTGGATGACATTGATCCATATGGTGAATGGACTATTGATGAACAAAATGATGAGGCTGATGTCTTCCTTACTGATGAGGATCTTGTTGAATTAGAGAGAGCAGCAGCAGAAGAAGCAGCAAGATTGGATGCCATGGAGGACGATGAAGACACATTTGAATATCATGTTTCCCCTGCTCGATCTCCTAGTCCTCGTTTGGATACTATAGCACGGGCACCTTCTAGTTCTAGGCCTCCAAAATTGAGTACCATTGGGAGGGGAAAAAGGAAGATGTAGATTACATGTGGTTGTTAATGTTTTCCTCTTTTTGACATGATTATATGTAAACATTTATAAACTTATGATGCTGTTATACATTGAAACTATGAGTATTTGATGACTATGAATGATGAAATTTCAATTATTGAGTGTTTGATGATCATATGACATGTGTAATCTTTGAATTATGAGTGTTTGATAATCAAATTAGGCTCTTATGTTCTCTAAATGCATTAATTTGTTCTTGTTTTTTTGTAAAACTATGGTTTTTTTTTTTTTGCCGAGTCCTAGCCAAGTCTTTTTCCAAGTCTGTGCCAAGTCCCGAGTCCGAGTCATATTTTTGGGCTGTCGAGTCCACGATGAGTCCGAGTTTGCAAACTATGTAGCAAACCTTAGGACCGATTCGACTTACAACAGTAAAAATCCACTCAAACCCTAAGCACAGCACCAGGGGCGGTTGAGAACATTCACAATATGCTGGTGCAGCTGTATAGAGAGCTAAAAATATAACAACAATGGTTGAAAACCTCAAAGAGCAGCTGGTCCAAGGGCTAGAATATCCACAAACAGCAAATATAAATCGTTGTAACCCTCCAAAAGTTAAAATCTTCAATAAATCACTATCGCCACACTATAGCAGCAACATGTAAACTTGAAAACTTGGCCAAAAATGTCAATTTGATGATGTACAATTTGCTTGCAAATATGAATCAAACAACCACAATCAATAAGCTCAAATGTGATCCTTGTGTAGAATCCCCTAAAAGGATATGAAAGTTTTTGTCCCCAAATCCTATGGAAAACCAAGAAAATTTCCATCCTAGATTTTCAACACCAAGGGCTTTTGTCTTTGAATGCTTCAATCTCAAAAAATAGAAGGAATAATGAACAAAATCAGATATCAGAGGATAGGATGATAAGCCTTGACTTCTCTTTTATAGACACCTACTTTGGGCTCTCTATTTTATTTTATTTTTATTTATTATGCTTTTCACTCCAAGTATTAAAAAATAATTTTAATTACATCCAAAGGGCCTTTCCCGAATTACCTTTTAAATAAAGTGTTAAAATAAAACATTATATAGGACCTGAAATAATATTTAAGCTGCCCTTTTGAAAATAAAGTGATTGGACCCACTTAGAAAATCATTATATTTATTTCCCTTGCTCTCTCCTTTAAGCCTATAGGAAATGGGGATAGGCAAGAGGTCTTCTCCCTGGATTTAATCCTAAAAAGGGTACATGATCTCAGTTTTGCCTCCCCTCTGTCCTATACATGTATCCACCATTATTACAAGACTTAAGACTCAGCAAGCTAATTTTTAACCTGGACTCGATCTCAACGCTCAGACTCAACAAAGACTGGACAAATTGAATAAATCATTTAATATAGAGAATTTTAAGAAATTAAAACTTTTATCATGCACCCTTCAATAAATATTTTTTTAAAGCACAATAAACTAATCAAATAGAAGCTACTTTGATCACATAGACAAGTATACATTGATCACATGAGTATAAAAGTGTATTTTAGCTTAAGGGAAAAACATTTTTAAATATATATATTGTCAACTGTTTTGGGTGTACAAAACTCACCGATTATGATATCCATAGCATCAAAAACAAAAATCACAATATGGAACCATGAACTATGTCAGAAAGGAGCTTGTATTACTTAGCACAACATTGCTAGATCTATGTGAACTCATGTGTTTTTATCTCAAATAATTCGACAAATTCTGCTACAGTCATAGGAGCATTACTTACTATAGAGATTGACTCAACAAACAAGATGTACAAATGTAATTCAATTACCTGAGATTTAATTAGGAAAAATTGAATGAATAAAATAATACCATTTTTCCATCTAACATAGACCAAAATTTATTTATTTTTCTTTTTAAAACTAGAGCAAGGGTTTGGGGAAAGCGCCCCTTGTGGGAGTCTAGGGGAAACACACCCAAGAAGCTCCAGAGGCAGTGCCCCTCACAAGGGTCTGCGGCAGCACCAAATTAAGGCCTCTGAGACAACACAAAGAGACCTCCATGGCACATATCATTTTTCACAATTTTACCACTTTTAACCAACCTTCAAGAATACTCCAAACCCTTCAAAAAACACTTGATTTTCACCCTTTTACATTTAAGAAATCTGGTTGGAAGCAGTTAGAAATAAGTAGATGAACTGCACTCAGAAAGGCAGCAGCCCCTAAATATGATAAGGGGATTGATATCCTGAAATATACGAGAAGAAGAGGGTTCAATGGAAATGAATGATAAACCAATAAGGAAAACCAGGGATTAAGGTAGAAACGTAGAGGCCAAGAACAAGCAAGGAATCAGATCTGTTCATCACAACAGAGTTCTATTACCAGATATAAGCATATATCCAGGTGTATTGCTGCCTCTTATAGTCCTACATTTATATAAGTATAGTCTGGCATAAGGAAGGAAGAATAAATGTATATCTATACATAATCATTGACCTATGTATGCATGTTACTTATAGATAATAAAGAAGGATCTCTATGATTGAAACTGTATTAAGTTAACTGTCTGGAAACCCACCTTGTGGGAGGGCTTGAGGAAGTGGTAAGAGCCTAAAAATCCCACTCAAGATCTCCGCCCAATCCCATGGTGAGGATGGGCCTGAGGAGTGGTAAGTGCCAAAAAGCCCGCTGGCAATCTCTGTCCATTCCCACAAGTTGGCATGTGTCTTCCAGGAGTTGTGGCTTGATGGGGAAAGCAGATACAAGTCACCAAGGGGGAGGGCTGCGGTATACACCCTCTTAGGCTTGGCATATGGATTCGGGCAGACCAATCATGTCCCTTCTCCCACAACTTTAGTATGTTTGCTTTGTTAATCATCTATAAATGTGATGCAATTGTCTAATGCTAACAAAAATATATACATATTGGGGAATGTTGTTCATGTGGTGAATGCAGGTTTCATTCCAAGATTACATCATTAAGGAATTATTTATTTGATATGGTGAAAACCCTAACCATAGTTTGTGGCATTTTTGATTAATAGGCAAATTCTAGGGCAAGTTAGGACAAGGGACATTACAAGCTATCAAGGTTGTATGCAGGCCCTATCAACTGAGTATGATGAACATTTCTTGGACGGTTGGCTTAATGGAGGAGTGATCACCTGGAGGTTCCAATTTTTTGCACTCGTTTTGCTGTTGCATAAGCTATGTTTCTAGAAAGGGAAGAAGAAAGCAAATTACCAAGTAGTAAGATATAGAAGACTAAGATATCAAAAGCCAATAGCTTACTTTGAAACCTTGGGTCATATCAGACTACTAAAGAAAACTGTATTAGATTGCAAAGAACATCAACAATTCCCAAAACAAGATGCCATGCATATTATGGGCAAAAGAAAAAGTTAAGGTCCAAGTACCTAGAGTACACAGGCATGACATTTAACTTTAGATTATGCCTTAAGTTAAGGAAAGTGCCTCGAAATTTTAATATAGAAATCACTAAGCATATTGTGTATGTAAAAGAATAGAAATTATGGGAGGAATGAATCTTACTCTCCTTAACTGTACCATATAGCCAGCACAAAACTTCATCGGCAAAAGCCAGGCAAACACCACCCTGCACAACCCATGGCAATCGAAAAACAAAATCAACAGCTACGCAACATACCATGTTAATAAAATCTAGCATTTGTAAAAGCATTCAAATGAAATGGATCAATTTATTAGCAGATAAAATACATACCACTGAAAAGTAAAAACCTAAATCACTAAATTCCATCTTGAATTCCACTAAATATGTGGACAAGAAGGAAAACAGGTACAGAATCTCTCTAAATATTGTAGAATTTGTGAGCCCTCCACTTTACGTAGACAGGAAGAAACCATTTGTAGCTGTTTAATCTTACTAAAAAGACGCAGCCACCAATTCTTAACTTTAATTCCTTTTCAATCAAGATAAATTTAATCACATTAAAGCTGGTTGACCTAAATTGTGAACATATATCAAAATTAAGAATTATATTTCTTAACAACATCTATCTAGCTCACAGTTCAGATTTATTAATATTGGTTACACAGTGTTGTACTAGAGATTCTTCTTCTTGTGATATCTTAACCTGCAGTAGATTTTCTAAACATATTGTTCTGACTTCTTTTTTTGGTGGTTACCTCAAACTTTTGATAAGCTTTGGCTATTTTGGCGAATCTCATGCCTTCAAGCACTTATATGGCTCCATGAATGCTATAGGATGCCAAAAGGAGTTCTCCATACTGTCTTATTTGCCAAAATGCCTTGTGAAATCATGACAATGCATTAATGAAATTGCATCTGTCGGGAAATAATGATGTTCCAAATGCTTTCTTTGGTGCCAAGAAGGTTCTAACTTCTAAGGAACTACTCTAGTGCCAATGAGGTTCTTGGGAACACTTCAAATGCTCAAAGGGGTTCCCAATAACTCTTGTTTCACTGACTAAAAGACTGCAAAGACTTGAAAGATATTCGATCAACATTTTGCTTAGTTCTAAGAACAAGTCACTTGGCCAAAATGGAGTAGAAAGGAACTTTGCTTGAAACTCAAAATTCACTAAGTGCAAAGATAAAAATGTTGATGTTTTGACTTAGTCTACTAAGTTTGGAGGGAATGTATGCTCAACTTAAATCCTTGGGAAAGCGCATTTCCACTTCAACAAAAACAACTTATAAAGGAGAAATGACATGACCAACTGGAAAAAAACTCAGTAATACAGTTGATGGTGAAATAATCAAATCCACCTATTAATTTAGACAAATTAAGTACCAATGATGCTTGTTCTTGAATTATCAAACTACAAATATAAGAGCATTCCCCTGCCTCCTACAATATTTATCTCATTTGTTGTTGGTCATTTTTTCTTGTAGTTTTCAAGTTCCTCCTAAGTTTGTCACCTTTAAAAACTTCAATAGAAGTGGTTTCAATTCCTTCTCTATGAGATAATGAGAAATATTTGCAGGTCTTCAATAATGAAGCTCAAATATTGAATTTAAAGATAAGCATTAAAACTTTCAACAATCAGATAAGCACTAAAACTTCCAATGATGAAAAAGAGAAGATTGCATCCTTTGAATTCAGTGAAGAGTAGGTGATCAACCTGCAAACCAATGAGATTTCAAAAGATTTGGTAACTTGAGAAAAAAATGTATGGTGATGCATCCCCAAGGGAAATCCACCATTCATGTCCCTAGGATGTTTTGAGGACATAGGGATAGCTAGGGAACATTGCCAAGGTCATCCCCTATCTAGAAAAAACCATAGGGAACATCCTAGAAACACCTAAAAATTGCAAGGGGCAGCAAGAATGACTACTCATCACAAGAAGAAACTAAAACAAAAATAAATATGGTTGGAGGGAGCCACAAGCCCTTAAACCTTAAAGAATGACTACATCAACTTTGCATGTAGTGCAACTAGTACATAATGTGACACTAGACTAAAATGGAGTGGGGGCAGGCTTGCAATCAGCCATGCTAAATCTTTGAAACAAATCAACAACATACTTCTGCTGAAAAATAAAAAATCCCCTCAAAAGACAAAAGAACTTGAAGACAAAAGAAGAAATGTAAAAGCTTGAGATCAATCATATCAAATTGTTCCATCAATGCTCTCTTAATACCTTGAATCATGGAAGTAAAACTACCTGCAAGAATCACTTCATCCATGCCTCTGAGTGTAAACTATTGAATAAGAATGGCAATACGAGAAACCAAAAGCAAGCAAGAAGCTATCCATCTTCTCATAGCAAGCCCCAAGGGCTTGTTGAACAACGAAGCCTACAAACAAGTGAAGAATCTTGAACAAAACCTAGAGGCTTCTACCCATATATCTCCTTATGAAGATCACTATGCAAAAAGGTGCCCTTCACATCCATCTGATAAACTAACCATCCCTATAATGCAACAAGAGAAAGGACAAGACAAATAGAATCCATCTTGGCAACAAGAGCAAATATCTTGATAATCAATGCCCTTAACATGTAAAAACCCCTTACTCACAAGACATACCTTGTACTTGCCACTGGACCTATCTATTGCATGTTTGGTTCTATAGATGCAATTACATCGAACCAACTTTCTTCCCTTTGGAAAAGATACAAAATCCCATGTATGATTCTTCATCAAAGAAGAATACTCCTTAGCATCATAAAAATACCTATGACATCTAAAAACCTCTAAGGGTCATGGAAAGAGCATGAATCAAAAGACGAACACTTGTAGTCTATAAACAAGTGTAACAAGAATTTGTAGGATCATTAACCAAAGGTCCAACTTCCTCAAGAGTAGTACTGGCCCAACAAGGCAAAGACTATACAACAGGGGGTGGCGGATCAAGACTATCATCATCATCCTCAAGAAGCAAAGAGTCCTTAAGAGATGAAGTTGGAAGTGAGGAAGAAGCAAGTGATGGTGAATCCATTTGCACGAAGTACTCATCAAATTGAACATCTTATTGAAAGAAGACATATTGAGTAATAGGATCAAACAACCTGTAAGCTTCACATCCTCACAATAACTAACAAAAATCATCAAAAGAGAGTGAAGTCAAATCTGCCTCTAATTACAATACACAAAACTCATTAATGGTGGGAAACAAATCATCAAATTTGTCTCATAGTTGCTTTAGTGTAGTGCAGTCAGCAATGTGAAACAACAAAACATATGATACATACAATTTAATTAACCCAAAGGCTACATCTAACTTATTTCTATAAACAATTTTTTCAAATTCCTTAATGAATATCGAAGGCCTTTCAACCAACATTTGCCAAAGTCCTTTGGATTGTGGTAGTTGTCTCATTTTTTGTTTTCACATGTGATAATTGTGGGATGATAGCAATCAAACACCATGAGAGCAATAAAGATAATGAGCTCTTAAATTGTGCCTTACACCCCCCCTAAATGTATTAATACTACAATTGCAACCCCCCAACAAAAATCAATGGGCACTTAAGCTCAATTTTTACAACAAGAAGGCCTAAATCAACACATTATTTTTACAATTTTTAGAAAAATTGCTTGCCAAACAAAAAAATTGGAGGTTATACATAGATTCCTTCCAATTTTCTAATAAATTTCAAAAAATATAAAAAAGAGCCAAAATTTGACTTCATTTTGTTTTTCACAAGAAAAGTGCAATAAATGGCTTCAAAAAAAAATGTAATACCTAGAGCATAATCTTAAAAAATTACTTAGAAGTTAGACCAATATCAAGTGCTCAGAAAGGAATTTTTGTCACCCATAATAAGTCAAAAATATAACATTGAAGGTGAAAGTTATGGCTCCCAAAAAGTAATCCCCTCCTTTCACAAAAAGAATGCAACTTGGTCACTATTCTAATGGCACCTCCAAGATGAGTGAAGTGTTGGTGGAGAAGGGCAGTGCCACCTAAGCTAGGTGGAGCAGCAAACAACCTGGAGCAAAGTGGCACAACTAAAAGTTTGCAATAGGAAACTTAGAGCAATGCAATGAGTTGTGATGTGAGTTAGACTTTGAGTTTTGACCTGGAAGTGCATTGGATCCTACTAAATCTATGGTAGGAACCACAAACTGTTTGGTGCATGTATGATTACCTAAGACAAGTTTATTGCTGCAAAATTCTCTATGCCAATGTTAAAGTATGTGGCACTTTTTGGAGATCGATGGTTTTGTATGGACACCTAGGAGGGGCGCTAACGTACCCCACAAACCATTAAAGTGTTACCATCCATGAGAATGGTCTTGGCATAACCATGTGTACTACTTTTGATGAATCCTCCTAGATCAAAAGGTGTGCACCACATATTGGCAAAACGAAAAATGTCTTGTAGAGACATCACTACAACCCATTAAGGGTTCATGGGCTAAAACAGGAGTGTCCATTGTTGCTAATGGATGCAAAAATTGTAAAATCCAACCTTTAATTAACTTCATTGTGGTGTACCCTAGATAGGCAATGTTTTTGAAGGCGATTGATTGTGAGACTAAGGGGCGAGTGAAGAACACATACTTCATCACCTAAACCATCATAGAGTTGATAGAGATGGGTGTTGAAAACATTGTCTAAGTCACTACAAACAATGCTAAAAATTACAAGGTGGCAAGTTTATTGGTCGAAGCAACATACGAGCACATTTTTTGGACACCATATGTCATCCACACCCTCAACTTAGTAACGCAAAAAGAGGGCACAAAGATAGAATGGGTAATAAAAATATACGCCAAAGGTGCAGATTCAAGACAAACCATCATATGTCATAAGCCATCTTTAGGTCATTCTCCAAGTTGATGCTACTGTAATAAGTTTATGAAATTTCAATATTTTTTTTATTTGCCTTAAGTTTGCTATAAAATTTTAATTATAAATTTATAATGTATCTTAGTTTTTTCAATTTTGATTTGTTATTTTTACAATATAGTAGGTTGTTGGGACTAGATTGCATCACAAACAATTGTCTTGAAATGACTTGTGAAGGTGCAAGAAGCATTGAAACATCCTAGTGATTAGCAACCCTCAAAGTATGTGGAAACAAACAAATTCAAAGAGGGCCCAAAAGGTTAAATCATTGATCCTAGATGATGATTGGTGGGCTTGTGTGGATTACATTTCAAGTTTCACTAAGCCCATCATAAATATGATCAAGTTTCCTATTGTAGATCATCCATATGTTTGAGAGACATGGCATAGTGTCTATGATTTAAAACATAAAGCACATAATAGCAACCAAGGAGAATGATCTCATAAAAGCATTTTTTCAATACAGTGCAAAGAATCATTGTTTATCATTGGAACAAGATGAGGTCACCCTTGCATCTCCTTGCATTTGCATTGTCTCCAAATGCTACAGCACAAAGATATTTTATTTTCCCAACAGAGTTGCACCAAATGGAGACACACACGTTGTTGATAGGTACAAGAATGCAAGCTACAGAATCTTCCAAGATCCAAATGTGGAGGATACTATTGTGGGTGAGTCTGGTAACTTCATCTCCTCAAAGAATCACAATCTTAGAGCTCTTTGAGATAGGTACAAAAAGGATGCTCATACATTGCAGTGCCTCCATGGCCAAGGCTTTATTCACCTACAACCTCTTGCAATCAAAGATCTATCACAGGTAAGCATTTCTTATTTTATAACATTATTTCTATTCTTTCATAATTATAAATTATGTTTGCATTACAAATGTTGTATTAACTGTCTTCAAATTCAATAAGTTGTCAGTTTTGTTAGTTTTAATGATCAGATTTAAATGCACAGAAATTAATTCAAAATTAAACACAAGACACAGCAGATACCCTGGGAAAACCCTCCTCTTGAGGGAGAAAAACCCAGCCAATAATATCTCTTATATTATTGAATCACAATAAGAATGTCTCCTTTACAATAGGCCGATAAGCAGGCCAACAAGCAGCATCACAATCTGATGCAATACTAAAACTGATAGATACAATCTGCTAATATAGATCTCAGGCTTCTACACAAAATATCGATCTGCTCTATAGATCAATTCGCACTTGAAGAACTTGAACTTGATATGAATATGGAATGAATATTGAATGAACTGAAATGAATATGATGATCAAATGAGAGCAAGGAATGGTAATATATACACAATGAATGGAGAGAGACGCAACCTTTCAATATCATCATGTCGGCCTCAATCAAGAGATAAGACTTTACAAACAATAAGTCATCCTTCATAGATAATCGCACCTCCAAGGATGATCGTGCCTCTTCTTAATAAACAAATATTAATTTATATTTAGCAAGAGACGTGTCCCAAACAAGAATTTGATCTACACCAATTAAATAGCCAATAGGCTATAATTTAATTGCTTTGATCTGATCTAGAAGATGCAACCGACACTGTCCAGTAAACATCAACACTCCCTCTCAACTAGGGAGTATACTTCCAGTTGCACAAGACATATCACCTCAACGTGATGTCTACCACATTAGCTACAACCAAATGTGGAAAAGAAGAATATCACCTCATTGTGATATTAGATATCACCTCAACATGATATCAACCATAATGGCTACAACCATACTATGGTGTGTAAAAGTGTTCATCACTTGCGTGATGTTGTCACCTCAACATGCCTTTCACAAGTACAAGATGTGTCATGGAGCCACACACATTGAATGATCTATCACATCCACCATGACTCCTCAGACGGTGCAAACAAGGGCTTTCACCTCAAATCTCAAAGAGAAATGCATTAACAAGGGATTTCACCTCGAACTTCTCTCACAGAGAAGAACTCATTAAATAAGGGATTTCACCTCGAACTTCTCTCCACAGAGAATAACTCATTATAGGCTATCACTGATACTGAGTCTCTTTCTTAGTTAAGGCTGGATTCTCCACCATACCAAGCTTATCTCGACAGTACACAAACTTTATTCTGGAAAGAGGCTTGGTGAGAATATTTGTCGTCTGCTCATGAGTGTTGATATACTTCAACTATATAGCCTTCCTCAATACCATATCTCTGATATAGTGGTATTTAATCTCAACATGCTTGGTTCTGTCATGAAACACAGGATTCACAGAAAGCTTCACGCAACTCTAATTATCACAATGAATGATAGTAGGCTCCATTGATTGTCCAAACAATCCTGCAAGAAGCTTACGAAGCCATACTGCTTCCCGAGCTTCCATACAAGCTGCAATATACTCTGCCTCTACTGTACTCAATGCCACAGAAGACTGATTCTTGTTGCACTAGGATATCATAGCAGAACGCAAACTGAAGCAACAACCAAAGGTACTCTTCCGATCTGTAACACATCCTGCCCAATCAGAATCAGTATAACCATGCAGCTCCAAGTCAGCATCTGAAGAATATCTCAACCCATATCCAGCTGTGCCACGCAAGTATCTCAAGATATGTTTAGCTACAACAAGATGTATCTGTCTCGGTTCACACATGAACTGACTAATTGCACTCAAAGCATAACAGATATTTGGTCTAGCGTTAACTAGATACATCAAGGACCCAATCAGTTGTTTGTACAATGTAGGATCCACCAAGTCTGAACTGGCTGCAACCTCCTTCAATTTATGTAGGTTGGTCTCCATAGGTGTAGACATAGATTTGCAATCCATCATACCAAACCTCTTGAGTACATCGATGGTGTACTTCCCTTGAATTAGAATCATCTCATCTGGTTTCTGCCAGACTTCTAAGCCAAGGAAGAAGTGCATAAGTCCAAGATCTTTCATCTCAAACTCAGAGGCCAACTCTTTCTTACAGTTGATGATCAAGTGCTCTTCTCCAGTAAGTATCAAATCATCAACATATAAGACCAAAATCAATGCTTCACCATCAATTACCTTAAAGTATAGATTAGAGTCAGCATCATTCTTCAAGAAGCCCAAACTTGACAGGAAACGATCAATTCTTTCGTACCATGCATAAGGAGCCTACTTAAGACCATACAAGGCCTTCTTCAGTTTGCAGACATGAGACTCCTTCCCGTGTACCTCGAACTCATCAAGTTGTTTGATGTAACTCAATCACACCATTTAGAAAAGTTTTCTTCACATCCATTTGATGAATCTTCCATCCTCTAGATGCAGCAATGGCAATGGTGGTCCTGACAGAAGTGTAGCGAGCAACAGGAGCAAATGTTTCTTCATAATCAACTCCCTCTTTCTGTGAAAACCCATGAGCCACGAATCTTGCCTTGTACTTCTCTATGCTCCCATCAGCTGCATGCTTAATCTTGAAGAGCCATTTCGAAGATACCATAGATTTTCCTTCAGGTCTAGGAACAATGTCCCAAACATCATTCTTGAGAATTGATTGGTATTCCTCTGACATAGCATCTCTCCAAACCTATTGACTAGAAGCTTTCTCCACACTAGAAGGCTCAGATTCAATAATCTGACTCATCAAGGCAACATAACTGGAGAACTTATGTGGCCTTTTACTTTCTCTGAATGTACCTCTAGGAGCTACAAACCTTTCAGCCTCTTGCATAGTTTGCCTAGCCCAAAGAGGTCTCTTCCTTCTAATCACAATATCGGTAGGCCCATCAATAGGTTCCAAGGGCTCAACTGGATCAACATCTTCCTTCAGTTCTTAAGTCTCCCTCTGAATCTCAAAAGTATGGTCAACTTCCATATCCTGAGGAGGCTCATCATAGTCAATCTCCACATGAGTTCCCTTGGATCTTCTAAATGCAACATCTTCCTCGAATGTGCCATCTCTACTGATTTCAATCAACTTCTGACCTGGAACATATATCCTATAGGCTTTTGATGTCTCACTATAGCCCACAAATATTACCTTCTTGCCAGAAGGCTCCAACTTAGTTCTCTTCTCTTTTGGAAAATAAACATAGACAGGACATCCAAAGATCCTCAAATGACTAACCTCGGGCTTCTTCCCTGTAAAGGTTTCTTCCGGAGTCATTCTCCAAGACCTTGTGAGGACTTCTATTCTGAACATATACTACAGTCCTAGAAGCTTCTGCCCATAAGAAGGTTTGTAGATCCTGGTCATGAATCATGGCTTTTGCTGCTTCCACGATCGTCTTGTTCTTTCTCTCTACAACACCATTTTGTTAAGGATTGTAGGGGACACAAAACTCCCTCTTAATCCCAGCATCAATACAGAAATTTCGAAAGCTACCTGAGGTGTATTCTCCTCCATTATCAGATCTGAGGATCTTGATTCTTTTACCGAAAAGATTCTCTACAAGAGCTTTGAACTCCTTGAACCTTTCTAACACTTCCTCGGACTCTTTAGTTTTCAAAAAATAAATCCAAGTCTTTCTAGAGTGATCATCAATGAAAAGAACATAATACAAGAAACCACTTGAAGAAGGGACAGACATAGGTCCACAAAAATCAAAATGAATAAGGTCTAAAATACACTTAGATCTATTTTCTCTACTGTGGAAAGGGGCTTTTGAATTCTTACCCATAGCACATCCTTTGCAAGTTCCTTCATACTCCTGAGTGAACTTAGGAAGTCCCGTGACCATCTTCTCCATGATAGGTAAGGCTCGGAAGTGGAGGTGCGCCAATCTTCGATGCCACAAATCACATAGGCTTGAAGAATCATGAACTAATCCTTGTAGAGGACGCGTACATAGCCTATAGAGGCTTTCATGTCTAACACCAATTACTTGAGCATCCTTGAAACTGGAATTCTCCATCCACACAAGAACTTTGCCTTTGGAGAAGGCAACTTGATATCCTTCATCTTCTAGAGGTGAAATAGAAATAAGATTGCGCTTGATTCCTGGGACATACAAAACATCTCTCAACTGAAGTGTAATGTCGGAATCCAAATGAAGAGTAGAGGTACCAATCCCTTTTGCGGAATAGCCAGCATCATCTCCAATAATAACTTGTTCCGAAAAATCTTTCTCCACCAAGCTTGATAAGTGCTCCTTAAATCCAGTTATGTGTCGTGAAGCACCACTGTTGATCAGCCAAGTGTTGGTATCTATAGGTACATTGCTTGATAGTGCTGAATAGAACAAGTATTCACATGAATCCTTCTGCAAAGAGGCATCATCAACATCTGCAACGGTGGCTTGTTGCTTAGGTCTAGTTGGACAAGGCTTAGCAAAGTGGCCAAACTTATCACACCTAAAGCATTGAATCTTGGATATGTCTCTCTTCTTCTTGGAGGCAGGTGCATCATCATTTCCCTTATCTCGATTCCTCTTGAAGAACCCTTTCCTTCCATCTTTTCCTTTCTTCTTCGAAGCATGGGAGGCAAGAACATGAATATCTTCATTCTTTGAACTTTGACCAATGCCTCTAGCCACCAACCTTGATTCTTCTTGAATGCAACTTGACCTTAGACGATCAAACTTAGGCAATTTTGATCTTGCACTGATTCCCTGAATGTAGGATTCCCAAGACAAAGGGAGACCATTGAGCGCAAGCATAGTCAGGTCTTTGTCATCAACCATATGTCCAATTGTCGAGAGTTGATCTCTCAAATCTGAAATCCTCATGAGATATGCAATCACAGATTCTCCCTTCGCCATCTTCACATGGTGTAGTTGTTGCTTCAGTGCAAGTGCCCGGCTGGTATTGTTGATTTTGTACATTTCTTCCAATGTCTTAAACATGTCTCTTGCCGTCTTCAATTTAGAGACAATAGGAATGATATGATCCTTAAGAGAATCAACCAATATTTTCATTGCCTTGATATCTTTCTTCACCCATTGCAACTTCTCTTCTTCCTCCTCAGGTTCAGGAACACTGGACTCCACAAACTCACCCAAGTCATTTTCACGCAAGGTAAGCATGATCCTAAATCTCCATGAGGTGAAGTTTGATGCTCCTTCGAGTCTATCCTCAATCTTCAAACCGTTCACCATCTTGACAAAGGTAGAGATAGACAAGAATTATAACGAAGAGAATCGAATATCGCTGTATAAACAAATTTGATCACGATCTCCTCAAACCCGCTTTGATACCATGTTAGTTTTAATGATCAGATTTAAATGCACAGAAATTAATTCAAAATTAAACACAAGACACAGCAGATACCCTAGGAAAACCCTCCTCTTGAGGGAGAAAAACCCAGCCAATAATATCTCTTATATTATTGAATCACAATAAGAATGTCTCCTTTACAATAGGCCTATAAGAAGGCCAACAAGCAGCATCACAATCTGATGCAAATACTAAAACTAATAGATACAATCTGCTAATATAGATCTCAGTCTTCTACACAAAATATCGATCTGCTCTATAGATCAATTCGCACTTGAAGAAATTGAACTTGATATGAATATGGAATGAATATCGAATGAACTGAAATGAATATGATGATCGAATGAGAGAAAGGAATGGTAATATATACACAATGATGGAGCGAGATGCAACCTTTCAATATCATCATGTCGGCCTCAATCAAGAGATGAGACTTTAGAAACAATAAGTCATCCTTCATAGATAATCGTGCCTCCAAGGATAATCGTGCCTCTTCTTAATAAACAAATATTAATTTATATTTAGCAAGAGACGTGTCCCAAACAAGAATTTGATCTACACCAATTAAATAGCCGATAGGTTATAATTTAATTGCTTTGATCTGATCTAGAAGATGCGACTGACGCTGTCCAATAAACATCAACAAGTTTTTGGGCTGAGTGGAACTAGAGTACATACTCCTTTATCCACTTAGTTAAGCACAACCAATTGTCTGCAAAAAAATTATGAGTTGGTCTTGTTGGCGGGTGTTTTATGACCACACCAACACAGAATAAAGTTCCCAACGGTCACTCTATCCCCTCTTGATCAAAATCTCCTACATGCTAAGATTGTGAAAGATCATGCATTCAACTCCAAGGTTCCTTCATGCAACGAACGTAGACTCAGTTGGTTTGATGTGATTTGTTGGTATTTCAAGGGGACTTACACAATTGTTTATTCGAGAGAAAGGGACTTTCAAGATTCAGAAGATTTACCAATGAAGCTCAAGTTTCCTAAACTAACCAGAGAATGCTGAATTTGAATGGCTACAGAGATTTAGAAAAAAAAAGTTCTAATCTACCCTAGGCACAGGACGTGGTGATCAAATCTCACAAACTTCAACCAAGCTTTGCTTTGCCTCACCTCGGACAGCTTCCACAAAACCGGTGCAATCTTCAAAGGGGTGAACTAGAGATATTCAGATTACAAATTAACATGAAGACACCATCACAACGATGCATACCAACATGTAAATTATAACCAAAGTTAGGTCCAAACTATTCCAGTTGACCACACAAGGCAAACCCACCATCAGTGAGCTTGCTAGTGGTATGGACTAGCGAAGCTTGCTCACATCAACCACCACATTCCACGATCATCTACTTGCATGAAATAAAATCTATTCTACTCTATCTAAGTTCTACTCTAAGATTCTATGCTAATTGGAAGGATGAAGAAACCTTGCTAGCTACCCACAATAAAAGATGAAATCTCAAGCAATGACAACTCTTTTTATTATAGTAGTGTTCACAACAGTCTCTTACAAAGCATTCAGTTGAAAACTTTCCTTCCTTCCGTACAAATGAGGGGGGATGCCCCTTTTATAGTTGGCCCAGTCCAACGAACGGCTCAGATTCAATTACAATGAGCGACTCAGATTGAGCCACATAAGCCCTATTCAAGATTTTACCTAAAAACAGCCACAAAGTGGAGTGGGGTAATAAATGATCATATAATACCCACTCTCTCCCTACATCACTATGAGCAATTAATGCCCACTATCATCCAGAAGATCTTCATCCAGAAAGGTGTTTCCATTGTCTTTCTCCTTTGCTGCAAACTCGAGGAATCTAGTCATCACAACTTCTACTTCTTGAACTGATATGGCAGGCACGTTCTCAATCTAAAACTCCAAGACTGCGACCTCTTTCTCCTATTTGATGATGGTTTTTTTTTTCATGCCGCCATTGCATCTTGGGTTGTGTGAAGTATGTTGGAGAACATTTTCTAGGTCATTGCCGGAGAAGGACTTCACACTTAAGAAGAATTCCTCTACTTTGTTCTTCAATCCATCCTGCTATCACTCTTTAACATTGAAGTTTTTCTCTTTCCTCCTCCTTAGCCTTGAGGACATTTTAGTGCTTGAGGATGATCTTTAACGCTTGGGCCTTCATCTTTTCCTCCATCCTGACCCTGGGCACAAATGAGAGGTCTTGGAGGATTTTCTTGTCTTGGACTTGACCATTTCTTCCTTGCCACTTGCCTCCCTGAGTTTGGCGCATATTAGATTTTTGAGGAGAAATTTCAACACCTAGTCGTTTCTTCCAACATCTCCCTTCATGGTTTGGGCGCAAATGAGACATCATGGAGGAATTTCAAACATGTAACTTTTCTCCTTCCAAGGTTGTAATGTTGTCCTGGAGTACTTGCTCCATCACCCCAAGTCATCATGCTTTGGGCTCATTTAACTCTTCACCTTGAGTGCATTTCCTTGTCATGTCATGGGCGCATTCTCACCTTGTCTTCTTGGGCGCACTTAACTCATCTTGTGTTGGGCACATTTAACATCATGTCCTAGGTGCATTTGAGATGACTCCGTTCAAGTTCATGCCTTAGAAACTTTTTCACTCCATTCGTTTTCCCCTGGGGTGTAAATCCTTGTTGAGCACATTTGAGACGTGAAGAGAAGGTTTCAATGCCTTAAGGAAATTTTATCATCCATCTCTACCTTCTTGGAGAAGGTGGGCGCAAATGAGAAGCATGCCTTAGAAACTTTATCCAAACCATCTTTCCTTTGGGCGCAAATGAGAGGGGAGTTTTGGAGTTTCAATGCCTTAGAAAAATTTTACCAACCTTTTGTCTCCTCTGGGCCCATTCCCACCTTGAGCGCATTTTCACTTAAAGGGAGAGGTTTTCAACACTTAGAAAAAATTTAGCCTTCTACACACCATGGGCGCATATGAGATCATCTTGTAGAATTTTCCATGACTTAGAAGAAATTCCTAGCTTCTAGACTCCTTGGGCGCAAATGAGATGACCCCTTCCAATTTTCATGCCTTAGAAAAATTTTCCGTTTCACTTTCTTCTCTTGGGCACATTCCCATGTTGAAGGAGAAATTTTTAACACTTCGCAATTTTTCATCTTTCACATCCCCACCTTGGGCGCATTTCCATATTGAAGGGCGAAGCTTTTAACACTTGGAATAATTTTCATGTCCTCCGTGTGCCTTGGGCGCATATGAGATGGGAGCTTAGAATTTTCACAACTTAGCCAAATTTCTAGTCCATTTGTCTCTCTTAGGGAGCATATCCACCTTGAGCGCATACCTATGCATGAGGGAGAAGTTTTGACACTTAGAAAGTTTTCAAGCAACTTCCTTATCATTTGGGTGCATATGAGAGGTGTGAGGGAGATTTTCATACTTAAACCATTTTTCGTGAAGACTTCACCCTCAGCATAGCCTAAGAGCATTTTCATGTATATAAGGCAATTTTGAACAATTCGGCAAATTTTCATCCTACTCACCCTTATTTTCCATTTTTAGCAGTTTTCTGAAGTCCTTGTGATTTTCATGAATCTGCAACTTCTCAAGACTTGGTACCCGCTCATCATGGTCCCCATGGCCTGACTAACCTGTTCACACTTGCCTTTTGCATTCACCTACTATTTTATGCCCTGTTTTGGAGATGACTTACTAAAAATAGTAAGCATGCAGATCGCGCTCAAATTTCACATGTAGATTCCTTGGAAGATTTTGATCGCAGTGGGATACACCTGTTTTCAGTTTTTCTCGAGTTTTGCCCTTCATTTTAGGCATAAAAGTAGGGAACCCTAATTTCGTTGCATGTGCTTCTATTGACCTCCATTTGACACTGTTTTTGTTACGTACTATTCTGCTCTAGAAACTAAAGATCTGGAGTTGTTTGGGTGACATCATACTTGCTAAAAGTGGACCTGCTAAAAATAGTAAGTTGTCGGAATTCATTCAAATTTTGCACAAGTCCCTTAGAAGGGTTTAAACTTAGTGATGTGATCAAAATTTCCAAAACCCTAGGGGAAAGGCCCTAAACTGAGGCACCTGCTAAAAATAGTAAATCGTCAGAATTCAATGAAATTTTAATGGGAGCCTGCCTGAAGCCTCCTGATCGCAGTACAAAGCTCAAATTTCAATTTGCTCACTCAATTTGACCCCTACCAAGCCTGAAGAATAAAAACCCTAATCTGACAAAGCACATTCCAAACTTAGCCAAGATTTCAAATTGGGCCAAAAGATGGGTACATCCCTGGAAAGACATAAGGAGCTAGGAGAGACTACCACAAAACTACCCAAAACCAAAGCCGAAAGACCCAAATGGGGCAAAAATTAGGGGGTCCACATTTTGAATGGGGTGATGTGTGAAAAGGTCACAACAAGTCTATGTGCATTCCAACTTGTGCCTCCTATCACATAAGCAAGTTGACTACAAGAAAGAGGTGACGAAGAATTTGGATGTTACCCTTGAGTGTGCAAGATTGAATGCATCTATTGCACGCACGAACGCATCTATTGTATTTTGTATTGATTTGATATTTGACATTATACTATCAATTATCTTTATCGCTATCAATTGTGTTTTCAATTTCAAATATATTTTTGCAAATACACACACACACACAAACGTCTCTCTCTCTCCCTCTCATAATATATATATATATATATGCATGTATGTGTGTGTATACACACACATATGCATATGCATAGTACAGCCATACCCCGCCAAACAAAAGTGAAGGGAGAAAAAATTGTCATATTGGCAAACCCAAACCGCAACCCTGTTCCCAAACTGGCAGCTTAGGATATATCTTGATGATATTTTTTAGCAAGCTAAAAGTTTAATGGTAATTAAATATATTAAAATGATTTGGGCCATTAAATATCTAAAAAACAAATTTAGGACTACACTGAATAGCAACCACAACTTCCATTAAATCAGGAGACAAGCACTAGATGAGGTTTGACTTAAAAAATAAATAATCTTCATGATATTTGAAACAATCAAAAAATGACATTGAACCATAATTATACAATTGCATATTTCATAACAGTGTGATGATAACCCTACCTGCCAATAATTTTTTCCCTTCACCCTTTGTCTTATCTCTTCTGTTCCTAAAGCTTGAGTGCGAATAAGCCTACCTTCATCATCCCTGCTTTGCAAAATATATTAGTTTTTGCAACTACAAATACTTTTTAAAAAATAGTCCAATATCAAACAACTACAAATTGTACGTTCAAGCACAAATGTTCATAAATATCTGTTAATGTACAAACTGAATAGATGTTCTTCATATTTTACTTTATGATATTTTGTAAGCAAAGCAGAGTTGACCTTATTTTGTCTTATGGATAAAAAAATCAATAAACCGACAATATAAATTTGAAGCTAGATAAATCTTAGCTCAGCAAAAGCTGCCTAAATAGCTCATAGTTATAAATCTTTTTTTAAAAGACTTCAAAACTACAACTGTCCTTGCATAGGCTAGACATTACCGATAAATGTATCATCTCCTAACTTAACAGTTCCCTTACAACCTATATAGATAAATTCTGACTTTAAGTATTATGACTTGCATTACAACTCGATACATATAAGACTGTTTCCTATTTGTTCATATTAATATGTCAAGATGCATTCAAAACAGCTCCTCATAAAGTTTTAAGTTTGAATATTTATACTCTGGTAAAGTGAGTCATATAGTGCCTACCTCTATTCAGTTTACCTAGTCGTATGAGAAAAAATATGCAGAGCAAGATGAACAATATAAACCTAGAGCATATATTTCCATTTCACTCATGTAAACCTCAGACAAAAATATTTTTAAGCCATAGCTAGTTGTGATTGGCTAGTGTGGTAATCTGCATACTGACATCATTACCAAATTTATTAGCAATAAGGTTATGCAAGAAGTAACCACTTATAAACTCCTGCCTAACAGCAGGCAAGCAATTTACGATTGTATCCCACATCTGTACTCTTTTACCTATCATTTCCATAGTAGCACAACACTTCATAGCAATGCCAAAGTGTAAGTATTTTTCACTCACTCAGATTTAAAATGGGAAGTTTTGTTATAATAATATATTTTTTCTCTAAGTTAACAGTTCAGATTCGGGTCTGCCAGTATGGGAAAAATATTGGGATAGCGTATGTTTTGGGTTTGTCCATACAAGAAATATTTAAAAATTATATTATATCATATTATATTTATAGAGCCTAAAAATAAGAATTAAGTTCAAATAACACATAACATACATATAATAAGCAAAAAAAACTGACAAAATGGTTACCTCAATATTAAAAACTGTAACCCCCTTTTGTGGACCCCACCAAGAGTTCCATTTCATGTTGCTCTCAGGTGGGAGTGTCTACAATAAAATCTAGTGAACTGCAAAAGTGAAAAACACAAAACTCACAATACAAATGTGGTGAACACTTAAAGGTGCTAAAAGGTAGAGCATGTGTTGTTTCTATTAATATGAAGCCAGTAATTAGCGTTTTTACAAAGAAATGCACCAGGTAATACTCTAAGACTTAGAGCTAATAGACAATCCATAAAAACCCCCAAAAGTTAAAAAGTGAAACTGTGAAATAACAACACCAGAACATCATCAATTTTACACATGCTCATCAGCCATCATTAGACGGAGAAGTAATAGAAGAAGAATGCTCAAGGAAAGATACCCTTCCTACAACATTTTGTTCAACTTCTTAAGTGTAACAGCACAATTTGTACAAGGTCCCCACCATAACATGTTTTATTTATTCTTTTCATGAAATGTCATGACAAAAATTATTACAATGCAAAGACAAAGCAAAATATAAACAAAATGCCATGATTCATAGAGGGTTTTCTCTCAAACTTTTGCAAGGAGGTTGGTATGCAAGTTAACACCAGCAAGACCAAGATCATGGTCTTTCCCAATAGATTGAAAAAAGAGAAAACAAAAATATGTTTTAACTTTTATTTTGAAGGGTGTATTATAGAATAAGTAACCTAAGTTGCCAATTTGGGTACGGGTGCAGATAAGGGTACAGGTACAGCAGTACAGCAATTTTGAATTATAAATTATAAGAACAGTGATCTTCATAATTGCCAATAAATAGAATACAACATAATTTTGACATAGTAACTTATAACAGTTCAATTCATGATCACTTCACAAGTACAGTAATTGATTCTCCTTAAAAAATATAGTAGGCAAAATAAAAAGTAAAACTCAAAGAAGCCTGCATACCTTACTAGTTTCTTGGTCAACATTGATCATGACTCAGTCGAAAGTAGAATATTGCACTCAATGCAACATAATCAACAAAAAAAATAGCCAATGTAAGTGGTACAGAAGTTAATGCTGTCTATGTAGCAGAGATCTTTGGCCAACATAGTCAGTATAGCAGAGCTCTTTGGTCAACACTGTCAGATAACCACATTTAACAAGAGTCAATCAAACAAGGGTCAATGCAGTTGTAGAAGGTCAATGTTGAAGATCTAGTGTGCTGATTCACAAATGATGTCAAATTTACAGTCTGGCCCAAACATTGTCTTTTTCCCCCTCCTACGATAGTGTTGGTCAAATGAGAGAGTAAATGATGGAATGATGCATTCATGAGGATCATTTAATGCTATCTACACATGTTCAATTGGAAACAATAGCCCTAACTTTTTTTAAACGGCAGTTATAAGTTCCTGGTCTGCCAAGACAATATCAAATTTGTATTGGAATTCATTAGAAAACAATATCATATTTAGTAATTGATGGTGTCATACTTCTTTCATAGACCAATTTTGTAACTACTGTTGTTTTTCTCTTCTTAGAATGTGAGGCTCCTATTGGGTATGCCCAGGGTACTACTCAAGTGCCTGGGTTCTTGGTGGGTCCTTCACAAAAGAACCCACAAAGAACCCAAGCACCCGGGCCGTACCCTAGCCATATCCAAGGATGAACCCAAACCAAACCCATACCCGAACCGTACCACACGCGTACTTGGTCAAATATGAAGGACTCGATAACTTAGTAAGTAACAGAGCACAAATTCCTTGGGGTTGACTTCAACAAGAAATTTAGTTGGGAAATTTGCATTAGAAGAGAACTTTAGGAGGTTGGAGAGCACTTTATGCATTGCAAAACAAATGTAGAGAGGCGAAACACTAGGATTGGAACACCATCTAGATTCTATTCGAGCTGTTAATAATTCTAGTGATACTTTACAGATGTGAATTATGGGCTAGCCATACTTTAGAGTTAAAATGGAAACAAATAGAGAGGATTCAAAAACCCTTAGGCACAAGCAAATTCAAACTATGGTTTGTCTCCTATGATATCCTAAAAAAATTGAACAGATATAGGCAATAGATGGCCTAAGGTTCTCACCAAAGAAGTGTCGAATGAGCGAAAAAATTCTTGGAAGAAACAAGACATCAAGTGCATGAACAAATGGAACATCCACTTGAAGGCATGTCCAAATAATAACAAAGAAATAAAGGATGTTGTTATAGATGAATTCTACAAGTCTGTGGGAAAAGACATCCTTGAGAAAGATGAAATATTACCTTGATGAATATAACTCTGCTTATAATCGTCAACAAAAGGCAAAAGGCCTATACAAGGGCAAACATCCCTTGAAGAGCAAACATACTCATAGCCCAATCAGGTATTAACTCACATCATATTCTGTGTGAAAAAAGTAGATGGAAACAGCCAAAACAAGAATGGGACTAGACAGTGTCTTTGCACAGCTAGGTCAGTTGAATTAAGGAAAAAAATTATTTTAGAGTGTGAAGCTAGCACTGATGTTCAGGCCAATTACAAGGATATTTTAGCTACAGCTTCCGTGCAGGATTTATTCAAAGAGAAGGTCGAGAAAATGGGAGGAGTTTACGATCAAATCAAATGGCAGAAGATTGACAATTCAGGGTATCTTTAGACTCGTGGATGTTAAAAACCTTCTATTCTAAGTGCAGGATTTGGACCCCAGATTCGCCTGGGTATGTCCATGGATGTACTCAGCCAAATCCAAGGTCCAAAGTCCACACCCTACTCACACCCACAGTAGACAGAACAGCACAAGCCAGGAACAAACTTGACCTGGATCTGGGGATTTTTCTAAGCGAACCAGTAGCTTAGCCTTTTTGCAAAGTAGAAAATGATTTTTTCTGTTGTTTTTTCCCATTTTCATGTTTACCTTGCATGCAACTGACAAACCACATTTTAATCACACTGTATTGGATTACTTGCCACTTTTTTCAATTTATCACAAGCCTCACTAGTGTATTCCCAATTTGATTGCCAGAGATCAAACTGGAAAGCCCCATTACCAGATCTAGCTGGATCTGGATTTTCCAGACCGGCCAAAATTGTCTGATTGGGACAAGAATTTACAAACAATTCCCATAGAAATGTTACCAGTTTTTTTTTAATTCTGAATTTCAAAAAATTTCTAGTCTCCCATACAAATAAAACTTTTTGAACATGATACCTAGGCTGACAAGGGAAGAAATTTCAGCCCATTCTAATGAGAGTAATCACAATTAATTTGTGATTCCATTTTTCTTTCCTCGCAGAACAAAAAGAACACAAGCACTTTCTCAAATGGAAGTCGGAATGAACTTCAAACATTCCCCTTTCAAGATATCTTCGGGAACATGACAACAGAGCAGCCATTCTTAAAAAATGCTGAACACTGACTCCACATTCATATGAAAGGATGGTTCATTTCTTGTATGACAAGTTGACTTCTAATAGAAGATGCTAACATTTGAACACTGAGAACTGTGTACTCCAAAGAAAGAATTTCTATGAGAGGCACAGTTAACTGGGCTTGCCAATCATAAACTATATAATTGGGAAACTTAGAGGTGATTAGATAAAAGCCTTAAAAAAAATCAGATATAACTGTGTACATAAAAGCTAGAGCCTCTATGCGATCCACTTCTAATGTTGATTACCAACAATAAAATATGTAATTGGGCAAATAAAAGGCATGAATAAATAAAGGTTTTACAAAGAATAGGAACAAATCAAAGCAACCATGTTACTCTTCAATTTGCAAGCTGTAAACAGAATTTAATGTAAACAAAAAAATGGCATGATTGTTCAAGTCTCAGTATATTATCAGATACATGTACAATAAATTGGCACTAGATTAATATTCTTTAAGATCAAGTGTCAATGGCACACGTCACTACCAAAAGCACACTGTTTATTTTTATACAACTTATGCAGTACAATGGCCCAAGCATATCAGACTGCCAATAATACACTGAAATAAAAAAGGTTAAAACTGCAAAGTAAATAAGCTCCCTTTCATGTGGATATATCAATTATCAACGATGAAGAATAGCCTTTCTATGTACAAAGATACTCCCTACTGTATACAACAGTATCCCTTGGGAGCCTTATCTCATTAGTCTAAACTTAATCAGCTAATTTGAAGATTGTTGACTCATCAAACAAAATTTAATAACCATACCTCCAATTCTATATAATTTAGCATTGATAAATCAAAAGACAGATGAGACATGGTGAAGACATAGTCAACAAAAGAAAATTTAGATGAACTGCAAATAATACACACTTATACATGGTTGGGATCCTGCTTATGTCAGCATGATGCAAGAATTGACAGAACCAAGAAATTTAAACATGACAAATACACCTCTAAAACAGAGGAATTCATTCACTATGAAATTAAAATGGGTGGCTTGCATGACACATAGTTGGCAGACTCGCTGAAAACTCGGCAAGTCGACGAAAACTCGCCGAAAACTCGGCAAGTCGATGAAAACTCGCCGAAAACTCGGCAAGTCGATGAAAACTCACTGAGTCAAACCACTCACGATTTTTTGCAGTGTTAACTCGCCAAAAAAACTTGCCGAGCTTCTAGCAAGTACTCGCCGGATACATCAAAAATATGAAACACAAAAAAAAAAAATAATAATAATCGAAAAAATAGTCAAAAAACTCACAATTTTTCCCTATAAATGCATGAATACACCTCGCACTTCCTCACATAGCACTTGGACAGCAAATATTTTTCATAAAAAGTGCCAAATACTTCTCTCTTAAGTGATCAAATTGTGAAATGGTGTGTGGCAAGAAGTTTTATGTGGTTTCAAAGGCCTTAATTTGGGCTTGGTGGCTAGGGCGCTGCCCCTCGACCCTACTAGGGGCAACCCACGAGGGGCACTGTCCCTCGACCCCCTTAGGGGCGTTGCCCCCAAACCCCCACAAGGGGCACTACCCCTCAGCACTATTGGGGGTTCTGCCCCCAAACCCCTACAAGGGGCACTACCCCTCAGCACTATTGGGGGTTCTGCCCCCAAACCCCTACAAGGGGCACTACCCCTCAACGCCATTGAGATCTCCACTCCTAGACCCCCACTAGTTAGGGTATCTTCTCATATAAGAAATTTGATTACAATGAGGTGATTTGGGAGTGAAGACTGGAAACGACATCTTAGACAATTATCTTTATCACTATCATAATATCATTGATTAGAACTTCTCCTCAAGTTTTCACTAGACTACAGTAGTGAGCAAAGATTAGAACCTCTCCCCAAGTTTTCACTAGACTAGGATAGAGGAAGATGTCAAATGTTGTAATATGCAATTTATGAATGGTGATGATGATTTTCAAAGACAATCATCATAAATTCATAATAGTTGCCAAGTAACTATTATATCAGGGTTTCGCATGATAATGCTATTTTGTAATCAATTTATATTCAAATGAATCAAATTTAATAGAAAACACATTTTGTACTCACTAATAGACTCATTGGATATATTTTGTCTATGAATTTTGAAAAAAAAGAAGTGTTTTTACAAAAATTTAAGCAATTTTTTAAGTTGCCAAGTTTTTGCTGGGATTTTCCCGAGCTTTTGCCGAGTCCAAGTCTGCCAACTATGGCATGACATGAGTATCATGTTTCCATATATAATTTTGAAAAACATTATTCATGTCATTCCCTTCCAAACGAGGCATATTCATCAAGAACTATGAGTTGCATGATGAAATCTTACAAGCATGTCTCTTCAGCTGCTAAGAGGTCATGCATCAAATATTTAGAGAATTCCTGGTATCATTCATAATGACCATAAATAGCTTATGCTATTCTTTTCACTTCTTTGAATAAGTCAAGAAGTAAGGATGCAAAGAAGACCAAGGAAGAGTTGGAAGGAGTGTTAGAGCATATCATTTGTAAAGGTTTGATGGTGTTCCATGATCCAAAGGGTCCTAAATCTCCATTTCCACTTGCAAAACCCTGTGAATGATACAGCTTGTCATCATTTCCTTTCCATAGTCGAAAAGAATAGTAAATCATTATTGATAGGAAGCATAGTTTGCAAAGTTGTTGTACCCAGAACCAAAATTTTTGCTTCACTAAGGCATTTTGCTTAATTGAGTCTTAACCTTGTTAAAGTGATGTCAGAACGTCGTTTTTGGGGTTTTTAAATATGGAGTTGGTGTCAGTGTCATGTCAGTCTGTTGCTGAAGGAATTTAAGAAAAATGAAAATCTGAACGGAAATCACCAAAATTTTCTATCTCTGGAGAAGGGAGCACATTCTCAAATGGGCGCCCTATCTTTTAGGGGCTCAGATCCTATTTTTTAGTGTTTGTCACCTCCAGCAGACATTCGTCCGGCATCACGTCAGCTTCGCAGTGAGCTATCAAGCTTGTCAAACGGACCTGTTTCGGGCAAGTTATGGAAGATATAGCGCGAAATAAGGCGAAAGCGAGAATTGGCTAACACTAGTAAAAAGCGCAGTTTTTTGGAAATGGCGCCCATCTTTTTGAGGTGCCAAATGAAGTTTTTTGACTAAATGTCGTCCAAGATGTTTGTCTCACTTTTGTTCGAGCTTCGCGACGCATCCGTCAGTGGGTGAATCTGAGTTGCTGAAGTACCTAAACCTGAGGTCAAACGTAAGGACAAATCTTAGTCAGAATATCAGAAGAAAAAGCAAAAGAGCACATTTTGAGAAAGGCGCTTGAGCTTTTCAAGCCTTTAATGCTTTCTTTCTGGTGATACCAAATATTCAATGTGTCCGTGTTACGCTCAGCTTTCCGTTGCCTGTCTCCGTCAGTTCGTGAGATGCCTCAGCAGCTTGCAGTCGAGGTTTTTATATTATTTTTGTTGTTTCCAGAAATGGCCGAGTCTGGAGGAAAAAGAGCAACTTTTCAAAAAGGCGCCCTTGTTTTTCACCCCCTCAGACAATGTTTTCTTGGGAAATGTGCCTTTGCAGCTGTTGTGCAGAATGAAGTCAGCTCCGCAGCGAACCTGAGATCTAGTCCTGAAAGTTGATAAAACAGAAGTTATGGAGGATTTATTTTTCCCTTCGTTCGAGATACAGAAGTCAAAATTTGACTGAGTCTGAGAAAAAGCGCAGCTTTTCAAAAAGGCGCTTGGATTTTTGAGCCTGCAAATGTCAGTTTTATGGTTTCTAGTCTCAATATATCTTTTGATCAGTTCTTATTTAGTTCTGCGATGCACCTGTCAGCCAGTCAATCAGAGAAGTCAACCAGCTAGTGTCAGAGGATGAACAGAGGTCCCGGCAGAGGTTTTTTTTTTTTTTGCTTAAATTTTCATGAAATTTGGCTAAGTCCGGAATTCGCTTGAGAGTTCAAAGTTGAATTTTCGAAAGTGAGTTGAATGGGCCTTAACTAGGAGTTCTTTGCAGTTAGACTAAACGATTTCTGGGTTGTCATCTTCAGTTCATATGTTGGCATGTGGAGTGATCTTTCAGTTTGCATGTCGAGTTAACTAGTTTGCATGTTCAGTTAACTATCTTGCATGTTGAGTTAACTTGATTGCATGTCCACTTAACTGAAGATTATCAGTAAATGTCAACTGGAGTTCACATGCATGGCGAATTTGGTTGCAATTGTGAAGATTTTAGTGAAGATGGCGCTTCATTGAGTGTCAACTGAAGTTCAAGAAGGGACGCCATATTTTAATGAAGCATAAATTTGTGAAGTATGGCGCGTTTGAGTGTTAACTGAACTTATCAAAAGGGTCGCCATATTTAGATTTTATTGGTGAAGCATAAATTAGTGAAGCTACGCATTTTCTAAGGAATGATAACTTTAGTTCTAAAAGGGTTGTTATTTTTAGAATTGAATTGAAGCATAAGTGTGAAGTTGGCGCACTTCTTGAAGGCCAACTGAAGATTGAAAAGGGTCGCTATTTTTAGAATGTTTATTGCATGAATATGGCGAGTTTCTTATGGCTAACTTTAGTTATCAAAAGGGACGCCTTAGTTTAAATTTGTGAATCTAAAGCAAGTGTGAAGGATGGCGAACTTAATATGAAGTGCTAACTGAAGTCAAAGTCGCATGAAGTGTTGAACTGAAGTATTGAAAGGGAAACCCTAATGCATGGTGATTTAATTAGCATATTTGAGTTTCAGTTAACTGAGATGAGGTCCAATCACAAGCCAAGCGCACTTTTCAAGGATTCCTTGCCTTATGCGAATTTCAATGATGAAAATCTATATATTTCAGCAATGGCGTCCATTATTTCTTCATTTCAAACTTCGAAGTCTACATTATTCTTGAGCGACCAGCAAGCTAAAGGTGCTACAGGTGTTCGAATTCAGCGTTCTTCATAGCAACGAATTCAGATTGTTCAGAGGAAGGAGATTCCAAACTTTATTTTCACTTTGCATGCAGGTTTCATCAAGTTCTACAATAGAGATTGGCGGATTTTTCAGAAGCAGACAAGCAAAACTTTCTATCTTCTATCGTATTTCTTCTATTTCTCATCTTAGGTACTTTCTTCGCATGTCAAAGAAATTCATCGTATTTTCAGAGTTTGATCATCCGGGTTCGCATATTTCAGCATTAGCAGCAAAACCCATGTCTTAGATTTTTTCGAGAAAATTGCCCCGCAGCCTTCATTCTGAAGCTCTGTGCTTTTTTCCGAGAATTTCTTTGCATGTGGGCCAAAATCACATCTTTTTGAAAATCGCATCATCTGGGTTTGTTCAGAATTCTGTTGTGCATAAAACCCATTTTCCAGATTTTCTTATGAAAAATTGCCCCGGGAAGCTCTAAAAACCCCTGCAGTTCTCGACTGAAGAATCTTTGCATGTCAGGCTAAACGGCGTTTTTTCACAATTTTGACGTTGTGGGTTGTCTTAGAATCATTTTCCGAACAAAACCCATGTCTCAGAATTTTTGGTGAAAATTATCCTCCGACAGAGTATTTTTAGTCTCACCAGGAGCCATTTTAGTTTTGCAGAGAAAGTTGTCAGAACATAGCCGTGTTCACAGTCAACGGGTAAGTTTTTCAGAAGGCGGTTCAACTAGACTGAATTCAAGACCAAAGCGGTCTTAATTTAGGTTTTCATCAGAGCAGCTGACAATGAAGCATTACGTTGCAAAAGGAACAGAGATTACTTCATTTGCGGAGCCGCCAAAGTCACTCAAATCCCATGCCATTGTCTTCGTGAAGATGGTATCTACACTGATCTCGAGGCTGTACAAACTAAGTTCCAGAAGCATGTTTATGATATGATGATGGAGGTTCTGGTCACATTTTCAGTAATTTCAGCGAGTTTTAAGAAGGCGAACAAAATGTTAAAAAATGTATGCATATAGTCAAGGAAAGTGACAGAGAATTTAAGAAACAGATTTTGGACAGCATCAAAGTGCCAGATGACAGATATTGATGAGTTCTTGGTCGAAGTGTTAGACCGAGATGACATGGAGTGATCTGCCAGTTGGAACCTGCAGTTAATTTCAAGGGTTGAGTCATGAGCAGCAGTTAACTCGACTTTCAGTCTTGAGTTTACTTGCTGACTTAACGCATGCTTATCTCGTCCTTGGAATTATCATCACAGGAGTTAGGGTTAGGGTTTCCAGTTAACTGAAGGTAGTGGCCAGTTAACTTTGCTTTAAATAAGGACGTGCATGCTTGCACATTGTCCATTTAGGTTAAATGTATCGGTTAACTGATGGTAGTTTTCCAGTTAACTGTATAGTTTACTTTATTAGGGTTTAGTAATAAATCTTGCATGCATTGCGAGACTGTAGTTAACTCGAGGTGATTTTAGGGTTACCTACACCTTTGATGTATATAAATAAGAGCTTTTGCTCATTTGTAAATAACTTTTGCTTGAGAGAGAAATATATGCTGCGCCTACCTTGCCCTCAATATTGCTCTTTTGGTATTTGTTCATGCGTCTTTGCTATTACAGTTAATTGTTATGCCACATAGGGTTTCATGCAATTGTGATAGTGGATTCTTTCCATAGTTTAGATAAATCTGTCTTGTGAATCTTTTGTCATTATTGATCAAGCGTTATGCCACATAGGGTTTCGTGAGATTGTGATGATAAATCTGTTTTGAGAAGTCTTTACTGTTATGATCAAGTGTTATGCCACATAGGGTTCCATAAGGTTGTCATGGTAAATACTTCCCTTAGTTTAGATAAATCTGTTTTGTGAATCTTTTATCATTTTAATCGAGTGTTATGCCACATAGGGTTTCATAAGATTGTGATGATAAATCTGTTTTGCGAGTCTTTACTATTATAATCAAGTGTTATGCCACATAGGGTTTCATAAGATTATCATGGTAAATTCTTAAATCTGTTTTGTGCCAATAGACTTGTTCAGATTGAGATAATAGTTGCGCCACCTTGCCTTCAAGTAGAGAATCTAAACACGTTTATCGTCTGATAGTCATAACCTTGCTCCGTTTTCTCATGCTCTGTTTTCTTAGGGAACTGGATAGAATTTAAGTTATTAAGTTTAGTTGTAGTTAGTGAATCTGAAACCAGAGAAAACTCAGCTGCAGCGTATTAGTTTTCAAGAAAGCCTTGTACCTCTACAGCTGAAACAAAATTAGTTTAGTTTATTTCCCTTTGCGGGTATTTTTGTAAAGCACAACGAGGGAGCTTCCCCTCCTAATTTGAAGAGCACTCATTGCGTAGTGTACATAGGCTGTTCGTAGCAACTCTTACTCCAGAGGTGTTAGTTGTTACGCCAACAAAAGTCAAACTCGACTTGGACTCAATAAACCCACAATTTCCGACTCAAAAAAACTTGGCAACTAAAAACTGCTTAATTTTTTTAAAAGATAATTTTTTGAAAAAGAATTAGTTTTATGCAAAAAACCAGCTACAAAATGTATCAAATGAGTAAAGCCCCTAGCAGGGTTGAGGGGTGTGCCCCTCGTGGGGGTTTGAGAGTAGAGCCACCAAACCTATATATTGTGTAGCATAATTGTATATGTTGAGTTGGTATATAGGTAAATGTTTGTGATTCTCTATAGGTAGTATTTAGGTAACCAAGTATTATAGTCGTTTGCAAAACAGAAAGTATAACAACCTAAAGAAAGTTATTGATCTTTATATTCATGATTCCTATACAAATTGTAAACCCCTGGATCATTTATTTGTGAAATTTGGAAACCAACCAAAGCAATAAGAATCACGTTTGTACATAAGGATATTTCGTGGAAATTTGTGCCTCCACTTAGAGAATACATTAGTCTATTTTGATCATCAATTTGTCATAATTCAGCTATTACATGTCATATGATTGTAAAATCAATAAAAGACATAGCAATAAAAAACTCTCAATTGTAGCCAGATGTGGACCTACAATTCTCAGAATTACAAGATTGTTAGAATTTGTATATCGTACCAAGCCTATGTCTTAGGCTATTCTATAGTGTGTATTCCTTGTACTTAGTTCAATATAAGCTTAGTGGCTTTCCAATGACGCTCATGAGGTTCTTACATAAAGCGAGAGACCATTTTGATAATGTAGTACATGTTGGAACATGTATGTATGAGATATACAAGTCTCCCCACAAGTTGTTGATACAAAGTAGCATCAACAAGGACTTGAACGATTAGTCTCCAATTTGACTCTTGACAAATAAGGAGTCGGAGTGGGTTTACAAGCAGCCATCTAAAACCAGTAGCGAAGATGTAGAGCATACTTGGGTTGAGCAAGACTTATCCCATGATCAGTCTGTGTGATTCAATCCCAAGAAAGGAATCTAACTGACTTGGGATTGAATCACACAGACTGATCATGGGATAAGTCTTGCTCAACACAAGTATGCTCTACATCTTCGCTACTGGTTTTAGATGGCTGCTTGTAAACCCACTCCGACTCCTTATTTGTCAAGAGTCAAGTTGGAGAATAATCGTTCAACTCCTTGTTGATGCTACTTTCTATCAACAACTTGTGGGGAGACTTGTATATCTCATACATACATGTTCCAACATGTACTACGTTCTCTCGCTTTATGCAAGAACCTCATGAGCCTCATTGGAAAGCTACTAAACTTATATTGAACTAAGTACAAGGAATAAACACTATAGAATAGGTTAAGACACAAGCTTGGTACAATATACAAATTCTAACAATCTTGTGATTCTGAAAATTGTAGGTCCACATCTGGCTACAATTTTCACCTTGGGTCTAGGCATATTGATTAGTTGAGCAAGAAGAAACATGCTATTGCTCTTTCATCTATAAAGGCAAAGTACAAACGGTTGTGAATGCCACTACAAAGGCTATTTGACTTCACCACATCCTAACTGATTTTGGCATCACCACCATCAATCATCTAGTATAATAACTAGAGTTCTATTGCAATCTCTAACAATCAAGTTCATCACAAACAAACCAAGCATGTTGAAATCCATATGCACTACATCAAAGATCTTAAACAAGAGCATATCATAGCTCTTCAATAATGTCCCACATCAGAGCAGGTTGCTGATATATTTACCAAACCTTTTATAGAGAGCACATATGTTCATCTTCAAGGTCTTCTTGGGGTGTGATACACTATCGGTTCTAGGTGTTTTATGTAGTCCTCTTCTCTTCCTCTAGGGGTGCACTCTCTTTATGCATTGGGGATCTTTCAAATTGTACATGGGTACCTAATATGGCTTGTCTTGTCAAGACCCATTTCCTTATTACCAAATTTGCACTTAAACAGGTGTTTGGTGTAATATTTTATTGCACCTTACATTAAGTTTATGAAGGTAATTAATTAATATCATAATACTTTTATCTTCCTAACGAGATTTATATCACATTTCTTTATAAAATCTAACAATATATATATGCATTCGCATCGATAGTCGTTGTCCCCCTACTATCCCCAAATTTGAGTCCATTGTCCCCCTACCCTCCCATCCCCAAAACTTTGTGGAAAACTAGCATTGACATATGGCAAACAAGTTGTGTCATATTCACATCAAGACAATGATGAGCACACAATTATACTGTAAGAGTCCAGGTGACTCTCTGCCCAAACCCTAACTGTAAATACTGTTTTTTTTGCAAGTTTTGTTGTTTTGTATTTTTTTGAGGTTTTTTGATAATAAACAAGAAGCTGCGATTTTGATCTAAAATTGCTTAAAAAATCCAAAATAAATCTAAAGACATGAAATAAGCTTTGAAATTGCTCAGAGGATATAGGCGCATCAATTCATTGAATTTCCAGAGCATTTACAATGTCAAAAATTGAACATATGAATGAAATATGATTTTATTTCTAAAGAACCTGATTTCTCTTGCATGCGCCAAAATAACAGAATAGAATGGTACGGCTGAATGAGTAGATGAATCTCTAAACTCTGAAAACGTTGTAGAAACTCCAGATAACCTAGGCGCACTGAATCCCTCTGCCAGAGACTGAAAGGTGAAGGCGTTTCTTCCTAAAAGAGAAGTACGGCCTTGAAAGTACAGATCTGTACGGCCCAGCAGCAAGAATAAATATGGTATGGCTTTATTGAGAATAGTGCCAGATCCCTGTGAAAAGAACTATGAGAGAATCGCCCCAAATGGTTGATGAATATTCTCTGCAAACTCTGCCTGAATCAATCAATAATCTCAACTGCAACTTCTGTGTGAAGCTACCAAGTAGACAATCTTCAACCGGTATTGCACAGTCTCAGTATGCCAGATTCTGAAGAGGTATCGTTCTCCAAAATCATTCGTCTGCTGAAACCCTAGGTTTTGCAAACTTCAATGCTCAAAGCAAATAGAAGACAAATTGAATAATCAAATCATAAGAGTTCGATTTGTCTTTTCCTGTGAATATATAGCTCCTTGGAAAAATTCGACCCAATGACTCTTTTTAATAATCATTTAATTAAATGATTAAATACGCCCTGTTGACTTAGGAGAAATGTATTAAATAATTGGCGCCATCATTAAATGAATAATTATTTATTCATTATATAAAATTTCCACTTTATTATAAAGTATAATAAATACTTTATAATACGCCTTTTAATTAAATATTTAAATAATTAATAAAGTGACTTTAATATAAAGTCAAAAATATTAATTATTCATTAAACCATTAAATACTCCATTATTTCTCCATCTGACCGTCAAACTGATGAACTGGGTCGACTCTGAGCTAAACAGCTGAACTAGGTGCCCTGCCCAAAATAGCAGCTTCCGCCTGTCCGACTTTCTAAAAATAGAAAGTCTCTGAAAAACCACTCTGAAGATTCTGCAAGGCCCAACCTGAAACAACTGCAACAATGAAGCTCCAGAACACTGAGTAACCGCCTCAATTGATCCTCTGCACACATCCTCAGCTGCAAATTCCCCACGAGGATCTAAATAATAGTTAACTATTATTACTCCAGCCTACTTCGACCAGGATGGGACATCACACCGCCCTCAAATTGCTTGTCCCTCGCTAACTTCAACTCGATGTCAGAAAATCTCCTCGACCCCATGTAGCATCCTCAACCGCAACTCCACTTGATCGATATTCCCCCGACACCAAGGTGTCTCTCTCTCATCTCGAGGATGGCCTCAGGTACTAGTATCAATTTCCCTTCGTCATCAAGGGGTGGCAGAACTGGAGAGGGTATCACATGCTGACCCAATGCCTTTTTCAGGCGAGAAACGTGAAACACATTGTGAACCCTGCTATCTGCTGGAAAGTCCAACTCATAAGCTACCTCGCCCACTCGTTTGACAACACGAAATGGACCATAGTAACGAGGCTTCAGCTTCTCTGCCCCACTCTTCCGCAGAGTAGACTGACGATACGGCTGCAACATAAGGTACACCATATCACCCACATCAAAGGAACGCTCAACCCTCTTCTGATTAGCATACTGCTTCTACTAATTCTGTGCCCGCTGGATATTGTCTCTGAGAGACCTCAAAATGTCCTGCTGACTCTGTATCATATCCCCTGCACTCGGCACTCTGCTATCACTCAATATCAAGTCCAAAAGGTTGGGCGCCTCATACCCATACAAAGCCATGAAGGGTGTCATCTGTATCGTCATGTGGTGAGTCGAGTTATAACAGTACTCGCAGAGGTATATCCACCTCACCCAAGCTCTCTGCTGTCCAGCTATGTAATTGCGCAAGTAACCTTCCACCCACTTATTGACAATCTTCGTCTGCCCATCTGTCTGCGGATGGTAGCTGGTACTCGGTGTCAGTTCGGTCCCACAGAGCCTGAACAACTCCTACCAAAAGTTGCTCATGAACCGACTGTCTCTATCGCTGACTATTGTCCGAGGCAACCCATGCAATCGGAATACCTCTCTGAAGAAGAGCTCTGCAGTCTGCGATGCTGTGAATGTGGTGGTAATCGGGAAGAAGTGAGCATATTTGGTCAACCGATCAACCACTACGTAGATGCAATCTTTAACTTGGGCTTTCGGCAAACCCGTGATAAAGTCCATCGATAAACTCTCCCACTTCCTATCAGGTATCGGAAGTGGCTGGAGCAATCCAGCAGGATATGTGTGTTCCTGCTTGTTCTGCTAGCAAACAAAACACTCTCGAACGTACTGTAAAACATCAGTTTTCAGCCCTTTCCAAGTAAACCTCTCCCGAACCATTTTATATGTCTTGTAGTACCCGGGATGGCCCGCCATAGGAAGATCATGAAAGGCTCTCAAAACTGTAACCCTCACCTCAGAGCCAGGAACCAGAAAAATCCGCCCCTTATAAATGATCAAGTCATCTACAATAGTGTACCTATCATCCTGCTCTGTCCTGTCAACAATGCTAGAAGCCCATGGGTTCTTCGCATACTCTGCAATAATCCGATGCCTCCAATCCTTTGTGATCTGTGCCATGGCATTCAACTGAGGTCTACGAGACAAGGCGTCAGCTACAACATTCTGCTTCCCCTTAATGAAGGTGATGTCAAAGTCATACGACTGCAGTTTGCTGACCCATTTCTGCTGCCTTTCATTCAGGTCTCGCTATCCAAGGAAGTGTTTCAGACTGTTATGGTCTGTACGAACACTGAATTTGCTGCCTACCAAGTGTTGCCTGAACTTAGCCAAAGCATGCATAATGGCTAACATCTCCTTGTCGTAAATGCTATAGAACCTCTCAGGACCCCTAAGCTTTCTGCTCTCAAAAGCAATAGGGTGTCTCTCCTACATCAAAACGGCACCAATGCCCTCTCCTGAAGCATCGCAAAACAAATCAAATGACTTCGTAAAGTCAGGCAATGCTAGCATTGGACATGAAGTCATGATCACCTTAAACCGGTCAAAGCACTCCTGCGCCTGTGGTGACCAAGTAAAAGCCCCTTTCTTTGTCAAATCAGTAAGGGGTGCGGCGTGACGTGAGAACCCACTAACAAATCTCCTATAAAAAGCACACAACCCAATGAAGCCTCTGAGCTGCGTAAGGTTCTCAGGTACCGGCCACTCAACTATTGCTCGGACCTTCTCAGGGTCCATACTCACTCCCTTGGCACTGATGATGTGCCCCAGATACAACAACTCCTCCATACCTAGCTCACACTTGGATTCCTTGGCATAGAAAGACTCGTCAGCCAAGATACCCAAAACTGCATCTAAGTGAGCTAAATGCTCCTCCCATGATCTGCTATATACCAGTATGTCGTCGAAGAAGACCAATACAAATCTCCGCAGCTGAGAACTGAAGACCCTGTTCATAGTAGCCTGAAAGGTGGTAGGTGCATTGGTTAGACCGAAAGGCATAACCAAGAACTCGAAGTGACCGCAATGACACCTGAAAGCGGTTTTCTCAATATCCTACTCCCTCATCTGAATCTGGTGGTACACGGATCTCAAATCAATCTTCGTGAAGAAGATAGCACCGTATAACTCATCAATCAACTCATCGATGCGTGGTATAGGGTACCTATTCTTAATTGTCCTCTTGTTGAGCTATTGGTAGTCTATGCACATCCGAAGTGATCCATCCTTCTTCTTCACCAATACAACCGATGAAGCAAAAGGTGACTTGCTAGGTCTAATATGCCCCATAGCTAACAACTCGTTGATGGTCTTCTCTATCTCATCCTTGAGTCGTTTCGGATGTCTGTAGGGTGTGATCATAACGGGCTTTGCGCCCTCCTCCAACTCAATGATATGCTCAATGCCTCTATCTGGAGGTCTACCAAGTGGAATGTCGCTAAACACTTTGGAGTGTTTAGTCCTCAGTATCTGAATGTCTGGGTGGTACTCACCCTTCTGCTGCTTCTGCTGAGCTGGCATCAACATGCACTCTGCCGCCCAGTCAACCATATCATGACGAATGAGTCTCTCCATCCGTCTGAACGAAACCATCCTCAGATTACTGTCTCTAATGGCCTTGATAACATGAGGTCTCCCATCAACCTTAAACTTCATCTCCATGTCTCGCAAATTGAGTGTGAACTCACCCAAATCATGCAACCATGCCATTCCTAACACCACATCGGTATCTCCCATATTAACAACATAGAATTCAGTCTTGAATTCATAGTTGTTCAACCGCATCGGAAGATCAGTAATCTTTCTGTCACATTTGAGGGTGTACCCGTCTGCCACCTTGACTCGAATACCCTCAAACTCCTCTGTCTGAATACCATGTCTCTCCACCAATCGTGCATCAATGAAGTTATGTGTGGCACTCGTGTCCAGTAACGTGATCACCTTCTGACCTGCTAGGAGCCCGCGAAGTCTAAACGACCCATCTCTCTGAAGGCTAGTCAAATGGGCTTCCTGTAGCTTCCTTCCCCCTTCGTTTTCACCCTCATTTTCGGACCTGTCATCATCTGAATGCTCGGAATCAGCTTGCTGGTCTGACAGATCAGATTGCTCTTCGCCCTCATAAAACCATTCCATCTTATTGTTTTTGACCTTAGGACGAAGTGGGCATACATGTTTTTCATCGTAGGGTGCCTTGCACCAGAAACACAATTTTTTCTTCCGCAAATCGTTCAATGTTTCTCTGTCAAAGGGTGGTGCATTTTGTCTCTTAGGATCCGGTTGATCCTTCCTTTTGTCAAAGGGCCTATTTCTATCAAAAGACCTATTAGGCCTCGTAGGGCCGAATTCTCGAGGAACTTGCCGGTGGAGGTGTCATGGTGCCCATGTTTCGTGCTCTCATGGCCTCCTCAAGGGTAGGAGGACAAATGTCTTGACCTAACCTCTCATCTGGGCCTGCCAACCTCGACGAAGAGTATAATGAGCTCCGCTCAAAATGCCCGCTACAATGACCGCAACCCTCCTCAAACTCACTAATATAAGAATCCGCACTACCACCGGTTTGCCGAGCTAGCTCCCTGAAATAAAGTTCTGGATCCTTCCTATAAAAGCGCTCTATGAGCCTGCTGGTGAACTCCTGGTAAGTATTGACTGCATGATGGCCAAGTGTGTACATGCCGTGATGCCACCAATCATGCGCTATTCCATCAAGATGCAAAGTAGCAAACTTAATGGCCTCGTCCTCCTGCATAGGCCTCAGTGATAGATAGTTGTCCAGTTTCTGGACCCAAGACCTCGCTGACGTCTTATCAGACCCATCAAAGTATGGCAAGGTGATCTTGCTGACAGCATACTGCAAGTCCCTGTTCACCTGTAGCTGTGGCTGCTGGTGCTGAGGAGCTCTACGGTCAAATCTGCCTCCTCCTCTAGGTTTATGAACATCCATAAACTCATGAAAAGATAATGCCTGTCTGATCTCAGGTGCCAATGATAGGTACTCACCATGAAACCTAGTCACATCTGCTACTGACATGCCATTATGTGGCTGAAACTCCTAATGTTGCCCCTATTGCTCTGCCCCCGGAGTCGGAGGTGGGGTCTCTCTGGGTAAGAATGTAGGCTATCCAGGCCTACGCTCCTGATAGATCGGTGATGGCTGTCGTGGTGCTGATGCCAAAGGCTGATCCACTCCTGCAGTCCTGCTCGACTGTCCGATCTGAATATAATGTGGCTGTGATGGAGTATACTGCCTAATAGTGCCCATCAATTGGGACATCATGTCCATCATGTTATCGTGCCTGCGTCTGAACTCCTCATCAGTAATGTCGCCCTCTGCATGTGCTTTCCCTGAATCCCTAAGTGTCTCTGTAGGAATCTCACGGTCTGCCATCAGGGTTGCAACACTGTTCTCGCTGCTGTTGGAGCTAGATCTGTGAATACCTAGTACTCCTGACACTGTCTCACCTTCAGGAATAGGTGGACCTGTCCAATCCTCGGCTCTGCCTGTTCCTACACCCTTGGTATAATGAATGATGTCTTTACTCATGAAAAAGCAGCCAAAAAGCACTCTGTAAATTGAAAAAGCAACTGAGAAAGCACAGGATGGCAGGAAAACTGTGCTCTGATACCACTGTAAGAGTCCAGGTGACTCTCTGCCCAAATCCTAACTGTAAATACTGTTTTTTTTGCAAGTTTTGTTGTTTTGTATTTTTTTGAGGTTTTTTGATAATTAACAAGAAGCTGCGATTTTGATCTAAAATTGCTTAAAAAATCCAAAATAAATCTAAAGACATGAAATAAGCTTTGAAATTGCTCAGAGGATATAGGCGCATCAATTTATTGAATTTCCAGAGCATTTACAATGTCAAAAATTGAACATATGAATGAAATATGATTTTATTTCTAAAGAACCTGATTTCTCTTGCATGCGCCAAAATAACAGAATAGAATGGTACGGCTAAATGAGTAGATGAATCTCTAAACTCTGAAAACGTTGTAGAAACTCCAGATAACCTAGGCGCACTGAATCCCTCTGCCAGAGACTGAAAGGTGAAGGCGTTTCTTCCTAAAAGAGAAGTACGGCCTTGAAAGTACAGATCTGTACGGCCCAGCAGCAAGAATAAATATGGTACGGCTTTATTGAGAATAGTGCCAGATCCCTGTGAAAAGAACTATGAGAGAATCGCCCCAAATGGTTGATGAATATTCTCTGCAAACTCTGCCTGAATCAATCAATAATCTCAACTGCAACTTCTGTGTGAAGCTACCAAGTAGACAATCTTCAACTGGTATTGCACAGTCTCAGTATGCCAGATTCTGAAGAGGTATTGTTCTCCAAAATCGTTCGTCTGCTGAAACCCTAGGTTTTGCAAACTTCAATGCTCAGAGCAAATAGAAGACAAATTGAATAATCAAATCATAAGAGTTCGATTTGTCTTTTCCTGTGAATATATAGCTCCTTGGAAAAATTCGACCCAATGACTCTTTTTAATAATCATTTAATTAAATGATTAAATACGCCCTATTGACTTAGGAGAAATGTATTAAATAATTGGCGCCATCATTAAATGAATAATTATTTATTCATTATATAAAATTTCCACTTTATTATAAAGTATAATAAATACTTTATAATAAGCCTTTTAATTAAATATTTAAATAATTAATAAAGTGACTTTAATATAAAGTCAAAAATATTAATTATTCATTAAACCATTAAATACTCCATTATTTCTCCATCTGACCGTCAAACTGATGAACTGGGTCGACTCTGAGCTAAACAGCTGAACCAGGTGCCCTGCCCAAAATAGCAGCTTCCGCCTGTCCGACTTTCTAAAAGTAGAAAGTCTCTGAAAAACCACTCTGAAGGATTCTGCGAAGGCCCAACCTGAAACAACTGCAACAATGAAGCTCCAGAACATTGGGTAACTGCCTCAATTGATCCTCTGCACACATCTGTCAGCCTACGAGGATCGAAATAATAGGCTAACCACATATCCAGCTGCGCTGACTAGGATGGGGACATCACATATACTAAGAGGCAAGGGTGGGGTGAATCAGTATAATACAAAACTTTACCAATTTAAAACTTTATCAATCACAATAACATCATTTACTCAACAGTATAATATAAGAAGAACACAGTAACACACGATATTTATGTGGAAACCCTTACAAGAGAAAACCATGGAACAATATTGCTTATATATAAAATCTTCTTACAACTTTGAAGGCACCAACCCACAGGAGACACCAATTCCCTTAATTCGTAGGCACCAACCTACTGGAGGCACCAACCCCCACAGCTAAGCACCAACTTAGCTAGAGACACCAATCTCTCCTTTAGGAGGCACCAACCTCTCCAATATGAGGTACCAAACTCAACACAACAAAGTCTTTGTCTTCTTGAAAAATTCCTTCACAAGTCTACTCAAATTTTTTCTCTAAAACATTCTTCATAATTTTGCGTATACCCTTCTTACAAATCTGCTATAATCTTCTCTATAGATCTGTCTGTTGGTGTACGTTTTATCATCCACCGAACACATAGAATAAAAATGTCCAAAGACACTCTATCCTCTCTTGAACAAAATCATCTTGTATGCTAAGATTGTGAGAAGATCATATGGCGACTCCAACGTTTCTTTTGTCAGGTCTTAACATGTGGATAAGCTCAATGGGCGTTGTGATATGCTGGTAATACACAAAGGGACTTACGTTTAAAATCATTCACAAGTTTAGGACCTAGATGGATTTAACATTAAATGCTCGTTTTTTTTGGGATTTTTCAGTTTGGGATTTCAAGAAAAATGCAAAAGAATAAGGGTTTAGAAGTTCTAATCTACTCCTAAGAATTCAAGAGACGGTAAAGATTAGGTGAAACTGGTAACCATGCTTTGCTTCGCCTCCCTAGGACAACTACACAAAGTGGGTGCAATCTTCAAGGGGTGTGATTATAGTTTTCATGTCTTGAACAACACTTATCAAGATTGAAGTTAAGCATCCGCAATCATAAGCTCAGGCCAACTTTACGCATTGAATAAAAATCATCTATTCAAAGAAAGTATGAGCTAAGTTTCACTAATCAATACTATCAGATCTTTCATTCATTCAACAAACATTCAAATCAAATTCTATTCTAATTCTAATCTATTGTTGAAGGAGATATGCAACCTTGCAAACCACTTGACAATAAAAGGGATTCAAAGCAAACCATGCATAAGAGCTTTTGTTATCGGAAGTAGCTATACGCAACAATCTCATACTACTCTCTTCACACTTTGATAATGAGAGAGCAAGAGTTTATATAGAGTTTCTGAAAGAAAATGAAAGGCCAAGATTAATCTAAGATTAACGGCCGAGATCAAGACATATCAACCCTAATTAGGGTTTCCTAAAATAATATCAACATCAATTGCATGAAAGACAAGTGGCGCCAGGAGCTATTTTCAAGGAAGTGCATCTCTATCCTCTCGGACAGTAGTGTGTTCAATGAACCTAGACATGATCGGGATGACCTCTTCCATCATGACCTACAGCCGCATGTTTACTTTGAATTCCAACCCGTCCAACTCCTCAACACATCCGGCAAAAGTACTCTCCCGTTCCAATTCCTGTTTCAGGAAGGCATCTTGGATAGACAAGAAGTTCACCACCTTAGTCAAATTTTGCCTTAGGACCAGTCCAGTGATAGTGGAGAAGATTTCCTGAACTTTGTGCTTTAGATTTTCTAGCTGCATGTCATTCTCCCGGATGATCTCCTTGGTCACTTTGTTCTTTTTCCAAGTACTTACCTTGGAATATCTTTCTTTGTCAACGACTTTGTCCTTTGTACTTGTTTCTTCCTAGCTTTGATCTTGGATTCCTTTTGAGATTTTGATTTCTTCTTCTCACTTACATTTAAATCTTTGAGGTCTGGAAGTCTCCCCTTGGAGCAAATGTCTAGACTTAAAGTTATTAAACTTTTCTTTCCTGATTGCATTGAAATTCCTTTGAGTGCCTTGAATTTAGAGAAGAACTCCCCTATGCTTTCGCCACAATGGAGGAAATTGGAACTTTCTCCGCGAAGTATTTCCCATACTTAGCCAAATTTTGGCTATTCAACTTCCTTTTGTAACACCTTCAAGTGGACCATTCAACACTTAGTCAAGATTTTGGCCATCTCCATGCTCGAATGAACTTTGCTTGTGGATTTGCCTTCAATTCTGAATTTGGCTTGTGCTAAGTAGGGCAGACTCCATCCTTGGACAAGGGTTTTATTCATTTCCTCTTTACTTTTCCTCTTTATTCCTCTTCATTCTTGTTGTTTTCTTTCCAACACTTAGTTAGAATTTGATTCTTTTGTTGTAGGAAAATTCCACACTTAGCCATTTTTTATTTCCTCTTGGCAAATTTTACCATGTTTGTTTGTAACCTTGGCGGACTTTGGCACATGTCATGCCATCTCTTCTATTATGCTTGAGCGGACTTCCTCATTGGCAAGCCAATTCTTTTTTTCTTCCTTAGGCGGACTTGGCTGCTAGTTAGACAATTTGCTTTTATCGTGGGCAGACTTTGAATGATCTTGGACATTTTCCCAAGTGTCCAAGTGGAGCTCATTATTGTTTGGACGTTTTGAATTTATAGCATGGCAGACTTCACATTTTCCATGCCATTTCATGGAGTTCATTGTTTCTTAGGCACTGTTATTTTTGACCTAGGAGGACTTCATCATTGGCAAGCCACTTTCCTTGCTAGCTGGGCGGACTTCATTATCAGCAGGCCATTCTTGGGCGAACTTTGGACTTGGCAACACATCTCCCTTCATTTCTCCTTGGCGGACTCGGCTATGTCTTGCGCATCTTCAATCTAGCCTTGGAAAACTTCATGATTGGTTGGCCATGTTGGGTGGAGTTGCGCATTGCTTAGGGAATTTCCTTGACACTTAATCAAATTTTGAAATTTTATTCTCCAAGGTATCAACACTTAGCCAATTTTCTGAGTTTTCCTTGGTGGACTTCATAGTTGTTGTGCCACTTTGCTCATTTGCTAAGGCGGAGTTGGTGATTGCTTAGACATTTCATCTCCCTCCAAGCGGAATTGACCATGTGTTTGGACATCCATCCTTGGGCGGACTTTACCTTAGGCTAGACATTGCATAGCGGACTTGGAAGTAGCTTGGACATGTCTTGGCGGACTTGGAAGTTGCTTAGCCATCTCCATATTAGGCTAGGGCGGACTTTATCTCCCTCTTGCCATCCATTCCTTGGTGTCTAAGGCGGACTTTGATGTTTCTATGCCAAGGGCGGACTTGGTGGTTCTTTGCCAAGAACATGGGCGGACTTTATGTTAGCCAAGACATGGCATGGCGGACTTTGCTTGTGTTTGGACATTGTCATTCAAGGTGGGGCGGACTTCAAGACAGTCTTGCCATTTCTCCTTCCTAGCCAAGGGCGGACTTTACATGTCTTATGCCATCTTTTCTCAAGCTTGGGCGGACTTCATGATGTCCATGCCATGAATTTCATTCTAAATTTCTTGTCTTCTTCTGGAACAAAACCCTCGCCATGTGATTTTTTGCTTGCTTTTTATGATTTTTTTGTGCTTTTTACTCTTGAAGGTGCAAAATTTTGATTTTGAAGATGAAACGTTGACACCATGACCTGTGAGACCCAAACCCTAGGTTGACTTTCTAAAATAGAAAAAAGCAAAAAGCAAAATTTCTAAAAATAGTAAGTCCCGGATTGGTCCAAAAATGCCAAAAATGAAAAAAGCAAAACGCAAAAAAGCAGAATCCCTAAAAAATAGGAAGTGTCAGAATTGACTCAAATCACAAGCGATCCTCGTCTTCCGAACCTTCTAAGCATTTCCATGACGTCTAGGCACTGTTTTGGGCTTGAATTCTCCACTTGACTCGAATGACTTTCAAAAACTCTACTCCAAACTCTCAAAGCAATGACTTCATGAAATTGTTACACCAAGGCAAAAACCCTAAAAAAGCAAACTACTGGGGGTCCCCATTTGCAATGGGGCGATGTGTGAAAAGGTCACAACACTATCATATATTCCTCTTCTATATCTGCATATATTTCCTTTTGAGTCTTGTAAAATTTGTATATATCTGCTGGTGTATAAGATTTATCTTCAAAACTCCACATCCGAATCTGATCCACACTTTAGGTAACAATCTTCCTTCCCAATAATCTGCCTTCTATCAAATGGTTATTCTGTTAGATCTTCTTTATAAAGTCAGCACATTTCCCTTTTAGGTTTGGACAAATTTATTTCCAAGTTTGCATGTATCTCAGTATATATCTCTTGTCAAAACAGCCTATACCTCTTCATAAATGATGCACATATTCTTCATAAAAGGCAGCATTAATTCCTCAATACACATCTGAATTACTCTTCATAAGTTTCTGCCTCTTCCTCTTTTCAATCTATTCTTCACTTTAATATATTTCATTTTTTAAATTCTTTTATATCTTATGTCTGTTATGAAGAGAGACACCCTATGAAAGAATGATGTCCTTTTAGAAAGGACATTACTATTTTTAAAAGTAATTGCTGCCTTTGAGAATGTAATCACAACCTTTATATTAATCGCTACCTTTTTTATTATTTCCTATTTTACAAAAAGAGGCGATTCTACTTTATGAATCGCTGCCTTTGGAATATTATTTTCTTTCTTTAACATGAATCGCAGCCTTACTTCTTTTTTGTCTTGTTTAATTTTTGTCTTATATGACTTTGTCTTATTAATTATTGTCTTTTAAACTAATTGCTGCTCCTTTTAATTTGTCTTAATCGCTGCCTCTTCTTAACCAGATATAATTGCTGCATTATTTGCTGCCTTCTTACTCTTGTAATCACTGCTTATTATATTCCAAAAAATAATTGTTGTATTTTAAATAGATGATAATCACTGTCTTTATGCTCATTTATCACTGCTCTATATAATCACAATGTAATTGATGCTCCTTATAAGGTAATCCTTCCTCATCTATTCATAGCTACCCATATGAATATTAATATCATTTTTATCATGAAATACAGAACCAGGATCTATTTTGTTATTTGATCTTTCATCTATAATTGGTCCTCAACTTGATATCACTGGATTATCTCCATTATTATCTACTGAAATATTATCAACACCACCGGTAATGTCTCCAGTAAGCTCAATTCCTAGCAGCAATACTCTTCTCTCGAATCATCCTCATTACCAGAACTTGTCTTGTCATCATTAATGGTGGTTTAGTATAGAGTTCATCCCCTTTATAAATGGTGAACACTTTTAAACATGAAATACTCCTCCATTTAAATGCTAATATAAGGAGGTCAAACAGCATGCTTGAGTAACGATTAGTGGCCTTTGGCCAATCCATTTGACATCCATGACTCCATCCAACTATCCCATCAATTCACTTTGACATCAATAACAACTTCCAACAATCTCTTATACGCCTTTGACATGAATGACAATATTTCCAACAGACAAATTGCAAAGGAATTGTTAAAGATTTCAAGATGGAAAACTGAAAAATATAAGCAACAACAATTGGTACAAATTTTAAATTTTGTTAGGGCATGGATGAGAGGAAACCCAACGCAGCAGTTTACGGGCAGCTTATTGGTAGCCTGGATAACTTCTACACATCTAATTTTTTTTGTTTTTTACTAAATCCAAAACTCTTCTGTTCAGGTTTATGCCTGGTCCCAGTTTTGCACTTGCTAGCAACCAAGGGGGTTACAGGGACATTTAACTATATAACCGAGTATGCCAAGGGCAACCAATTTTGACTTGCTGGTTATATATTTTTGACTGGTGAGGTTCTATTTATTATCACAAGTCAGCATCAGCATATGTGCACAACTTTGGTCTGGAGTACAAGTGGGTACGGATAGCTATGCACACTACATAATGAGTGCTCTTCAAATTAGGAGGGGAAGCTCCCTCATAGTACTGGAATGAGTGGAAAAGAAAAGTAATCTAAGTCCTATCTTTTTGTTCTCAGCTGGAAAAGGCACAAGATTAAGAAAACCAAGAACGTTGCAGCTAAGGATTTTCTGGTTTCGCAGATCATTAACTACAACTAAACTAACTACTTTAAATCTATCCAGTTCCCTCAAGAAAACAGAGCATGAGGAAATGCAGCAGGAATGTTCTATTCGATAAACTTCAAGTACAATCTCACAACATGAAGGCAAGGTGGGTTCAACTATTTGCTTGGTTGGGAAGAAGTTTATTGGAAACGACAAATATACGATAAACCAGGTACAAATTTACAACCTGAAGGCAAGGTGGGCTCAACTATTTACTTGGCTGAATAGGTTTATTATCACACACATCATACGATAAGCTTTAGGTACAGATTCACAACGTGAAAGCAAGGTGGGCTCAACTATTTGCTCATCCGAATAGGCTTATTAGAAACAAAACATAAAGGATAGCCAACTAGGACAGTAAATTGCATAGACGAAACACGCATACAATCTACGATCAAACTAGCCACTATATTAAACAAAGGTAAGCTTTCACCATAATAACAGCATGAAGCCCGAGTGGCATAACAATTCATCATCATAATAAAAACGCATGAACAGATACAGAAAAAGCAATATTACAGGCAAGGTGGGTGCAGCATATATTACTGTCTTCTGCAAAAGTTAATTACAAATGAGAAAAGAGCTCTTATTTATAGACATTAAAATCACCTTGAGTCAACTATAGTCTTGCAATCATGTAAGATTTTATTGCTAAACCCTAATAAAGCAAACTATACAGTTAACTGGAAAGCTATCACCAGTTAACTGAAACATCTAATCTAAATGTATAATGTGCAAGCATGCACGTCCTTATTGAAAGCAAGTTAACTGGAAAACTACCATCAGTTAAAGAAAACCCTAAATGAAAGTCCAACTCCTGCAAAGATAATTCCAAGGAAGAGATATGCATGCATGAAATCAACAAGAAGAACTCAAGACTGAAAGTCGAGTTAATTTCTGCTCTTGACTCTACCCCTGAAACTAACTGCAGGTCCCAACTGGCAGATCACTCTAGATCATCACAATCTAACACCTTGTCCAGGAACTTGTCGATTGCCTTATCCTTTGGGACTTTGACGCTATCCATGATGATAATCTGCCTGCTCAACTCTCTGTCACCCTCCTTGATCGCTCCCATGCATATTCTGACCTCTTTAGTTGCCTTTCTGAAACTAGTTGTCATCACTGACATGTGATCCAACTTGGATGCCACGGGATTTCCATCAAGATATCACGAACAAGCTTCTGGAACTTAGTTTGCATAGCCTAGAGATCAGCGTAGGTACCATCTTCACGAAGATAATGGCACGGGATCTGAGTGACTTTAGCGGCTTCGTAAATGAATGATGACCTTTGTTCCTTTTGCAGCTTGATATTTCTAATGCTTTTCTTGATTCTTCTCAATGAAAGAGTGTTGCATGACGAAACCATGAAGCTTGACCACACCCTGGTTGAGAGAAATACACACAAACTCGTTGCACACGTAGAATTCCAAAGGTGTCCAACCCTCTAAACTGACCTTTGAAGACTATCAGCGATACGAGGTATGAAACCATGTGGACTTTGAGCGTCTACGCCTATCAAATTGTTTGAATCAACCCCCGGATGCGCTTGATCTTCATTGTCAGTTGTTCTAATGAAATCATGAATTAAGACCGATTTGGTCTTGAATTCAGTCTGAGTGAATAACATTCTGAAAAACTCGCCTGTTGACTATAAACACGACTATGTTCTAACAACTTTCTCGGAAAAGCTAAAAAGACCCCTGATGATGCTAAAAATACCCTGTCAGAGGGTATTTTTCACGAAAAATTTTGAGACATGGGTTTTGTCCAGAAAATGATTCTACGACAACCCACAACGTTAGAATTGCGAAAAAACGTCGTTTAGCTTGACATGCAAGAGCTTTTCAGTCGAGAACTGCAGGGGCCTTAGAGCTTCCCAGAGGGCAATTTTTCCGTGAAAATCTGGAACATGGGTTTTGTGCACAACGGAATTTTGAACAAACTCAGATGACTCGATTTTGAAAAAGATGTGTTCTTGGCCCACATGCAAAGAAATCTTCAAAAAAAAAGCACATAGCTTCAGAATGAAGGCTACGGGGCAATTTTCTCTAAAAACGCTATGATGTGAGTTTTGTTGTAAATGCTGAAATATGTGAACCCAAAAGCTTAGATTCTGAATATTTTGTTGTTTTCCTTAACATGCAAAGAAATCTAAGACGAGAATAGAAGAAATTAGACAGAAGATAGAAGTTTGAATTTTGCTTCTGAAGAAAATAGCCTATGCTTGACTGAAATTCATTGACACCTGCATGCAATGAAAACTCTGTCTCTGGAAAAATGACCTTCTAAACACGCTAAATCTGACGCTGAAAAATTGAACTAAAATCGCCCTCAGATATTCTATATGCATGAAAATTCACCTTCACTTGAACTTGGTATGAAGAAATAATGGCAAAATATGACTTAAATAAAAATAATTCAAGTCTAAAATTGTACCATCATCTTGCAAAAGCGCACTTTACTAAAAATATTCGACTTGAGTTGTGATCTAGACTTTTGAATCAATAACTGAATGTTAATTTCACCCTAAAAAGGGCGCCACCTTCGATATCTTCAGTTAAACTCGCATTGCAAAGTATCTAACTCAACATGCAAAGCAGTAAACTTGACATGCAACTCAGAAACTGAACATGCATTACAATTATCTCAACATGCAAAACAATTAACTCAACATGCATTTCAGTGAACTCAACATGCAACCCAAAAATCGTCCCATCTGAATTAATTATCTCAAAGTCGAATTTTAAATATTAAAATAATATTTAAACTCATCTCATAAAAGCGCACCAATCATCTTTAGTTCAAAAAGTCAAACTTTGACTTTAGGCGTTATTCCAGACTATCATTTTTTGATGAAAATTTGGATTTTAACTCTCGTCGGAGCCTCTTTTCAATCACTAACTTTGTTTGATTGACATCACCAATCCACCGGCTGACAGTTGCGTTGAAGAGCAGGATCAAAGCTGACAAAAACACTCCTTGAGATTGAAATCCATAAAACTAAGATTAGAGACCTCAAAAAACCAAGCGCCCTTTGCAAAAGCTGCGCTTTTTCTCAGACTTAGCCATATTTTCATCAATTTCATTCCTTACAAAGGTAAACTTGACTCCCTCGTAACTTTTGCTCAGTAAAGTTTCAAGACTAGATAACTGGCTCACTGCGGAGCTGGCTCCATTCCACACAACAACTTCAAGACAACACTTCATCAAATTTCAACATTTGATGAGTCAAAATCAAGGGCACCTTTTCCAAAATGTGCTCCTTTTACTCCAGAGATAGCCATTTTCTCAACTGGCTAAAATATCACTAAACCTCCGGCTGCAGGCCGCTGCGTCATCTTCTAATCTGACGAAGACAGGCAACGAAGAGATGGACATAACACGGATAGGCTGACCATCTGAGATCACTAGAAAAGAGGCATTTAAGGCTCCAAAAGCTTAGCCGCCTTTTGAAAAATGTGCCCTTTTGCTTTTTCCTTAGACCTTCTGCCCAAGATTTAACCCCGAGTTCATCTCATGTTTCCAGCTTCTCAGTAACTCCGATTGATGTGCTGATGGATGCAACATGAAGCTGGACTAGGTATGAAACAACCCTCAAAGATGTGAATCCAACTTGTGGGAAGGATGCAAGAAAATGTGCAACAGATGGGCTATTCCATGCTTTCTCTCTTAGTATTGATTCCCCAAGCTTTAGTAGCATACTCTCCAGTTTCCACATGGTTCCAGCACCACAAGAGGCAGAAAACTTTTTCCAAGCAGCAGCACTACTCTATGACCACAAAACAGTTCATGCTGATGAATTGCACGAGAATGGATAACATTATTAGGCCCTGTCATTAGCAATTTCACAAGACACCAGTAAACACAGCAAGACATGATTCAAATGCGGGAAATTGTAAATTCTTCTTCTGGCCCATTTTGGATCTGCAAGATGAGAGTAAGAGGGAACATGATATAAGTTGACAGATCTTAGAAAGAAAATAGACAAGCTCAAACTGTGTCTGGGCCTATTGCCTCTCAAAAGAGTATGTTTTGGAAAAGATCTTAATCACACACCAGGACAAAGTTCTTTAACAAGGCTCCCACTGTAAATATATTTTTATCCCCTGCTTCATGAATGGCACAAGCATAACAATCATCAGGCTACAAAATTTCCATTAAACCACCTAAACATGCAACCACAAGAAAAGCAGAATGAAATATGCCCTTAAACAATTGGCTAAAGTGTGTCTACTCCTTGTCTGTGCATAAACATTAATGCTTACTCAGAATAGAATGTTTTATCTATCTTATGCCTCTTATACCTGCACAACTACATTTTGTTAAAAAAACCTACAGAATTTTGTGGTTGTATCTTCTCTGGAATTTTAAGCCCAGACATGTACTACTGTAAAGATTCCACAATCTTAAAGTACCATATGTTTTGACTATAATTAGCAGTCTTTTGCATGATCTCCAAACATACTTAACAATTGATTTCTTCAAGATCTCCCTTCCCTCTATTCTTTATTTTTGTAAATAAATGTAAAATGGCATGAACTTGCAGTGTCGAAAAGGATAGGGAATCATCTTACTTTTGCATTGTCTGATAGATAAATTAAGGGATAACACATGCAACTAACAAGAAAAGCTTAAAACTTCATACATGTCATATGCCAGGTTTATTGAAGAAATAAAATGCAAAATTTAAGATTTGTAATTTACAAATAATGGAAGAAGGAAACTGAGATGTAAGAGGCAAGATTTTAATCCTATCTACAGTCATATTACTCCAAAATAAGTCTTGTACAAAATAAACTTAAATCCAAGCATCTCCATTTGCAGAGAGAACTCAACAACAAATATTTAAGCATCTCTAAGACCTAGGGTGAAAATTCTATGCATACACCTTAGAACAGAAACTAACTACAAAGCATTTATGAATATTTCTCCGGATTAAAACCCAATGACAAACCAAAAAGCTAAAACCATTCAACTTTTATAGGAAATAACATTTAAAAACTGCAATACCTGAAACCAATTATTATGCGAGGAACTCCAGCTAAAAATGATTGGATCTGAAAAAGAACCAAAAACCAGTTTATTAAACACAACCGCATTTCCTTCTGAAGCTTCATCTACAATCACCAATTTTGTAGAATAATCAACGTGTTAAAATCCAAAAAACAGACACTCCTAAGTGGCATAAAGCCATGTGCAATGACATATCACTAAATAATAAATATTAGAATAATTTTCTGTACGGCAACAGCAATGCCATATAAGTGTATCATTTTCAATCTTGCAGTCCCTTGATACAATGTACATACTACAGCGTTATTGGTTTGCTGCACATAACTGAATAACATGGATTGTTCTGTACGAGTTTTGAATTGTAATAATGCCAGTAAAGCTAACACAAAATTACTAGATGGCATAGCACAGGTCAAAGAAGGATAGGAGATACAAACAATGTATGTCAGATGCCAGTGAATACATATGTGCAGAAATAATACCATAAACAGAGAAATTTTACAATAACTTTTATCAATTTGGAAGTGTAACAGAAAGAAAGAAGAAAGAGACCATATTTATGTCCACAATAAACAGATCACATGTTACCATCCCAAGTAGGAGTTCTATAACAAATCTAAGAACCGAGAAGTTTACTAAAGAGCTTATTCAAACACAAAATATAGGCATAGACAGCATGAAGAGATATAGGCATGTAATCCAAAGCACAAATAAACATGTAAAAGGAAAACACGTCAAAGAAAAATACAGCCAAGAGAGACCTGAACTGTAGATCCAGACTTGAGTTCAGACCCAAAACTAGTATGCATTAACATTCTAGGCATAAAAAGAAACAACTGCATCCTCATTCATCACTTGTAATGTCCCTATTTTAAGCCCTATGCTTTTCAATGGCCGTTAGCTTATTTCCAAAGTCATGTGGGCTAGTCGAAGGCAGAATAAGGGTTTCCTATTTTCTAGTAGGTACCTTTCTGAGTTTCCAGGGGATGCATGCAGGAGTTTGCTAGTATGTCTTTTAGGTCTTTCTGGGTTTTCGGAGAGCTTTAGGAGGGTGTCATATGCATTTTGATCAATGACCATTTCCGGACTTACTATTTTTAGTAAGTTACGACGGCTACCCAGAATGTGCTCAAACAGTGTTTGAACTTTGAAGTCACTATTTTTAGCACTAGGTTCTGGCAGCAATTCAGCACTGGGCTACTACTAGCAATGTGTCAATGCAGTGTTTGGCATCTTGGTATTTTCAGAGTTGGCTTCTCCAGCATTTTTGGAGTTCAGAATAGGAAAGGTTAATAATTTAAGTTATGTTATATTTTAAGGTTGCTTTTGGACCCCACGCCTAGGCAACATAACTTAAGTTGTTCTTAAAAGTGGACTTCATGTGTTTGGATGACTAAATTGGAGATAAATGCATTTCTAAGGTTTAATTTATGCCTTTTCAAGTTGGACGCCCAAGTATGGGGGATAAAGTGTTTTTATTAAATATAATATTGCTCCAAATGTGGTGTCCCTTTTGGAGGGAAAAGAAAATTCAAACTTTTGGGTTTTGAGTTTATAAATAAGCCTCTCTCCCTCTCATTTGGACATCTCATTTTTTATCATAACGAAGTGCTGCTGAATTTATTTCAGAACTCTTGCTTCGAGGTTGGTATACCTCCTAGTTTCTTATTCAGTTTCAAGCTTGCAAGATAGCTCCTAACTGGGTTGTTGGTGCTCCTTCATTCAGAAGGTACAGTTGAGCTTCATTGGTGATGGCGTTTCTATCTATTTCAATTTGGTGTGGTTTTGATGTCTTCTACGAGGCATTTTTGGCTGTTTTCTCTTGCTGTTTAGTGATTTTTGGAGTGCTTCTTCATTTCCAACTGACCCACGCTTGTGATCACATCTTCCTGATGAGTTGGACAAATTTTATGGGTGAAAGCTCATTGGTTTCCTTGTTTTTGGGCGCCCCCTTGCCTAGAATCTCAGAATTTTAGGAGAAGAACCTGATTTTTGTTGTTGCTTGCCCTCCTCAAGGGGGTGTCATATGCATTTTGATCAGTGACCATTTCCGGACTTAGTATTTTTAGTAAGTTACGACAGCTACCCGGAATGTGCTCAAACAGTGTTTGAAGTCACTATTTCTAGCAATATGCTATTTTTAGTAAGTTCTATTTTTAGCAATGGCTTCTGGCAGCAATTCAGCACTGGATTACTACTTCTAGCAATGTGTCAGTGCAATGTTTGGCATCTTGGCATTTTCAGAGTTGGCTTCTCCAGCATTCTTGGAGTTCAGAATAGGAAAGGTTAATATTAATAATTTAAGTTATGTTATATTTTAAGGTTATTTTTGGACCCCACGCCTAGGCAATATAACTTAAGTTGTTCTTAAAAGTGGACTTCATGTGCTTGGATGCCTAAATTGGAGATAAATGCATTTCTAAGGTTTAATTTATGCCTTTTCAAGTTGGACGCCCAAGTATGAGGGATAAAGTGTTTTTATTAAATATAATATTGCTCCAAATGTGGTGTCCCTTTTGGAGGGAAAAGCAAATTCAAACTTTTGGGTTTTGAGCTTATAAATAAGCCTCTCTCCCTCTCATTTGGACATCTCATTTTTTATCATAACAAAGTGTTGCTGAATTTATTTCACAACTCTTCCTTCGAGGTTGGTATACCTCCTAGTTTCTTATTCAGTTTCGAGCTTACAAGATAGCTCCTAACTGGGTTGTTGGTGCTCCTTCATTCAGAGGGTGCAATTGAGCTTCATTGGTGATGGCGTTTTTATCTATTTCAATTTGGTGTGGTTTTGATGTCTTCTAGGAGGCATTTTTTGGTGTGTTCTCTTGTTGTTTGGTGATTTTTGGAGTGCTTCTTCATTTCCAGCTGACCCACGTTTGTGATCACATCTTCCTAAGGAGTTGGACGAATTTTGTGAGTGAAAGCTCATTGGATTCCTTGCTTTTGGGTGCCCCCTTGCCTAGAATCTCAGAATTTTAGGAGAAGAACCTGATTTTTGCTGCTGCTCACCCTCCTCAAGGTGCCCTATTTCCTTGGTTTTTCCCTTGATCTGCAGACCTTATGGTGGTGTCTTGCTTCATGAACTTGGGCGCCTAGCTTCTCTACGTCATTTGCCACTAATTTGATGTCATTTGGAGTTTTGGTTGAGGAGTTATGAGCATTTGAAGGTCGCTGATTGGAGTTCGTGCATGCTGCAATTTTATATCAGACTGCTGCTCTTTCATATCGAAACTGGTAACTTCAGTATTTTATCATATTATCATGATGCCTAATCATTGCAATGTCAATGAGATAGTTTCCTAACATTTGGGCTTCATTTGGTTTGGGTTCTCTCATATTGTACTAAATCTAACGCCATATTGTAACCCTGATCTAGTAGTACTAATCAGCTTTCTATATCAGTACTTTGTTTTCCACTCCCGTTGAAGAAGTGGTTGAGTTTTGTTCATTTTCTGTTGCCCGTTGAAAAGTGGAAATGGCTGGCTATGCTGCCAAGTTCTTTGTTTTCATTTACTTTCCAGTAGCCCACAGAAAAATGGAAGAGGCTGGCTTGCCGCCTAGTATTTACATTTTCTCTATTGGATGGCTTGCCGCCAATAGCTTTGTATTTCCAACTTTCTAATTTGTAATCAGATCCCCTTACACCGTATGCTCTCACCTTGCCCACTCCAGAAACTAGGTGATCAGAAAGTGAAGGGTTAAATTCCAATTTGCTTATCTTTCATTGGGCTAACACAAATGAGTGAAGTTCATGTGAAAAAAATTGAGAAAAAACTAAGGGGGATATTTCATCACTTTAAAAGGGCCAAGATGGATCTAACAACTTCAGTAGGAGAATGGCTAGGTCTAAGAGAACATGGTTAGAAAGTCCTAATATAATGAACACAGTCACCTAAAACTTCTACTAACATCCATGGTCAACAGACCTCCAATGTTAGAGAAAAGACTAGTAATATATGTCTAACCCAAAGATGGCCTTTAGGAAAGAAGTGGCTAGTCCCTGAAGATGGTCTTAAGTGAATTCACTATGCCTAATATATGCCCATGACTCGTGTATCCTGGTGGCAATGCACAAAGAGAATCATCTTACTGACCTTCCTTAATCTGTCTCTGAGACTACAGTGTCTAAACAGAACTTGATACCAGCTACAGCCAAACTATGTTGAAATGAGAAGGTGATCATACTACTGCCACTTTAAGTACCCACCAGAAATTAGATAATGGATAAGGGATCTACACTCAAGTCTCTATACAAAAAACAATATTTCTCCAAGATCCCAAAGAAGACTCAATGTCCAAGAAGGGAATGTTCCTCATTATCCATTTCATGGAGAGAACAGAAATGACAAATCTTATTGCCCAGAGGAATTTGGGGGTTAGTCTTAACCCAAAATTAGTGGAATCAAATCCACACTTGGCCAAGGGGAGTCCTTAGTCCATGTAACCAAATGTTGCTAAAAATAGCCAGCAGAGATGATAATATCATCAACAATCTGTAAGAAATGTTCAACATTGAAAGAGAGAATTTGTTTAATATAAAATGAATAGAAAGAAATGATAGTCAACATAATGCATTATTGAAAAGGATGATTTTCAACAAACAATAGTTGTCTCTAGAATCATTCAAAATCACTCGAGTTTTGAAGTAGGTGATTTCTTGAGATTGCAACCTTATAAGCAAATGTCCTGAAGCAACAAACAAAGAATAACAAGTTGTCACCAAAATATTACGGTCCATACAAAATTTGGTAGACAATTGGCAATGTAGCCTACAAGCTTGAGTTATCTCCGCCAACAAAGATACATCCAATTTTTCATATTTCATGTTTAAAGAGGGTGATTGGTCAATAGATCCCTACACAAACAATGTTACCAAAGCTAGATGAATAAAGACAAACCATCTTGGATCCAGAGTTAATTCTCTAGAAACACACAAAGAAGTTGAGGATTAGGGAAATCACAAAGTATTTCATTCAATGGAAGAATTTGCCAATTGAAGATGCCATGTGTTAAGATGAAGATTTTGTGCAAAAGCATCCACAGTTGATCAGCATTGAGAGCAATGCTTCTTTCAAGGGAGTGGAGACATGCTACACCCTTAACCCAATAATTGTATCCAGACATGTGTAGTTGACTTATGACTTATGTAATCATTTCATTTGTCTAATTTATGTAGTCAACTCAGCCTAAGTAATATATTTAGGCATCCAACTCGGCTTGAGTATTATCCAAGGCATAAGTAGGGTATATATAGGAAGTAGTGAGTATTATTTGATCATCATTGCAAATTGTGCTCTTCTTGGTGACTTTTGGAAGTTTTCTCTCTCAAAGCGCCTTATTACTCTCAAATATTATTGAATATTTGCAACATATTTCCTATTATATTCTTCTCTTGTGCAAATTGTTTCATTACAAGTATGGCTGAATTTAGTTTTCCACATTCCTTCTAATATTTGGACTGACATGCAAAACAGGTAAAACCGCAAGGGATTGTCTTGTCTAAGTTAGAACTAGGGTTTAAATATAAAACTTTAAGGTGTTACATTACAAAATTTAACTTTAAATTTAAACCCTAGTGGTTATGGTTTAGGTTTAACTAGTGAAATATTCCGAGCCAATTTTTTTTCGTTTTTTCAATAACAAATTACAATCAATGCACCCGTTAAGGTTAGCAGCTAAACCAAAACGATGCTGAAGCAACTCTAACCAGAATGTACACCAGGATCCCGATGTGGGCAAGGTGTGAGCATTGGTCAGAGGATCTTAACCAAAATGCTTATGCAAGAACTCTAACCAAGAATGGCGCCGATGATGGCGAGCATATGGTCAGAGGGTCTTCTACACTAAGTACTGAAAAGGAACTCGACACCAAGTATGTGCTACCCAATCCAGTATGGAGTTGAGGCGACCATATGGCGGAGTATTACAAATTACAATGCTTGAAAGAAATAACTGCAATGCTGAAAGTACTCAACACCCAAAATGTGCTTTCTAACCCGGAGTGGGAAAGTAGCTACCATAGGGTGGAGGTAAAGTAAATACAATAGCAAATACTGAAAGTACAATTGAGCATCACAAATCAGAATTGAACAAGATTGAGAATTACTGCCAGTTTACAAAACGAAGCTCATTCGCCTGCCAAGAGCATAGGAATTTGAAAGATTAGCATTACATCAAATAAAGAACTTTCCTTGGCTTAATTGAAGATGCCAAATCAACAACTCTCTCAAGGCCCCAATTAATAATTTTGTTTTCACAAATCTGCACTCTTAAATTAAAACCAGCAACCTATGAATTTACTCATATGCTCATATCTCCCTCATAATTCATCCGACTGACTTGAAACAAAATGCAATATTCCCTAAGAATGATGGCGCCTAGGATAAAACACTGAAAACAGATTAAAAAGCCATGTATTATTTATGCACAGATCCCAATGCAACAGCAGATGGTACGGCTTTCAAGAAAGGGAAATCTGCCTTTAAAAATCACAGCTATCTCTAAAAAATCTGCAAACTGGAGGATAGTGACGCCTAGACCACACAATGAGAATAAGACAATACCCAGAACAATATTTTTGTTGTTTTTTGACTTATGAATAAAACTCAAATCTGCTGTAGCTAAAATGCAATAGCTGGAAAACCTCTAATATGCAAACTGAACTAACAAAACACGAGCTGAATACAATGCTCAAAATCCAATGCAAAACTCACAAATTACACTATCTCATCACTAGTTGCTGTGTTGCAAGCAAGAAGCAATGCCCGAGCTAGGAGGCCTTCATTCCTCGAAGCGATCCAATACCATTCCGGCAGAGTAACAACACTGTAGACAAAAGATAATCTCAATGATGACCAAAGGCTTCCTTTCATAATTTTCGGTTGACTCTTTCGAAACCCTAACCTTCTCTTTTGAGTCAACCCTAATTCTCCCACAAGTGGCGTCCCACTTTTCCAAGCAAACTTTGTCTTTTAATATCATTTTAATTCTTCCTTGAAAATGGCGTCCACTTAAGCTTGGATTAAACTTCATAATAAAAGATATAATTAATTTTCTTTAATGAAGCGCCACCCTTAAAGAACATCTTTTAAAAAGACTTAAAATGAAGAAGCTAGGCCAAGGGGGTCAACGTTAAAATATAACATTAAAACGTGACTTTAATTAAATAGCCCAACTTATCTCTCCAAATGTGCCCCGAAGCCATAAATGAGCAAGCCAACTGATCAAACTGAAGTAGGAAGTCAACCATGCTGAACCCAACTAGAAAACTGCCAAAAATAGAATTTACTAAAAATAGTAAATTCCTGAAGATGCTCAGAATGCCAAGAAGAACATATCACTGCGAAGCTTTCTGAAAACCTAGAAAGAATCCCCATTGAAACAACCAACTTCGAGCAAGAACATCCTTCAAAATAGGAAACCCTAATTTTACCTTCCGACTAGCCTCGGGTCTCCGGAAAGGCCAACGGTCACTGGAAAGATCAGGTTTGAGAAGGGGACATTACAGTCCGCCCTCCCCAAGATTGCTTGTCCTCAAGCAATCGCAAACCAGGATGCTGCAGAATCTCATCATTTTCCCAAGTCGCATCCTCCATAAGCAGGTTCTTCCACTTCAAGTATTCTCGGATTGTTCTTCTTCTCAAAGAACGCTCTCTGAAATCAAGAATCTCCTCTGGAATCAAAACCAACTGTCCTTCTTCATCCAGAGGTGGCAACTGTGATGAGGCAACCACATTGTGTCCAAGTGCCTTCTTGAGGCGTGACACGTGGAAGACATTATGTACTCTGCTATCAGAAGGTAGTTCCAACTCATAAGCTACTGCTCCCACATTTCTGATAACCTTGAACGGTCCGTAGAAGCGGGGTTTGAACTTCTCAGCTCCACTCTTCTTAAGAGTAGACTATCTGTATGGCTGTAGTCGGAGATAAACCATATCTCCAACCTCAAAAGAACGCTCAATACGCCTCTGATCAGCATACATCTTCTGCTGATTCTGTGCCATCTAAAGATTATTCTTCAATGATTTCATGATGTCTTGACTTTGCTGCAACAAGTCCTTGGCTTGAGGTGCTTTGCTATCACCAAACACCAAATCGGCAAAGCTAGGTGCTTCATACCCATAGAGAGCCAAGAAAGGAGACATCTTAATTGACATATGAAAGGAAGAATTATAGCAGTACTCGCCTATGTGGAGCCACTTAACCCATGCTCTTTGCTGTTCCGACACATAGTTTCTCAAGTAGCCTTCCAACCACTTGTTCACTATTTCAGTTTGTCCGTCTGTTTGGGGATGATAACTAGTGCTTGGAGTGAGCACAGTACCACTCATTCTGAAGACCTCTTGCCAAAAAGTACTTAGGAACTTGCTGTCCCTATCACTCACAATGTTCTTTGGCAACCCATGCAGCCTAAACACCTCATGAAAAAACAGATCTGCAACTTGGGCTGCTGAAAAAGAGCTAGTAATGGCGAAGAAATGAGCAAATTTTGTTAGCCTATCCACTACCACATAGATACAATCTTTCCCTTGGACCTTGGGCAAACCTATGATGAAATCCATCGAGATGCTTTCCCATTTTTGATTGGGAATAGGAAGTGGTTGCAACAAACCAGCTGGTAGTGTATGCTCATTCCTGTTCATTTGACAAACAGGACACTCCTGAATGTAGCGTTGTACTTCTCCTTTCAATCCTTTCCAAGAAAATCTTTCTCGGATCTGCCTATATGGCTTAAAGAATCCTTGGTGACCAGCAAGCGGAATGTCATGAAATGTCAATAGAATCTTCTTCTTAAGCTTAGAGTCAGCCACCAGAAAGATTCTCCCCTTATAGTGTATCAACCCCTCAATCACCTTGTACCTTTCATCATGAAAAGTACCCTCAATAATGCTGGTTGCAAACTGATTTTTAGCATAATCAGCAAGCAACATGTCCCTCCAATCCGCAGTAAGCTCACAAAATGAGCTAAGATGGGGTCTCCTGGATAGAGCATCCGCTACGACATTATTTTTCCCTTTGACATATTCAATGTCAAAGTCGTAAGCTTGAAGCTTACTCACCCACTTTTGTTGCCTCTCGTTCAGGTCCTTCTGATGCATGAAGTGTTTGAGGCTATTGTGGTCAGTCTTGACCATGAACTTGTTTCCCACCAAGTACTGCTTGAACTTGGCTAATGCATGCATAATGGCAAGCATTTCCTTGTCATAGATAGAGTATGTTCTTTCAACACCCCTCAATTTTCTGCTCTCAAACACAATAGGATGTTTGTCTTGCATCAAGACAGCCCCAACTCCTTCACCGGACGAATCACATTGTAGCTCGAAAGGCTTGGAGAAATCCGGGATAGCCAAAACCGGACAAGAGCTCATGATCCTCTTAAACTTGTCAAAAACAGTTTGAGCCTTTTCTGACCAACAAAAGGCTCCCTTTTTGGTGAGATCAGTAAGAGGAGCAGCATTCTGTGAGTATCCTTTTACAAATCTCCGATAAAATCCACAAAGACCCAGAAAACCTTTCAACTGAGTCAAGTTCTCAGAAGGTGGCCAATCAACTACTGTCTTTATCTTTTCAGGATCCACCTTCACTCCCTCAGCACTGATTATGTGGCCAAGGTACAATAACTCCTCCATTCCAAATTCACATTTGGATGCTTTTGCAAACAAGCTCTTAGATTCCAGGATGCTAAGCACCTCCTCCAAGTGCTTGAGATGATCTTCCCAAGTCTTGCTGTAAATCAAAATGTCATCGAAAAATATCAACACAAACCTCCTTAACTGATTCTGAAAAACTCTGTTCATGCAAGACTGGAAGGTAGCAGGAGCGTTAGTCAACCCAAATGGCATGACTAGAAACTCGAAATGGCCATAGTGACATCTGAAAGCTGTCTTCTCAACATCACATCCTCTCATTCGAATCTGATGGTAACCCGATCTCAAATCGATCTTCAAGAAGAACTTGGCCCCATGTAGCTCGTCAATGAGCTCATCTATCCTTGAAATGGGGTATTGGTTTTTTATGGTGCTTTGATTCAAAGCACGATAGTCCACACACATGCGCATGGTACCATCCTTCTTCACAAGAACCACTGCAGAAGCAAAAGGGCTCTTGCTTGGGCGAATGAAACCCATCTCCAAGAGTTCTTGAATGTTCTTCTCAATCTCATCCTTTTGCCTCTTCGGGTACCAATATGGAGTTGTAATTACCGGTTTAGCTCCTTCCTTGAGCTCTATGATATGTTTTGAACCCCGTTCAGGTGGTGGTCCAGGAGGCAAATCAGCAAAGACTTTGCTCTTCTTTGTGAGTAGAGACTGAACATCAGGAGGATAGTCTCTTTTAGTCTCAACCGGACTAGCAGGAAGGATCATGCATTCTGCAACCCACTCAGCTTGATCGTGACGGATCAGCCTTGCCATTCTTTTGAATGACACAACCCGAGGGCCCCCATTGGACATTCCTCTTAGTACTATCCTCTTCCCATCTGATTGAAACTTGAGCTCCATAGTTTGCAGATTCAAGGAGATCTCCCCAAGTGAACGCAGCCATTGAATGCCTAGAACAGCATCAGTATCTCCAATGTGGACTACATAGAAGTCATCCTTGACTTCGTAGTTTCCCAATTGCATAGTCATGTTCGAGATTTTCTTGGTGCATGAAATGTGGAATCCATCGGCAACCATGACCTTGAAGCCTTCAAACTCCTCTGTTTGCAGCCCCTTCTTTGCCACCACAACTTCATCAATGAAGTTATGTGTTGCTCCAATGTCGATCAAAGCAACGATTCGCTGCCCTTTGACCATCCCTCGAACCTTGAAGGATTCGTTTCTTTGGAAGCTCGAAAGTTGAGCCAAGACACCTCCACTTTCCTTCTCATCTTCGGACTCTTCTGGAGCTCTTTCTACTTCACTATCTTCAAAATCAGATTGCTGGTCTGAAAAATCAGAATTACTTTCACCAACTGAATAGTACTCAATCTGATTAAATTTAACTCCCTTTGGGCAAACATGATCTTGAGACCATTTTTCCCTACACCGGAAACATAACCCCTTTCTTCTGAGTTCGTTCAGGGTCTCGGGATCCAATCTTGTGACATGGGGATTATGTTGTTTGAACTCCTTATGCTAAGGTCTCAAAGGAGGTCTTTGATGAGGTCTTTTTCCTTTATCCCTTTTGTGAAAGGGTGGATTGGATTGAAACTTCGCCTTGTGAGCAGCCCACTCCATGTTTCTTGCCTTCTTCATGGCCTCCTGTAGGGAGGGTGGATCAAAAGCTTTAATCCATCCCTTGAGTGGTTCCATAAATCCTTCACTGAAAAGGATCACCAATCGCCTCTCTGTGATTCCAGTGACCATGACTGAGAGTCTCTGGAACTCTGCTATGTAGGCATCAACTGTGCCATACTGCCTCAACTGCGCCAATTCTCTGAAATGAATTTCAGGATCCTTTTTCTCAAATCTCTCGATGAGCCTAGTGGTGAACTCATCATAAGTTGTGATAGATCGATGACCCAAAGTAACTAGGCCATGGTACCACCACTCGTGCGCCACCCCATCAAGGTGTAGTGTAGCAAACTTGATCGCCTCTTCTTCTGCCATGGGTCTGAGAGCTAGATAGTTATCCAGCTTCTGTATCCAAGCTCGGGCTGAGCTATTATCACTTCCGTCAAAGTGTGGAAGTGTAACCTTGTTGACAGCTTGATACAAGTCTCCTTGAACTGATGTTCTTCTTTGATCATAATGTCTCCCTTGTCCTTTATTTTTCCTTTTGTGATCCATAAAGTCATTGTAGGACATATCCATCTTGATGTCGTCAGGGAGAGAATCATACTCTGCACGGCCAAGTCTCAACTGCTCCACGAATGAAGCATTCTCTTCAGGATCTGGCTGAGTGTTTACAGATGCCAAGAAGGTGGGTTTGAATGGCCTGGCTGAGACATAAGTGTTGTTTGAAGTAGGCTGAGCAGCATGTCCAACATGCTGGTTTGAAGCACTGTGCTCTCCTCTATGCCCAGTGTTGTTCTGTGGGATTGTGTTCTGGCCCACTTTCCCCATCATAAGAGATACCATGTCCATCAAGGCATCCATCTTTCTTTCGAATCTCTTTCCGGGACTCATCGATCTCTCTCTTCCCTTCCCACTATCATCTCTGTTGTTGGTAAGCCTCTCGTTACCCCCAACTGATCTCTCACCTTCTACCATATCTGTTTCCTGAGAAGACTCCCAATGAGCCCTCAAGACTTCTGAAGCTGTCTGACCTTCTGGAGCCTGATAGGGCTGAAACTGTTTCCCAACTTTCTTGCCTTCCCTTGCGATGTATCTCTTTTCTCTGTCACTCATAGGCGGATTGTTCACAAGATGGCAAGATCTTGGCTCTGATACCACTGAAATATTCCGAGCCAATTTTTTTTTCGTTTTTTCAATAACAAATTACAATCAATGCACCCGTTAAGGTTAGCAGCTAAACCAAAACGATGTTGAAGCAACTCTAACCAGAATGTACACCAAGATCCCGATGTGGGCAAGGTGTGAGCATTGGTCAAAGAATCTTAATCAAAATGCTTATGCAAGAACTCTAACCAAGAATGGCGCCGATGATGGCGAGCATATGGTCAGAGGGTCTTCTACACTAAGTACTGAAAAGGAACTCGACACCAAGTATGTGCTACCCAATCCAGTATGGAGTTGAGGCGACCATATGGCGGAGTATTACAAATTACAATGCTTGAAAGAAATAACTGCAATGCTGAAAGTACTCAACACCCAGAATGTGCTTTCTAACCCGGAGTGGGAAAGTAGCTACCATAGGGCGGAGGTAAAGTAAATACAATACCAAATACTGAAAGTACAATTGAGCATCACAAATCAGAATTGAACAAGATTGAGAATTATTGCCGGTACTACTGCCAGTTTATAAAAAGAAGCTCATTCGCCTGCCAAGAGCATAGGAATTTGAAAGATTAGCATTACATCAAATAAAGAACTTTCCTTGGCTTAATTGAAGATGCCAAATCAACAACTCTCTCAAGGCCCCAATTAATAATTCTGTTTTCACAAATATGCACTCTTAAATTAAAACCAGCAACCTATGAATTTACTCCTATGCTCATATCTCCCTCATAACTCATCCGACTGACTTGAAACAAAATGCAATATTCCCTAAGAATGATGGCGCCTAGGATAAAACACTGAAAACAAATTAAAAAGTCATGTATTATTTATGCACAGATCCCAATGCAACAGCAGATGGTACGGCTTTCAAGAAAGGGCGATCTGCCTTTAAAAATCACAGCTATCTCTAAAAAATCTGCAAACTGGAGGATAGTGACACCTAGACCAGACAATGAGAATAAGACAATACCCAGAACAATATTTTTGTTGTTTTTTGACTTATGAATAAAACTCAAATCTGCTGTAGCTAAAATGCAATAGCTGGAAAACCTCTAATATGCAAACTGAACTAACAAAGCACAAGCTGAATACAATGCTCAAAATCCAATGCAAAACTCACAAATTACACTATCTCATCACTAGTTGCTGTGTTGCAAGCAAGAAGCAATGCCCGAGCTAGGAGGCCTTCATTCCTCGAAGCGATCCAAATACCATTCCGGCAGAGTAACAATACTGTAGACAAAAGATAATCTCAATGATGACCAAAGGCTTCCTTTTATAATTTTCGGTTGACTCTTCTCGAAACCCTAACCTTCTCTTTTGAGTCAACCCTAATTCTCCCACAAGTGGCGTCCCACTTTTCCAAGCAAACTTTGTCTTTTAATATCATTTTAATTCTTCCTTGAAAATGGCGTCCACTTAAGCTTGGATTAAACTTCATAATAAAAGATATAATTAATTTTCTTTAATGAAGCGCCACCCTTAAAGAACATCTTTTAAAAAGACTTAAAGTGAAGAAGCTAGGCCAAGGGGGTCAACGTTAAAATATAACATTAAAACGTGACTTTAATTAAATAGCTCAACTTATCTCTCCAAATGTGCCCCGAAGCCATAAATGAGCAAGCCAACTGATCAAACTGAAGTAGGAAGTCAACCATGCCGAACCCAACTGGAAAACTGCCAGAAATAGAATTTACTAAAAATAGTAAATTCCTGAAGATGCTCAAAATGCCAAGAAGAACATATCACTACGAAGCTTTCTGAAAACCCAGAAAGAATCCCCCATTGAAACAACCAACTCCGAGCAAGAACATCCTTCAAAATAGGAAACCCTAATTTTACCTTCCGACTAGCCTTCGGGTCTCCGGAAAGGCCAACGGTCACTGGAAAGATCAGGTTTGAGAAGGGGACATTACAACTAGAATGTTAAACTTCAACATTATGGTTAAATCTTAGCCATTAGGGTTTACAATTTAAATTGTCAAGTTGGACATGAAATCCTAGCAGCCGATTTTTTAATCAAACCTAAGTCATAAAACTAAAGTAATATTTTTATTTTAGGGTTAATGCTAGCAGTTTACTTAAATTTAACTTCAAAGTTTGAATTTTACTAAGTTACTAACTTTCAACCTAAAGTATTTTATGTTTGTAATAGTGAAAATTGCATAACTTTACTTTCACCTTCATTTTAGACACATTTTTTATGCAGTTATTGCTTAAGCCTTAGGCAATGACAATGGTACAAGTAGCATGTTTTCTACTAAAACCCAACTCATAACCCAAACCTTGTCTAAATCCATTTGCATTCACTCCCACAAACCGGTCTTGATCCTCAATTTCGATTTTTTCCACCTTAGGTCATATCCACAATCTATGGGATTGACCTAGATAAATCTTGCAATTCACAAAAATGACTACACTTCTAGTTTTAAAAAGTACATTTAGGGCTGACCCAATCCTTCCAACCAATTGTTGTGTGCCAACTTAAAGCACAAAAACAGTGTGCTTGCCACCCTTGGAATTGTATTTAAGGACTAACCGTAGTGCAATTTACATAAGAGGTCACACCTAGAGATCATCTAAAAACAAGCGTTTCAATTCGCACCTCTGGAGTGCGTATTGGAAACGAACAGCTATGCATAGTATTAACTGCTCTTCAAATTAGGAAGGGAAGCTCCCTCTTTTGCCGATACGCGTAAAAAGTAAAGTAATCTAAGTTCCTATCTTTTTGACTCATTTGGTAGAGCCACAAGGTTATAAAACCAAATACATTGCAGCTAAGGTTTTCTCTAATTTGGGCAGATCTTAACTACAACTAGGCTAACGCTAAAACTATCCGGTCTCCTCAAGTAAAATCAGAGCAAAAGGAGTTAGGAGAAAATTGGGAATGGTTGACAATAAACTCTATCTCAGGATTCCCAAGGAGGTGAAACACTCTATCCAAGGTGTAGGCTGAAATAAAGGCTATTGGAAACAAACATGAAATGGCAAGATAGTTCTCAAGATTCCCAAGGAGGTGGAACACTCTATCCAAAGTGCAGGCTGAAAAGAAGATTACTAGAAACAACATAAAACGGCAAGCAAGATCTCAAGATTCCCAAGGAGGTAAAATACTCTATCTGAGGTGTAGGCTGAAAAGAAGATTACTAGAAACAACATTAAACAATAATCTTTATCTCTAAATTCCCAAGGAGGTAAAGTACTATATCTGAGGTGTAGATTGAAAGAAAGATTATTAAAACAAAAATAGTAAATCTAGGACAGCAAATTACATAATAAAACACACACACAATAGACGATCAAACTAGCTTTATATTAAACAATGTGAACAAATCCTGAATAGCAATATTGCAAGCAAGGTGGCACAGCAATTTGTTATCATGAGCAAAAGTTAAAGAAATAATGAGCAAGGTGCTCTTATTTATAGAATCTCAAAGGAGTAGGGAACCCTAAAATCTCCATGAGTTAGAATTCAGTCTTGCCATCATGCAAGATTTATTCCCAAGTCTAAATGCAAGTAACTTAACAGTTAACTGGAAAAACTACCTCATTAATTGATTCTAATCTAAACTAGAGCTCTATATGTACATTGTTGTACCCAAAATTCATTTTTGGCATTATGTATAAATTGAGCTAAATCATGTAAAAATGTCGTCAAAAGTTTGTTCTAGGTCAAATCAAACATAAGGTTTTTGTGGGTTTCTATCAAGGAGCACATGTGCAAAACTCTGAAAATTGAAAATTAGGGTTTTACGCCCCTATTTTCAGCAAAACCCTCGAAAATAGGACATTCCCGGAAATGATTGAAAATGATTTTGATAGGGTTAATCGACTTCACGATTACACTGATCAAGTCAGAATCATCAAAAGACATATTTTACTCTAGTGGGTCTATTTCTATTTTTCAGGAACAAAGTTAGGAGCTCCGCAGCCATTAATGGCAGATTGGCCAGTACTAGGTGCTAAAAGCTAAACTTCGAAACCTTCCACGACACAACCATGGCGAAAAGCACCTAAAAAGATGTTGTTTGACGAAGGAGATTCTCAAAACCAAAAAAGGCTAAAATTTGGCTAACTCCAGAAGTACTACGAAGGAGAAACCAGTTAAAAATGCTAAAAGCACCCTTTCCAGAGAAAGGCGCCCTTGAATCTCAAGAGCCAAATACACTCACTTGATTCCTCCAAGGCAATCATCCTTGGTGCTCTCCTGCGGGCTCTACAACGAAACATTCAGTGAGATCATCTAATAAAGTGATCACCGGCAATTGTCAACATAAGGCAAAGAGGCTATTATGAAGAACATCCAAAATGATTGCTTGACTGGAGAAAGGTGCCCTTGCTGAAGAAAGGCGTCCTTGAATGGGGTGATGAAGATGTCACCCGTTGAGAAATGTTGTCTTCATGGAAGCTATCCAGCTCTGATCCAGTTTCACAATGAATCCATTTGCGAACCTGCGAGATGAGCTAAACAACTGCAGTGATTGATCAACTAAAGAGGCAATCAAGCAGAAAATGCTAGAAAAGCGAAAACGAAAGAACACTGAAAATGTGCTAAGTATCTTGAAAAAGGCGCCCTTGCTGAAGAAAGGCGCCCTTTCTTTTGGGCACCCAAATGCTGTCAAATGGCTAAAGGACCCCCCAGATGATCTTCACTGTTTGAATCAACCTCGACAACGAAAACATCTGCGAAGGATTCCGACAAAGCGATCATCTGATGATGGAGATTCAATTGAAGCAGTTTTCAACAAGAAATAACTGATCAAAAAGAGCAAAAGTGCCCCTACTGAAGAAAGGCGCCCTTGCTCGCTAAGGCCTTAAACTGACTTTCAGGAACTAAGATACCAGCCATCCTTTTCAAGACTGAGTTGGCCACCTAATGAATCATCAAGCGAGATTGTCTGACTTGTTAGACCACGAGGATATCAAATCAAAGCACGAGAGGTCTAAATGAAGAAGTTGAAGAACAGACACTGAAAATTGACTAAGGCGAGTGCAAAAGCGCCCTTGCTGAAGAAAGGCGCCTAGTCTTCTGGAGCCTCAAACTCAATTTTCCGGCTTAGCACCTCCAGGCACATCTCTTCAACACGGATCCATCCCAACAGTGAATCTATCAGTAGCTGCTCAAGATCAACTGATCAATATGGAGTGAGGATCAAACAAAGGTCTTTCAACATGGAAAAATGATGAAAAAGCACTCAAACTCAAAAGGGATGCCTAAAAAGGTCAAAGGCAAGTTTGTTGACTTTAACTAAGATATTTTGGAGGTAAACTTGGCCAATTCACCCCACGATCAGTGGAAATCAACCTTTTGAACTCTAGATCAGGCCAAATTAGGCTTAGATCATGAGTTAGGCGCCCAAACTTCAAGGATTCAGGCTTGAGTCAATATAAAGCAAATCTAGGCGTCCTTCATTATTTCTTTTGCAGGTTGAAGATCAAAACAGAAAATAGCTCTCAAGGACGTCCTTTTAAGATCTGGCAAGGGTTTTGACAGTTATTCAAGATTTTTTGAAGATTAGAGGCACAAGAAGACTTCTTCTTAGAGGTTGGATTCAGAGACAGATTTTCTCAGGGAGAGATAAAAAAAACTTCCAATCCACCTCTTGTCTACTTCCTCTCTTCTATCTTAAAATTCTCACATGTCACAAAAAACAGCAGGCTACCACAAATCTGATCAATTGGGTATGATCAGCATAATTTTCTAGTAAAACCCATCTCTTCAATTTTTTCAAAAACAGCAAACTTGCTACCCCTATTTTTAGGGATTTTTCCGGAAAAGTCTCAGAATCAAAAATCTAAGGAACTAGGTTTGTTCAACATTAAAGCACTAACAAAACCCATGTGTCAGATTTTTTCCAAAAAAATACTTCTCGGCGAGTGGCTATTTTTAAGGGTTTTTAGAAGTTATCTGAAGATATCCATGTTTACAGTCAACTATCGAGTTTTTCAATGTATAGCTGAATGCGAAAGGTAGTCATTCCAAACACAGAGCCACCACCGGTTACTACCACATTACCTTCCACATTCCATACTAACAAGGCTGGATGGCGTGGCTGCACAGAAGACTTAAGCACCAAGAGACAGTCAACGACTGGTCAAAGGAGTTGTTGACTCAAGATGATGAGGTGTCAGACACCTAGTTGGGACATCCTACCCTCCAAATGGCATTTATGGCACTTAAAGTTGACTTGATGCCTCATTCCAAGTCAACTCAAAATAACATTAAATGTTACAGGAGTTGACTTGATGCCCCTTCCCAAGATTAACTCCATGTCCCAATAATCGTGCATATCAGATCCCACCAATTATGGATGTCTATCTCAAGATCCCATTAATTATGGATGTCTAATTGACTTCCACAAATTATGGATCTCAGATCTCCACTAATTGTGGATCTCTATTTTGGATACACCTTTTGTAATTATGAGTTCACTTTAGTTTGGTTTCAGTCAACTGAAGTAGTTTCCAGTTGACCCTTTGTTTGGTTTCAGTTAACTGAAGTAGATTTGCAGTTAACTGTTTGTTGCCCTTTCTTAGGAATAAATCTTGCTTGATTGATTGGCAAGAACTGTATGTTAACTCAAGGAGATTTTAGGGTTGCCTACTCCTTTGAGTTCTATAAATAAGAGCCTTGGGCTCATTATTTGTTTAACCTTTACTTACTATGCAAAATTGTTGCACCATTGTTGCCACAAGTTTGAAAGTGATTATTTGTTCACTCTTGGATGGGAGTTCATTGGTTGATCGTAATTGTGCATGATATCGTGCCTTTGCTGTCCCAATCTTTGTAACTCGTTGAAGAGATTTAAAGAAGAAAATCGGAAGGCACTTGCATTTTGAACCAAAGATTTGAGTCCTTTCAACATTTTGTGTTAAATAGCTTGTTTCATTTCCCTCCTCATATAGGGGTTCCTCCTCCTTGGATATTTGTGATTGACAGTTGTCGTGTGATGTTGTTTAATGGATTGACTTTCAACCTATACTTCGGACAGGGGTTCCTCCTTAGCAAGTTTGTTGGCCAAAACATCGTAATTTGTTGTTTCTATTAAGTCGTTTCCTAGCCTATACCTCGAACAGGGGTTCCTCCTCCTTGGCAAGTCAAAGATCCAGCTTACCGTAAAGAGTGTTTGCTTGTATAAAACCTCACCCCAGCGTATATTTGAGAGTTCAGAGCCTCGGCCATATTCTAAGGAGATGGTAGATTCAAGTGATCCAACCCATCCATTCCCACTCCTATGCCCTCATGCTTTGTTAATCTTGAGGATATAGGATAGATTACAAGCTAGTTTAGTCGTAGTTAAGATCTGGAGAAACCAGAGAAAACCTTAGCTACAGCGCATTGTGTTTGTGCACCCTTGTGTCCTGCCGCTGAGTACAAAAAGATAGGAACCTTAGTCTACTCTACCCTTTCTTACACGTTACATCAACGAAGAGAGATCTTCCTCTCTATAATCCAAAGGAACAGTACTATAACAATTGCAATAGCTAACCATTTACAATAAGCACTCCAGAGGTGCTAATTTAAACGCCAACATACATAGGTATCTCCAAAATAGACATGCACAAAGGTGGGACAGCGAGTCAACATGGAAAGAGGCATCAAGTTAACTATTGTGTCTAATGTCTATCTTGAAAAGGTGGGACGTACTGACTTCGTAGTTCACTGGTTGTGATTACGAGCAATCAACTCCTCCAAGAAGTTGTTAACTGTCTCATCATCTGGAGGACGTCACATGCCTCAACTGTCAGTTTACTACTTGTCAACAACTTGAGCAATCGTGGAAATATCTGCACACTTCAACTGGCAGTTCATTGATTGGTAACTTTGGCGGCTCTGGAACTGGGGTGATGACCTCTGTTTCTTCTGCAACTTTACACCTCTGACGCTTTTCTTAATTTTCCTCAATGGAAGAGTGTTGTATGATGAAACCGTGAAGTTTGACTACGAACACTCTAGCTGTGAGAAATGCACACAAACTCGTTGCACACGCAAAGTTCCAACAGTATTCAACCCTCTAAACTGGCCTTGGAAGGCTATCAGCTATACAAGGTATGAACCATATGGAATTCGTGGACTTGGAGCGTCTACGCCTATCAATCAATCCCCGGATGTGCTCGATGTTTTGAAGTGTTGTTTGGTCTATGCCTTTTGAAGCATTCAAAATCAACCTCCGAATGCACCGGATGCAAATCTGTGTCAGTCGTTCTGATGAAATCATGAATCAAGACCAATTTGGTCTTGTATTCAGTTTGAGTGAATTGCATTCTAAAAAACTAGACTGTTTATTGTAAACACGGATATGTTCTTACAACTTTTCCCAATGAACTAAAAATAGCTTCTGATGAGGCTAAAAATAGCCTATTGAGGGGCAATTTTTACGAAAAATTCTGAGACGTGGGTTTTGTAGAGAATGTATTTCTAAGCAAACCCACAACGTCAGAAATTTGAAAAAGTGTTTTTTCGCTTGGCATGCAAAGACTTTTCAAAGCAGAAGCTGCAGGGGGCAACAAGGGCTTAGAAGCTTTTTCTCCCGAAAAATTGTGACATATGGGTTTTGTAGCCGCCAATGTGCTAATCAAACCTAGTTTCTCCGTTTTTTCGAAATGATGACTTTTTCCTTGGCATGCAAAGCAATCTTCAGAAAAAAGCAGAACTTCAAAAAGAGGGAAGTACCAAGGCAATTTTCCCGGAAAAATCTGGAACATGGGTTTTGTTGCCAACGTTGTGTTGAGCCAACCCAGATGACTAGATTTGTGAAGAACTGTCGTTTAGTTGGACATGCAAGAGAAAACCTAAGACAAGGATAGAAAAAATATGAGGGTGAGAAGATAGAAGTTATAAACTGCCATTGTTAATCCTCAAGAAAATTGCCTCTGTATAATCCTCAATCTAATGAATTCTAGCAAGAACGTGCTGGAAAGATGAAGCATGAATAATTATTCCTTTGCACAACCTAAACGAAGAACCTCAAAGAACATTGAAAATGGCCTTTGTTTGATCCTTCAAAAGGCATTGGAGAGAAAATAGTTGATTTTAGCTTCAACCTGCAAGAAATAATGAAGTTGTGACACCTATGCTTGAATAAATAAACATTTTGGAGGCGGCAGTTGAAATATTCCGAGCCAATTTTTTTACTTTTTCAAATTGCAGATTACAAACAGTGTACCCATTAAGGTTAGAGGAGCAAACCAAAACGTGCAAGAAAGCAACTCTAACCAGAATGGCGCCGATGATGGCGAGCATTGGTCAGAGGATCTTCTATTCTAATTGCAGGAAAGAACTCAACGTCAAGTATGTGCTACCCAATCCAATGCGGAGTGAGGGGCGACCATATGACGGAGTGAATTACAAAAGCAATGCTAGAAAGAAATGCTGAAAGATGAAACTACTCGACACCCAGAATGTGCTTGCTGACCCAAGATGGGAAAGTAGCTACCATAGGGCGGAGATCTATCTATTACAAACTTCAAATGAAATTGAGCATTACAAATTCAAATTAACAAGCTGAAGAATGACTGTCAGTACTACTGGTCAGTTTACAATTTAATATCATACGCCTGTCAAGATGTTAGAGCTGGAAATATGAATCATTACAATACAATAATATCTCTCATGGCTGAGTTCAAGAAGCCACATCAAATCATTACATGGATTGTAATTAACATTCTTTTTTTTCTGTTTTCCTCAAATCTGTATTTTGTAATTAAAACCAGCAGCCTATGAATTGATTCAAATGCTCATATCTCCCTTATAACTCACTCAAATTGCCCAAACTAAGATGCATAAGACTAATATGATGATGGCGCCCACCCCAGCAACTTAACCCACACTCAATATGCAACGAATGTTTAATGCACGAATCCCAAGAAGGCTGAAAAGGTACGGCCTTGCTGAGAAAGGCGATTTCACTTTTAAAAATAATGCAAGCACTAGAAAATCTATAAACTGGAGAATATGATTACCCTTGACAAACAAAGAGAATGAGATGATACCCAGAAGGACTATTTTTGTATTTTTCAAGATATGAATAAAACATGCAATCTGCTGTATTAAATGATGCTAAAATGCTGAAACACTAAAATGCCCAAGACAGATTTAACAATGCAAGAAGCTAAACACAATGCTCAAACTAAATGCACTCACAGTACAATGATTCACCACTAGATGTTGTCTTCCAAACACGAAGTGATGCCCAAGCTAGGAGGCCTTCATTCCTCGAAGCAGTCCCAGAGCCAATCCGGCAGCATAACAGTATAGTCGTCCAAAGATCCCCAAAATGATGCACAAGACTCCTCTTTATAAGTTTCGTTTGACTTCACGAAACCCTAAAATCAGCTTTTAGGTCAAAACCTCTCATCTCCTCAAGATGGCGTACTTCTCCTTTATGGCTTAAGATTTGATATTTTAAATAAATATCATGCTTTGATAATTTCGCCCTTCATATCCTTGCTTTGACTTTGCAATAATTAAAATATTCTTTTAATGAGGGCGCCACCCTCAAAGACCCCTTTTTTTAAAAACATCTTTAAGTCATTAATCTAGGCCCATGGTCATCGTTAAAATATAATATTTAAACGTGACTTTTTAATTAAATGACTTAGCTTATCCCTCCGAAGGTGCTCTGAAGCCAATACTGAGCCAAACATCTGACCAACTGAAGCAGGAAGTCAACCGAGCTGAACTCATCTGGAAAGCTGCCAAAAATAGAATTTACTAAAAATAGTAAATTCCAAAAAGTGCTCTGAATGCCGAGATGAACATACCACTGCGAAGCCCTCTGAAAACCCAGAAGGAATCCGCCATTGAATCCACCATCTCTGAGCAAAGACCTCCTCAAAAATAGGAAACCCTAATTTTACCTTCCGACTAGCCTTCGGGTTTCCAGAAAAAAGGCCAACGGTCACATGAACGATCAGGTTTGAGAAGGGGACATTACAGCAATGCCAATTAGGTAGGTGCACCAACCCTAATTGAGTTAATCCTTGTGCATGCCTCGTGAATTGAAGTTCTCCTTTAATTTTAGGACGCCATATGCAAGAGGTAGCATGCAAAAATCACAACTGAAAGTTAAACGGTCAAACTTTGACTTTTGGCGCCCAAGCTTGAGAGAGTTAGAAAAAATTTTAAGATTTTCAACTTCCACTGTGATGAACTGCCTATGTTTGACCCTGAATTCTAGATGCCATGTTGATCTTGAAGCTAAGCTAATAGATTCATCACGAAGTTGGATCAAGTCTGACAAGATGTTCCTGGGAGCTGCAAACCTCAAAAAGTAGTTCTGATGGCTTGAAATTTTGGGCACCTTTTGCCAAAAGGGTGCTTTTTTCACCAAACTTAGCCATTTTTTTGATATTTTTTCATTTCGTCAATTTGACCCTCTGTGCTCCAATGTGTAGCTGTCGGTGACTGACAACTCCCGCGAACATGCCGAGATATGGAATGAAAAACCAGTTCGATTCTGGAAAGAATGAATGGTATTGCAACGTATGAAAGTTGGCTTATGATGCTCAAATTCGAGGGTGCCCCTGATCTGCAGGGGTGCAATTGAGTCTCTAAGATACATTTTACAATTTGCAACCTTTGACGAAATGCTCCAATTCGACCCTCATTGCCAAGAGTTTGACTACTTTGATGTTCGTGTTGACGATCTCATCGCGAAGATTGAACAACTTTGAAGAGATGTTCCTGGGAGTTATGAAGTCAAAAGGCTGCATCTGAGGCCCCAAAAAGTTGGGCGCCTATCCCAAGAAGGGTGCATTTTCTTTGACAGTCAAATTTTCATGTTTTTCAACTTGCTTTCATTTCTGATGTTTTACGCTTGATCTTCATTCACAGGCATTTGACAGGTCTCGAGAGCTGGCTATTGGATTCATCACGTAGCTAGAAAGATTTTGAGCAAATCCCTTGAAGAAGATAGCTGCCAAAAACCTCATCTAGTTGACCAAAAGTCTAGGCGCCCTTGGCTTGTAGAGGTACATTTGACCTTTTGATTTTCATTTCATCCTTCGTTTTACATGCTTGTCGGATCAGCAGCTACTATCGTTCAATACGTCTTATGGACTGGCGAATGGATTCATTGCGAAGCTGGACTGAAGCCGGGAAGATCATCTGGAGATGGTTACTGCAAAAATTGACATCTAATAGGCTTTATTCTTGGGCGCCCCTGGGCTACAAGGGTGCAAATTCCATAATTTGACTGTCGTCTTTGATGTTTGTTGCCTTCAGCATCTCCTGCCTCCGCCATCATTTGCCGATGTTTGACAAATCTGTAGGATTTGCTTGATGATTCACTGGAAAGCTGGCAAAAATCCGAAGAAGATGACTTGCTTTGCAAGCATTGACAACTGCATTTAGGCCTTCAAATTCAAGGGCGCCCCTAGCCTGCAGGGGTGCATTTGACTCCAGAGTTCATGATTTGCAGATGATTTTCACTTCTTTCGCGCTTCGCGAACACCGTGTCGCTTGGATGGGTTGACTGCGTTGAAGCATTGTTGTTGCTAACATGAATATGTGACTGCATTTCACCATTTTTATGTATACGAATACTACAAAGTTGACTTGAACGTTGACTGCACAAGCACCTTCCTTGTAGCAAGGCGAAGTGTTTACAAACTTAGAATATTTTTCACATTTTTCACTTTTTGAAAATCCCCTCCGCCGCGAAGCATCTTTTTGAGCATCTTTCGCCATAGAATCTTTTGTGATGTGTTTGAGGCTTAGATTTTGACACCTGGTACCAGCCAACTACCATTGACGACCTTGGAGGTCCTAACTTTTCTCCTGAAGAAGTGAAATAGACCCACCAAAGCTAAACTGACTTTTTCTTGATTCTGACTTGACCAATGTGATCCTGGAGTGAAATAAGCCAATCAAAATTATTTTCAGCCAATTCTGGAAAGATCCTATTTTTAGGGTTTTCCCTAAAAATAGGGGCCTAAAAACCCCAATTTTCAAAATTTGCCAGTATCTTCTAGACAGTAAACCCACAAAAGCCCATGCTTTGTTTGACCTAAAACTGACTTTTGACGACAATCTTAAAAGATTTAGACCATTTTAATCAAAATGCCTTAGTGAAGCAAAAAAATTGTTTTGGGTACAACATACATCAAAAAAGCACTTACCACTACATTGACTACTTACATCATCATCTAGAGCATCTACTACATTCTTGCCCATTCTCGATCATTCTCAAAATTCATTGACTTGGCATCCTAAGGGTTTAATCAAGGGGAGACAAATACCTACCATTTACGAACTATCGTCTACACAACCAAGCTTTTATGCAAACAAGTATAGACATAAGGATAGACTACGAGCAAACATTTAAAGACTTATAGTTAGAAGTTTAGTTTAGGTTGAAGGTTGGGCCTTTTTACAAAACCTAAGAGCTTCTACATAATATTTTATGAATTTTGTTGATAATGATATGGGAGAAAGATGTTGCACTGACCTTTCGAAAAACTTGCCTATCTCACATTGGTTAAAATGCAATATTTGTGAGAATGAAAATGGTGTGGGCATTAACTAATTTTAAATAGCATTAGCAAAGTTGATAATGCATGATGTGAAGGCTTGTAGAAATTGTCCTAATTATGCATCCCACCAAGCCTTATTAACTCTTCAGTCCTTTCACGAAATAAAAGTTACAAAGGAAAAAAATGATATCGGATCATCAAAAATGTCCTCTACTAACACTAATGGTAGATAGGACCTTATGATGAAGAGGAACTTCAATAAAAAAACTCACATTGATACTTCTACACCATCTTGCTCTTCCAAAATACCTATTATTATTCAGGTCAACACATGTTTTTTTGCATCCCATATTATCCACCCCATCTTTAAGAGAAAATGATGTTGAACAAAAGTTCATGCACAAGTTAGGAAGACAATAAGCAATTTTTGGTACCATTCAAACATCACATTCAACATTGCACAATCTCCCTATTGGTAAACAACGATTTATGTTGTTTATTGTGAGTCCTAGCTTCAAAGCTCCATCCTACAAGAGCCTTAAAGTTGATATGTTGAAAGACATGATGCAAGATGTTAGTAAGTACTTGCAAAGATTATAAGGAGTGTAGAGACAAGCTGAGCTATTGTCAAATGGGTGCGCTAACAAAAGGAACCATAAATTGATCAACTTATCTCTACACTATTGTCAAGATGTTAGTATGTAACGGATTGCTAGGATTTGACAATGCAATTTGTACAAAGATCAACTCTTGTCTAGTTGATGCACTATCTAGCTCTGAGTGCATGAATGATGAAATTTTCACCTATTCATGCGGTTGTTTAGTACTTTTCTCAATGCCTAGCTGATTAATTCCTTCCTAGATACTCTTCTTTTGTCAATCAAGTGGTCATTCCCCATTCAAATTTTCAAAAGAGGCTACAATGAAAGATTGATGTGAGAGACAAGTGCCAACCATAACAAGGGAACAATTAAATACTCATCTACTTGCGCATTAATTACATAAGGTTTAAAAAGAAATGCAAGCAATTGAGAAGAGTATTTTCAGTCGAGTTGCTAAAAAAAAGGGAAGCGAAGGAGCAAATTGGTATAGTCGTCAACCCTTAGAGCCCAAAATTACCAAGGTACTCCTTTCTCTGGTTTTTTCAATAAGCTATCAATAATTATACTTTAATAGAAGGGTTTTCACCAGTGCAAATCTCCTCGTGTAAATTATACATAAACCCTAGGGCTTCAGCCGCCATGAAATACAAATATTAGCGTTACGAAAATATTTCGGGTTTAACGAGCACAATGCCAAAAATTGGGGATACGAAGCTAGGGCATGTAAGCTTAGACGAATTCTGGAAGAGAATTAACAAACCAGATCCCCCACCTATCACACAAAGAAAAATTGCAAGTGGATTAATAGAAGCAGTTGCCTTTCCTGTTGCGATTCAATGCCTAGACCTAATTGTTCAATGCATTAGGCATTATGATTCTCAAACCCGTGAAATAAAAACTCATGACAATAGGCTAATAGTTAAAACTCAAAGAGCTACTTTCGCCTCCTATCTAAAAATTCCAAAAAGAGAACAATTTTCAAGCCTTGACTTCACTAACTCACAAATTGAGTTCTCAACAAAAAAAAGGGGTATTACCAAAATATAATCACCAAGAACTGGCTAGCTGCACCCAGAAAAAGTAAATCCCAATTGCCCAAAGGTTTGTAGAGAAATAATTTTGTTAATGAAATTTCAAATATAATTGTGCTACTGCATAGATTTAGAGGAAAAGAGAGAGTGCACAAGTTTGAAGAATGGATGTATTTCTTTATCCAAATCGTGCTCACAAGGAAACAATTCTTAGATTGGGCACAGAATTATTAGTGATCAAATGCATGAAATGTTTGTCTTCTTTGAATTAATTGATCCTTCCATATGTCCTCGTATCTAATCTATGCCATCGCCAGTACTAGGCCTTGGCCAGGTTTGAGACCAAGCCCACTTCCCCGAAATGAAGTCCCAATTTTCAAATATTATGATAAGTTGCAATTGGGTAAGAGTTACCTTCACCACAAGAGGATTACTAATACTTTTACCATGAGGGTGACTCGAGAAATACAGGGGAAAATTGACCTAAGGCTTACTCCTGAGTCCATGCAATTAGTTGGCATGTATGGAAGTCAGTTCATTTAATTCCAAAGGTTTTCATACATTCGGGTTGGTGGTTTCAGTGGCTCTCCATTAAAGCTTCCAAGATATGCAAAGGATAAATTTGTGTTGATAGAGGTTTGTAAGCAACTTGCTGATGTAAATAAGAGATGTCAAGAGCGAAAGAAAGTGGGTGTACAGTTTCCTATAAGTTAAATATACTCTACAATTTTATGACAAATGATTCCCTTTTGACAGCAAAGATTATGTGAAGAATAATTTACAACTTGGCCCGGGTTTCCATCATATACCTAATTTGGAAGATTACTGGGTAAATTGCCTTGATGAACATGAAGTTAGGAGAAGGTGGATGAGATTTTCCTTGAGACATAAGAATATTTGATTTGGGATGGGATGTTCAAGGTATACAAGATGATGAACCAGATTTGACTGAACCTATTTTTACTAATCATATCTCTACTCAACCCATCGTTATCATGGACTAGAGCATCAAGGAGGTTAAAACCATTGAGGCTAGAACTGCAGTTGTTTTAAGGAGAACAAAGGAGTGGGTTGTTAAGAAGAAGACAGAACAGCAGTGCCCTCAAACTAGGTCACAAAGTACTCAACCTACAAGAGAGTAATCAGCTTCCCATAATTTGAGGGATTTCATTTTCAACTTCACATCAGATATCATTAGGAATTTAGGAGCTCAAGGTGATGGTGATGATGAGCCCCCTGAAAGGAATTTACCAGAAAGAACATGTGGAGAAGATGCTCTTTGTTAGTTTTAATGATCAGATGTAAAGCACAGAAATTTAATTAAAAATCGGACAATAACACAGCATATACCCTGGGAAAACCCTCCACTTGAGGGAGAAAAACCTAGCAACAATATATCACTTATATATTAATTACCAACAAAACGTATCTCTTACAAGAAGGCTGATATGAAGGCCAAGAAGGAGCACAATAACCAGATGCTAAAACACAGCAATATGATGATCCTCCTAGATGATATATAAACAGCCTTCAATCAATAAAGATCTGCCCTTCTTCTTATTCGCACTTGATGATATTGAACTTATGTGAATAACCGAACTGAAATTGGATCATTACAAAGGACAAATCAATGTGTATATATACAAATGAATGGGAGAGACACATCCCTTTAAATCCTTCATGTCGGCCTCCATTCAAAAGTCAAGACTCTAAGATACATGATGTCCGCTTCAAGAAATCGTGTCTCTTCATAAATGGAAGTCGGCCTCAATTAATAAACAAATATTAAATGTCTTCTAATAAAAGATGTGACTCTCAAGATGAATTTGTATCTTCTCATGTCAGCCATAATCAAAGTATAAAATGAAGTGCCTCTTTATTTGAATATGATGTTTACAATTCAAATAGCCGTTAGGCTATAATTTGAATTGTCTTCAACAAGTCATGCTGGTCTGGAAGTAGCAGCCTGATGCTGCTTAATAACATCAACACTCCCTCTCAGCTAGGGAGGATACTTCCAGCTGAATAAGACATATCACCTCATCGTGATGTCAACCACAATGGCTACACCCATATGTGGAAAATAGAAATATCACCTCATCGTGATATTAGCCATCATGGCTACTCCCATGGATGGTAAATGTGTACAAGTGCTCATCACTTAACGTGATGTCACCTCATCATGACATTCACCATGGCTACTCCCAGAGGGTCAAAACACAAGTACAAGAAAATCATCACGAACTCTCTCACGCGATGCTATCATGGAGTCACACACATGACATCCACCATGGCTACTCCCAAAGGGTGTAAACAAGGGCTTTCACCTCAAATCTCTCTCAAAGAGAAATGCATTAAAGAAGATCACTGATACTGAGACTCCTTCTCAGTTAGGGCTTCATTCTCCACCATACCAAGCTTGTCTTGAAAGTACACAAACTTTATCCTGGAGAGAGGCTTGGTGAGAATATCTATCATTTGCTCATCAGTGTTGATATACTTCATTTGGATCGCTTTTCTCAATACCATATCTCTAATATAGTGGTATTTGATCTCAACATGTTTAGTTTTGTCATGAAACACTGGATTGACAGAAAGCTTCACACAGCTTTGATTATCACAATGAATGATAGTTGGCTCCAATGATTGTCCAAACAATCCTGCAAGGAGCTTCCGAAGCCACACTGCTTCTCGAGCTGCCACACAAGCTGCAATATACTCGGCCTCTGTTGTACTCGGTGCCATAGAAGACTGCTTCCTGCTACACCAGGATATCATCGCAGACCCCAAACTGAAGCAACATCCAGAGGTGCTCTTCCGATCAGTAACACACCTTGCCCAATCAAAATCAGTATATCCATGCAGCTCCAAATCCACACCTGAAGAATATCTCAAGCCATATCCAACTGTGCCATGCAAGTATCTCAGAATATGCTTTATTGCAACTAGATGTATTGACTAAGTGCACTCACTGCAAAGCAATTATCCGGTCTAGTATTGATTAGATACATCTTCCTATACATAGTAGGATCCACCAGATCTGAACTAGCTTCTACAAATTTGTCTTCATGGATTCACAATCCATCAAATCTCTTCAGTATACTCCCCTTGACTCACAATGATCTCATTAGGCCTCTACCATACCTCTAAACCAAGGAAGTAATGCATGTATCTAAGATCCTTCATTTCAAATTCAGAAGCTAACTCCTTCTTGCCTTTGATAATGAGGTGATCTTCTCCAGTAAGAATTAAATCACATAAAGAACCAAGATCAACTAGATTACCATCTTCTTCAAGTTCAGTAGGCTCCCTCTGAATCTTCAAGTACTTGCATCAACCTTCTGACCTCTTCGTCCAAGATTGCCTACAATGCTTGTCTTAGAGAAAATTTTCCAGAGCACACCTCTAATATTGTAGAGAGTTCAGGATTGTCCTCCTCAACCTCAACCCAGATCACTCTATTCTGAATAGGTTTGCAGAGCTACCAATGTCAAATCCAAATAGATTTTCTTGTGCAATTCTGATCTCAGCAACAAAAGAGGTCTTCCAAGGACTTTATCATCGGTCTTCTCTTCATCTTAGTGAGTCACAGAACTCCCTCTTGATCCCGACCTCATAGATTGCAAAGAAATCCATCAGAAGTGAAATCCTATCATTGATAGATCTCAGGACCTCAATCCTTTCCCTGATCATGCTTTCAACTCGAGCCTCAAATCCTCTCCTTCTTCGAAGAACTGATCACAATGACAACCTAAATAGGTTCTTTCTCTTCAAAAAATGTCTCCAGCCACCAACTCAATCTCATGGCTGCAAGCTATGACTCCAAGCTTGATCATATATTCAGTCGACAAGACTAACTCACAGGATGCCTCAAGCTTTTCTTCACTAAGCAATCTCTCATCACCTTCTTGCTCCTTGATCCATCCTGGAAGCATTTTTAGAGAGATTACTAATAGTTTATAAAACCATCTCAAGGAGAAGTACCAAGGCTAGAAGTATACAAGATTCACTATCCCAATGATATAGCACAAAAAGATTTATGAACATCAAAAACATGAAATACTTATCTCTTAATTGTTTATTTATAAGAATCAACCTGTAAGTAGCAAATATCAAAAGATCAGAATAAAGGGATAAGGAAACTTATCTCCATTGAATTCTAATATATCTTTCTTCCATCTTTTGCTCCTCTCAAGAGTGCTAATCTCAGTACAACAAAAGATAATCTGCTCAACTCAGATTTCTTAGATGCATTATGCAGCCAGCATATACAACATAGAATCAAGCCTCTCAAGACACCATCATAGTCCATGCACAAAGAGAATGTTATCGATGTGAGCATCCAATCACAACGAAATTGCAGTTCTCTTTTCATCTCAAAGTCACACTCAGAGATCTTCACAATTAGCATGAACATCTCACAATGAATGAAAGGTGTCTTCAAAGGATCAAAATTCAAGAGAAAACATGATCTTTACTACACACATGACCAGACAAACATTATCAGATCTGCAAAGCTCAGTAGACTGAGTTTCACATAAAAAAAATATAAACAAAAAAAAAAACTTATCTCCAATCAGATATGCCTTTGAGATTTCAATCTCCTTTAGCCATTATGAACGGCTTGGCAGAGAGTTGATAGGCCTCAACTCGGCATTAGAAGTGGTTCCTGAATAGAGTCTAGATCACAAGCTTACGGCAATCATTAATGCCTCCCTCTTGCATTCTGGTTCTGTCAAGAGTGTTGAAAATCCGCACAAGAGTTCCTTATGTGCTATCAATTGCAAGGAGACCACCGTCACGAAATGCGAGAATCATGAACCAAAATGAACTTAGTTCTCTTTAGACCATAGTGCTCAACCCTCATCTGCCCCTTGTGCAAGTCGAGGCAAGCCAAAACAAATGAATTAGATGCATGAGAAATAGCGCACAAACCCTTAGAGTTTGCAATGGTCTCAATCTGATGCAACAGCTTCAAGTCTCCGAAATTGTACACAACTATATGGTCCTATCGCAATTTCACCGCTCGGACCTCCAACCGGAACGACAATTCCCTGATACACTAGCTCTGGATCGTCCCATATCATGATCTTGTTAGGAGGGAATTGAGGAAATATGCCAGCTACGAGAGCTTACAGTAATGCGTTCACACAAGTGAAGACCACTCATACACCATGCATTAAGCTCACGTATTGAAGTCTTTTGACAGCCGTTCAATCTTATCACTAGCCCGTTCGTTTTGTAACTACTGTGGATTCCTTCGAGACAAATAGACAGAAGATGATATGCGACCCTGAGATAGAAGCTAGCAATTGAAAAGACATTGTCCCCTGTTGACTGTCGTCTGAGGAAGACACTCAAAAATGCCCGACCACAACTAGGTGATTCAGCTCCTTCAACTCTCAATGGCTCCCGATAATTTAGATCATTATTCCACCATTTGTGATAATATGAATGAAGTCCAGATTAAATTCGCTTAGCATCTAGCACTCACCATATTTAAAGACAATTTTGATTTGAAATAGCTTATACCTTTATCACTTTAAATCTGCTTATTTACATATGATCAGATCTTGCATCAACCCGCTCTGATACCATGTTAGTTTTTATGATCAGATGTAAAGCACGGAAATTTAATTAAAAATTCAACAATAACACAGCATATACTCTAGGAAAACCCTCCACTTGAGGGAGAAAAACCTAGCAACAATATATCACTTATATATTAATTATCAACAAAATGTATCCTTTACAAGAAGGCCGATATGAAGGCCAAGAAGGAGCACAATAACCAAAGCTAGAACACAGCAATATGATGATCCTCCTAGATGATATATAAACAGCCTTCAATCAATATCGATCTGCCCTTCTTCTTATTCGCACTTGATGATATCGAACTTATGTGAATAACCGAACTGAAATTGGATCATTACAAAGGACAAATCAATGTGTATATATACAAATGAATGGGAGAGACGCATCCCTTCAAATCCTTCATGTCGGCCTCCATTCAAAAGTCGAGACTCTAAGATACATGATGTCGGCTTCAAGACATCGTGTCTCTTCATAAATGGAAGTCGGCCTCAATTAATAAACAAATATTAAATGTCTTCTAATAAAAGATGCGACTCTCAAGATGAATTCGTATCTTCTCATGTCGGCCATAATCAAAGTATAAAATGAAGCGCCTCTTCATTTGAATATGATGTTTATAATTCAAATAGTCGTTAGGCTATAATTTGAATTGTCTTCAACAAGTCGTGTTGGTCTGGAAGTAGCAGCCCGACGCTGCTTAATAACATCAACACTCTTGATCTGCCTCAACAAAGCAAGGACAAAGATATAGCTGAGGGTGAAGAAGATACAGATAACATCTCCATCAATACCTCTTCCTCATCTCACGGGTCATCTCCTATTAGGACAGTAAATGAGCCTCTTAGGATGGGACCTACTCCACCTTCTTCACCAGAACATGTGCAGTTTGACACCCCTCCGTTAAGGAGGACCTTGTTTGATTCTTCTAGTTTTAAAGTAGTTGATGTCCCTTCCACATCATCTTGGTTAGAAAATACATTGTTAAAGAAAAGGAAGGTAATACAAATAGATCTCCCTGAGCAAGACATGGTGAGTCAACTGCTTCAGAGAACTCCTAAGCCCAAAAAGTTGAAGACTACATCCAAATTGGTAGAGGATGACAATATGGGAAATGTGTGTGTGGAAGTTGCTCGCCCCACTGCAGAAAAAGAAGTCAATCAGGCAACTGCAAGTGACTTCAATGTTCCCAGGATAAACTTAGGACCATCGACAAGAGATGGAGACTTACACAACTTCCAAAGAACAGCAGTCGGGTTAGTTGAACAAACTAACAAGGATAAGAAAAGTAAAGATGAATTGAAAAGCTAGGTCAAGGTTCTAACTAAATGCCTACAGTTAGTTTTTTACTTTACCCCTGAGCCAATCTCTCAAGCTAAAGCCTCTTTTGATCCAACATCAGTAATGGGAAAAGAGATAGTAAGTAAGATGCAGAGTTACAAGGTGTTTGGAAAAGCTATAGGCGAATGGGTTAGCAACATAACAGATAAAGGAAACCAATTCATTTCAGAAATGCTAAGAATTCATCAGGGAGCATATGCTTTGAAAATGGAGATAGAAAAAGATATTGCTTCGGCCAAAAATGAAGAAGCAGTATGGATTGCATACTTGAATGAGATCAAGGGAATGTTGAGTATGGGGGCTGAGAAATTGGCTAGTGAACAGATCATTCCTAATGTTGCTGATAGTCGTTTGTGTAATCTGGAATAAGAGAGTTGAATGGAAATTGCAAGTTGTAAAGCAGAGTTTGCAAGAATTTAGCAAAGTGTTAACAGAAAGCAACGCAAATATGGAAGAAGTTCACAAGAACCTCTTTGCGCTTGGTTTAGAGCCTATGTGGGAAGGAAGTGGCAATGATGATGACATTCGAATCTTGAAGGAGAATTTCAAGAAGGCAATTGATGAGATTACTAACTCACAACCTTTCAATGCTGAAAGCTTGAGGAAATTCAGCAGAATAGACTCTATTTTGTTTCAGACAGCTGGATTGGCAGGTACATATGACAAAAGGATTGAAGCGGTACACGACGACCAAATGGCCTAGAAGTTGCGAGTAGGGAATATTACTATTCCTCAACATAAGGAGATACCACATGTTGTTAAGGCTTTCCAAGCTTTGCGAAAGAGGCTTGCCACATCAACAACTCAGTTAACTACGGAACCGGTCAATGAAGCGCCACTGCTGTGAATTTTCAGTTGCTTTCTAAATTTTTCATTGTTATTTGAAAAGACTTTATTTATTTTTGAGCAGTTACTTTCAAAAAGAAGCAGTTACTCATCCGCTTATATATATTTGTAAATGAAACCGAAGAAACTCAAAGATAGTTTTTGAAAGACCTGATACTTACAATTCCAATATATTATATTGCAATTGAAACCTCTATTTGTCTATGTCCATTTGATTTATGGAGATAATTTGAGAATCTTAAATCTGTGTGTTTAAGCTTTCTCCAGTATTTATGATTATTCATGTGTGAATGCGTGGTCGTTTATCTCTGTAATTGGTTTCATTTTCAGCTAGTATTGGGTAGGTAATTGTTATTTACAAGTTCTTTGGTACATGCTAGTCTTTGTGCTAGTATTTGCGGTATTCATTCTTATAGCATCTGATATCAGAAAGTTTTTTGGTATTAGGTTTATTCGCCTTTACTGCTTTCAAGTCAAAAGCATACACATAAGGTTTATTTCTTTAGTTTTCTTTGAATTTATTGAAAATCTGTGAGGGATTTGCACCTCAAAAATTCAGAGGGTGATTGTTTCTTCTAGAGAACAACTATCCAGAGCTATTGGAAACAATTGAACATTTTGGGCTGAGAGTCAGGATTTAAGAAGTAAAATCTAAAGGTGCCTAATCTATTAGCTAACAAGGACAGACTGTAAATTTGACATCATTTGTGAATCAACACACTAGATCTTCAACATTGACCCTCTACACCTGCATTGACCCATGTTTCATTGACTCTTCTTAAATGTGGTTATTCGACAGTGTTGACCAAAGAGCTTTGCTATACTGAATATGTTGATGAAAGATCTCTGCTACATAGACAACATTAACTTTTGTACCACTTACATCGACTATTTTGTTTTTTGATTATGTTGCATTCAGTGCAATATTCTACTTTTCACTAAGTCATGATCAATATTGACCAAGAAACTAGTAAGGTATGCAAAGCTTCTTTGAGTTTTTATTTTGTCTACTATATTTTTTAAGGAGAATCAATTTTTGTACTTGTGAAGTGATCATGAATTGAATTGTTATAAGTTACTATGTCAAAATTATGTTGTATTCTATTATTCACAATTATGAGCATCACTGTTCTTATAATTTAAAATTTTGAATATATATATATATATATATTCTTGTACCCATACCCAAGGGAAAAAAAATCCCGTACCACCGTAACCATATCTGAACCGATACCCAAACCAACAACTTAGGAATTTTCTTTAGAGATTCATTGGCCAACTCCACTCATTTGTGGACATTACTATGCCTTAGCGTCTTATTTCAATTCAAATGTTAAGTGTACTAGTATTTTTCTATGTTGCTGAATCGACATGTTTATCTATCAATTTTGGGTACGAAACATCCCAAAATCGGAATTGAGCTGGAAACCCCTGTCAATTCATCTAGGGTTTGATTTTTACATGCCAAAAATATCCACCAAAATCCTTCCGTACCCGTGCGGTTCTGCCAATAATATGGAATTTCCAGACCGTTTCTAGGCGCAAATCAATGTTTAAAAATGGAAAAACCCTAAAACGACACCTTTCACGAACCCATTTGAAAGTTTTCTCTCTATTTAATGTTGTAGCAGTTGGGAATACGAAGAGTGTTTTAAGTTTTTCTGCGAAACAAAGTCAATATATTCACTATCTGTAGACTATCAAGACCTAATACACCTTTGTTGAGTGCATCGAAGATAGTTGATGTTCCTTTTTCACCTGCCAACGTATATGTTTTGATTTTAATACATACAAGTTTTTTTTAATGAAAGAGTTAACCATTTGATCTAGTCGAAACCAATCAGGTTAGGATGCTAACAAACATTAACATCAGCTTTCCTTTGTATTATATAATTTAAATTTCTTAAAATGTATTTTAAATATTATTCTTTAATATTTTATATAATCATGATATCATATACTATAAGATTTATAATGGTTCGTTGTTTATTACTATATTTTTTAATAATGGTCCATTGTTTGCAAACCTATTCGCCTTGGTGGGTTGGGTATTAGGCAATGCATCAATATAAATTGAGCTTTAGGGGCTAGACTCACCTGGTGCATTTATGAGGAAAGTCATCATCTTTGGAGCAAAATTTTGCAAGCTAAGTATCTTGGCAATGATAGAGACAGGTTGTTTGATGATACAATTCTGATGGGCTCCAGTGTTTGAAATTTCATAAGATCATGTGTTGCCATGATTAAACCTAATGTCAAATGGAAGTTGGGGAATGGGTAGAAAATCAGATTTTGGCGGGATCTGTGGCTGGAAGACAGGGCTCTTAAAGATAAGATCGCCTTTAGGCCTTTGGTTAGCCACTTTGAAGATGTGGCAAGGGAGAAATTCAGTGATTACATAATCAATCACAATGGTTCTCTAAAGTGGAGGAACTCAAGCAATGAACTCAGGAATGCTTGTGCTTCCATTCATCATGGGCTGGAACATAGGCCTATTCTTGTAGATAGAGAGGAGGACAGGCGTGTTTGGCAACTGATGCCAGTTCTGCCAAACTTATTTGGTATAAATATGGGCTACCTAAAGCAAATGCTTTCATGTGGATTGCTTGGAGACACAAGGTTCTTACTTGGGATCGATTGCAATGGTTGGGGAAAGTTGGACCATTTAGATGCATCATGTGCAAGGTTGAGGAAGAAAATAATGATCACCTGTTCTTACATTGCCAGTTTGTTGGTCAATTATAGGCTTATTTTTTTCAACATTGGAACCTAGCTTGGGTTTCCTCTTATAATTTCCCCGCCTTCATTGATTGTTGGCATTTGAAAAATTAAGAGTTTGGGTGTGAAGTTTGTTTAGAGGGCTGCCCCTGCATTGATTCCTTGGAATATTTGGCTAGAATGTAAAAGATGGATGCTTAATGATCTAGAGCAGGCTGTGGAAAGGGTTTGGGACGGAATTGAAAGCTCCCTGGCTGAGTTGGGTGAGGTTTGGAGTAACAAAATTAGAGGAGTCGATCAAGATAAGATCCATTGGGCAGATGCTTGGCCTTGGTTTAGATGGCTGGGAAATGGTTGTCAGATTAGGAAGAAGATGAAGCCGAGGACGAGTTGGGTCTCGCTAGGTGTTGGATGGATCAAATTAATTAAATTTCGACGGGGCAGCCAAAGGGAACTCACGAGTGGCTAGTAGTGGAGGGGTGTTAAGAAATGAGCAAGGTCAGTCTGTGGATCTTTATGCTATGGATTTTGGAGTAGAAACAAACAATATGGCAAAGGCGGGGGCTTTGCTTAAAGGATTGCAGTCGGCAAAGAGTAAGGGTTGGAATAGATTATGGGTGGAGGGAGACTCAAAAGTGGTCACTGAAGCCGTGAATGGCAAGAAAATAAAGAGTGGGCAGCTTGAAGCTGTTTTGGGGAAAGCTTGCTCATCATTGCATTCGTTCAATAGTTATAGATGCTCCCATATTTTGTGTACGGGTAATAGAGTTGCAGATTGGGCTGCCAATTTTGGTGTTGATATGTTTGTTCGAACAAGAGAAAGTGTTAAAGTATGGTGATCTGATTTCCCATTTGCCATTTGTCAATTGGCGTTGGATGACATCATGGCACTTCCCTCGGACTGTTTGTGGTTTTATGGAGTTGATGTTCCTTGGTGTTTGGTAGTTTTGAGCCTTTGGTTCTTAGGCTTTGGTTGTGCCTTTCCTAGGACTTTTTGTATTTCCTTCGTACTATTGTAGCCTCTAGTTATGGTTTTATTGTTTTGGTTCTTGGAGCCTATAACCAAGTTTTTATAGAACAAATATATATATAATTTTAAATTTATTTGTATGATTAAATTAAAATAGTAAAATACAAGTCTAATACAATCTATTATATTATTAAATATAAATTATAATTATATATGTAATATGTATAGTATATATGGACGTACCCAAAACGTACCCAGCTCCCCCCAAAAAATGTTGTACTGACGTATTGTACCCCACGTACCCATACCCATACCTGTACTCGATTTGGCAACTTAGGTATTTTGTGATAAACTAAAGCTGGTAGTAACAAACACCTAAAATGACTTCATTAGTTTGTTTAAAGCATCTGCAACAAGATCATTCTAGTCAATTTTTTATCCTAGCACATCGAACCTTACTCTACCATTTTTAAATTGTACATTCGATTGCTCAATAAAAACAGGTTTATTACATAAGGAGTCTAATGCAGATTTTTTAGAACATTTTTTCCTTGCTTTAACAATTATACCATATTTCTTCTAGTTTCTGGTATAGAGGATGTGTTTCCAGTTCAGAAAATAATCTACTAGGTGTGAAAGATGGCAAGGAGACTGGACAGGGCACGGACATCTGTATATATTGAGTCAAGGGCTACTTACTATGTATATAATTAAACATCTGATTATTATATAATCAGGAAAAATATCTATGTAGGAAGAGTCCAAGTCTTAACAAGTTGATGGAAAAATGAAAATACATCAAATGAATATAAGTTAATTCCTCTTGTATGGTTTAACATTGTAATCTAACTAATTGATAATACTAGTAATGACCGACCATGTTTTAAACTAGCATATAAAAGATTCATGGTAGAAATTTGTGTTGATTGCCAGGTTTCATGCAACACAATTATCTTCCCAGATGTTGCACCAGAAAACCATATAGGCATCTCACAGGGAATTTCAAAATGGACAACCAAAAATCTTGTGACTGCTTTTCAAGTTGCTAATTGTTGAAATACAGTATCATTCCCCAAGGCTGGTATATTATAATATCTTCAAGTTCTTGAAAATTAACTTTTCAGAAGTCCTCACTTAAATGAGAATATTATTAAGATGTAGATAAATCTTGATCAGACGTTCATAACTGAAATAAAAATTGCACACGTTATCGCCAAGGAGGCATGCCACATTAAAAATTACCTCAGCAAACACATGTAAAACTAAACCCCAAATACTCTGTCAAAACCTAAGAATTTGTAGCAAACTATCGCATGTCATGATAGACCTCTTGATAAAGCTCCTAACAACCGGATCTTAGTCTCATTTGAATAAATACACACAAGGTCTAGGCATGATACAAGTTCTAAGATCAAAATTCAAGTAAATGAAAATGAAAATGAGCAATGTTCTATTCCACTGAATTATCTAGAAATGCCTATATGATAATAAAATAGGAATCAAACCATAGTTCTACAGAGTTTCCTAACAAGGGGAGGGGGTCGAGTTTTGAGGATGGAGGGACCAAGGGCCTAAGTTTGGTGACGGCATGGGGACGGTGGCGAGGCAGTGCAAATATGCATGTTGCACTTGAAAAATTAGCTATAAAAAGATGTTTAAGGAATAAGTATAAGAATTACAAATGAAACTTTGGCATACTATGTAAACTACTAAATACAAAATAGTAAATTTATACACATCGCAGTGATTGCATTTAACATTTGAACTTTTGAAGTCAACATTAACAATGAAAATGTGAAATTCAGAATTTATATTATATTCAAAATTTAATATGATGAGTACAAATATAATTTTAAAAATGACAAAATGGCCTAAAGTGATGGCTCTAATCACCCCCAAACTCCTCATCACTAGAACTATTGAACTCCACATGCTCAAGCTCCAAACCAATACCAACCAACCCTGTTTGTGTAACATCAGCATCAACTTGTGTTGGCTCCTCTGACTTTACATCCCATCGAGACACTAGACTATGTCTATGTAACTGTGTTGTGGTCAATGAGACACATGGGACTATGTAAAACCACAAGATTCACTACCCTCCTAGAGGTAAACCTGTTCCTCTTAATGGACTAAAGCTATAAGTAGACTAGTTCCTCTCAATAGCAAAAAAAAAAAGAAACTTGGGATAGCAAATGAATGGCTAAAGAGATAGTCAAAAAAGTAAGCCTATGCATAGTCCACCACAAAATTGGGTCGTCCTCTGCCATAGTCTCCCTATCTATCTTGGCCTCTTCAAAATATCCCCTAAGAGTGGCAAATTTTGTCCACTTAGTTCAAATAAATAATGTCGGCCTCTATAGAATCATACATCTTTTAAATGGCCTTCATGAACCCTACCTTGACCTCAACATCTTATATAGGTGTACTTCTACCAAGCCTTTGCATATACCACTTCGGGTTCAATGCATAGGCAACCATGTACAAGGGAGTGTTGAGCTTCTCCCATTTGTGATGAACGATAGGTTGGATATGTTTGTTGTAGAATTTTAATGTGGGGTCCTTTTGCCACACAACCTTCAAGTAGTCAAGCATAGTATTATTGCACTCATACACCTCCAAGGCTAGGTGCATGGACATCCACATATGTAATCACTCAAAAGGCCAAAGTAATGATGGAGACAATAAATTTTGCATCACCCCCAAAAAAACATCTCTTCACCACATCCTTCACCCTCTTCCCCTACTCTATCTTGGATTCGAGCCAAAAATTTCATTTTGATATCATAACCATTAGTTGCATTGCCTCTTGCCACTCAAGCATCCTCTCTAAGAGAATGAAATATGATGCATACCTAGTCTCTATAGGTTTCAAGAATTTCTTCTTGGAGAAGGTGTTGAAAAGTGCATGTGCAATGTAGTGGTTGTAGATGAACATCTACACATCTCTAGCATCGCTAACAATTGTTTTAATTCAACTAATTTTTGCCATGTCCCTAAGTGCACTATTCAGGGCATGTACACAACAAGTCCAATTTTTTTTGTAGGCCGGCTCAATTAACTTCCCTCCAACTTAGCACACATGAGCTTATCTATCACTACTTGCACCACATTTTGTGGCCCAACCTCCTCTACAACATCTTTAAGGATATGAAACTATAAATCAACATCCTTAGCATGCCCTAAAGAATCAACAGCCCTAAGGAAATTAGGGCCCTCTATACATGTAACCATGAAATTGATTAGTGGATGATTCCTTATGTCTATCCACCCATCCATTACTATGTTGCATCCATATCTGACCCAAGATTCCTTCATTTTCTCCATTGAAATATTAATCTTGGAATATTTCTTATCCAAGATTGTTGTCCTCAATTCAATCTCCCCTAATAACACATATGATGGTCCCACCCTTATTATCTTTTCCACAACCTCATTATAATAAGGAGAGCCAACCACATGGAAAGGAATTCCATTGGCAAAGAAGAATTTGACAATGGCATCATTTGTTTCATCCTTCAATTGCACATTGAATAAATCTACTAGCGGGTTTGGAGAAGCACTAGTCAACCTACGTTTCCCCTTAGACTCTATTGTCCCTAAACTAAAAGAAATTTGAATATGTGCATGTGGCCTTTGCAAAGTAATAGAACCAAAACTCTAATGACCCCTCCCCCTTATTGGAAAAGAAGCAGATGTAGGTGCATTTTCTTCACTACCAACTGTTGATGTGTGTTTTATGACACAACAAACATTCTAGAATAAAGTGTCCAAAGACGCTCTATTCTCTCTTGAAAAACTGCCTTATACGCTAAGATTGTAGAAAAGATCGCACGAAAATTCCAATGTTTAGGGGGGTCAAATCTTGACAATGGAATCTGCTCAATGGACATTGTGTATTGCTGGTTATCACAAGGGGACTTATGCTTAACAAACTACTCTAAGGTTAACGCTCTATATTTTTTTTGGATTTTCTGCTTTGACGATCATAAAAAAAAGGAGAAGGGTAGGGTTAAAGGAGTTCTACACTACCTCTACGAAATCAAGAGACAATAAAGACTAAGTGAAACTAATAACAAGGCTTTGTTTCGCCACGCAAAAATAATACATCAACTACGCAAAGCAAGTGCAATCTTCAAAGGTTTATGCTTAATATTATATTTTGAACAATACCATCAATTGAACAATATCATTCTAAATACACATTAAGTAGTTCACATCATGAGTTCAGATTAGCTTTTCGCATTGAATGAAAATCATTCATCCAAAGAAAGCATGAACAAATAGTTTCACCAAATCTTTATGATCAATCTATCATTCATTCAACTACTTCTATTGAATCTATGTGGAAAGAGAATATGTAACCATGGAACCACTTGACAACAAAGGAATTCAAAGCAAATCATGCAACTTGAGCTTATTATCATAAGTAGCCATTAGCAACAATTCCATAGAACTCTCTCCCAATTATTCTAATCTCTCTTATTCTAGCTCTCTAATATCTAATGATCTAATCTCTTCTAATCCTTTCTAATGATTTCTAATCTTTTCTAATGAAAATGAGAGAATGGGAGGGGGGGTTTATATAGAGTTTTTGAGATACAATGAATGGCCAAGATTACATCAGAGCCAACGGCAGAGATAAAAAGATAAAACCCTAATTAGGGTTTCCCTAAATACAATCAGTGAATTGCCAGTGAAGTGTTGTGAAGAGCTAGTCCTTTGAGAGTGCATCCTTATCCTGTTGGGAAACATTGTATCAAATGAATCTAGAGACTATGGTGCAAACCTCCTCGATCGTGACAAGTGGCAGCACACTAACCTTGTATTCTAACAGTTCCAGATCGTTTGCACACTCCGCAAAGAATTATGATTCCTGCTTCTGAAAGGCATGCCATACAAACAGGAAATTGGCTGCCTTAGACAAATTCTGTTTGAGGACAGGTCCAGTGGTGACAAGGAACTTCTCTTGGATTTTATTCTTCAAATTTTCCTACTGCAGATAATTCTTTCTAACAACATCCCTCTCTAATGCCTCAGCAACTATCTGTACGACCTTGTTTTGAATTTCCTTTGCTTGCTCTTCAATTTGAATAGAATTTGCTTTCACTTTCTCCAAGACATCATTCCTTGTGATTAGTGCTAAGTACCAGCCATTGAAGTCATATGCCGCACTTGCTGCAATAACTTTCCCTTCAATCAATTCTTGTTTAGGAACTCCTTTCAATACCCTGAGGCATGGAATGATTCTTTCTTGAATATCCTAGGCATTCTCCCATGTTTTTGCCAAACTCGAAATTGTTGACAATAGAAAAGATGTTTGATCATATGCCAACATTAATCTCTCTGCAATTACTGCCACTTCATCACTTTTGTCATTTATCCATTCCTTGCTCTCTCTGGCTGAAGTGATTTCTTCCTCAAAAGTCTCCTGTGAAGTGTTCATTAGTGGAGGTCCTGCTGAGCTGGCCTGACCAAGAGGTTTAGTCAGGTGTTGAATGTATTTCTTCAGACGTTCCACTTCCTTCTCGCAACCCTTTCTTTTTGCTACTTCTTTTTCCAGCCTCACGTTGATTGTAGCAACTAAATTATCTAGATCCTCCACCTCCTGCCTCTTTGTTGTTGGGCCCAAATTGACAGTGGTAATTGCATAATCTTGAGGAGTAATTTCCTCCCTTGTCTTGTCAACTGTCGGCACAGCAATTTGTACTGTACGCTAGCCTGCTTCATCTTTTTGAATGGTGGAAAGTATCTTGGTTGGTTTCTTCACAGGGGTTGTGTCTAGTCTGGCCAAGAAATCGGCCATGTCATCTTCTTCTGGCATGTCTTCTTGTTCAACTGTCTTTAAGCTTTCCTTTAGCCAATCTGGAATGGTAGGCAGCTCTACAATGTCTTCCTCCTCTTGAATTTCCTGTACACAAGGAGCACCCTGAATTCCCTTGAGGGAGGAAATCATTCCCTCTTGGAATTTGCCATCCACAACATTAACTTCATCATCATCTGATTGGAGAATCTCAGTGTCTGTAGGAGATGTCAGTTGATCTTCTTCTAGCTGGATGGGAAGGGGAGAAGGAATTCTTATATCTGCCAAAGATTCATCAATATCCACTATATCATTAATATTTGCAGATGCAGCTGAGTGGGGTGGCTTAGCCTTCTACTTCTTCTGAATAGGCTCTTCAACCACAGCCTTGTCCTTGGACTTCCTTTTCCTTGAACTAACGTTTTCAACTAGCTCACTCCCTTGGGATGCTCCAACGTTCAAGGGATAAGACTCTCCCTTGCCCATCAAATCATATGTCAGCTCTACATTATTCCGCCACAAATCCTGAACTTGTTGATCTACCCACCACTAAGAGTATTGGACAACAGGCCTCATGAAGGTGTCCAAATCTGCAAGCTCTGGCTCAGACCACCTTATAGGAAGCAAGGGTCTACTTTCATCAAACCCTGGCTGAGTGAACTCGCCATCATCTTCAATTTGATCAGGTATCCTGAAAAGCTTGGTTGTCCTTATCAGGCTAACTAGTAGTCAAGACCATATTCTCTTCCTGACTTCGAACTCATCAGCAACATTTTCCCAATAATCTTCTAGCTCGACTTCATGCTTATATTTCCTTCCCTCTACGGATCCTATATGGTGATGAGGATCGAAATTATCCCAAGACTGATATGAATTGAAGGATACTTTTCTATTTCCAATCTAACACTTTCTGCTGCTTGTGCTGATGGTCACAATTCTTCCATATTGCTAATGAAAAATGGGAATGTGACTGCTGCCTTACCCTTTGCTCTTTGGAAGTTCTGATATGTTCCAGTTGTCTGAGAACTTCCAGCAATACCATTTTGTTAGTGGAAAGATTGGAAGTCTGAAAGGACGTACCGTAAAACCCTGGATCCGGATGTATGTGCATCTGGGATACTGGATATACCAGGACCCATATCTACTGATGAGGCTTTTGGATTCATGAGATAATCTCTGATGTGCTCCTCCTTGCATTATTCTTGTTATATACATGAGAAATGCATCGCGAGCTCTTCTAAAATGTGTCTTTTCTAACAACTGCTGTTGAGGGTAGCAGTTATATACTTTGAGTTCATTTTCTCCGTTACCCACCGGACCTCGGCATATCAATCCAACATATCTATAAGCTCTTGCCAACATGTAAACAACATATTGAGCTCATGTGGAAGGACTTGGTGCTCTCCATATTGACTAGCTATTTGTGGATGTTGTTGCTAAATCATCTTGCCCAATTGAACATTCTAACTCCAGAAACAATTTCATCTATGAAGAAATACATCCACGTTTGAAACAATACACCTTGGGGGCTGCCCATTATTCTATTCAGTAACAAAATTATATCACCATAATCCTCTTTAAAGCCGATCCGGCGCAAAGTCTTTGGCATCTTCTTAATTGGCCTTGGTTTCAACAACCATGACTTCTTAAAATTGGTTGTGCATTGCTCACTTCTTTCTTCAAAAATTCTCCTTGTGTCTTCCTTGGTTTTATATGAAGACTTGTGGTGGCTAGGAATGCCAAAGGCTTCCTGAATGGCACACTCTCCAAGATGTGCTAAGACTCTCCCATCAGGAGCAACAATTTTCCTTTCCTCTAGATTATGTCTTGCACATTCCACCATCAATTCAGGGCACTCAACAGTCGGAGGAAATCCAGCTGCCTGGACAATTCCATTTCGTACCATTCGGCGAGCTATGGCTATAGGCATGAGTCCGTTCAGTCCCATCATTCTTTTTCTGAATTCTTCAAAATCTACATGTCCCATGTCAGTGTCTTTGATATTCTTCCATTTTGAATTTGACTTTGGATTCCAACTGCAGTCCCTTACTCGCAAACTTCATTTGTTTCTTCTTTGAAGATTTGCCTTGCGTAGTCATCCACCTGCAGGAAAAAAAAAATTAAATAATTTAATTTGGATTTTCTCTCCTGAAAATATTAATTTTCAGCTTGTAAAAATCAGATTTCAAAAAGTAAGCTGAAAAATGAAAGGACTAATTAAATTTTGCAAGAGTGCATAAAATCAGAAGTAAAAATGAATTCCATCAAATCTCCATTCTGAATTCTCGAAAATTTTACTCTTTTGATGGTAATTCAGCTGTGAAGAATTCTGACTTTACTTTTGAAAAATCAAGCCAGCCGTTCAGAAACTTCGCTCTTCAATTCCAAATTCTCTCCAGAAAATGACTTCTCTTCTGAAAATTACTTCTCTCCTGAAAATCACTTCTCTTCCAAATTACTTCTCAAAAAAAAAATAACTTACTGAAAGATATGGTGAAAATAACTTGTTGAATTTCCTTTTAAGGTTGAGCAATTGATTCGTTTTAGCAATTTCATTTTTCTTCTCTTAAGTTCTCCTCTTCAGCAAAGTAAGTTTCTGGATTTACGTCTCTTTTCTTGAGAAAGTTTCCAAATTTTATGTCTCTTTTCTTGAGTTCAAACTCTTCAGGATAAACTTTGGAAAATAATAAAAGATTTTCATGATTTTTTAATTTTATTTTCCAAACTTTTAATTTTCTCCAAATTTAAAAAAACATTTAATTCACTTCATGGCTAATTATTTGATTTTCTCTTTATTTAAACTTTTCCAATTTAGCCATGGCGAAAATTATTCATCAATTTCAATGTTGGATGAAGATTTCTTATTTTCTCTCTCCTGAAGTTTGGCTTCATGTCGAATTTTTAACACTCTCTCTCTTGATGTCACAGTGAATTTTGTGTTGAATCCTTCATTTCAAGGCGAATTTTTTACTTTCCTTGCCATTTTCATCTTGGCATGGGCATATTTTATGTTGAATTCTCCATCTCTATCCCTTGAAATTGGACTTCTCATTGATTTGCCATACTCTCTCTCTACTCATGGCGAACTTCATGAAGTATTTTCTATGGTAGACTTTCTTTCTTTCTTGTTACTTTCATCTTTCTCTCTCTAGGCGGACTTCAAGAAATATTTTCCAATTTCTTTTCAAGAGATGGCGGACTTTATAAAGCATTTTCCATTTGCTTTCAAGCTGGGCAGACTTTCTTTATTCTTTTCTACTTTGGAGAAGGCGGACTTTCTTAACCCTTGACCAAGCTACTAAGGTGGGTGGACTTTCTTAAGCCTTTGCCAAACTACTAAAGGTGGGCAGACTTGCTTAAGCCTTTGCCAAATGTCTCCTCAAGCTGAGCAGACTTCTAACATTTGTTTCCACATCCCCTTGGCATGGCGGACTTCATGTTGACTTGGCCATGAGGTGGTCAGACTTTGAGGAATCCTTTCCTCTTCCAAGCGGACTTCCTTGACTTCTTTCCAACTCCTAGCGGACTTTGATGATCTCTCTCCATGTCATTTATTCTAGGCGGACTTTCCAAACAATTTTCCATACCTCTCTTTATTGGCATGGGCGGACTTTTTAGCCATTTTCCATGCTCTTAGGATGCTGGGCGGACTTTCACCAGCTCTTGCCATCACTCTCAACTAGGCGGACTTCTTCAATGTCTTTCCACATGCTGGGTCAAGGTTGGGCAGACTTTCAAGCCACTTTGCCATGTCTTCATGAACTCAACTCCATACTTAAGCAATTTCCACCATGAATTTCAGACCTTCTATGAACTTTTCCAGATTTTTCACTAATTTTTGTGATTTTTTGATTGATTTTTCTTGATTTTCCATTGATTTTTGATCTGGAAGTCTGATTTTTGATTGATTTTTAAAAAATTTCATGCTTAATCAGATTTCACCATGGATTTCATGAAATTATTTTCAATTGATTTTTTGTGATTTCCATTGGTTTTTTGGGACTTTTGACTGAATTTTCAAAATCCAGGCACTTTCCAAAAATAGGAACCCTGCCAAAAATAGCAACTTTTCCAGAAATAGTAACTTTCCAAAATAGCCCCTAAAAAATAGGAAGTCCAACATGGGCCAAAAATGCCAAAAATGAAGTCCCTAAAAAATTGGGGGTCTGGAGGGTCAATCCCCAAAAAGTAGGAGATGTCAAAATTGGATGAAACGACAGTCAATCTTCGTCCTTCGGGCCTTGTGAGTCCGTCTGAAGTGTTTAGGTACTGATTCTGACTCAAAATCACAACTTGGCTCCAGATGATGATTAAAACTCTATCTTGAAAACCCCAGAGCAAAAAAGAACCATGAAATTGAAGCTCAAGGCAAAACCCAACGAGCAAACCAAGGAGGGTCCCCATTTGCAATGGGGTGATGTGTAAATTAGGTCACAACACCAACCCACAATTTAGTTGTCTCAGCCCTATATTTGAGGTTTTGTGTCAACTTTTCACATACTTTTGCACCTTTTCCTTGGATATGAAGGAAGTGGGCATTGATTCTGCTAATGCTGCCCTGAAATTCAAGTTTACAAAAGTGGCACTTCCACAACCTAGTACCCCCAGGCCCCAGGCTTTGTTTGTAACTTAGTTGCAAATTGTTTTGAAGGGGACTTAGGATTGAAGGGACACCTAGCATATTATTTTAGCATTTTGGAAGGGCAACAACTAGCATTTACAATCCCAATGGAACTAGTGACTTCACCCCTATCTACTTGTGTACTTTCATCAAGTGCATAATCAGATTTAATTTCAACTTCTTCAATCTCTTAAGGCTCAACCTCATCCTCACTCATGCTTTGAGAACTCATAGTGATACTACAATAAACGATCTAAAATTTATAAGTATAATTTAAAACTTGATATTCAAATCATGCATACTGCAAGGGATTAAAACATTTTTAAAAAAAAGAAAAAAGAAATCCTACTTCAAGTTGCATGAAGCTAAAAATCATAGGATATAGTTATACAAATAGGAATCCATGTTTTTAACCTTTGTCAAACAAGGATTTCACTTATGTTCTTACTTCAGGTCACACAAAGCATAGAAGTAGAGGATACACAAAAACTAAAATCCTAATTTGACAAAAATTTGAAAATCTAACAAATAAAATATTGTTGTCATAAAATTAAAAAATTAAAAATTTGATCATTATTCCTCTGTAAAACTAAAATAATGAATTTAAATTGAAACTTGCAACTATGTAAATTGTAAACCTCTAAGTTAATCACTAAATTTTAAAAATTTCAACTAAAATTAGTAATGACTAATTAGTTACTAAATTGAACAATGAAAAAAAATTAAAAAACAGTCAGGAAGGAAGCCTACCTTGAGGCTTGAATAATGCTTTGAATCCTTTGATTCAACAATGGATTTGTGTCAATCTTCCTCTTGCTCTTCCTCGCACTATTCCTCAACCCTAATGCCTTCCAATTTTTTCACTCTCACAGCTTGCTATTGCAACTTTCAACTTTGTTGTGAGTTGGACCGAGGCTTAGATGCCTATTTGTAAGTTTTTGTGAGTGTTTAGGGTTTGCATGTGAGGGTTTGTGGCACACATTTCAAAAAAAGTTTTTGATTTTAAAAAATTATATGTTTTGCAGCTTCTCGCCTTGAGGGACGCCTAGGCATCTCTAGCACATTCAAGAGGCTCCAGAAAGTCCCCTAGATGTCTCAAAGATGTCCCGAAGTACCCCAAAAGTTTCCAAAAAAAGGGGACATCCTAGAAACATCCCCTCTACAAGGAGACATCCCAGAAGCGTCCCCTCTACAAGGAACATCCCAGAAATGTTCCCAAAACTTAGGGGGCGATGGTGGGACGACAAGGGGACGTCCCCTCCAAGTTACCACGTGTCTAGGCATCCCAGGGACATCCATGTCCTAAGGACATCCCCATCCCAAAAACATGGGGATTTTGGAGGGGGGTGTGTCCATGTGGAACACTAAATAAAGCCCACTACCCAAAATTCTTAGGAAATAAAACTTCTTAATTATTTGCAAAGTCTGGCTCAACATTTAAAGCAGCAAGCTTTGTTGGTTTTCTTGGGAAGATTTGGAAAAGAAATTCCCATATACAAAGCATATAACTACTGTTCCTTTTTTCAATCATATGTAGCATATTACCAAAAACAAATTCCAAGGGAAAATCTGTACTCAATATCTGTCTATTGTAAAGCTATAAACATACTAACTTGATTCTTTTGCCATGATTGGATAAAAGGATTGCCTCAAACTAAGTACAGAAACCACTTTTTTGTTTAAAATTACCTAAACTTATAATCAAAACTGTTTCCAAGAAATCACGTGTCAAATCCCATGTATCAGTCTTACCCAGTACTTCAATAGTTTCTGCTTCTCAAAGCGCTCGACAGTTCGGTTTTCCAACTGTAAAATATAAAAAATGCTTCAATGAATGGAAATAAAACACAAGTATGTCGTAATTAGAACCATGAAGCAAAATTAGAAAACTGGATCAGTTAAATATGAGCTTAACAAAACAACATACTAGGAATATTAGTTAGGTCAAGTAATTGAATGAGAGCACGGAACTAAAAAACAACTAAGTGCATGCATATAACTACTTCTATCAGTGCACCTTGAAGAAAATTTAGAAGTCTACATTTTAATAACAAATATCTTCCAAAAGTAGTTCATTTATTAAGGCCTCACAGACATGAAGTTTTCACACTAAAGCATGAAGTTCAGACCTTACACACACCTCACGGCTAGTTTTTAGTTCAATGTAGTACTTTCTGTCATCCCTGCTACTCTTATCATAGCAGTCCATTTCAGCACCCATAATAATACGATGAGCACCTAGCTTTGTTCGTATTACAGCACAGAACTCAACATTTGCATCTACTATGTGTGAAGCTTCACTTTCACCTTCATTAGGATCTTGTGTGGCAAGCTGCTCGAAAGAATAGCCCCAGTATGTTCTGCATAACCCAGAAGAGATATTATAATCCTGGCATTCTGAAATGTCTTACATAACACCCAAGAGAATAGTATCTTGAAAATAATACCAAACAGTCTGCATTTAGTAATCATAAATTAAAACCTCACAATAGATCAATACATACAAGTGATCAAACAAATCACGCACTGCACAAACTAAGTTTATGCCAGGTACTACTCACTCTCACAGATTATTTCTGACAAATGAAATTTGTAAATCCCTTGTTTTAGAAGCTGGCTATGTTGTCAGTTCTCATCTTTGTGTCATATTTTTTTTAATCTGTTTAGTCAAATGCTTAAGTAGAGGACGATTAATTCCTATAATTCTTTATCCTTTTTCATCTATCCATTTACTCCAAGGAAAACATTGACTTGTCCTACATAAATGCATTAGTTGGAGTACAGATAATAAAATCTCTTGTGGCGAACATAACTCGGGGGTATTTCTACAAGGATCATTGACCATCACTGCCTGGATGTTTTTCCTAAGGTAAACAAAATAATTTAATAAAAATGTGGAATTTTTATTGTAACACATTAAATATCCTGCAATCAAAGCTACTCCCTTTGTTGGGATATTGAATCTCCAAAGGCTAAACTTCGTTGGATAAATTCTTAGGACCAATTCATATGCATCAATTATTGGTGACAAGCATACCAAATATATTAAAGAAAATAATTGATAGACTATTGCCAATTGGTATTCAAGAAAAGCTACTTCCAGCTTCAATCAGTAACTTCAACCTTTTCGACAGACACATCAGAATTCCATCCTCGTTGATTGGATCTTAAATTATTTTAAATTAACTGCAAATTGAGTGGTCTTTGGTAAGGGCTCAAGAATAAACATTCAGCATTCCCATATGGTTCTTTAATTTATCATCACATACATAAATTGACAGGATTTCTCCATTATTGCTCTTGCAGCTGATGGAAAAGCTTGGAGCTCAGAAAAATGGCATATCTTGTCAGATCATTTTATAAAAGAAAAATAGCATGTTAATCATTTTACAAAAGAAATTATCTTATCAAAAGCATGGCCATGGAAACAGGAAACTGACACGAAGGTTCAAATCAGTACTAAGAAAGGTTTAATGGTCAAGACTCGAGAGCATTAAAGTGGGGCTACTGTCATGTCCACTTTTCAGAGATAAAGAATTACTAATATTATTTTAAGTTGGGCCCAGAAAGAATTAATAATATTATTTTAAGGTGGGCCCAGAAATTTTATATTTAAGGGGCAACTTAATAATATTATTACAATTAATTTTAAAATGTGTTTTAAATACTTTGGAGTGAAATTTTAATCCAATAGCCCGTTTTTGAAGAGGTTTAAAAAGGTGGCGCTTGGCTTCACTTGGATCTTGATTTCATTTGGCAATTTTCACATCAGAGCTTCGTGTTCAAATTCACAACCATGGACGAAAACCCTTGGCTGTTCAGAGGTCTTGGAAAATGAACAGCCTATTGGACTTAATTTTCAGAACTGGAGATGAAAACCCTCATTTCCATCTAGGGCATCCTTACACAGGGGTTGCATTGAGGCTGATTTTGGAGAGTTCATGTCAAGTTTTCAGATTGGGCAATTTGATTTGCAAGCACATTTGTTGTTTTTCATTCAGAAGGGTTTCACCATTGACTTTCAGAGTTGCTGAGCACTGTTCATCATCATTTTCATTTGTAATCCCAAGCGCCACATTGAAGGAGAGGTCGCCATCTATACCTTAGGTTGATTTCAGTGTGGCATGCATTTTGGTTGCTGGTTGCCATCATTTCTGCATATATTTTAACTGAGTTAGACCACCATTATCATAGGAGACCTTACCAAACTTTGGAGGTGATCATACATTGATTATTTGTGGCAAATCTGCATATCCCAGACCACATTTGGTGCACCACCATCATCATCTGCTGTGCCAATCACTTCAGCAGCCTGGAATAGCTATGTGCACTAGCTGAGGACAGCAAATAAGGAGGTTGCACCAGTCATAAAGAGGTTCATACCCTGGTCATGAGCTTCCAGGCGCAGGTTTCAGCACTAACATCAAGTTGTTATCAGCTGGGCGAAGTAGCATAAGGTGACAGCCTGGATCATATACCACTGCAAGGGTGTTTGGTAATTCAATGAGGTCACAGTCATATAAGGGCATTGTCATTGTTGCAAAGGCTGATGCAGTATTTCCCCTCTATCTCCCAGCCATCGATGGTGATCACAGCAGATATCTGAGCTTGGGGCTGTCACTCTATTCAAATACTTTATTTCATTTCGTGCACATTCAGAAATTCGTGGACATTAGATGCTGATCGCAGTTTTCTAGCCACCACATTCTATTGGGATATACCCTTTGACACAGCACTGGCGAAGACTGCCATTGCAGCTTGCAATTTGTCCTTGGGATTGTCCTATTTACTGATTCATTGTCAATGCAGAATTACCTATATATGTTGCAGAATCTAGGGTTTGTAAACCAACTCTTGTTTTGATGTAATTCAATTCAGATCTAATCATAAAGGTTGTTTGAGAAATTGTTGAGGGTTTGAAGAACTTGTTTCAATTTTCCAATTGCTGTTCTATTTCATTTTGTTTCAAAAAAATATCAGAAAAATACAAAAAAATCATATATTTCCAAAAATTCTAGACTGGATCATTACAGCTATACCTGGAATTTTAACAAAACATCTATAATGCTAATTGCCATAAATGAAGGAAATTGAAACTGGTGCTCAATCTGTAGGGTTCATTTTATTCAAAAAAATTACACGTTTATTTCATAATCAAACCCATTTTTAAAAATATAGCACAGTTTTAAAAATATTAACAGAGAGAGAGGTGAAGGTCGTGATTTGGAGATTTAGAGTTTGGTGAGTACAACAAATAATCTCTTGGTTGTTCCTTGCTGTTTTGTGGTGCGTAAAGCTCTATCTTTTTCTATCTTTTTCTTTGTACAAGGGTCAGGGCCCTTCCAAAACCCTGCTTGCCTAATCAAAAACAAATAATAATCCTCCATTATTCCTCTAGGAATTTCACCTTCTCCTATGATAATCCAATTAGTTCTCTTCGCCACCCTGCAATTCTCCTTTGTGCCTTTTGTGTTACATTGTTATGATTTTTGGATGGTTTTTTTTGTTTGGTGGTATTTCATGTTTATTTTCTTTCTGCACTGTTACTAATGTAGCAAGGTGGTCATGATCTTTTTTTAATTTTTGAATTGGTACTTTGGGTGTTGGCAGGTTATTGCCTTCCTAGACCAACCTGTTCAGTGCATTAAATGGTTCTAACTTCAAGATTCCAGTGGCTACATTGGTAGTACCATCTCCCTTTCCGTCCATCCCTCCCCCCGCCCCACCACCTTGTCCCCCTGCTTGAGCCAAATTAATTAGCATATCAATAGAGATATTAAGTTGTGCAGCCATTTCAATATTAATGGGGATACCAAGAAAGATAATAGTCATAATCTGGAAGGTAGAAAAAAAAACATACAGGAATCCTATGCAATCAGACAAAACGACCCTAGTGCCTAAGGCAGCCAAATTTGTAGTGAGTCATTGCTATAGAAGACAGATCAACAACAACATCAAGGGAAGTAGTCCTAGATAGAACAATAACACCAATGCATCTCCTAGCGGATACCAGAACAGATGAGAGAACAACAATTGGTTCAATAACAATGGACTAAGGAGTAGAATCCGGTATGATGCAAAGGGGAGAACGATGATCCAATGAAGAAAATGTAACAAATGGGATCAATTCGCCAAAGAATGCCAAAGTAACCAAGACAAAACAGGGATGTTGTGTAAGTGGTGTGGACCAGGTGACCATGAGAACACCAAATGCCCGAAACAAAAAGGAATCAACATGTTGGAGGTGGAGGAACGAAACAAGGAAGTGCTGACAATTACCAAAGCAGAAACGAAAAAGGCAATATACCCAGACCCTCGTATGGGAAAGGAACGAATGAGAGAAGCCAAAGCCGAAGTAGAAAAGGCAATGGCAAAAGAAAGAAGAACCTCCCACGAAACTACAAGTACCTCATTGCGGTCAGAGTCTAAAAAGAACATCGTAGACAGATGCTACAGACAACCATGTCAATCAAAGTGACAGACCTTCTCTAAACAATGCCAATCAGACACCAAGTGAGGGAAGTTAAAATCATCAGTTTCTGATTTAGTCCAGTATCGAGCACCCAGTGAGGACAAATAATCCTAGCAGCCACACACAAACACATTCACAGCCACTGGTCTAATCAGATATGGCACAACTTGCAGCCATTCTAAACACACAATACGGAAACAATAACAACAAACAATTTTATTACTCTTCAAATTTTAGATCTACTTGCCTTGCAGGCATACAGTCCAACAACAGGCATTTACAATCTTCATCTTGACCACACCTACAAACACTAAGAGGGCTTCTACGAGGCCATGGAGGGAAATATCTCTATCCTTCCTCAACCTCTTATACATACAGCAACAGGCTTATATATCAGCCAGCCCAGGAAAATACTAACCTTCTCTCATATTCTCTCGCCTCTCAATCCTCGGCTGAGGAAGATCTGTCATTGATTTTTTACAACACTCCTAGCCTCTCTTTCTCATACACATGCATTTATTTTTATATAAAATTATTTGCCTATAAAAGACAAATTGATAATAGAGCTGCCTAGCATATGAAACAGCTGCCAATATTAAGGAATAGGCACAGGAATGAAATGATGCCAGCAAAAAACTGCTACGCCAGTCAAAGGTAATAGGCTGCTAAAGATCTTAATTTCATGTAACTGCCACTTATAGAGGTGCAGGAATATATTGCCTGGAAAATAGAGGCGTCAGCCAGACAAAGGGGAAAAAAGCTGCAACAATCAGAAAGCATGACTGCAGTGTAACTGCTCTGCCAGTCAGAGGCAATTAAGAGTGCAGTCTAACTGTTGTGCCAGCAATGAAATTAAGGAATAGGCACAGGAGTGAAATGATGCCAGCAAAAAACTGCTACGCCAGTCAAAGGTAATAGGCTGCTAAAGATCTTAATTTCACGTAACAGCCACTTCTAGAGGCGCAGGAATATATTGCCTGGAAAATAGAGGCGTCGGCCAGAAAAAGGAGAAAAAAGCTGCAACAATCAGAAAGCATGACTGCAGTGTAACTGCTCTGCCAGTCAGAGGCAATTAAGAGTGCAGTCTAACTGTTGTGCCAGAAAGGGAATTAAGGCTGCAGTGGAATATTTCCCAGAACTCCAATCTAAAATTATTGCCCAGCTGTAAAATGATCAGTCAATAAAGAGCTGTCAGAACTGCAGTTAAAATTTCCAGCAAGAAGATAATGCTGCCACAGTAACTGCCACCACAGTAAAGCAGCTACAATAGCCTGCGCTACAGTAATTCCCCAGCAAGTTGTGAATGCCCAGAGGAAGATAAAATGCCTATCAACAGCCATAAGTTTTGAAAGAATGCCACATGCGAGAAGGTACAGGTGTTGCACCAACTCAGTTATATCAAAACAAACTCAGGGAATAATCAAAGACCATGTTGAAGAGGTGGCACCCAAAAAAAGACAGCAAAACAAACCAGCAGAAAGACAAAGAACATAAAACATACACAAAAAATCAAAACAAAGCCAAAATTGAAATGAATATGTTTTTGGATGAGCAGGATCGCATGTGGACCTGGATCCTCCTGCATCAGTTTCAGTTTAGATTGTTGTCTAAAAGTTGTTTGTAAATATATATATATATATATATATATATATATATATATATATCCTTTGACCATAAGCACTGCAGTTCTGTCTAAAGGTAGTAATTATTTTGGACTTTTCCAGGAATACAAAACATATATATCCTCTTACTCCTCTTACCATAAACACTGCAGTTCCATCCTATAGAGATAATAAATATTTTGGAATTTTAAAACTACACATGGTAAGGGTTTCTAATAATATGTGTTAAGAGTTTGTATTCAAGAATCCTACACATGCTAAGGTTTTCTAATTTGATCTTGTTTGAGAGATCTTGAACCGGCTGGTTTTCTGACATCTCTTGGGCCTCAATGTAATGTGTGCCAATATCAATTTCTATTGTGCATGTTTTGTCAAATAATAAATATTTAAGCTTTATTTAAATTTTTTAATTTTCCACTAAACAAAAATTTCTAGGTTATCAAATCAATTGGAAAACATGCCATCTCAAAGTACTATTTGTCCTGGATTCAGATTATAAATCAAATCGCCTATGGATTCGAGAGGGGTTCAAGCATTTCACATTAGAACTGTTTGGGTTCAAAAAGGAACAAACCCAAGGGATTCTAGGTTAGATATGGCAATTTGAAGGCATATTCATCACATTTCCAGAAGTGGGTGGCAATCAACATTTGTTTGTTTATAAATGCACATCAAATCTTCCGTTGATGGGATTATAAGCGTCCATAGTACATACTTAGTCTTAAACAAATTATGTTTCATTTTAAATTTGTATTGATTAAGATTTAAGTTTCAACTTTAAAGTTAATTTAATATTCATAAATCATTATTAATATTAGCATTTTTAATAGTTTATAGTATTTTATTAAATTTCTTGATAAATTTAATTTTATACAGTTTTAATCAGTGTTACAAGAATCGTCAAGACTCACCTAGAATCAGCAAGTCTTGAGCTAAGAGGACCTAGACGAGTCTGGGAAACTCAGCAACTGAGGACTCACCAGACTCACCAAGTCATGATGGGGAGACTCAATCGTGGCTAAATGAAAGTAAAAGTAAAAATAAAACCAAAAAAAACCAATTTACTAAAACTTTTTGTCTTATATTTGTCTCCTACACCCTAAAAGCAAATTCATTTCATTTTCAAGCCAAAGGAGAAGGAAAAAAAAGAGTTCTAAGAAAAAATTGGATTGCATTGAAGGAAAACCAGCAAGGAGATTGAGCAAAAGTCGATGGCTGAATCATATTAGGCCCTAGCGTTTCCGGAACAGGGACGTCCCAGAGACGTGGGGACGGCGTTCCCACGTCTCCAACGGCACCACCTTTTTTTGCCTCGCCGCCGGAGACGTGGAAACGTCCCGACGTCTCCAAGAAGCTGAGGGAGACGCCTGAGCATCCCTCAAGCGTCTCGGGGATGCCCAGGCGTCTCCCGCGGCAGACAGGCAAAAAGGTAATTAAAAAAAAAATTTAAGACATTTTTTTTATATTTTATTGGTTCTATTTGAACCCTAAGGGCATGTGGGGCCCATCTACACTCTTACATGCCTTCAAAAGGCCCTCCAATCTTCATTTTTATTCGCATTTGCATTTCTACTTGTTTGCTACAGCAAGAAGAAGAAGAGTGAAGGCTGAGGAAAGAGTGATTGGAGGAGTGAAAGGAGTGATTGCAAATGAAAAAGGAGTGTCAAGGAGCAAGAAGAAGAGGAGGAGGAAGATTCACCTTGTTGAAGAGATTTTTCAAGCAAAAGGTAGGGTTTTTAACTGATTTTTTATTTTATTTTCTGATTTTCAATGTTTTTTCATTTCTTGTTGTTTCATTTTTTAATTTTTCTTATTTCATTTCTTGTTGTTCCATTTTCTAAATTAATTTAGAATCTTAGATTTTGTTTTGCAATTTAAAATTTGTTAAAAAATTTAAAATATAGAGTTTTATTTTTTTAATTTTAAAGTAGGGCATAGGCTGAAACTATGTGTTTATTGAATTTTTTTTCATTTTGTGAAATGCAGTGTCAAAATGAGCTCCCATAGTCATGAAATGAGTGAGGATGAGATGGAAATTGATTCTCATAGTGCAAGCCAATCAGAATATGAACCTGAGCATGAGGATGAGCCCAATGAGGGGGGTGAGCATGGGTCAAATCCGGAAGGGCAAACTAGTTCCATAGCTAGTGCACCAGTTTCTACTGATTGCCCCTCCCAGCTTTTGGCAAAGTGGGCTAGGGGTCCTTATGATCCCAAATCTCCTCTCAAACAGTTTGCAAAAAAAATAACAGCCCCAACGTCATCAACTGGTGGTACGAGGAAATGGAAATGCAACATTTGTGGTGATGATTGGTTTGGGAGCATCACCAAAGTTAATGCACACTTCCTCTTTTGGCCAGGAAAAGGTGTCGGAGCATGTGATTTTTTGAACAAACCTAAAAATCTAAAATACAGAATTGAGTTCAACAAGTGTTGGGGTGTTCCAGATGACGTGGCAATTCCAATGCCTACTACCTTGTCCGATAGGCAACATATTTAGACTATTCAGTAGATTCAGGAGCAGCAAATGCAGAGGCAGCCACATATTTCTACTCCTACATTGCATCAGCAAGCAGGAACATTGTCAGGGTCAGCCTCAGGACCGTCATCCACTTATAGCACTATGCCTGAATCACAACAGGGCAAGGGGAAACACAAGATGCAAAGTCAGCCTAACCCCATAGCTGATTTATTTAATGTGCACCCGAGGGATCAGATAGATGATTCCATTGGCAGGTTCTTTTTTTCCAATGGAATCGCATTCCATGTAGCTCAATCTCCTTATTATAAGGAGATGATTTTGATGGTGGCGAAGGGAGGACCATCATATGTGCCACCAGGTGAGCACAAATTGAGGACCACGATCTTGGATAACAACTATGCCAAGATCAATTCATTGATGGAGACGATGAGGGCATGTTGGGAGGAGTCTAGATGTAGCATAGTTATGGATGGGTGGACGGACATTAGGCATCGTCCACTCATCAATGTCATAGTTACATGCTCAGAGGGCCCATTCTTTCTGAGGGCGTTTGATTGTTCAGGGCATCGAAAAGATGTTGATTTTCAGTTTGAGATCCTTCGGGCAGCTATTGAGGAGATTGGGCCACAAAATGTGGTCCAAGTAGTGACAGATGCAGCACATGTGTGCAAAGCTAAAGGGAGGCTTATTGAGGCAGCATACAGACACATTTGGTGGACTCCATGTTGTGTGCATGCCATGAACAATGGACTCAAGGACATGGGGAAGATTGAGTGGATTAGAGGAGTGGTCAGCAATGCTAGACATGTGCAAATGTATATCTGCAACCACCACATTTCACATGCCATCTTCAGGAGCTTCGCGAAGGAGTTCTTGAAACTAGTTGAGACCAAATATGCATCCTATTTCATTCTTTTGGAGAGAATGCTTGAGTTGCAAGAGCCACTGCAACTCATAGTTATGACACAAGAATGGAATCGTTGGGATGGGGCCAGGACAGAGCAAGGGAAGAGGGGGAAGGAGATAGTGAAGAGTGATGCATTTTGGCATGATGCAAAATATATTGTCGCCATCATTACACCAGTTGTACAGGTCATCAGATATGGGGATGGGGATGCACCTAACCTTGGAGAGGTGTATGAGTGCATTGATTCTATGCTTGGTCAAATGAGGGCAGTTGTGTGAGAGAAGGACCCCACTTTAGCATTCTACAATGTTTACATTCAGCCTATTATTCAGCGTAGATGGGACAGCCTAAACACTCCCTTGCACATTGCTGCTTATGCATTGAATCCGAAGTGGTACATGCCTAGGCCTGGTAGAGTTACACCGATTCAGGATGATGAGGTGAAGGAAGGGTTCTTCAAGTGCATTGATAGGATGTATGATGCTGAAGCTGCTGGCAACATTCGCACTGAGTGGAAGAAATTTGCTACTCTTAGGGGTTATAAGGCTACAGTAAAGGCAGACATAAGAACTATGGCACAGGAGGATCCAATTTTGTGGTGGACTTGTCATGGACCGAAATCACTGACTACCACACTAGCCATTCGTTTGTTGTCCCAGGTTTCTAGTTCTTCAACTTCTGAGAGGAACTGGTCTACTTATAGCTTCATCCACTCTCTTAAGAGGAATAGACTTACCTCTAGGAGAGCAGAGAAGCTAGTGGCTGTACATAGTGCCTTGTGTATCACTGACCGCAGGACACGTGTGTACAAGGAGAGCCCAGTAGCACGATTGGATGTAGAGCCAGAGGAGCCATCACAGATTGATGAGGATGAGGATGCTTCAAATATAGGGCTGGTTGGTGTTCCTTTGGCGGATCTTGACCTTGGGGAGTCCAGTGGTTCCAGAGATGAGGAGTTTGTCGACCTCCCGAGGGATGATTAGAGGCCTCTTCCTCCTTCACTACATTTTGTCATTTTGACATTTTGATTTTGTACTTGTTTTGATATCATGCTACTCATTGTAATCATCTTTATGATCAAATATTTTTTATATCATATAATAGAAATCTTCCATTTGCCGATTCAACAATTGTTACATTGTAGTATTGAGTATTACTATTCTAATTTCTAATTAGTAATTCGATATTGAAAACTTCAATATTCAATGTTCAATGTTCAAGTATTTACTATTTACTAATTTAGTATTTCAATTTTACTATTTTACTTCTTAATAGTCTTATACATCTTTTCATAACTAGCATTTTAAGTACCATATGTATAGTATATAGTATATACACCCCCTCCCCCCTCCTGGCCCCCCGCCGTCCTGAAATTGAGGCCCCTTTGCCCCCCGTCTCGGAAACTTGTCCCCCCGTCCCGGCGTCCCCCCATCCCCGACGCCGGTGTAACATAGGCTTGTAGCTACTTTCGGTGCATCTAGAGGAGTCTACAAAGAATTGGAAAGAGCTTTCCATTGATTTCAAGCAAACTTTAAGATGTAAGTTTGTATTTTGAGGGTTTTTTTTGTTTTTTTAACAAAAAAACTATTTTTGTTCTACATTTTTTCTTCTTTTTTTCCAATTTTGTTTTACTAGACCAAAGAACAAACCCTAGGTGTGTTTAATGCTTTTGTTGAACAAACACTAGGTTTTTTTTATATTAGTTTAATTATAAACCATAACTGTTAATTCTTTTCTATTTATGTGTTATTGCAGCATTATTTAGATTTGTAAATTGTCTTTATCACAATGTCTCGAACTCCAGTTAAAAGGGATCCTTGTTGGAAACAAGCCATTGTTACCCTTGGGCAAAAGAAAGAAGAGGTAACTTGTTTGCATTGCAAAAAGAATATGCTTGAGGGAAGCATTAATAGATTAAAATACCATCTTGCACATATACCAGGCCAAGATACTAATGCATGCCCAAAAGTGTCTGCTAAGGTTATGCATTAAGTGCAAGTTCAATTAGAAACCTTTGAGCAGCAAAAAAAATAAAAAAGAGGCAACGAGAGGAGATGGAAACCATTGGTGGAACTAGAGAGTCTTCTTCTTCCATTCCTCCATCTCATCCATCTTCGAGTGTTGGTAGTGCTAGTACTAGTGCTAGTGCTAGTGCCAGTGCCAGTGGTAGTGACAATGGCAGTGTTAGCATTGGGCCTAGAGTTCGTGCATCTAAGTTGGATACATATATTTTGTCACACACTACTCCGGGTTCCCAACCATCATTTGAGAGCATGGGTTGGAACAAAGATAAACATGATGCAACTAAAAGTGCAATGGAGACTTTTGGTTCTATTGCGACATTCTATTACATGCAGCCAGATAATTCTTATTTTTTGTTTGTTTTAAAATATATAGTTTGATAGGGGTGGGGGCCCTGGCTCGATTGGCTAAAGCATCCTGTTGCAAGCAAGAGGTCACAAAGTTCGGTCTCCCCCCCATCCCTGTGGTACCGAAGGGCGTGTCGCGCCAACATCACCAGTCACGTGAAAAAAGTTTACCAAGTGCACTACAATTTATAGGGGGCTACCCAATTCCTACAATCTAATATATATATATATATATATATATATATATAGCTTGATTCTTTGTCTCTTGAATTTTTATATTTAGAGGTATGTCGAATTCAAATTTAAATTCTCCATTTTTACAATACTTATTTATTTTATTTGTGTTAGGTCTCCTTATTGGCAAAACATGGTTGATGCCATTACTGTTTGCGGAGCGGAGTTCAAAGCCACTAACAATAAGGAGATAAAGGGCCACATTTTGTCACAAAAGGTGGCTAATGTGAAAGCCATAATATAGCAACGACAAATATGGAGGAAGAAGGGTTGCAACTTGCACCATCATGACTGATGGTTGGACAAATAAAAGAAATAGAACATTGCTCAATTTTTTTGTTTCTTCCTTAGGTGATTGTACTTCCTAAAATGCATTGATTTAGTGATTAAGATTTTTAATTTATGATTTATTGAATCATCGATTTTGTTTCTTCCTCAGGTGGCATAGTGTTCATCAAATCTATTGATGCATCAAGGAACACCAAAAATGTTGAATTCCTTTGTGAAGCTTTAGAGGGAATTTTGGCTGAGGTGGGTGAGGAGAATGTGGTGCAAGTAATTATAAATAATACAGCAAATTATGTTGCTACAAATAGACTAATGATGGATAGGAACCCATCATTATTTTGGACCCCTTGTGCTACTCATTGCCTTGACCTCATATTAGAGGATCTTGGCAAGATTGCATGGATCAAAGTGTGTGTGCTAATAGCTAAAAAAAATTGTAAATTCATATACAATCACACATGGGTCCTCAACCTAATGGGGCAATTCATAGGGTAGAAGGATTTGGCTTGTCCTGGAATAAACCAATTTGCACCCAATTTCATAACATTACAATCACTTCAGTAAAAGGGAGCTTTGAGGCGCATGTTAATTAATGAGAAGTTGACTTCTTCATCATATGCTAAGACCAATGCAAGGGAAGATGTGGCAAATTGAATTTTTAATGAGCAAGGCTTCTAGGTACTGATTGCAAAGATCGTACAGGTAAATGTAATTCTACATTATAATTTTATTCCTATTTTTATTTTATTTGCTTACTTTTGTTGACACTTATGCTAATGTTTCACAATAATTGCATAACACGGAACCCTTGGCGGTTCTCCTACGAGTTGATAAGGAGAAGCCCGCAATGGGCTACGTATATGAGGGCATGAATAAGGCCAAGGAGGCCATTAGAATAAGTATCACCCCATTTGGAAAATCATTGATAGACATTGACACCTCCAGCTTCACAAGCCCCTACACGCGGTTGCATATTTCCTCAATTTGGCATTCTAATTTCACCCTGATTTCAAGGCGAATGACGAGGTTCTAAGTGGACTCTACACAATCATAGAGTGGGTGATGTCTAATTCTAATGTTGGAGCACAAATAATCATCAAGATTGAGATTTTAGACTTGCACAAGATCTATTTGCATGAGATATATGCAAGGTAACTCGGTTGACATTTGCAGCTAGGTAAAAATTTATTAAGGGCATAATTTAAGTTTAAAAATTAAAACTGTTCCTTTTTTATATTATTATTAAATATTGAAACTTAAAGTTGAACAACGAGATTGATTTTTTTCTTTTTCTCATCTCAGATGCATGGTGGGAAAGATTTATTGCTAAGGTACCAAATCTTCAAAGGATTGCAGTTTGAGTATTGAGCCAGCCATGCAATACTTCAAGTTGTGAGTGCAACATGGGTATGTTTGAGAACATACACTCCAAGAAGCGCAATAGACTATCAACTCAAAGGTTGAATGATCTAGTTTATGTTCATTACAACCTTCACCTTTGCTACAAACAGATTTTGGGTAGTTACTTATCACCCATCACACTAGAGGAGATTGATCCACAATCAGATTGGATCACTGCGGTTGAGGATCCTATCTTTAGTGATGAGGGCCTTGGTTGGGTTGACCAAGTAAATAGAGAGGCAAAAGCAGTAGCCCTGGCAAAGGAAGATAGAGCACAAGCAAACACCTTGGATGTTGGTGTGGATGTCACTAAGACAAAAGTAGAGATCATGGTTGTATCCATCCAGGACCTATCTTAGACACCCATGTAGGAGGGCCAAGTGATGTAGGCTCCTCTCACCCATAGACTTCTAGCTTTTGTTTTGATATTTGTTTGGAGCTTTTGATGCCATTAATTTAATATTCCATGAGTATTGTATACATTTGACAATATTTATATATCTAATTGTGTTATTTCCTTTAGCTAAATTATGCATTTATACTTATGTGATTGATGTATACTTGTGTATGTGATCAAAGTAGTTTCTATTTGATGAGGTTATTGTGTCTTCAAGATTTATTTATTAAAGGGTGCATGAAACAAGTTTTAAATCCTTAAAAATCTTTGAATTTCTTGGGTTTTTCAATTTGCCAAGTCTGCACCGAGTCTAGAAGTTGAGTCTAAGTCCAAGTCAAAAAACAGCTTGCCGAGTCCGAGGCAAGACCAAGTCTTGTAACACTGGTTTTAATATTTATTTTTATTATTAATAAATTATATTTAAACATGCATATGTATTATTTAGTTTTATATACTATTTTATAAACCAAATTAATGTTAATTTATTAGTATTTTAATATAATATTATTTATTTATATGATATTTTTTGAATATTATTACATATTTATGATTTTTATTATTTTTTATATACAAATCCAAAACGTACCTTCCCCCCCAAAAAAACATCGTTATACTAGCATATTGCACCCATGTACTTGTACCCAATTTCAATTCAGTAACTCAGATTTTTTGTTATAAAACAAATTTGTGGAGGAGAGTTTCAATCAACTTCCCTAATGGATAACTCTCCTAACGATGGATCATGGAGTGTGATCCAAAACATTGATGCCAAAAACTGCTACACAGCTAAATGCAAAAGCACTCTTATGTTCGTTATTATGGACTGTGGAAATACTAATGTCTCTTACTTCTTGACTACAGTTTGTAGTTCATTATCAGGATGAATGATAAGATTACAGACTAGAGATCCTTATATAGATAACTCCAAAATACACAATGAGATTGATATACATTACAAGCACAACAGAAAATATATTTATTGCACAGGAAAATAATCAATGGTGCATAGGAAATTAATTAATAATGTTTCCAAAAAAATTAATAATACCCCTATTGACATTAATTATTTTCATTAAGGCTTGAGCTTGTAGATGACTAGTTTCCATGAGTACTTTCAAACAAAAACTACTGCTAAAAATGCTTTTTCTGTACAAAGAAGCCAATCTGAAGATAGTGACTGATCCATCAATTGGGATAATGGAAGCATTTTTTAAGCAAAGAACAACTAAACCTTCGACGGTCTATTTCAGTCTGTGGTCTTTCAGGAAGCTTATGCACATCAAGATAAACAGTTCCATTTCTCTTGTGCACCCCCATCTCCCATGGATCAAACCGGTTGTATGCAGTTTCTAAGATCTGCAAAACCACAACTCTCACATGAACTACTGATAGAAAAGAAACTTACTGTTAGTCCTTAATCATAATTGATATTACAGAATAGATAAGGATATTATTTATGCAGTCAGGGAGTTCCTATAATCTGCAGAACTGTCAAGCACTCTCAAGATCATGACCATGTTATCCCCATTTCACAAAAGCCATGAGACCAAAGAAACCTAATAACAAACCTCTGTACACAAATGAATGGAATGCTTGAAAACTTAAAAAAGTATTTAAAAAGAGCTTTACCTTGTTAAGATTGTTACGAAAAGTCTGTTACAATGGAAAACAAGGAATCTATTAGAAACATGTATACAACTTTGAAAAGAACCAGGCAAATGTCTCTCTTTACAAACAGCATACACATTTACTAGAAAACACTTTTAAAAACATGTAAACATACACGGGAGGTCAGACATAAATCTTGAAACCTTCTCTAACCTATTCAAGAATTTGTGGCTACAGCCAACCATTCTGCAAGTTTTTATGACAAAAATGTAAACAGAAGCTGTGAAGCATATATAGCTTCTACATAAAGTGAAGTACATAAAGATTTACCACAAAATGAATATTCGTGAGTGGAATATTTGCATTCCTTATGCAAGCAAGAAGGTCACCAAATCCATTACATTCCAAGTCTGTAATCACATGAACAAGCAACTGATCGATTTATGATTTGTGCATAAACAGGTCACAGTCTAGATTGGGAAAAGCTTTTAGAGTTAAGAACAATACAACACACAATATAATCATTGTCACAAAAATACGAAACATTCTTACAGAAGAATCTTCAAATTCAGAGCCAATTCTAGACATTTAGAACTGGGAATTGGAAAAATTGGAGAATTTTAATCCTCAAACCAGATGTTTCTTTAACCATTTCAAAATGCATCTAAAATTCACAAAAACTGTAATTTTAGCAGACAACAAATGTTTGAGCATCCATAATATTTCTAAAAAATAATAATTATAAATCTGCAGAGAAGATTATCATGTCTGGTTCAAGGAAATTGAGCAAAAAATCAAAATTAGACAAGAACACACTAAATATGATATAAAGTTATAAACTGTCAGGCCCAAAAAATTGAAATTTTGTATGATCCTTTGCACAGCAGATTCACTACAGGCCACACAGAGATCCACTAAAGATGCTTGGCATCATCAAACATAGGCAAGGCAGTCAAGATAGCACTCAGGTGACAAATTGTGGCACAGGCATATGCAAATCACTATTCAAATGCCACCACTATGCGGAAATCGCACCAGAGATCACAGAACATATTTGATGCTGCCCTTGACCATGATCAGGGAAAACCCTATTTTATGACCATTCTCAAACCCTTGTATAAATAAAGGCTTGTATAGTATACCTCATTGTTAACAAGTCAATAATAAGGAGAAATGAATAAGCAAGTAGTAAATGACCATAAGAGTAATAAATGATCATAAGAATAGTAACGAGTCAAGTAGTATGTGTTGTTGATTAGCCTAGCATGTGTTAGACAATAAGCAAGGTCTTCTGGCATGAAAGCCATTAGTATGAAGAGGGCAATGAATCTGACAAGCTTATGAGCCTTTATGGAGACAATGTAGATGGTTATTTGTGAAGTGCTTCACAGTTTCTTTGTGTGTGTTATAAATGTGATATTTACTTAGATTAGTAAATGGCATTGCTATTATCTCTGGTTATTCTCTGTTATTTCTGCCACTGTTATCATGTTCTCCCATGCATACGCCATGTCTGTGTTGTGCGCACACTTCCTTATGGATAAGCTCTTCCCTACATATTGTATCTTGCACAACCAAAAGGAGGCTCAACATTCTGTTATACACCTTAGGCAAGCACTTCTCTCCTCCAATCAATATATATATCTTCTGATATTTAATTTCTTTTGTATTTAAGTTTTTATATTGGCCAAAGTGTGGTGGACTACTTAATTTGCTCTCAGAGGTGTATTCCTAGAGTTGTGGAGTTTGAGATTGGAGAATGTCCCTTTGAGTTGAAATCTGATCATGATCCTTTGTTCGTTAAGCTTGACATGATCTCAAACAGCCAACATAGCATGCTGGCCCACAACAAATAAAATGAGGTTACCACCAAAGCAAAAATACTCCTAAATCAGGAAAATCAGAACTTATTTAAGGCTGCTCTTGAGCAGCATTTTCTTCAAACAGAAAATAACAAAGGGGACAAGGCTGCCAGTGGGTCTAGTGGTCATTTCAGCAGCAATCTTCTTATTCCTATGATTCATAAGGCTTTAGACGCTTGTAAAAGGTCCCATCCAAAGAAAGGGGCTGCAAACACTTTTCCGACTAACCCTTGGTATGATGAAGATTGTAAGGCTGCCAAGAGATCTTTGAAAGAGAATGGGTTGAACAAAGAAAACAAGAAAAAGTATGAGAAGTTGGTGAGAACAGAAAAAGAAAAGTATGTAGACACAAGAAGGAAAGAGTTAATTTCCTTGGGAAAACACAATCCCAAAGGTTTTTGGAGGGAGCTACAGCAAAAGAGAAAACAGATTGACAGATGTTCAATGGTTAGAGTATGCAAGACTTCTTTATGAGAGGGTCCAAGGGAAAGTTTCCCCTCCCATAACCAGCACATCAAAGGAGCTCTTTTCGGTTGAATATATCAAACAAGGTATAAAGAATTTGGCAAATGGTAAAGCGCTGGACATTGACGGGCTGCAAGCTGATTTTTAAAGTGGGGAGTTGAAATTCTTGCTCCCCATATCAAAAGAATGTTCAATGATGTCACTCGTGTTGGCTTCCCGATTGAATGGACAACTAGTGTTGTCATCCCTATCTACAAAAGTGGTGAAATCAATAATCCATCTAACTACCGCACTATTATGGTCAACCCTATCCTTGGCAAGCTTTTTGAGAGCATGTTAGAATGTAGAATCAGCAGTTGGGCAGAAAAAAAAGGGAAAAAGAAAGAAAGGGCAGGCTGGCTTTAGGCATAAATACTCAACTATTGACCACTACATTACTCTTAGACACTTGATTGAAAAAATATGGGACACGCAGGGTGAGGAAGCTTTTTGGTGCTTTGTTGATTTTAAAAAAGCTTTTGATACGGTGCCTAGAGACAAATTGTGGGACAAAATGGAGGAATTAAGTATTCCGGATGATTACAGGGCTGCAGTGCATAGACTTTATGAGCAGGTCAGGGCTAAAATCAGAACGAGTGAAGGATGTTAGCTTTAGGATCAGAAATGCAATAAGCAGAAGATACAACACATAAGACAATGAACACAATATTTTACCCTTGGAAAACCCTCCTACTCGAGGGAGAAAAACCTAGTAAGAAATGATCTCTCATATATATATATATATATATATATATATATATATATATATATATATATATATATATATATATATATATATATCAGATGAATAAGAGCAGCATTCTGCATACAAAATAATCAGGCCCTAAGCATGGCCGATTCTCATACAAAGAGATATATTACTTCTCCTTAAGATGATTGAAAAACACTTCTTCTTAAAATGAATCTGATGTTGAAGAAACTCGACCTCCCTGGGACAAAGCAAACTACTACTTAATGGAAAACTCCTGTTGCTGCTAAGATGCGGATTTTAGATGAATGAACTTGATTGCCCAAATGAGAGGACTTGATCCTCCTTAAATACAACACCAAGTGACTTTCCTTCTAGGTCGGCTTTAGAAGGAATAAATATCATTTAAATCAAGAAGGCTGACCAGCCTTGAACCACAATATATTAGGGAGAAAGATATCTCCCACAGCTACAACACTAACACTCCCTCTTAGCTAGGGAGGTATTTTTCCAGATATCCTCGTCATGGAGTCTCTCAACATGACGCCCACAATGGCTACATCCATTTCTGGAAAACCACATCTCAATCTCAGAGATGTCCAAGAGTTCATCATGGAGTCTCTCAACATGATGTCCACAATGGCTACACCCATTTGTGGAAAACACATCTCAGGTTCATCACAGAGTCTCTCAATGTGATGTCGTCATGGAGTCTCTCAACATGACGAAACACATCTCAGTCTCAGAGATGTACAAAGGGTTCATCACAGAGTCTCTCAACGTGATGTCGTCATGGAGTCTCTCAACATGACAAAACACATCTCAGTCTCAGAGATAAACAAGGGTTTCATCACTGAGTCTCTCAACATGATGTCCTCATGGAGTCTCTCAACATGATGTCTCATCTTAGTCTTAGAGATGAACAAGGGCTTGCACCTCATATTTCTCCGTCTCAGATAAATATACACTACAAGGGCTTTCACCTCATATTTCTCTATCTCAGAGAAATATACACTACAAGGGCTTTCACCTCATATTTCTCCGTCTCAGAGAAATATACATTACAACAAATCTTAATGATGTTGTGACTCCCTTTGGAGCTCCAAGTACCTGCATCAGCCTCCTGACCTCGTCCAAGATTGCCTCTATTGGTTTGTCAGACTCCCTCTGAATGACATTTCCTTCTCTTCGAATTCCTTATGCAATCTCTCATCATCCTTTTGCTCCTTGATCCATCTTGCATTTTAGAGAGATTAATAATAGTTCATGAAATCAAACTACCCCTGATACAAATGAAGCATGTAGCAAATATTATTAGATAGAACAATTGAAGAAATAATAGAACTTATCTTTGTCGATTCTAATATATCTTTCTTTCGTCTTTATTCAATTTTTGCTCTTGGAAATTCTAATCACAACATTACAGATTACAAAGACAATCTGCTTAGCTCAGATTTCTCAAACACATTATGCAGTCAATCATATACAATATAGAACCAAGCCTCTCACTAAATCAAGGCACCAACACAGTCACACATAGAGAATGGTATTGATGCAACCAACCAATCACAATCGAAATTGCTTTCCTAAAAAAAATCACACGACTCGGCCATAATAAATAGTTGATTTCAAATCCTCTCTGCACAACTCAACAAACTTTTTAGGAGAAAGAATAGAGCTTGAATTTCAGCCTAGAAGAAGGAGATTTCAAAGGTACAAACAAAAAAAATACTTATCTCTTTATTGATTCCTTTTCAAATTTCAATCTCCATATCTTTCCCTGCTATCAACACCACGGTCTCTTTTGTAATGTGCCTAGCAAAATTTGCACTTGATTTTGGATGTCTGTAGGTGGCCAAAGAATTCTTGCAGTTCGTTTTGTAGCATCCACTTGTCCTTGTTGGTCTATGACGTCTCCTTCTCTAATGTTCCTTGATGACTTCAATTTGTCTTTATTTGAAATCAACAAATGTAATTAATTGGCACTTGTCTTTTTTGCAGTGCCTATTTTCTTGATTGAATGAAGCAGCACCCGATACAACCAACGAATTGGAGAAAACATCGATCTTAATCTTTGTCTTATTCAATTTCTTGAATATTAGCTCCAGCCAAGACAAAAGCTCTAAAAGCGGCTTCTTCCCATATGCAAAAGCGACCTTCTCACTGGTGTGATGCCATTAAATCTGGCATTCAATGTCTAGCATGCTCCCAATAATGATGTTGATAAACTCAATCTTTGAAGTCTCCCTATCAGTCAATCGGCACCTAGCATAATAAGGTAGGTTCAGGAGGTGATGAAATTCGCCAAGCTTAGTTTATAACCTTCTTTGATGTGTCGTGTCTTCTATTTTCCTGAATGAGAACGACATGATATGAACAAAGCTTCCCAGACGACTCAAGCAGAATTTATTAATGGTAGCCACAACCTAAGAAGGATTCCCAAATCGATCACTTCAGACAATAATGTCAAATATCCTGCCAACGCGATTTTACTATCTTCTTCGACTTTTCCTTATTTCTCAAGGATTTCTCGATTTTGATGAGCAACGGCACAAATATATTAAATAGCGGCTTCAATAATATATTTTCCCTTGAATAAATCGAGACTTTATAAACTCTACTTTATTGCCCTTAGTTATTCAAAAACTGGACTCAATGTTCATCTCTTTCAAAATTTGCCTCACTTAACAATTCCAAGGGACTATTACTATTATCGACTCAATGCCAACACAAGTCATATAAAACAATATTTGCCAGCGCTCCCTTTGAACTGGGAATGAAATTTTATCTTGACTGCTTTAAACAAATCTGATCAAATCTTTTCTTAGACCCACTCTGATACCATGTTAGTTTTAGGATCAGAAATGCAATAAGCAAAAGATAAAACACATAAGACAATGAACACAATATTTTACCCTGGGAAAACCCTCCTACTTAAGGGAGAAAAACCCAACAAGAAATGATCTCTTATATATATATATATATATATATATATATATATATATATATATATATATATATATATATATATATATATATATCAGATGAATAAGAGCAGCATTCTGCATACAAAATAATCAAGCCCTAAGCATGGCCGATTCTCATACAAAGAGATATATTACTTCTCCTTAAGATGACTGAAAAACACTTCTTAAAATGAATCTGTTGTTGAAGAAACTCGACCTGCCTGGGAGAAAGCAAACTGTTGCTTAATGGCAAACTCCTGTTGCTGCTAAGATGCGAGTTTTAGATGAATGAACTTGATTGCCGAAATGAGAGGACTTGATCCTCCTTAAATACAACACCAAGTGACTTTCCTTCTAGGTCGACTTTAGAAGGAATAAATATCATTTAAATCAAGAAGGCCGACCAGCCTTGAACCACAAATATATTAGGGAGAAAGATATCTCCCACAGCTACAACACTAACAAAGGAATGTTTGAATGCTTTGGCAGCAACATAGGGGGTCAAACAAGGCTGCCCCTTATCCCCCACTCTCTTTGGGTTATACATTGACAAACTAGAAGACTGGTTAAGCAAAACCAGTGGGGGGGGTATCCAGCTAGCTGGTTATGTGGTGAAGTTGTTGTTGTATGCTGACAATCTTATCCTAATCTCAAAAATTGCCCATGGTTTGAAAGAGCTTTTGAAGGCCTTGGATCTCTTTTGTCAGAATGTTGGGATGCAGGTGAACACCTCCAAGACCAAAGTCATGATTTTTTCCCTAAGGAAGAAAAGAAAATAAGATAACTATCTTTTTAAAGGTAATCCTTTGAAAATAGTGAAAGAATACAAATACCTTGGGATTGACTTTCACTAAAAGCTCAGTTAGGAGACTGCTAGAACTAAAAGGATACAAGGGGGTTGGAAGGCTTCTTTCTTACTCCAAAACAGGTGCAGGAAGGATGAACTTTGGGATTGAAAAACCAGGAAGACTCTCTTTGGTTTGCTGGTCACACCGGTGGTTCTCTATGGCTGCGAGGTGTGGGGAAGTAGCATGTCAAATCATAGTTGGAGACAGCTTGAAAGAATCCAAAAGCATCTAATCACTTGCAACTTCAAAGTCAAAACTACTATCCCTTATGATATTCTCTTGGCTGAATCGGGAATTTTACCATTGGAGGCTTCGGCTATAAGCCGGTTGCTAAGCTATCTAAAGAAGGTGGAAAACATGGATAATCACCGTTGGCCCAAAATTGTCGTGGAAGAGGTTTTAGACAGTAGGAAGAAAACTTGGATGAAGCAAAATAACAAATGGCTAAGCAAATGGAACATTAGCTTGCACGAGTGCCCTAACACCAATGAAGAAATAAAAAAGTATGTTGCAAATAAATTCAGGACTGTCATTTGGACAAAGCCAATTGGGCGAAAGAAAACTCACTATGTCAAAGAGTTCAAACCAACTTGGGAGCACAATGAAAAAGCCTACTTAGGAGCAGCTATTAAAGGTAAAGCAAGGATGTTAATTGCTCAGCTGAGGATGGGTTCGCACCATCTCAGATGTGAGACCGGAAGGTGGACGATACCTAAGGAAGCGTGGGAGGATAGAATTTGCACTTTTTGTAATGAAGGGGTGGTGGAGACGGAATGGCACTTTATCATGGAATGTGTTGCTTATGGGGACATCCGCACCCAATATGAGAGCAACTTAAAGGCTGACAATCTGCACGAGTTATTTGAGGAGGAGAAGATCAGCAAAACTGCTAGTTTTTTGGTCAAAATTCATAACAGAAGATCCTACATTGAAAAGAGTTTGAAGATTCCTTAGCTTTTTAGTTCTCAGTCCCATAGGCTGCTTGGTCTCGTGGACAACATTAAAATCTCTCATTCATTCATTAATATATTTACAATCTAGATTTATTTAGCTTCACCCTTTTGCATAGATATTCTAGTCTTTTCGTTCTTATTTACCCATTTATATTATTCATTCTAATGTGCATAAATATATACTTATGTATATATAGTTATACACTAATATTTTATGTATATATATGCTCAAATATCATTACTCTGAATCTCTTTCACAAATTTATTTTTAGATATCATTTTAGTGTTCTATTCCTTTTGCGCTTGATATAACATTATTTATCCATATCCATTTATCTTTATTTGGTTTAATTGTGTCGCTTGATTTTGGGTTACCATCTCTACTTTTGATTGCTTATATTCATTTTATATTACTCTAATCTTGCTCTTGCTTACATTGTATTCTTGTTACTACTTTCTCCTTTCGCTTGTTACATATTATTTACCTCACTCGTATGCTCTATGTCATTCGATTTCATTCTTCTCTCGCCCCCATACCTTTTTATATATCTTTACTCCAATCCTTGCATTAGAGTAACACATTCTTCTCTTTCTTATTCCATTATTCAGCTCATTGGATGTTCTCAATTCTATTTACCCTTATTGAGTTATATAGTGTCTTCTTCATTTATTCCTAGCATAGTGATCATTTTATTTATATTCATTTACATTTAATGGCATTTTGTCATTTCTCCTAGGTGTGCTTGCTTGCTCATCAATTGTTTTGGTTCTTTCTCTCCTCTGCTTTATGTTATTTGATTTTACCTTCTCACTTTCTCTTTTAGGTGTGTTTTTCTTTCAGCTTTCTCCTTTCTTGATTTTTAAGCCTTTGCATGTTGGACTTTCATAAAAATGTATATATATATACTTATTTTTTTATATTTATATATATAAATGTATAGATATGTATATAATACTATATATTTAAATGTCTAGATATAAACACACACGTGTGCATCTATACATTTAAATATATATACATATACACATTTGCACACTTATATTTCTACTTTTCTATATATCAATATATACTAAAAAACATATCCATTTTAAATTTTTTCACCTATCGTTAGGTTTACACTCTTATATCGAGTCCTTTCCTCTTGTCAGCGCCCATATTCTTCCTTAATCTTATTTTCTTCATGTTATTTCATTATCTGGCTTGCTCCTTAGATATAGGTTTCTTAAACTTTATTTCCATCCTTTACCTTGTTACATTTGCACGAATTTGCACTCATACACTTAGTCAAATTTTGTTGTCTTATTTCACTATCATCCTTTCATAATGTTGCTCTTTCATTAAATTATTCCACTCCCCACATCTAAATTTTTATAGTCATAAAAATTGGTTGGCCTTTCCCTTTTCCTTTCCCATTCTATTTTTCCTTCCCTTCATCTATTTAGCTAACTGGTTTGCTATTCATCTCTCATTTCTCTTCTCTTGCTGTCTCATCCTAATGATGGATCATGACGTGTGATCCAAAAAAGTTGATGAAGAAAAAAGCTTGCCTAGTCTAATCCAAAAAAATTCATGCTGTCCTTGTGGACTGGAAATTTTATGCCTTTCATTAATTATTTTCTTTCTTGTTACATAAAATTTAAAACCTGCAATGATCCATACTGTTGGCGTAAAAACTATCACCTCTGGAGTGCAGGTTTGTACGAACAACTATGCACACTGCGTAATGAGTGCTCTTCAAATTAGGAGTCGAAGCTCCCTCGTAGTGCTGGAATGCGTGGAAAAGAAAAGTAATCTAAGTCCTATCTTTTTGTTCCCAGCTGGAAGAGGCACAAGGTTAAGAAAACCAAGAACGTTGCAGCTAAGGATTTTCTGGTTTCGTAGATCATTAACTACAACTAAGCTATCTACTTTAAATCTATCCAGTTTCCTCAAGGAAACAGAGCATGAGGAAATGGAGCAGGGATGATTATCTGACGATAAGCCGAGTACGGACTCACAACGTGAAGGAAAGGTGGCACAACTATCTGCTTGTCTGAATAGGCTTATTGGAAACAACAATACACGATAAACTAAGTACAGATTCTCAGCTTGAAGGCAAGGTGGCACAACTATCGGCTCAATCTGAATAAGTTTATTATTCACACACATTGTACAATAACCAAGAACAGATTCTCAACTTGAAGGCAAGGTGGCACATCTATCAGCTCAATCTGAACGAGTTTATTGAACACATAACATGAAGGATAGCCAACTAGGATAATAAATTGCATTGGCGAGACATGCATACAATCTACGATCAACTAGCCACTATATCTAACTAAGGCAAGCATTCACCATAATAATTGCATGAAACCCGAGTGGCATAACAATTCATTATCATAATAAATACTCATGAACAGATACAGAACGAGCAATATTACAAGCAAGGTAGGCACAGCATATATTTCTCTCTCGTGCAAAAGTTATGTACAAATGAGCAAAAGCTCTTATTTATAGACATCGAAAGGTGTAGGGAACCCTAAAATTACCTTGAGTCAACTATAGTCTTGCAATGCATGCAAGATTTATTGCTAAGCCCTAATAAAGGAAACTATACAGTTAACTGGAAAACTACCATCAGTTAACCGAAACATCTAATCTAAAAATGGACAATTGTGCAAGCATGCACGTCCTTATTGAAAGCATGTTAACTGGAACACTACCATCAGTTAATGTAAACCCTAAATAAAACTCCAAGTGAGTAAAGCTGATCTCAGAATAGATATGCATGAGATAAGACAACGAGTTAACTTGAACAGATAACACCAAGTTTAACTCCTGTGTATAATGTTTATTCTGAGAAGTGGGAACTGAAGTCTACTGATCGTGATCTCGAGCAACCAATCTCTCAACGAGATTGTTAACTGCATCAGCATCTAAAGGTTGTCACAATTCACTGCTTGTCAGCAACTTGAGCAATCTTGGCAATCTTTGCACACTCAAACTAGCATTTCACTAACTTATAACTTTGGCGGCTCCGTAACTGAAGTGATGACCACTATCTCTTTTGCAACTTGATGCTTCTGACACTTTTGCATGACGAAACTGCGAGGTTCGACTGCGCACTCTCTGGTTGTGAGAAATGCAAATGAACTTGCTGTACATGCAAAATTCCAACGGTATCAACCCTCTAACCTGGCTTTGGAAGAAAATTGGCCATACGAGGCATGCAAGCATATGGATTTGAGTAACTACGCCTGTCAACCCTCTGAAAGCACTTGATACAAATTGGTCTCAATTTTTCTGATGAAATCGTGAATTAAGACCGATTTGGTCTTGAATTCAATCTACGTGAACTGCGCTCTGAAAAACTCGCCTGTTGACTGTGAACACGGCTATATTCTGACAACTTTTCTGGAAAGCTAAAAATACCCTGCTAAGGCTAAAAATAGCCTATTGAAGGGTAATTTTCACGAAAAATTCTGAAATATGGGTTTTGTCTAGAAAAAGATTCTAAGACAACCCAGAACATCAGAAATGCAAAAATTTGAATTCTACTCGACCATGCAAGGAATTTTCAGTTGAGAAAATTAGAGCTTCGACAACTGATGCTCTGGAGTAAATTTTTCCTGAAAAATTTTGGCACATGGGTTTTCTCAAGGAAGTTATTCTGAATAAACCTAGATGATTTGTTTTGCCAAAATTTCCCTGTTTCTCGAACATGTGAAAGAATTTAAGACGAGAAAATGGAAGAAATTGAGAAGAAGAAAGACGTTTTTTTTATGTTTTCCTCGGCCAAAATCACCATCTTGTCTAAAGTCTGCTGATTAATTTGGACTTGTACCTGCAAAGAAAGTGTTTTAATGTCTTTGCTAATGATTGCTGATGAGAAATTCGCCCAACTTTGAAGAAAATTCGCCTTTGCTTTGAAGAATTACGAATTTCCTTGAAGTTGTGTGAATGTTTAATGATAGGCGCCATGATTAAATAAGGAAAATTTGCACCATCTTGTTCACTGCAAGATTCAAAACCTTAACTAAAATAGAAGGCCTCTGATTGGACCCCCTCTAGTTACACTGACACTGACACTGACACTGAGACCGGAAATAAATAATAATAAAATAATATTTATCATGCAATTTGCAAAGGCGCCATCTTTAGAAAATCGCCATTAATGCTTTAAATATGCAAGAATAAATATTAAATATTATTTTATATCAATTGACAAACCATATGAAGCTTTAGGATTTACCAACGAACTTTACTAATTTCAAAAAGCCTTCATTTGACCTCATAGGCCTCCATTTGCTCAAGATATTGCATTTTTTATTAACTTCCTACTTTGCAGTTGACCATAAAGTTACAACTGGCCATCTTCAACACTGATTTCCGGGTGACCGGGTGATGCTAAGACTGAGTTGGTGTATACATCGCGAAGCCTGCAGAGCAAGGAAGAAATGTCTGCTGGGAGTCATCACTGCAAAATCCATCATTTAACACCTCAAACAATTAGGCGCCCTTGATTAAATTGATTTTCAGGTACCAGACTTAACCATTTCTTCAAACTGCCATCTGACGCTTCAAACGGCTGCCAACGACGAACGGTGAACCCTACTGACAGGCAACCAAGCTCACTGCATGCCTGGAGGTATTCCGCATCCAACGAATATATGCAAGGCATCTGAAAAGTGCATTAAGGGCCTTAAAAGTAAAAGCGCCCCTGGCCTAAAAAGGCACGGACACCATTTTGACTACAGTGCAACTCTCAACCAGATGCCCTACTTCGACCTCTAATATCTGGAGCTGGGATGACCCGATTCAAGCACTGTCTGTCTCAATGCGTAGCCAAAAGGACCTACGAGAGAAGACTTTGGAGGTGACGAAGCAAGAAAACTGCTTCTAAGACCTCAAATAGAAAGGCGCCTTTCCCAAGATGGAATAGACGACCAGACTTGGTCATTTTCTGAGTTGTCTTGGTTTTTCAGTGTTTCGCCAATGACCTCGCACGTACGAGCGTTTGCCAAATCCCGAAGGCTGACAGCTAGGCTCGTTGGATAGATGGAGTAATTACGCTCAAGTCTCGTGAAGACTTCGAACGTCAATAACCTCATCTGACAGGCCTAAAGGCTAGGCGCCTCTAGCCTACAGAAATACAATGAAAATTTTATGCCAGTCCGTCCGCTTATTTACGTGCCTGGTAGAATCTCTGCCACGATCTTTCAAAATGTCAGATTAACAGGCAACTTGGTGCAACGCGAAGCTGGACTAGAGTAGCACTGATGTTAGGAAGACCTCGTCAGCAAACTCTGCCATCTTAAAGGTCATTTTGAAGGGCGCCCCTGAGCTACAGGTGCACCAAAAACGCAATTACACCATTTGAAGAAGCTCTGTGATGTGAAGTCTCTTTATAAGCTCATCTTCAAACGTCAACTGCTGGAGCTCTGGGACTCGAATGAATGCGTTTGATAGCTCATCGGACAGGAAGACTAGTCGTGAAGAGATTGACTGCATCAACCATCAGGAAAACCAAGATCTAACCCCCCTTAAAGAGGTGCGCCCTTGAGCTACAGGTGCCCAAAAGCTAGAAAAGGACAACCTTCTGCAAATTGCAACTTTGGAATCTTCAACTTCTGTAGCCAGTTGTCGAAGTTACAAGTCTCGGATAGCCTCGCAGGATAGCTCGTCGGACAGGCAGACTAATTCTGAAGAGTTTGACTGTATTCATGAGCAAATTTCACAAAATTTAGGCCTTCAAAAAGAAGGGCGCCCCTGGGCTACAGGGGCGCAATTTTGCTTTTCCTTGAAAAATCTTCAAAAATTGACCATTGAAATCATCATCTTGATCATTGAAATGACCATAAAAAGTATAAGTGTCGTCGTGAAACGCTCCTCCACCGTGAAATGCTTCATTCTGAGTCTCTGATTCAGGTTCTGATCAATGGAACTGCCTTTGACTGACAAAATACTGACAAAAACTCCATGCTTGATATTGCCCAAAAAACTATATTTTACATCATTTTAGCAAGGTTTAGACTATTTTATGCAAAATTTCTTGATGAAGCAAAAAATTTGGTTTGGGTACAACACATAGTTTATCAACTTTATGCTTGTAGAAGTCAAGGACCCAAAAACATATGTTATCTACTACTTAATTGCAAATTAAATGACAGTCAAAAGATGATGAAAATATGGAGAAAATGAAAGTGAACGCCACATTTTACCCTAGAAACCCTCAAAAGAAAGAACAAAATAGCTTTGGTAGTGGAAATTTGTAAAATCCCTTACCAATTTTCACCACATTTTTTTGCAGTTTCCACTAAGTTTGATTTCTGAGCATTTTTGTCAAACAATTGATATGCAAGTGAATATGTTGAGTTTTTGTTTGCTACTATTTGGAAAGTTTTATTGGAAACATTTAGAGTATATTTCATCACCCCAAACTCCTTTAGCATTCAATTGATATTAAAACGCTACATCAAACAGTTGATATGCATTCCAGAAGTCTATAAATTAAGAAACTTTGAATATTACAATCTGCTGTTTAGATAAACAGAGTACAGAAAATAAATTATATTATTTCTTGGGAATACAAAGTCTGCGCCAGAGATAAGACAGCTCATAGACTACTTCGATGACTTCAAATCTGCTAATATTTGTCTTGCAGCTCTCACGCCATACCCAGAAATGATGGCGCCTAGCAAAGAACCATCAAAACCTTCAATCTACTCCGACAATGCAATGCCTGGAAGATTTATGACAGCACCCAGCACAAAGGATAACTCACAAAAAGTCACGCCTAGCAAATCAACCAGCAATGGAAAATTACCACACCACTGTTCTCAAAGTCGCACATCCAGCAATAAAGTGTCACGCCCAACAAAATGTAGTATCACACCCAACTCTATGGATGTAAAAAGCCCAAAATATTCAATTATGTTATCGCCCAGCTGAAAGAAATTCCAAAGCCCAGCAATGAGGACATTTTCATTCACTCTATATTCATTTTCCAGTGATGGCATCCATCAACTTCCTATAAACCCTTGCAAATAATAGATAAATTGTCTTGCTTGCAAGACATCATAATTTATAAACCTTCAATTGATTATTCCAAGTGTGAAACCTGTATGATTCCACTTGCAACCAGCTAGAGAGGATATTTCACCATAGAAACTGATTTCCCTTAGGGTTTTCATCCTAGGGTTTTGCTCCAATACGAAGCTCCAAATCCACAATAGAAAAAAATAAAATAAGCATGAGCAAATGAGCTCTCAAATTCACTTTTATACTTTTTCAGCCGAACTCTCCAAAAGATACAATTTAAAATTCACTTTTTAATTAAAAGCTCCTTTTTTTCTCCGAAAGACCTTTATATCAAAATAATGTTAATATTTGATACGCAAAATCTCATTATTATGCGTTCATGATTTAAAAAATTTCATCCTCTTTCCGACAAGCTATTATACTAAGGTGCCCATTAAATTATTTTAATAAAATTAAGCAACCTTAGTAAAATAATTAAATTAAAACCAATAATACACCCAAGTTGCAGAAACCATTGAAAAGCATCTAAATCGAAATCTAACTGCACTGGAATCATATTGACAATGAATAATGAAAATTGGGCCCAACCAGGTGACTTAATATAAATAGATGCTCTCTCCAAGAATCTTGAAGAACCCACCAAAAGTCAAAATTCATTTCATAAAGTGGCATAGTAGTCCTCTGGACGAACTAAGCTTATTGCCAACTTCAAACATCCTCTCAAACAAGGTTGACGGTCATCGAGAAAGCCGAAGCCAACTACAATGCTGAAGTGACCAAAAATGGGGACACTATAGAATTGCACTACTACCGTAATGCATTATAAAATTGGAAAGTACAAGGAATTATGCTAAATGATAGGGATGCAATATGCTACTTGCTCCATTCAATAAACACTATGGCTAGTGATGCAACCTCTGAAGCCAATTTCACTAGCTATGGGCACCCTAACTAAATCAAACCGGTTTGGGGTTGGGTTCCTACTTGACTCTAGCCTCGATTCGTCCAAGGCATAGCCCAAGCAGCACAAGATGCCGCTCGAACATACCCAAGGGATGCCCAAGCTACACAAGCCATGCCCTAGGAAAATCCAAGCCAGACCTGGGCAAACCCAACAAGGTCCTGCAGGAAAGAAAAATAATAATTTTTTATATACATTTTTAATTGAAAACTACCCTAGAAGCAAGATTTTAAACCCTAATTCAGCTTAAAGTGCCTCAAAAGCTTTTATTTCATATTCACAAAAACATATTCTATCATTCCAGCTTACCATTTTTCATTCTTCAAGCTTGCTGATTTTCTTTTCAGTGGTGGAAAGATTGTGAAGGCATAAACTCTATTTGCTAAGTGCTACATGGAACAACTACCTTGCATCAAGGAGATTTATCAATCAAAGGAAAGTTTATTTTGAGTTTTTTTTTTAAGTTTTTTCAGATTTTTCTCAGATTATTTCCAAGCTTTCTAGTTGTTTTTTTTAATATTTTGAATGCTTCCTTTTTTTCCATTTTTGTTCTTTTCAACATATTTTTAAAGTTGTATACATGATGTCCTCTTGGGGTTTCAAAACTTTTTTTTTGTTTCTGTTTTGTATTCTGATTTTTTTTGTTTTCGTGCCAGAAATGGTGCCGAAAATTGAAGAAATTGCAAAAACACAATAATGGAAAGGAAATTGCATAGATGAAAGAGAACCCAGTAATCTTTATTGATTTGAAACACAATCAAAACATACCCATTTGTTGGAAGTGAAAGTTGCAAGTCTGATTTTCTTTGACCAGCAATCTGATTGGTCAAACCCTAGGACGCCATGCTTCAACCTGCTCATTATTCATCTTGAAATCAATGTTGATCTGCTGATTGATCTTAGATGCTTCCAAACTGTGGGTTTGTTGCCCTCAAATCCAATCGATCTGCTCCCAAACCCTCACGTCTTTCCTTTGCTATACGGCCTGCTTCCTATGCTCACACGTGCAACCTAAGACTAGACAGCCTGTTAATGGAGGCAAATTTGATGATGTACGGCCTCGAAATGATGGTTTCTATGATGCCAGGAAAGAGTGCAAAGAAGATTAATATTTAATTCCCACGTGCCAAATCTAAAAGCTATGATCTGCAATTTATTAACTCAAACCCTTATTTCTACACTGCTAATGGAATCACTGAAAATGCTGATTAAAACTTCTAAAATCTGTGAAATGCTCTGATAATGCCCTCTGATTGAGACCATTCAATCTAGAATCCTTGGAAGATCTTTCACACCTGTAGATCCTGTCCTAATTGACGGTTTTCATCCTCTGATCAGCTTGAAATTTGTTGGTGTTTAAATTCGCACCTCTAGTATGCGTATTTGAAACGGACAGCTATGCACAGATAAACTGCTCTTCAAATTAGGAGGGGAAGCTCCCTCTTGCTGATGGTGTTTGAAAGAAAGTAAACTAAAACTAAGTTGCCTATCTTTTTGATCAGCTTAGAGCACAAGGTTTATTAAACACAAACGCCGCAGCTGAGATTTTCTGTTTTAAGACTTCAACTACGACTAACTTAAACTAAAGACGTTTCTGGCTTCTCAAGTAATAGCAGAGCGAGAGAAACTAGAAATTAACAAGGCAGATTTTCTGACAAAAATACTTCAATAATCTCTCTCTCAACAAACACCTACACACTTCACTGTAAGTTGAAATCAAAGATCATAAAAGTAGAACATAGATAACGGAAATCTGAGATTTTGGATCAAGGCAAAAGAGGCTCATGATTTTATTACTCAAATCTCTGGGACAAAGCTCACTTCTAACATGCCTGAAACAAGAAATTGCAGCTAAAGAGGCTTGCAATCTTGCTCTTACACAATAGAAAACAGCAATCACACTAACTCCTTGTTGGCTAAAGAGGCTCAACAATTTGCTTATCACAACACAATTGAACAATACTTGAGCAACAAATAGAAGGCACAATAGGCTCAGCGTTTTGTTCTCACTAGCACGGTTCCAACAAAGTGAACTGAAACTGAATAACAACTTGCTGCAATACAGGCTCGCAATTTGCTATGACAATAACCGTTAAAGAAAACTAATGAGCAAAGGCTCTTATTTATAGAGAAGCAGAGGAGTAGGGAACCCTAAAATCTCCTTGCTTTCACAATCTAGGGCTTGCTCAGCAAGCAAGCTTTATTACTAAATCTAGAAAGAAGATAACACATAAACCCTAGAAAGCAGAAAAAGCGGGAAACGCCAACTATTATATATTATCTTCTTTCTCTTCTCAAAGAATGGATAAGGATCATTCCAAGAATAGAAAGAAAGCAGGAAAGAAAGCTTCTAGAAGAAAGCTGCTTTAAAGCTCGATCACATCCGCTAGAAAATTAGAAACTATGTCCCGGTTTGGTGCATCTATGCCCTCAATAGCAAAACACCGCTTTTCAAGAATATCTTCAACATCTGCAATAGATCTCAGGAAATCTTCGACCTCATTGGCTGCCTTCTCAAACTTTGCTGACATCATGGAAGTGTGACTTGGCAGAGTCTTATGTTTTTCTTTCATTCACTTTATTACAATCTTCTTGTTGTATTTTTCTTTATGCATCACCCATATTCTTTCACATTCACCCCTTGAGATAGTAACACTTTCAGGCCATGGGGAAACAGAAAAACACTTCTTGATCATATCAGGCTTTAGACTGCAAATCAATCTGCCATCTGCTGACTGGATCTCCCTAGTGACCGGGTTGTAATGCTTGATGCAAGCGATTACGAACTCAAGACTCTGAACTGATATGGGAATTGACGCTGCTGCGAGGAGTCCAGAATGTCCCAAGTTCCTAATTGAGGTGTTGCCTGCGCTCTCCAAGACATGTAGATCGAACACCGGCTTGATGTGATGCAAGTCTGTCTCAGCTGTTTTGATGTAATCATGATAGAGAGCTGATTCAGTCTTGAAAACATTGGGAGTGTACTCCATTTCGGAAACCTTGAAGAATGACTATAAACTTGCCCTAGTTCTGAAAAGTTTTGAGCGATTTCTATTTTTAGAATGCTGATTTTCTTGCTCCAACGGACAAATTTTTTTGAAAATTTTTCTAAGATATGGGTTTTGCTCAGAACTTCGATACAAGACAACCCAGATTGTCCGTTTCTGAAATTTTTGAATTTTGCCTGAAAAAGCAGCAAACCCTAATTTCTTCAATTTTTCCCGAAAAAAGTTGGCACCTGGGTTTTGTTCAGAACAAGATTAGAAATGGACCCAGTTGATTAGATTTGCAAAACCCTGACGTTTGATCGAAAAAGCAGCCAACCCTAGGTTTTGAAAAAAAACTGTGATATGGGTTTTCTTCAGAAGACTAATTGGAAAGGACCCAGATGATTGAAATTTGAATGCACTGAGGTTTTCACTGACATGCAAAATAAAAGCTCTTGCTGCAACTTGATGAAGTTCTTGAAAAATTCTTCAGAAGATTAAGGCAAAAAGACCTAGATGATTGAAAAAATGGAATGCCTTGGCCTTTTGCTTGAAAAATTCGATCTTCTGGATGAAAAAGCTTGAAAAAGCAAGGGTTTATGCTTGCTGATTTGAAAAATCTGATGCAAAACCAGCAAAGATGGATTCTTGAATCACAAAAATTCTTCAAACTTGCTGCTCCAACTTTCTCCTCTGGATGCTACCTGCAAAAATAATGATAAATACATGAAAGAATGATGTTAAATAGACTTTAGGGCTTTGGATTAGGTTTTGCTTTCTTTGCTTTTATTTCCAAAACCCTAAAACTTAGCTTCATTGAACTTGGACGCCATCCTTCACTTGGTAATTTTGAAACTTTTTGAAAATCTCAAAAATTTCTGTAAGGCATGAAAATTTGCGCGCCCTTCTTCACCAGGGGCGCCCACTTCTTCCAATGTTAGTTTATTTTTTGATATTTTCAACTTTTCACCATTTTGACATGCTACTTCGCCTCTGATTTCCCGTTGGCAGATTGATCCGACAGGCGAGCTGAAGGTTTCACAGCGGAGCTTGACTGATTCTGAGAAAGAAGTTCTGGAGGCACCTCTAGCGAAAAACTTGATCTCGGCCTTCGAATTCATGGGAGCCTTTTCCTTCGAGGGGCTCCGAACTTTCACAGTGTTAGCCATTTTTTTGATCTTCAATTTCTTCATTAGCTCCTCTTCTACAGATGATTTCATCAAATCTGGTGTTCCAAGCGTCGGATTGACTGGCAGTTATATTCATCGCGAAGCTGACGAAATATGAAGAGGGGTCTTCTGGAACGATCTTCGCCAAAAAGTGGGTTTTAACCCCTCAAAAGTTTGGGCGCCCATCTTGGCTGGGGGCGCCCCTGTTCACCAAAGTTAGTTTATTTTTTCATTTTCCTGTGTTTGCTTCTGAATCTTCGTTCTCAGCCTTCGTCGGACCCTACATTCAGCTCCTCGTATCTGGTGACTGCGAACTTTGATCGACATGCAGGATATCTCGTTGGAGAGCTGGATCAACTGTGAAGAGATTTCGTTAGACACACTTATCTGGATTCATCTGACAAACCCCTTGAAAACTTGGGCGCCCTTCTTCACCAGGGGCGCCCATCTTCTCCAGACTTAACCATTTTTTTCATGATTTTCGTCTTCCAGTCTAAAATCTTCATTCTGTACCTTCGTCCTCGATTTGAATTTGCCGGAAGATGGCCAATCGGATAAACTAACGAAGGCAGGCACGTCGAAGCTGGCTAAACACTGAAGAGATTGAGCATATTTTTGAACCCTAATTGCTGAATTAGCCCCTTCAAAAATACGGGCGCCCTTCTTCACCAGGGGCGCGCAGAATGTCAACACTTAGTCAATTTTTGATATTTTTTGAATTCTTCACTCCGTTTTCCGTGTGAATCCCTCCTGTTCGTCGTCGAATCCCGGATGACTGAATGATCTGTTGACTGTGCCGTTGGATTCACTACGAAGCTGACAAAAAAGTGAGGAAGTTTGACTGGAGGCTTGAAACCCTAATTTTATCATATGATGCCCTAAAAAGTGGGCGCCCTTCTTCACCAGGGGCGCCCAAACTCAGCAGTGTTAGGAAATTTTCTTCATTTGAATACTCTGGATGTTAAATTTGACACCTGGCAGTCGACTGACCTCCATTAATGACCTCGGAGCTCCTGATATGCTTCTGAAAAAGCAGAATAGACCCACTAGGGCAAAACTAACCATTTTGAGATTCTGACTGCACCAGTCTGATGTGGGCGAGATTTGAGCCAATCAAAATCAATTTGAACCCTAATGGACCACCTTTCTATTTTTAGAAAATTTTGCCAATATCCGTTTCGAAAGAAACCCAGAAAACGTTACTATTTCGAGAAAATTTCTAAAATAAGCAGTTTTCCTCAAATTTAGGGATGAAAAACTGAGATCTGGGTTTTGTTGTTTAAGCCGTTCTAAGCAGACCCAGATCGTCAGATTTTGAAAATTTTACGTTTTAACCCCTCATGCAAGACGCGCACACCCAAATTTTGACCTTTTTGACTGATTTGACAAGACTTTTACTCATTTCTTCAAAATATCTAAGTGTAACAAAATTTTAAATTTGGGGTGCAACAAAATTTCATACGTGCAAACCTGTTGCTGAACTCTCAAATTGTGAATGATAAACTTGGATAGTGAAAATGATCTCCTTTTTCCCTTTTAACCTTCTCCAAAGCCCTACACCCAACTCCATGCAATTACTTTTTGAAATATTAAAATATTTCTCCTCTTCAAAAAGGGACACCACGTTGGTCTTTAAGTCATTTAATCATTTTCACTTTTGGAATATGTGCCTCTCAATAAAGTATTAATAAAGTAACTTAAAAATATAACATTTTAAATAAAGTTACTTTATCACCCCCTTATAATGCCATATTATAAAGTAGCTCATTAAAGTTACTTTATAACATTAAGTTATAAAGTCACTTTAATAATATAACATTATTAAAGTATTTTCACTTTAATAACTTAATTAAAAGACAACTCTCATTAATAACCAAGTAACAGACTCCTAAGAGTGCCTCCAATACAACTTCCAACTATAGACATGAAACCACTAAACTGGTACAACTTGTTATAAATAGCAAGTAGAAATGATAAGCCCTAAACTGCCTCGTAAGGCCAACCAACCAATTGGATCATTGGGCTAAGTATGCAGAGATGAAAACACGAGCCTGTTGAAGACCCTAAATCCCCTTCGAAGGGTCCCCTAAACATGTCGTTAGCCTACGCGAACTGTAGAAATAGGCTAACCCTAACTCCCCAAACTACTGGCTAGATGTTGGCGTTTCAATTCCCACCTCTGGAGTGCGTATTGGAAATGAACAACTATGCACAAATTAACTGCTCTTCAAATTTGGAGGGAAAGCTCCCTCTGTTGATTATGCTTTTTAAAAGAAACAACTAAACTAATGGCCGATCTTTTTGTTCTCAGCTTGAGAGCACAAGGTTTATAAAACTCTTCGTGTCATAGCCGAGATTTTCTCTGGTTTCATAAATCCAACTACAACTAAGCCTATGCTAAAACGCTTCTAATTTCTCAACTAAATTCAAAGCAAGAGAAACTAGAAGTAAACAAGTATGATTTTCTAACACAAAAGCTCAAATAAACTTGCATCCAACATTCACCCAAAGACTCGTTGTACTTTCAGTTGTAAGCTGAAATAAAAATTACGGAAGCCAATTATTGAAAGAAATGAGACATTCGATCAAAGCACAAAGGCGTGAGATTTATTTCCTCAAAGCTTTCTTGAACAACAATAGCACATCTGGGACAGCAAATTATATGATGAAACAAACATATAATAGACGATCAAACCAACTTTATAACATGACATTAAACAATAAACTAAACAATTATTTGCAGCCACAAGTATGCATACAATCTTGTTCTTACACAATGTGAAACAACACTGAATAGCAATATTGCGGGCGAAATGGCACAGCAATTTGTTATCACAAGCAAAAGTTAAACAATAATGAGCAAGGTTGCTCTTATTTATAGAAGTTCAAAGGAGTAGGAAACCCTAAAATCTCCTTGAGTTAACATTTAGTCTTGCCAACATGCAAGATTTATTCCTATGTCTAAATGCAGGTAACTTAACAATTAACTAGAAAAATTACTTCAGTTAGCTGATTCTAAACTAAACTAGAACTCCATATGTACATGGGACAGCGAATTAACTCAGAAAGAGGCATCAACTTAACTATTGTGTCTAATGTCTATTTGGAAAAGGTGGGACGTCCTGACTAGTAGTTCATTGGTCGTGATCGTGAGCAATCAACTACTCCAAGAAGTTGTTAACTGCCTCATCATCTGGAGGTTGTCACATGCCTCAACTGTCAGTTTACTGCTTGATGGCAACTTGCGCAATCCTAGAAATATCTGCACACTTCAATTGGCAATTCACTAGTTGGTAACTTTGGCGGCTCTATAACTCGAGTGATGACCTCTATTTCTTCTGCAGCTTGACGCTTTTCATGCTTTTCGTGAAGCTTGGCTGTGAACACTCTAGCTGCTTATGAACTCATTGCACATCCAGAGTTCCAACGGTATTCAACCCTCTAAACTGGCCTTGAAAGGCTATCAGCTATACGAGGGATAAAACTGTGTGGACTTTGAGTATCTACGCCTGTCATTTTGTCCAAATCAACCACCGATTGTGTTCAATGTAAATCGGTGTCCTCCGTTCCTAGAAAATCATGGAGTAAGACCGTTCTAGTCTTGTATTCTACCTGAGAGAATTGCATTCTGAAAAACTTGACTGTTGACTGTAAACACGGATATGTTCTGAAAACTTTTTCCAGTGAGGCTAAAAATAGCTTCTCAAAGGGAAATTTTTACAAAAAAATTTGAGACGTGGGTTTTGTTGCCAATGTATTTCAAAGTCGACCCTGATCGTCATAAATTCGAAAAAGTGACTTTTCCTCGGCCATGCAACAACTTTTTAGAGACAGAAGCTGCAAGGGCTATTTTTCCCGAAAAATTCTCACATATGGGTTTTGTAGGCACCTGCGTGCTGATCAAACCCAATTTCTCCGTTTTTTAAAATGATGACTTTTTTCAGAAACCCTAAAAATTGGGGGCAGCAGGGCAATTTTCCCGGAAAATTCTAGCACGTGGGTTTTGTTGCCAATACCATACTGAACATCCCAAGTGGCCAAATCTGTGAAAAACTGTCGTTTACTTGGACATGCAAGAGAAAACCTAAGACAAGGATAGAAGAAATGTGAGGGGGAGAAGATAGAAGTTATAAACTGCCTCCTTCAATCCTCAAGAAAAACGCCTCTATATAAACCCAATCTAATTAATTCCTGGCAAGAACGTACTGGAAAGATGAAGCATGGAAAAATATTCCTCTGTGCAATCTGAACCTAGAACTGCAAAGAACACTGAAAATGGCCTCCGTTTGATCCTTCAAAATGCGTTGGAGAGAAAATAGCTGATTTTAGCTTCAACCTGCAAGAAATAATGGAGAAATGACACCTATGCTTGAATAAATATCCATTTTGGAGGTCAGAGTGTCAATTAGGTACGCCAACCCTAATTGAAGAGTCAATTTATGTGATTGTATTCGTTAACTGAAAGTTCTCTAATTTTAGGACGCTGTATGCACGAGGAAGCATGCAAAAATCAAAACTAAGAGTCAACTAGGCCCACTTTGACTTTTGGCACCCAAGCTTCGAGGAGTTCGAAAACTTTTAAAGATTTTCAACTTTTGTTGTGACGAACTACCTATGTTTGACCCTAAATTTTGGATGCCCGGTTGATCCTGAAGCTTAGCTAATAGATTCATCGTGAAGTTGGATCAAGTTTGAAAAGATGTTGTTGGAAGCTAAAAACCTCAAAAATGAGTTCTGATGGCTTGAAATTTTGGGAGCCTTTTGCTAAAAGAGTGCTTTTTTCACCAGACTTAAAATTTTTTGGATGCTTTTCAGTCTCGTCAATTTGACCCTCCAAGTTTCAATCTATAGTTGTAGTTGATTGATGAATCCTGCGAACATGCCGAGATATGGAATGGAAAACCAATTCAATTTTGGAAAGAATGACTGGTATTACAACGTTTGAAATTTGATTTATGAGGCTCAAATTGCTAGGCACCCCTGGCCTACAGGGGCACTTTTGTGTCTCTAAGATACATTTTGCACTTTGTAACCTTTGATGAAATGCTCCGCTTTGACCCTCGTTGTCGGGAGTTTGACTGCTCCAATGTTCGTGCTAACGATCTTATCGCGGAAATAGATCAACTTTGACGAGATGTTCCTAGGAGTCATGAAATCAAAATGCTGCATCCAAGGCCCCAAAAAGTTGGGCACCTTTTCCAAGAAGGCTGCATTTTCTTCAACACTCAGTCAAATTTTCATGTTTTTCAACTTGCTTTGACTCTAGCGTTTTATGCTTGATCTTCATTCACGAGCGTTTGACAGGTCCCAACAGCTAACTGTTGGATTCATCACATAGCTGGAAGGATTCTGAGCAGATCTCTTGAAGAAGACAGTTGCTGAAAACCTCATCTAATTGAAAAAAAGTCTAGGCGCCCCTGGCCTGCGGGGATACATTTGACCTTTTGACTTACATTTTATTCTTCATTTTACATTCTTGTTTGATCAACAACTACTGTCGTTTCATATGTCTCGTGGACTAGCAAACGGATTTGTTGCGGAACTGGATTGAAGCCGGGAAGATCATCTAGAGACAACCATCACAAAAACTAACATCTGAATGGTCTTATTCTTGGGTGCCCCTAGGCTACAAGGGTGCATTTTCCGTAATAGACTACCATTTTGGATTTTTTTTGCCTCCAGCATCTTCTGCCTCTGCCTTCGTTTGTCGCAGTTTGACAAATCGAATGGATTTGCTTGATGATTCGCCAAAAAGCTAATAGAATTCAAAAGAAGACAACTGGTTCTACAAGTGTTAATGACTGCATTTGTCTTCTCAAATTCAAGAGCACCCCTGGCCAGCAGAGCACTTTTGGCTCCAGACTTCGCATTTTCTGATGATTTTCGACTTCTTCACGCTTCGTGATTATCATGTTGCTAGGCTACTCTAACTGTGTTGAAGCATTGTTGCTGCTAACACGAGTACATTCACCATTGTGATTGCATTTACCATTTTTGCGTGCACGAACACTACAAAGTTGATTTGGGCATTGACTGCAAAGGCATCTCCCTTGTAGCAAGGCGTAGTGTTTCTAGACTTAGAATATTTTTACATTTTTCAGCTTTTGAAAATCCCCTCCATTGCAAAGCATCTTTTCAACCATCTTCCGCCATAGAATTCTTTGTGATGCGTTTGAGGCTTAGATTTCGACAACTGGTACCTAGCCATCTACCATTGATGACCTCGGAGATCCTAACTTTTCTCCCGAAAAAGTGAAGTATACCCACCATAGCTAAACTAACATTTTCTTGATTCTGACTTGACTAATGTGACCGTGAAGTGAAATAAGCCAATCAAAATTACTTTCAGTCAATTCTGGAAAGATCCTATTTTTTAGGGTTTTTTCCTAAAAACAAGGACCTGAAACCCTAATTTTCAAAATTTGCCAATATCCTCTAGACAGTAAACCCACAAAAATCCCATGCTTCATTTGACCTAAAACTGACTTTTGACGACAATTTTACAAGATTTAGACCATTTTAATCAAAATGCTTTATTGAAGCAAAAATTTTATTTTGGGTACAACACTAGAAAGGGGACATTACAGTCCGCCCTCCCCGAAATTGCTTGTCCTCAAGCAATCTCATCTCAAGATGTTGCAATATCTCCTCATTCTCCTAGGTTGCATCCTCAACCAGCATGTCCTTCCACTTAACCAAGTATTTCTAGATGACTCTCCATCTCATATTGCGCTCTCTAGTGTCAATGATAGCCTCGGGAATAAGAATCAATTTCCCCTCCTTATCTAGGGTGGTAATGTTGTAGAAGGTGTCACATTATGGCCCAATGCCTTCTTGAGGCAAGATACATGAAACATGTTGTGAACCCTACTCTCTGCCTGTAACTCCAGCTCGTAAGCCACCTCACCAATCCACTTGGAAACTCGAAATGGTCCATAGTATCGTGGATTGAGCTTCTCAAAGCCACTCTTCCTTAGAGTGGATTGCCTGTAAGGCTACAGCATAAGATAGACCATATCACCCTCCTCGAAGGAACGCTCAATCCTGCACTGATCTGCATATTGCTTTTGTTGATTCTGAGCCTTATGTATTTTCTCCTTCAAAGATCTCATGATGTCCTAGCTGTCCTGCAACAAATCCTTCACACTAGGCACCCTACTATCTCAAAATAACAAATCCAAGAAATTGGGAGCGTCGTAACCATAGAGTGCCATGAACGGTGACATCTGTATAGACATGTCGTATGTCATATTATAACAATACTCGCATAAATGCTGCCACTTGACCCATGCCTTCTACTGCCCCGCAATGTAGTTCCTCAGGTATCCCTCCACCCATTTATTAACTATTACGGTTTGTCCATCCGTCTGCGGGTGGTAGCTCGTGCTTGAAGTGAGTTTCGTGCCACCGAGTCTGAATAACTCCTACCAAAAATGACTCGTAAATGTGTTGCCCCGATCACTTACTATATTCTGAGGTAGCCCATGCAATCGGAATACCTCTCTGAAAAACAAATCAACAACCTGCATTGTCGTGAAAGTAGCTGAAATCGGGAAGAAGTGTGCAAACTTTGTGTCTGTCAACCACAACATAAATGCAATCCCTGCTCTAGGTTTTGGGTAAACCCGTGATGAAATCCATGGATATGCATTCCCACTTCCAATTCTGAATGGGTAGGAGCTGTAATAAACCTACAGGGAAAGAGTGCTCGTACTTGTTTTGTTGGCACGTAGGACACTCTCTCACATACCTGAGTACCTCTGATTTGAGCCCTTTCCAAGTAAACTGCTCCCTAATCTGCCTGTAGATTTTAAAATAACCTGGGTGGCCTGCCATAGGGGCATCATGAAAGGCTCTCATTATCCTCTTCTTCATAGAGGATCCCGGCACAAGAAAAATCCTCCCTATGTAAATGATGAGGCCATTCATAAGGATGTACCTATCATCTGCAACTGTACCATCAATGAGATCGAAAGCCCACTTATCCTTAGCATACTCAACTGCAATCAAATCTCCCCAATCATCTATAACCTCACCTAGAGAGCACAAGTAAAGCCTCCTAGAAAGGGCATCGACAACTACATTCTTCTTACCCTTGGCATAGGCTATGTCAAAATCATATGCCTACAACTTGCTAACCCACTTCTGTTGCCGATCGTTGAGGTCACGTTGACTTGGAAAATGTTTCAGACTGTTATGATCTGTCTTAACTAAAAATTTGTTGCCCACCAAATACTGTTTGAATTTAGCCAAGGCATGCATGATGGCTAACATTTACTTATCATAAATGTTGTAACCCCTCTCAGGACCCTGAAGTTTCCTGCTCTCAAAAGCGATTGGGTGCTTGACATGCATCAAGACAACACCAATGCCTTCTCTCGAGGCATCACACTGTAGCTCAAAGGGTCGTGTGAAATCCAGAATAACAAGTACCGGAAAAGAGCTCATCAACTATTTGAACTTCTCAAAACACTGTTGTGCTTCTAGAGTCCAAACAAATGCCCCCTTCTTCATCAAGTCCATAAGTGGGGCTGCCTGCTGTGAAAAGCCCTTGACGAAGCGACAGTAGAAACCACATAACCCAAAGAATCCCTTAAGCTGCATGAAATTCATGAGAGGAGGCCAATCAGCTATAGCCTTCACCTTCTCGGGATCCATCTTGACTCCCTCGACACTGATGATATGCCCCAAGTACAACAACTCTCTCATGCCTAAGTCACATTTTGATTCCTTGGCGTATAGAGATTCACTCTCCAATATACCCAACATTGAATCTAGATGTGCTAAATGATCATCCAAAGTCTTGCTAAAGACTAGTATATCATCGAAGAAGACGAGGACTAGCTTCCTCAGCTGATCCCTGAAGACCCTATTCATACAGGACTGAAAGGTCGTTGGAGCATTGGTTAGGGCGAAAGGCATAACCAGAAACTCATAGTGACCGTAGTGGCAACGAAACATTGTCTTCTCCACATCCTCCTCTCTAACCCGAATTTGGTCATAGCCGGACTAAAGATCTATCTTGGAAAAGAAACATGCTCCATGCAACTCATCGATCAACTCATCAATCCGCAAAATTGGGTACCTGTTCTTTATAGTCTTCTTATTCAATGCTCTGTAGTCGATACACATCCGCAAAGTGCCATCTTTTTCTTCACCACGACAACGGAAGACGCAAAGGGACTTTTACTTGGTTTGGTGTGACCCATCTCCAGGAGTTCCTTTGTCGTCTTCTCAATCTCATCCTTCATCCTCTTGGGATGCCTGTAGGGAGTGATAATGACCGGCTTCGCGTAGTCCTCAAGCTCTATAATGTGCTCAAACCCTCTATCGAGTGGTATCCCATGAGGTAAACTCTCAAACACCTTACTGTGTTTGTCTCTCAATGCATGTATGTTGGGTGCATACTCATGCTTTTGTTGCTCAACCTGTGATGGCAAGGTATAACACTCCGCAGCCCACTCAACTTGATCATGCCTGATCAATCTCTCCATTCTCCTGAGTGAGATAACTCTAAGACTCCAATCTGACATACCCCTCAATACATGCTTCCTACCATGGACCTCAAATTTCATCTCCATAGCTCGCAAGTTGAGGGTAAATTCACCAATAGCATGAAGCCACTTCATGTCGAGTACCACATCCAACTCTCCCATGCTAACCACATAAAAATCTGCTTGGAATTTATAGTCGTTCAGCTACAATGTGAGATTTGGAATCATTTGGTTACATTTGAGTGTAAACCCATCAGCTACTCTCACATTGAATCCCTCGAACTCCTAGGCCTTCAGTCCACGCCTAGCAACCAAGCCCTCATCTATGAAATTGTGAGTAGCTCTTGTGCCAAGCAATGTAATCACATGCTGCCCACTCAAGACTCCTCTAATCCTGAAGGATCCTTCCCACTGAATGCTCGAGAGTAGAGTTGTAGGTGGCACTTCTTCCCTTTCTTTTTTCTAACCCTTTTGATGCATTGTCTTCAACATTTTCTTCATGATCAGCTTGCTGGTCTGAATTTTCAGAATCTAATTTATCAGCATAAAAATACTCTATCTGATTTGCTTTACCCTAAGAAGAGCACTTATGACCCTATTCCCAAGGCCCTTTGCATTTAAAGCATGGTTTTTGTCTTCTCAAGTCTTTGATGGTCTCATCAAAGAGTCTTTGAGGCAGCTTCCTCTGCTGATCAAAAACTTTATTTGGTGCCTTATCTTTAGAGAAGGGAAATGGTTTTGACAGAAACTTGCTTTTTGGGGTAGCAAGCTCCATATCTCGTGCCTTCTTCATAGCACCCTGCAATGAAGGTGGATCAAAAGCCTTGATCCAACCACGTAAGGGTTCTAAGAGACCCTCACTGAAAAGTACCACTAATATCCTCTTTGATATACTAGTAACCATCACTGATAACCATTGGAACTCTAAGATATAGGCCTCCAGTGACCCAACTTGCTTAAGCTGTGCAAGTTCTCAGAAGAAAACCTTTGGATCTCTCATGTCAAATTGTTCAATGAGTTTGTTAGTGAACTCATCGTAAGACATGATTGACCTATGTCCCAATGTCGCTAATCCATGGTACCACCACTCGTGAACTATGCCATCTAGATGTAGTGTGGCAAACCTGATTGCGTCTTCCTCAGGCATGGGCCTCAAGGAAAGGAAGTTATCTAACTTTTGAACCCAGGCACGCGTTGTACAACGATGGCCACCATCAAAATGCTCCAATGTAATTTTGCTCACTGCTTGCTAGAGATCCTCAGTACCCTATGGTGCTCTAGTCTCTAGCCTACCACCTGCCACTACCTTTTGTCTCCACTAGTTCAGGAACTAGTCAAATGTCAACATGTTCTTGATGTTGGGAGGAAGTGAAATATATTCTGCATGGCTAGCCCTAACCTCATCGACCATGGTCATCAGCTGCTTAGGAGGCTATTCCTGACGAACTTGAGCCTCAACCCTGCGTCTAAAGGTAGGCTGCAGGGGCCTAGATTTGGAGTTGAGTGAAATCCTTGGCCTATCCTCAAGCTGTGTATTAGAACTACGAGGATTATCAGGGCATACTATATGACCAGGAGTAGGAACTTGGTTCATCTTGTGCAAGACTTCGACCAACATATCCATCATAGTATCAAATTTTCGCTCTCTTGGCATCTGGGCTAATGGAACCATGTAAGAACCCTCCTGTTCTCCGACTTCTAAATGCTTTGCAGTTGATGTTCTTTTTGTTGGGTTTTGAAAGATATTTGATTTTTTTTGTGTTTTCTCAATTATGATACCAGGTAAAATAAAATGCATAGAGAAATGCAATTAAAGAAAGTATACATATAATGCTGGAAATTAAAAGCTTTATTTATATTGCATAACTCATTGAAGCTTTACAAGAAATGATACCCGGAATAAGCTTTAATTATTCAAATATCAGACTTTATTCTTTTGCAAACAATACATGCATACCCGAACTTCAAACAATGTTTTTTTGTTGATTCTGAAATAAATGGCAGCAACTGCAAATCCTAGTAGAGGTCGATCTGTTGCAAATACAGAGTGCTCCACCTAGTAAACGCAGCAAACTTACTTCAATCCCTTAACCGCCCCCAATGTGACATTTTGCTGCTTCAATCTCAAGGCGATTTAGCCTAGAGTCAACACGTCCCAGCTTGAGACCCTTGTACGGCTTGCTATAGGTCTGTAATCAGCTTGTGCGGCCTGGCTATTGCTTCTAAACAGCCCAACAATAAATGATGTTCTAAGAATCCAACCTGCAATTAATGTCTTTTGATTTTAATCCTCAAATCTGCTCAAACCCTTAATGAGACTTAATTGATTTAGCTCTATTTTGGCCTCTAGATGAAGCCAAACCCCAGGGAATAATTCAGCTGATCTCTCACAGCCTCAAAATTGTACAAACACTGAAGAGTTTTCATTCTCCAATGCTGAAAATGGCAGAAACCCTAGCTGGCTCCTTCTCCACGCAAGTTCTCCAAAGAGACATAAGTTTATAATCTTCAAACATAATAATATGCATTTGCTTTGATGCCTTTTTATAACCTCAAGAAGGAGGTCGACCTCATTAAGAGCATTTAATTTGCTTTTGAAGTCCACATTACGTTTTTAATAAAAAACTTTATTAAAAGACTCCAAACTTGGGCGCTCACTTTTATGCAATAATAAATGTACTTTAAGTGATTTTAATTGAGGGTCATGGCCCCATCGAATATAAAGTACACTTATAACTTTATAATATAACTTTATTTTATTTAATTATCATTAAAGTAATCTTTAATGATAATAACTTATTAAATACTCAATATTTCACCCATCCAACTGATTAAGAGGTCAACATTGCATCTGAGACCTAAACAGGTGCCTTACTAGATATAGTAACCCTGACTCCCCTGAAGTGGTGACTTACTATAAATATTAAGTATGTAGAACTGAGTCTAACGAAGGCCAAACCTGAACCCACACTGAGCTTTGAAGGAGAAAACACACTAATCATTGCCAAAAGGGACCCTCTAACCATCTGTGTTAGCCTACGAGGGCCAGGAATAAGCTAAACCATCAGAAAACAAGATCATGCTAAAAAGGGGACATTACAAACTAGCATGCCCTTTGTCTCTTTCTGCCATTACACCTGAAGCGCTTTCGCTATCACGGGATAAACTCCTTGGTATTTTTGGAGAATTATGAATTCAGAATACCTAAAACCCCTAAAATAGTTTCACCCTCTGGCAGCTACAGAGGTTGCCACGGTCGTGAACCTCGCTGATAAGTCTAATTTTTCTCACTCATGAATTACTTGCACAGGATGGCAGGATATTTTGTGCTCTGATACCACTATGATTTCCCCTTGGGGTTTCAAAACTGTTTTTTTGTTTCTGTTTTGTATTCTGATTTTTTCTAGTTTTGGCGCCAAAAATTGAAGAAATTGAAAAAACACAATAACAAAAAGGAAATTGCATAAATGAAAGAGAACCCAGAATCTTTATTGATTCGAAACGCAATCAAAACATACCCATTTGCTAGAAGTGAAAGTTGCAAACCCAAATCCAATTGATCTGCTCCTAAACCCTCACGTCTTTCCTCTGTTGTACGGCCTCCTTCCTATGCTCACACGTGCCAACTAAAAATGGTGATTTTTGTTGTTTGAAACCTTTTCGCCAACATAAGACCATACACCCTGTTAATGGAGGAAAATTTGATCATGTACAGCCTACAAATGATGGTTTCTATGATGCCAAGCAAGAGTGCAAAGAAGATTAATTCCCACATGCCAAATCTGAAAGCTTTGATCTGCAATTTATTAACTCAAACCCTTATTTCTAAACTACTAATGGAAACACTGAAAAGGCTGATTAAAACTTCTAAAATCTGTGAAATGCTCTAATAATGCCCTCTGATTGAGACCATTCAATCTAGAATCCTTGGACGATCTTTCATGCCTATAGATCCTGTCCTAATCGAGGGTTTTCATCCTCTAATCAGCTCGAAACTTCATACCAACAAACCTGTTGCTCAGCTCTCATAATTGTGAATAATAATTTGGATAGTGAAAATGATCTCCTTTTTCCCTTTTAACCTTCTCCAAAACCCTATGCCCAACTCTATGCAATTACTTTTTGAAATATTAAAATATTTCTCCTCTTCAAAAAGGGACGCCGCATTTGGTCTTTAAGTCATTTAATCATTTTCACTTTTGGAATATGTGCCTCTCAATAAAGTATTAATAAAGTAACTTAAAAATATAACATTTTAAATAAAATTACTTTATCACCCCCTTATAACACCATATTATAAAGTAGCTCATTAAAGTTACTTTAAGTTATAAAGTCACTTTAATAATATAACATTATTAAAGTATTTTGACTTTAATAACTTAATTAAAAGACAATTCTCGTCAATAACAAGGTAACAGACTCCTGAGAGAGCCTCCGGCACAACTTCTAACTATAGACATGAAACCACTGAACTGGTACAACTTGCTATAAATAGCAAGTAGAAATCATAAGCCCTGAACTGCCTCATAAGGCCAACCAACCAACTAGATCACTAGGCTGAGTATGCACAAGCCTAATGAAGACCCTAGATCCCCTCCGAAGGGTACCCTAAACATCTTGTTAGCCTATAGGAACCGTAGAAATAGGCTAACCCTAACTCCCCAAACCACTGGCTAGAAAGGGGACATTACAGTATAGTTGATTTTCTTTTTCTTTTTTATCGTTTTCTAAGTTTTTTTAACTGTTTTTATTTAAACATATTGTAAAGTTGTACTGTTGATTTTTTCATTTTCTAAGTTAACGTACACTAAGATAACATTTCAAAAAAAAATGATATTCCTTATAATAGTAATGCCTATATATAAAATGTTTGCAAGTCTTGTTTCAATAAGCCAAAGAATCAATAGGCCATTCAAATTTTCTCAAGCATTGCCTCTATGGTAATATGTTACAATGATTAAGCAACTACCTAGAGGTAGGGGTTTTCTTTGGCATTGTAGTTCAAAAATAAATTAATCGTCTTTAATAATTTTAAATATATTGTAAAGTCGTATTGCTGTTTTTCTTTGTTCCTTTAATTTTCTATGTTAATGTATGCTAGGGTTACATTTCAAATTTTTTTATTTTCCTTGTAACAGAAATGTATAAAAAATGGTTGTTATAATCCTATTTCAATGGACCCAACGATAGCTATGTAGTTCAAATTTCATTGAGCACCACCTCTATGGCAACACGTTAGGATGATTGAGCATTTACCTAGAGGTGGGTGTTTTCTCTGGCATTGTAATTAGCGCCAACATGAGTATAAGAGCTTGTATAGTCGACTGAAATCTCACCAACGAGCTTTGACTAGCCAAGAAATTAGAGTTTGTCAAGGGCCGAACAAAAACGGGTTGCCAAAGAAACAAATTATCTCATGTATCAAGAGCAAGAAGGGGCTAATATTGTTTATAACAGAGCAAAACTAGAATCTTGTCCCTTAGAGAAGAAAGGTTCACACAAGCCACCTATAAGGGCATCTCCAATAGTGGCTATCCCACATCATTTCTTCGAGAAACACTCTTCCCAAGACAACGATCACTCTCTTTCTCACAAAAGGGGCTAATTAGATAAGGCATTTCAAAATGAGGTAGAGGGCATTGTAAATGAACACAATGCACATTTCATTTATATTAGCAAGAAATGGTGACAGCAATAATCAAACACCTTGAGGTTATAGAGGTCTTGGGTATGAGAACATGTGCACCAACCTTATTGGCAAAAACGAAAGTTTGTAGAGACATCACTACAACCAATCAAGGATTCATGGGCTGAAACAAGAGTGTCCATTATTCCTGATGGGTGAAAATATTGTAAACCCTGTCTTTAATTAATGTCATTGCAATGTCCCCTAAATGGGCAATGTTTTTGAAGGTGGCTCACAGTGAGAGGCAATTGAACAATACAAACTTCGTATCCAAAATCCTTAGAGAGTCAATAGAAATGGTGGATATTGACAACATTGTCTAAGTCATAACAAGCAATGCTAAAAATTACAAGAGTATGTTTGTTGGTTGAGGAATCATATGAGTATATCTTTTTAGCACCATGTACCATCCACTCCCTCAACTTGGTGATGAAGACAATTCACATGTTCGTGACAAACCATCATATGTCACAAGGCATATTTAGGAGCTTCTCCAATTTGGAATTTTTGAAGGTTAGTTTATGAAATTTTAGTATTTATTTTAAATTACTTTAGGCTTGCAATAAGATTTTAATTATACATTTATATGACATCTACATATTTAAATTCTAATTTGTTATTTTTTACACTACATTAAATTGTTCAAACATAATCCACATTGCTCATAATACTCTTGAAAAAACTTATGAAAGTGAGAGGCATTGAGCACCATGGTCAATAGCAACCATTGGAGTGTATGGAAGCAACCAAATTCACATAGGACCCAAAAAGAAAAATCATTGATCCTAGGTGAGGATTTGTGGGCTAATGTAGATTACATCATGAGTTTCATTGATCCCATCATGCCTATGATTAGGTTTGTTGATACGGATCAGTCATTTTGGAAAAAAAAAATATGAAACCATGGATTTCATGATAGAAAAATAAAGGTCATAATAGTGGCAAAGGAGAATGAACCCATAGAAGCATTTTTCAAAAAGGGTGAAACAAGTAATTGTGGAGCATTGGAACAAGATGATCACACCCTTGTATTTCCTTGCATTTGCACTGTCTCCCGACATTACAATATGAAGATACTTTCTTTGCCTAGGAGAGTGGCACTACATATAAGCATTTAAGTTGTCAAAGGGTACAACACTACTTTCTAAAGAATCTTCTCAAATCCAATCATGAAGAATAGTTTTCTAAGTGATATTGGCAGCTTCATCTCATCAAAGAATCACAAACTTAGCACTCATCAAGACAAGTTCAACGAGGATGATCATACAAGGTATTACCTCCATGGGCAAGGTTCTATTTTCCTCCAACATCTTTTAATCAAAATTCTTTCACAAATATACATTTTCTATTTTTTAGCATTCTTACTATTATTTTCCATTTATATATTACATTTTAGAATTACAAATGTTGTATTGACTGTCTCCAATTTCCACAAGTTGTGAATTCTCCTTAACTGAGTGGAACTAGTGTACATACTTATTTATCCACTCACTAAGTGCAACCAATTGGCTCCAAAAGTGCAGAAAATTTGGACTATGTGCATGCCAATTCGCAACTCCTATCAGATAAGGAAGTTAACTACAAGCAAAGGGTGATGAAGAATTAAGATGTAACCCCCTAAGTGTGCTGACTTGCACAATTTGACATAGTCAATTTAGAGGATGAGAATTTTCCATTCTTATCTAGCAGCCATTCTCTTTTTTTACTCGAAAAATTGGGGCAGTTGATTTTTTGTTTTACATGATATTGGAGAAAGTCTTTCAGATCTGCATTGCAGAGATTGGAATGTTCAGAAGTTACTGCAATTCAGATTTAATTATGAGCTGTGGTCTGTCCTATAGAGGATGCTATGGCCTCCTCTGGGTTGATTTTGAAAAAAGGAAAAGCAGATCTGAGATTATGGCACAGCCAAGTTGTGTGGAACTGTTTTAATCAAATTTGAGTGGAGTAATTCTCATGGACTAAGAACCAGACTGTACATCATTGCTTGCCTTCTTTAGAGGTACATAGTTCATTTCCCGATTAATAGCTTGCTTCCAATGCCATTGACTTCGCCACAAGAAAAATTAACAGCAAAGTTTGCATGCTCATCAATTTTCTGATTCAAAAATCTAACTACTTGAAAATACTTAAAGAATGCAAAAACCCCAACAAGAATTTTGTCACCCCAACACTTTGTTTTAGCAAAAGATGAAATTTTAAAACGTTTCTCATTTTTCCATTAAATTTTTAATGCTTTCCAAATCATCTTGACCATGAAATTTCTAATCAAAATTTCTAAAATAGATTAGATCTCTAATTACAACATCTATTTTTACTAGCATACTTCATATCAACCCTAACCCCTCTGCAAATCAAATAATGGTTTGGCCCTTATAACTTCTAAAGAAAAATGATGATCCAATTGTTTGGCACTATCAATCTCCCTTTGTTTCATAATCCACATTCCAAGATCTTCATTTTGTCATGGATTTCCTTGACTGAGACCATTCTAAGATCTTAGACACATGATATTTTAAAAGACAAGAAATACAAGAATAAGAGACTTGAGAAACAGATTGCATGTAAATGAAGATCAGCAAGTTGCTGACACAATGTAGCCACACAGTGAAAAACTCGGTTCAGGCAAGTGCACATGCAGAGGTTCAAAAAGCTGTTAGATCTATTAAAGCAAACAAGAACAAATTGTGGTGTAATGTTCTCTGTATCCAGGCATAGAAACAAAATTCTTCCATCATGATCAATTGCTTCAGAAATGACAACAATTTTCATAATAAAAGCCATACCTTCTCTTTTCTCTACAAATGTCTCGAAGCCTTCATTCAGGTCTGCTCCTTCAAATAAACGACGCCGGAAAAGTCTCTGATGGTGACATTAAATATATAAATAAATAAATAAAATGTAGAACATATCTACAAAACATTAGCATTCAGTAATTAATCAAAATAACTCCAGATGTTCATTCCTCAATGGTGTACTAATGTGTGTGCTGAGTTGCCATTAAAATCAAGCCATTTTTATTTAGCACCAACATTATTGCAAGTGCAGCCCCAGTCCCACTAATAAAGAAACTGTTACATAATCCAATTTGCCTGTGCATTTTCATGGGCTGGCCAATGCCTTGCTCAGTAAGAGATAACTCAATGGAACAGCTTTCACAGCTGTGACACTGTCCATTCAGAGAAAGTATGCACAAAGATACGTCTTTAATACAGTACCAGGTATAGAACAAATTTCAAATCAAACTTACCGATGCACATACAATTTCCAGAATACATATCAAGGCTTTGTAAAGCATATATAGAATTATAAATAGTCTAGGGGATGAACGCCTGGAAGTCAACCCAACATGAAAAAGCACAATGCATGATAAGTTCATTCAGAAATTTTCATACCAGACATCGATCATCGAAATAGACAATTCCATCCATAGCTCTACTGTAACATGCAATCTCGGAAGGCTTCAGACAATAAACAACCCCAATCAGAAATGTTCAACTTCAGTAAGCTACAAACTGATCTGATTAAAACAACTATAATCAAAGATAGTAAGATAGTGTCCAAAAAAATTGTAATGATATTTGTGCCACATTTAACATAAGATCTATAACAGGCAAGGTATGACTCACTTGTTGAAATTGAGGACATTTCATTGATAGAGTTTCTTCATTCTTGAAAAGCTTTAAATCAGCAACAAGCCCTTCTGGCCGTCGAGGTCCTTGCTGAAACTTAGAATTCCCAGAGCTAGAACCATGAAATTTTCTTTGTTGGTAAGTTCCTGGCAACGGAAGCAATGGAGGACCCCTATCATTAGCATTTCCAGATTGCCACCGACCACGCCCAGAATTAGAACGGTTGGAGTTGTTGAGATGACGTACAATTGCAGGATAGCCTAGCAAGTACACAATGAGCATGGTAATCATCAAAAAAGAAACAATCAAAATACAAAAACCTAGTATAGCTGCAAAATAATGCCCTGGCATCAAAACATACAAACCAATCAAAAGTGCATGCATCAAAATTGAGCCGTATCTATACCCCATTGTACACCAAAAGAAATTCAACATTTCATAATTGCAACTAAAGCACTCAAGAATTATCAGTGAAATTAACAAAAAGATGGAAAAAATTTAGATTACTAGATAAAATACTAGTTCACATCCTTGCAACGAACTTTGGCATGCAGCACCTAGTCATCAATTTATACAATGTAAAATACAGATTTCTTTTTTAGATAAGGAAGTGAAACTTTTGCAAAAGATTGATGAACCAGCACAGTTTTAAATGCAGCTTAATGAATTGACAACTCAAAGTTGGCATTATTTCCCAGTGCCAGCCAAAAAAAAAAAGATTCATGTGAACAGGAAATATTTCTTGAAGCAAATACAAGTACAACATCCAATCATCAGTAACAGCATTTATACACAAAAAGAAGAGATTCTACCTTGATGTAAATACTGTAGCAACATAGATTACATTCATGATGCATATAATCAATTTGAATTTTGATCAAAAACATTCAAGGCCTTCATAACTGACAAATAAGAAAAAGCCAACTCAGCTGCAACATATTTTTCCATTCATAAAATCACTCAAGGCATAATAAAGTAGACATAATAGCTGCCAATAAGCATATTGACCTGAAACATCACATTCAACTAAAAAGGTCTGCAAAAAGGTTCAGATAGCAGTGCCTAAATATTCAATTGTACCAAACAAGTACAGCAACCCTAATGTCAGATAGATGTAGGTTGTGCCAACAAAGAAACCAAAACACATGCTACAACAATACTACAAATATAAGAAAACTGTTATATTTTTATTGATAGAACACAACCAAATTTGCATAATGTCCAAATACACAACAAAGAGTTCAAAATCTGAGAGACTTGAGATTCCAAGCCAACGTTTCAAAACTCAACCACTTTAGTAATTAGCAATCAAGGATGATGCTTCAACAAAAGCAAGAGATCAATTCGAAAGATCTGAGATAAAACAAAGTCCAACCCAGAAGATCCAACAAAATTACGTTTATATCCACAAATGATCAAAAGTAGGTCAATGGGACAATAAAAGTCCACTCAATTTTAATAGATAAGAACCAGGGCAGTATAAAGTACTAAATAAAGGTAAACATAACAGTAAAGTAAGCCTAAAATGTTTAATCACTTTAAACCATGAATAATAAAAGTTAAGCACAAATAGTCCAGCAAAGGGTAGGACCCTCAAGGAGGCATGGAGCCACAAATAAAGAAGGAAACGGAGACCACTGATATCATATGTAAATAGCTCAGGCCCAAAGACCCAAATTCATCATGTCACCACAAAAGGGCCCATGCAAGATCTACTAATGTTCAAGGGCAACGTCCATAGCTGATAGGACTAGGCTGAAAAATCCTAAGAGGGAATGGTTACTCCAACTAGAACTTCTCCTAAAATCCATAGACTGTGAACCTTTAGTAGTAAGAGAAAAAATAGTAAGCATACTTGCTTCAATGACTTGGCCTGTGGACAAAGGCAATGCCCTTGATGCCAACATAAAGCAGATTCACTTTGTGTAGACTGAGATTAAAGTGCTCTAGGAGCAATGTTAAATTGGATGTATCCAAAACATATGATAAAACAATAGAGAAAAATTGCAAAATCTAAAAGCAGTTCAGATAAATTAATTATACAACATACAATGGATTTTACATAATGTCAAAATACACACACCAAATTCAAAATCTGAGAAACTTAAGACTCCAATTCCAATCTTCAAAATTCATGCACTTAAGTTGAGAGCAATCAAGGATGGTGCTTCAGTGAGAGAGATCACTAGAAGACAGAAACATCATCTGAAATGAATCAAAACATAACTAAGAAGAAAGAGCAGACTTATATTAATATCCACAAATGACTAAAAGTAGGTCAATGGGACTAGAAAAGTGCACTTAAACTTAACAAAGAAGTATCAAGGTAAAGGGACCCTAGAGTATGAAAAGTAATGAAGTACAAAGTACTAAAGAAAGGTAAACATACCAACGGGGTAAACCTAAAACGGTTAAACCCCAAATGATAAAAGTTAAGCATAAATAGTCCAATAAGGGTAGGACTCCTCAAGAAAGCATAACGATCCATAAACTCTCAAGACCTATGCTTATAGAAATTACAAAAGCAAGAATTTATACTGTGCTACTTAATAACAATTAAATGAGAGCCGTAAATTAATAAATTACTATGTTGTGCCACTCAAAAAAACAAGTTTTGCAACATAACACAATATTTGGATTTTAAAAAAGCCTAATGTGGGGGTGAAAACCCTGATTAATAGAGGTAAATGCTCTTCTACTCTAGTTAATTACTCATAATAATGGATGATGCAACACATGATTGTTCTCTCTTCCCTCAATCTGGAATGGCTGGTATAACATACAATTGTTGTCCATTAATGAAAAAGAATGGTACAAACACAATTGTCCTTTCATCTTCCATGTTCCAATTGAAAACACATTGAAACTGATGTACAACGGTCTTTCAAAACATGAAAGGAAGTTTACAATCATAAGAAATAAATTGTGTCTTTTCGCTTCATATTCTGAATTTCAAAGCGTGTACTTGTCCTAGGTGATACTGCAACCACATTACTGTCCTGGATGATACTACAACCACATTAGAGTCCAATGTACTTTTGCTTCTTTGTTCCTTCATATCTTTATTTTACAATTGTTCCTATATCTAAATCTACTTTTCTGTTCATATTTCTCTGTTCTGTACAAGACTGTACAAATTCAATAAACACTTTGGAATTCATTCAGATCACATAGAACTGCAAACAATGGCCAGAAATCATGATAGGAGATACGCCATGACATGTGTACATAGCTTATGCACTTGTACCCAAATTTGTCATCTATCACTGCAAAAGGGCTGATGCAACATCTAATAATGCTCCTAGGGGAATGTCTATACCTAATGGAACTAAGTTGATCATTCCTAGGAGAAGTGAGTACTCCCACTAGAGCCTCTCCTAACATCCATGGCTGATAAACCTGCATTGATAGAGAAAAACACTAGAATATGCTTGCCTCAGTGGCCTAGCAAAGCCCTTAACACCATTATGAAGTGAATCCACTTCACCTGGAATGAAATCGACGTGCTCCATTAGCAATGTCAAAGTGGATACATCCAACAAACTCTTCCCATTTCCAAGACCTAGAGTAGGCTTAAAGGAGGTGATCAATATGACAACTCTACGATTCCATTGAAAGGATCTATGTCTGAGAATAACAAACACTCAAAGAAAAGGAGCCAAGTACCTTCAAAGAACTGCATGACTCTATACAAACAATGGCATCTCACTTAGATCTCATAGTAGATAGGCCCCCTAAATATAAAATGCCCCTCAAACTATACCTATTTGAGATGGAAGAAACAGCAGCTCCAATCACCTCACAAAATATGGTCATTGATCTCAACTCAAAATTGGTGAGAGCAAACACTTAGTTGGCAAAGAGGAATCCTCAATTCATGTATGGTCAAGCTAAATGATTGTAATAACCACCCTTAATTTTTTTTGAGATTTGGTTATCTCAACTGTAAACAAAATGCATAACAACTCTCTTTCCATTTTTTGATCACGCAAATCCCGGTAAAGGCAAGGTGAGAGCATATAGTGTTCTAGAATGCTACAAACTGAAATCAAATGCTGAAAGGAAAGTCATCAGATGGCAAGCCAGCCAAACCACTTATTCAGTGGGATGAAAGCATTATAGGAAAAGTAAACCATCTGCTTATTCAGCGGGAATTACAATAGCACATCCACTTTTCAGTGGGAAAGCTTATTTAAACTGAAAATTATATATCAAAGCTCCTGCCACTTATCTAGAACTTGTGCAATGGGGTAAGTATCAGCATTAACCAAATTATATTCACTGGTGGTACTACCAGCCAGTGTTACAAATCAAGTGCAAGAAAGGAATGAATTTGGCTGTAAGACCATCCAAAGCACTACAACATTAGTTCGTGAGCATATTTCATCATATGAAGTAGGTTAGCTGCTGATAAGAAAACTTGCAATAAAAATGGCAAATATCACCACCAAATCAACCCCAAAATAAGCATGAACAATCACCAATTATGCAAACCAACCAATATACCTTGAATAGATAAGTGGGAATGCCTGGTTCAGGTCTGAAACCACTCCTATCTAGCTGATAAACTGTTAGTGCAGGTCTGAAATAAATTGCAGCGCTGATAAACTCCAACCATTGTCAAGTAAACACACCAAATTCATGCCAAAGTAAAGAAATACACCTCCAAACTCCCTCAACTCATGCCAAAAGTACTGCATAGGATAACAGGGTAAACTAATCCCCAAAAATCAAGCTCAAACTAATCTGCAACAGCATACTGTACTTCTGTGATGGCAGGTACAGCAGGTACATTATGCTCATAGAACTCCATATCATCATGAAAAGTAAAACCACAAAATCCCAATGCCTAACTCCTAGAAAGAAACCAGCCAGTCCTGGCATCTCAAAACATCATGAAATCAGTGCCCAACTATAGGCGATTTGTACCCAGCACTCACACAACCCCCCTCCAAGTAGTGGTACAGCTAGCAACCTAATGGTATGGCACCTCAAAGTTTGCAACCAGCAGGTGTACAGCCTGGTATGGAAGAAATGATATGGCCAGCAGGTGGTCTTCCTCAGGCGCCCGAGCACAATCTCCAACAAACTCTGCCAAAACTACAAACAATACTCCCAAAAAAAACAAATTAAAACACCTCCAAAACTTTCATGGCTGAAAGCAAGCAACTGAAACTTCAATCTGCACAATGGTGATCTCTGAAATAAGACCTCACAATCTAGCTAGGAATTGTCTCTCAAATCCGAAACTAGAAATCTAAAGAGGGTTATCGTCCTCTCAAGATTTTGGAAGATCTTGCAAGTCCAATCTCACAACATAATATTATCATTCATCAGCATATCCAAAATGAGCCCCCACACCTCCTTTTATTACTTTGGAGGGAAAATAAACAATTAAGAATTATAATAAATCTTTTCCCTCAAAATTGACCTTTTTTGAAATAATAATAATATTTCATGTGCAAAGGCCCTCTAAATAGGCGTCAAACTTTTAAAACATTTAATCCCCTTTCCAACGAGCTATTACACTAAGTTGTCCTTTAATTATTTCTCAACATTAGACAATGTTAGTGAAATAATTAAATAATAACTCAATAAATCAACCAAGTCACGAAAGCACTACAACAACTTTGGAAACCAATTTTGATCGTGCCATGATATAACTAAAGCACTGGGATGATGCTAGGTGCCAACTTGGAGACTTACTAAAAAAGGCGTGCTCTCCAAAAAGTTTGGAGAACATCCTAGGAGCCCGAAAACACTTCTAAAAGTGTCACTACAATCCATAACACCAATTGAGCTCAATACCATCAATGGAAACCAAGAAGAACTAAACATGTGCTCTCCAATATCTTTAGAGTCCCCTTACCAAGCCAATTAGCCTACAAGGACTCAAGAAATTGGCTAACAATCACCAAACTGACTAGGCTTGAGAACGGTACATTACAATGATGACACTACCTACAATCATTAAGATATCAAGCTAATATGGAAAAGCTATCCAAGTGACTTGAATGTACTATTATAAATCTCAAGAACACAATTGATGTACTATTTTGAGGGGAAGATGGTGAGGGGTATTCAAGGAGTATCAAAATGAAGATAGATGTGAAAGGAATTATGCAATAAATCCTACTTAATCCTATGAGGAAAATTATTACAAGTTCCCAGATCTATGCAATTTCAGAAAAGCTTTGACATGATAACACTTAAAAAATGAACAAGCATAAAAAAGTAGACAAGAATAAAACAACCACAACACAATGTGACACTAGATGTACACTAGAAAATCCTTGTAAGGGAAAATCCCAACCTCCAAATCACTGCACCCAATACATTAATCAGGATGAAACATTACAATACAATATCAAGGTCTATGTGCCTCAGTGAGGCTTACACTTTCTATAAGAAGAAATTTTGACAGCATTACCCATAAAAGTAAACATAATATCTTCATCTCAAGCCCTCAAAATGTAGGCCAAGGAGACACATGAAACCAAGAATGATTTTCCAAAACGATTTACTCAAAGCCTCAAATTTATGACCAAACTCAAATCCAAGTGGGTCTACAATCAACCCATGCGCTCTACTCCAAAAATAACTCCTCGCAACATAAAAGGTAACTCCTAATTGGCTAGTTTGACCCTCATGAACAAGGGGTTCAAGTGTAACTCCCAAGCACTCCAACATGAGGCAATAATTACACTTGCACACCTCTTAAATACACCTATAAATAGTCAATCAATAATGTTAGTCATAGTCCACCTAATAACCCCCTATTCAATGACTTCTTACAACCGTAATCAAACCAATGACACATGGCAGAGAGTGCCAAAAACTGAATCTCAAGATTCCATCCAAGTGAGGCACCTTGTTCCCATATGAGCATATTATTTACAATATTTAAAATATTAAATAATGACTCCTAGACCTAGAACTTTGCAAGGTGTACAACACTGCCCAATCCTCTAGTCCTAACAAGATGATCACTATAGATGTCAATAGATTGGACCAATTTCAATATAGTAGCAACCTTAACACTTGGTGGAACACAAAAAGGCAATCATCTCAAAAGGAAAAGGACCAAATATAGATACCTCTCTTTGATTAAGCCTAAGTCACCTAAGGTTCAAACTCCAGAAATATAAAAAGTAATAGTCTCATGGAAAAGAGGCCCAATGACAAACTTGACTTTAACAATCCATTGAGGATTCGTTCATTTGCAAAGAATCATAAAATGTAGTATGATTCTAGATCCACTCAATATGAGCCCACTCAATCGGTCCCAAACTAGGGCCCCAAAAATCTGAAATGCAATATCATAGGCCTAATGACTACACTGAAGAGTCTTGTCTTCAAAGGGATCTTTGGGATAGAAAGTGTGACATATCTTTTCTCAAGACACAACTATGAGGCAAGCTTCCAACTAAAAGATGGTCATGAAAATTGGACTCCCAAGTAGGTGTATGCTGTTCTAATCTTCAATTCTTTTTATTGAAAGATTAGAACATGAAAAAAAAACATCCACATGTGTTAAAGACCATGATCTTAATTTTATAAAGATTTTCCAAAAGCTGGCAAAGCTTGGAAAAATATGTTAAGGCATCAAAATGTATCTATAGATCATCAACAAAGTGAGTCAGGTGTACAACACCAGCAGTAAACATCATAATACAAATCAAAACATAATGCAATATACAACTATCAACAATATAAGTGTGTTATCGAAGAAAATCCTCAAGACCATTTTCGTAAATACCAAAAGGAGTCAATGAGAGAGTACCCATGCTTCACTCCAACGGTATTCTTAGCAAACTTAGAGAACCCATTAGAAGTGTTTATGTGACCAACACCATATTGTTGAGCCTCATACAACAATAACAAAAGAATTAGAGACACATAAATCATCTGAAGAGGAAGATATCTTGGGACACAAAAAAGGGCCTTCTAGAAGTCTATAAATTGGCAAATGTGATTACCCCTTTCTGAATCCTCAAAAGGCTTAGTGTTCAACACAATCACATAAAGTTTGGCAAACCTATACTCAATCAAAATAAATCTGTAGTTATTGGGTTTGTGCTATCTCCAGATTTGTCAACAAGGTGGATAATATGCTGTGAACAAGAGGGGGCAAGCCCCAAGCAAATGACCTGATTAAATAACTTGCCATAAAAAAGGTAATTGAATCCACACAATACTTGTGGAATACAGACTGAGATACCTCACAATCTGTTACTTTGCTGCTACAAAGCTTTCAAATAGCTCTCCTAAAATCAACTACAGAAAATTAGTGACAAGTGGGAGGAGAAGTAACTCTAGTGGTTCGCTATTAGAGAAGCGTGACTTATTAAGTCATAAGATAATGTGAAAACCACGACCAACAGGCAAAGTTAAAAAAAAATAGCTTCACCTCCACAAAACCACAACCTAAGCCTTGGCAAATGTGTTACGAAGTAACAACAAATCAAAGACAATTTAAGACATGAAAGAAAACCGTGCTTGATGAATTCCCAACTTTACCTTACCAAATCATAGCTCTATGCCGGCACAGCCATAAGAAACCAGCACACAAGTTTAAGTGAAAGCCTTGTTGCAGTTTTGGAGTGGTGTAGTCAATGGAAAATTTTGCCATTCATGCCATAATCAATAACTTGAAGATTTCGGCACCCAGTTGGATGGTTTTAAAGTGAAAGGTAGCGAATCATAGCTTTGCCTTTGTTACAAGAAGCCTATATAAAGAAGAAAGCAGACTTAAAGCATTAGAGCCTATTTTGGAGTATTTAAGCGATTTGTTTCTTCTTTTAAACACAATAATGTAATGAAAACGTGGATCGATAGGGCTTGTGGTTGCTTTAAAGCATGGCTTTATTGAATATTTTATTATTATTTGATCCCTAAAAGCTATCTCTCATTAACTTATAAATAAGTACCTTAAGCACATGATTTATAATGAAAGTTGATGCCAAAATTATGTTGCAGAAATTGTCGTTTGAAGGCTGAAATCAAGTCATTGTGTTTGTGTGTAGCGAAGAACAATGGATGTAAAGCTTATGCTACAAAAATCATTTAGTTGTCATTGTTATCCAAAAATTTTTAAACCTATGTTTGTAATTCCCTTAGTTAAATTGAATTGAGTAACCTTGTCAACATTTGCATCAATCCTCATTATTTACTAAAGATTCTTTTAGAATTTTTTGTTAAATCGTATGATATTTGTCCATTTAATCGTTTCCTATTGATGTAGATTTACAAGACAACTTAGCCAAAAACTAACATGTATTGGTGTTATCAATTCTTAGTTTATACCAAAATACTAGTCTCTACTATAACCAGCAAGAGGTTGTGCTTGTTCATGCTTTAAGTATTTATCCTCTTAAATTTGAAAATATCACTACGGCTTTACTACCGAGAATCTGACACTTGAATCCCAGGCAAAAACACAATTAGTTAGACGTTTACAATTAATGTAAAAACCCCACTAAAATCTTGTACAGAGTGCATATCTGAAAATTCTTTTAGTTTTAGGTTTAATCAGGTCACAGGGAGCTTCCCCTCATAATTTGAAGAAAGGTTATACCATACACATTGTTCCAAACAAATTAAACAAGACACATCCCCCTCAAAAATCCAGTTTTTTCCCGAAAAAGAACATACCTAGGATGCAAGGTCTAGAGGGAAAAGTCCCCACACCATCCCACCACCGCCTACAATAGGACATCCTCTAAGACGTCTTCCTCAAAGAAGTGATATTTTTGGGGCTTCCCCAGTTTTGGGGACGTCAAGACATCACAATACCCTCAAGGGACTCAATTGTGTCTCCTAAATGCACTTGAAACACCCAAGTGTTCCCCACATCATTCAACTCAAAAAAGTGCACATTTTTTTAATCAGATTTTATTTTTATGTTTGTGCCAATAACCCTAACCATAATGGTTTATGGACTCCACCCACACCCTAAGCAGTCACAAAAAAGCAATGCAACAATAGTGAGAGTATTAGGATGGGAAGAGTGAGGGCAACAGCAAGAGTGAGGTATTAGCCAAGTCTTCATCGAGTGAATGCAAGCATTAGGAAGAGCGAGACCAAGAGCAAGTGCCAAGTCTTTGTGGGAAACTAAAAAATTGCATAGCCCTCATCATTTAAACTTAAATTCTTTAGCATCATTGTTACTTTTCTAAAGAATGAAGAGTTGATAAGAAATAGTAAGGACTTGGTGTTGCAAATACATGGTGATAAAATTGTGAAGTATTAGCCAAGTCTTCAAATAGCAAGAGTGAGGTATTAGCCAAGTCTTCATCAAGTGAATGCGAGCATTAGGAAGAGCGAGACCAAGAGCAAGTGCCAAGTCTTTGTGGGAAACTAAAAAATTGCATAGCCCTCATTATTTAAACCAATTAAATTCTTTAGCATCACTGTTACTTTTCTAAAGAATGGAGAGTTGATAAGAAATAGTAAGGACTTGGTGTTGCAAATACATGGTGATAAAATTGTGAAAATTGCATGCACCATGAAGGTTTGTGTGGTTTTGAAGGCCCACAATCCCCAAATCTAGCCTTGGTCACCTTGTCACAAGACTTTGTGGACCATAGATTAAAACGCTAACAATTTGAAAGGGAAAAATGAAGAGAAGTTGAAAAACATCATCTCTTTGTTTTCCATATATAAGGCTTTGTAAACACATAGGAATCTTCCTCCACTCTATAAGAAGCAAATGGGAGTCCGGAGCAAAGGGAAGAGGAGAATTGAAGTTTTGTGTCTCTTAAAAGTAGAAAGCCAAAGTAGCAATTGGCTTGACAAAGGTTGTGAAACAAATTGTACTTGTCTATTCAAGCAATACACTCTAGTAAAAGAGCAATTGCCTCTACCAACTAAGTTTTTCACCCTCATAGGGTTTTCCTAGGATGGATACTTGTTTTGTGTTGCATTTTACATTTCAATAACTTCATTTCTTCATATTAAAGCTCTAAATTCCTCCCAATCACCACTAGCATTTGGAAATCCAAGTAGCACAGTAGATTAGATGTTTGGTTCTCTAGTTTTGGTGGAAATTATTCATCACAAAGTGATGTAGTCACGTGTATCTACTCCATGGGAAACACCACCACCTTACCAAGAATGTCAACACGTCACTTGTCATACTTGGTTGCTACTATTCCAATCATCCCTTCCTCTACCTTGTATTTTCAACACCAATCCCTAATTCTACCTGTAACTATTGGATTTGGTTCAAACCTCCTAATGGCTTCATAAAGCTCACTTGTGACGTCATTATCACTTTTTCTATCTATATGAAATAGTTTAGGCTCCAAATAACAAGTTGTTGCAAGCATAGGGTGCATAGAATTTTCTATTTGAATTTAGTTGTATCCCATATTTCAATGTTATTTGCTTCCACATTATTGAGTAATTTTTAAACAACTTGCTAACAACAATGTAATGTCCCCATGGAAACCCTAAAAAAATTTGTATTTTCTGATTATGCATAAAGCTGAAAATAAATAATGGAAACAAAAACTAAACCCTAATCTAATGCAGATCTAGAAATCTACCATTAGAAAATGAATTTAGAAACCCTAGCAATAAGATTTGATGTTAGATCAGGTCATTAAATGATAATAATAATGAATGAACAGCAAATGTAAACACTAGGAAGAATTGTTATACTCAGATATGATCCATGGTAGTTAAGAATAAGAGCATTCATAAGGCTACACTTGTATTAATGCAACCAAACAGCAGTATTTTATGCAATATTAAGTATTTATTAATGCCGATCAGTATTGTTTTACCGGAAAATTGTAAATCATCAGCAAATCCTATATAATAGCAGATCCAGAATATTAATATCAGTAACACACATTACTGTACAGCTGAATGGAATGGCAGTCAAAGAAACCTCCAAAAGAACTGCAGCTGGGACCCACAGCAGTGTACAGCTGTTCAGGATAATAAAATGCTGTGATCCAGAATTGAGGTGATGTGGCAACCTTCAATGTCTCCCTTTGACTTGTACAGCAGTTGTGTGGAGGGTGGCTGGTTTCTAACCAAGACCACACACAAGATTTGCAGCCTCTAATATTCCCCTGTTCAGTATGGCTGCTGCTATGAGACCTTAAACCCTGCCAATCTGATTGCTTGCTAATATCCAATAGAGGGCTAGCATAAATGTGGTAGCAACTTGTAGACTTGAAAACTCAGCCAAATAAGTTGATTGGTTGTAGAATAATTTGCTTGCAAATATGAATCAAAATAATTGCAACCATAAAGCCCAAACACGATCCTTGAATAGAATCACCACAAATGGATATGTGGGTTTTCATCTCCAAATTCAAAATTGAATCCAAAAGGGTTTTCATCCCTTGAAGTTTCGATCACCAACCAACAATTTCTGTCGAGTGTTCAAATTTGAAAATTGAATTCAATAATGACAAGAATGGATATTTCATTTTGGGCACTTGCCTTTTCTAAACAGGCACCTCTAATTTGGGCCCTTTATTATTTCACTTTTCCCTCTAAGTCAATTTTTTTAAAAGTACTTTTTAAATAAGAAAACCCATAGGCCTCATAATGTCTCAATTAGACGGCTGCCAATCATAAGACTTAAATTACCCTTTTAAACAATGACTATGCCCAATTTACAATGCTATTAAGAGTCCATTTCCCTTAACTTGTTGCTTAGCCTGTGGGAAATAGAAATATGCTACGGGTCTTCAATTAATTCCTTCATTCCTAGGAAGTGGATGTGACAAACAATCCATGACTTCATAAAGCATGCTAAGACAAGAGGTGTCACCATCAACCATGTGAAGCAGCTGTCATGTCCCCTTCTCAGTGACATCTCTCGGAGCACAGGATTAGCCTATCATACGACCCTCGTAGGCTGATAGACTGGATAGAGGGTCATGTTGGAGCTTGGCTCAGCTTCAGTTGGCAGAATTTGATCAGTAGGCTTTCGTTTGGGCTCGATCGGACACTTTTTGCAAAGGTTGCTATTTTTAGCAGTTATTGGCAGTCAGCGTGGGACCCCTGCTATTTTTAGCAGTATGGATTTGGCAGTATTCAGAATCACTTCAGTGTTCGTCAGCTTCAGACGGATCAGGCATCGGATGAGTAATGAGAGAGATATTAATATTTAATTGAATTAATTAAATATTAATTAAATGGAGATTATAATATAAAGTTATAATATTTAATTATAACTTAAGTGATTTCTGTTAAGGGGGTCGCCATCATCAGAAGGGGCCAATTGACAATTATATTTTATAATCAAAAATTACTGCTGAGACTATTGAAATAATAATAAATTATTCAAGTCGAATTTTAATGAACCCTATTATTGTGGAATTCGCACTTTTGAGGGTATTAAGCAGTTTGCATTGGGGAACGAGCCATTATGCATATTTGTGAATTGAAAATTGATCAACTTTGGTCTGAGCAAGAAGCTTTAGGGTTTCAGTCTCGAAATTCATTGGGGAACGAGCCATCTCCATTGAAGCAGTTCAGAGGGTGTGAAATAACACCTGATCTATTGCAGCTGAGAGATTTCTTCATTCAGGAGGAATCACAGAACTTCAGAGATATTTATATTCAGGGTTTTCAGAGAAGTTTTTTATCCAGAAGACAACTTTTTATCTAGGCGCATATATTCTTCATATCCAGAGATTCTTGAAGAGCCGTACTTTGTTGTTTGTTGCTGCTGTTTACCAGGCCGTACCATTCTGTACCTGGCCGTACCATATCAGCAAAGTCGTCTTTTTGTTTCCAAAGCACGCCTTCCTTCTTCATCATTTGACTTCATCAGAGGAGGCGCAAATATCAAGGGTGTTTGTGTGTCGCATCTGGCAGAGGAGAAAGAGCTTTCATCATTGCAGCTGTACCATTCCAGCAATCATTTATTGCAGCAAGGAAGAAACCAGGTTTTTCATAAAATTCACTGCTTTTTACTTTGCATGTAACTGGGTATTTATTGTAATCATTCTGGAAGAATAATGAATGGTCTGGCATAAGTATTTGCTATAGAATCTGTAGCTTTCAGTGTTCATTTATTTTATTGGAATTTATTATCATTTATTAGCAAAAATCGCAATTTTCTTGTATTGCTCAAAAACCCCAAAAACGTCAAAAAACATCAAAACTTCAAAAAAACACAAAAAAACATCAGATTTAGAAACAGAGGGAAACGAGGGTTTCTACAGTGGTATCAGAGCTAAATCCTGCCATCCTAAGGGTTTAGCAATCTTATGCAGCCAGAACAGTTTGGCTCTCACAGGTATTACACACGCAGACGTGCTCTGATTGACAGGCAGCAGAGTTTGAGCAGGCAGCCAGGAAACATGGCTGACAAGAATGACAGGGCTGACAGAACAGATAATCTTAGGGTAGAGATTCCTCCAAACCCTAGAGATCAGGACGATGCAGAGGTTTTGCATGCACTCAGAGATCTTCGTGCAGGTCAACGGCGGTCCGATGATGTATTACAGCAGTTGGCAGTAGCACTTCAGAGATTGGGTACTCCTAGGAGACTGTCACCACATCGTGACGATGAGAGGAGTGAAGCAGGGTCTCGCAGGGCACCTAGGATAGCCTCACGGACAACAGACAGGCCTACCAGGCCTACTTTTGTGAGACAGGAGGCCGAGGAGGCTATTGCAGAGGAGGAGCATGAGGAGTTGTTCGCTGATACGCTTATGGCAGCGAACGAGGAATGGGAGTTGGTACCACCGGAGGTCAGAGAGCGGATTACTTTTGACAGATTTATCACTCAGAGACGAGAGCACCACAGAGGTCGACAGGATTGGAGACCTAGATACCAGAACAATGACCTAAAACATGCAACCAACAGGCTTAACCTAGCGATGTTCGATGGTAGTGGCAAGGTGACAGCCCAGGCATGGATTAGCAAGTTAGACACCTTCCTCACATTACGTCCGATGGCGGAGAGAGATGCCATTCGATATGCGACACTGCACCTTGAGGGAGTAGCCTACGACTGGTGGCACCACGGGATGGTGACGTTACAGCATGGCAGGATCACTTCATACCTGTGGAGTTCGAGACAAAGTTAGTAGAGCGCTGACAGAAGGATCCTAAAACTCACTGTAGACTCAGCCCAGCTTGAGGCAGAGTGGCGTTTGTAGACCTATCTATGGACTTTCTAAGCTTACTACCATGGTCCAATACCTAGAGACAGGTACTGTTGAGGCCGACGTACCCAGAGGCCGGATCAGTTTTGATCCTCCCTTTTATTATGGTGGAGTAAATTTTGAAGAAAAGCAATTGGCAGCGGAGTTAGCAGCACCTTCCAGTAGATTTAACTCCAGAGGTTCTTCATCATTCAGGGATAACAAGGGCTTTAACAGAAATAAGGATAAATATGATTTTAACAAAGAAAAATCAGACTTTAGGAACGATTCAAAAGGTAAATCAGCAGCTCCACCTTTGGATCGGGAGGCCCTTAATGACCTACGCAGGAAGAAGCTTTGCTTCTACTGCAAAGGACCCTATGACGCCAATCACGATTGTCCTCTAAGACCTAAGGGCAAGGCAAATCGTGTGATGTGGGCGTACTACGAGGACTCAGAATCAGAAAATTCCGAACAGCAGGAGAGTTCCGAGGATTCAGAGTCAGAGGCTTCAGAGCCTAGAGCAGAGACAGGGCTAGAGCTTCAGTTACAGGAGGCACGCTTATCTAGCATACAGCAGGAGGGTTCTTTCAGGATTCGTGGTGTGTTGGCAAGATAGAGGGTCATTACCCTACTTGATACAGGAGCCACGCATAATTTCATAGATGCTAGATTCGTTGAGAAACGCGGACTCATCACTGAGGAGTTCGAGGGCATTAGAGTCAAGGTTGCCGATGGATACACTTTGAGGTGTGAACGCATGATAAAGGATCTCCCTTTACGCCTGAACAATTATGAGTTCAAGGCTGATTACTATGTGGTTAACATGGGAGACATTGATTTGGTCTTGGGAATGAAGTGGCTTCATTCATTGGAGGAAGTCGCTCTTCGTCTCAAGGACATGGAGATCTGTTTTGATGTCGACGGGAAGACTCACATACTTAAAGCAATTCGGGATAGCGACCTCAAAACAATTTCTTTTCGTCGGATGGAGAGGCTCATGCATCACGACATGGTAGAGTGGGCTGCCGAGTGTCATTTAGCCCCTATACAGGAGGGACAGCAAAAGACAGAATATCATCCGGACATTCAGCAGTTGAGAGTCAAGCACGATAAGGTGTTCAGTGATATTCCGCCAGGTAGACCTCCAGACAGAGGCATAGAGCACATTATTGAGCTCGAGGAGGGCGCTAAGCCCGTGATGATAACTCCTTACAGGCATCCTAAGAGGTTAAAGGATGAGATAGAGAAGACAATAAAGGAGTTACTTGCTATGGGTCACATTCGACCTAGCAAGTCACCATTCGCTTCTTTGGTTGTCTTGGTTAAGAAGAAGGATGGAACATTACGCATGTGCATTGATTACAGGGTCCTGAATAAGAGGACGATTAAGAACAGGTATCCGATACCGAGGATTGACGAGCTTATTGATGAGCTCCATGGTGCCTGTTACTTTACCAAAATTGATTTACGGTCGGGGTATCATCAGATCAGAGTTCGTGAGTAGGACATAGAGAAGACTGCCTTCCGATGTCATTGTGGGCACTTCGAGTTCGTAGTGATGCCATTTGGGCTCACGAATGCGCCAGCCACTTTTCAGTCTACGATGAACAGGGTTTTCCATTCATTGCTGAGGAGGTTTGTGTTGGTCTTTTTCGATGACATCCTTATATACAGCAGGACTTGGCAGGAGCATCTGGCTCACTTAGAGACCGTGTTGAGTATTTTGGAGAGGGATTCCTTGTACGCCAAGGAATCCAAATGTGACTTGGGAATGACCGAATTGTTATATTTAGGTCATATCATCAGTGGGGGAGGAGTGCGGATGGATCCGGAAAAGATCCACGCCATTGTTGACTGGCCTACACCGGC